>VZSR01003049.1:15969180-16071576 GCA_013398615.1 Brachypodius melanocephalos
TGGTCACCACAGAGAAGAGATCAGTGTCTGCCCCTCCTCTTCAGTGTAGACAGATGCATAACCAGCTCTAATTTAATCTATTTCACTATCTCATGCATGTGTATAATCTGTAATTTAAATCAATAAACATTTATTAAGCAGATTGTCTATTGAGTCACAGATGCTCTTGCTGCAGTTCATTACACTGGCTCTTGTTCTAGAGTGCCCAGCGAGGGCTGGAAGGATAAGGTATAAAAAAGTAAGTGATAAATATCTAATGCCTCCAGCTCTTCAGGGAGGAAAGGAAAAAAAGTATTGCAGTGCTCCAAAGTTCAGTGTAGCAGTATTAGTAAGCAGTGGGACTGCAACTCCAAACTGGAGTGCTGTCATATTTGATATTAGCTGAAAAATAATCTAGAACAATCAACAGAGCACTGCAAGACCATAACTGCTTCACAAGAAGAATCCACAAAGCCTCAGAAAATGAAGATGTTGCTCTGAAACTGTAAATGCCCTGCTGCATTGCTAGTCAGTGACAGGACTGGCAACATAGAAATATCATGTGCAAACTTCAGATGTATCAGAATAATTCATCATATACACGTACCACATTAATAGTTAGCATGAAAACTAATGACTTTTTTAAGATGACTGCTTTTACAGATACAAAGGAAATGAGTATTATACTCACACTAAATAAGGTATTTAAATTTCCTGTAATGAATAAAAGTAGACAGGAGAGCAATAGAAACAAGCCCAGCAGACTGCAGCTGAAAAAAAAGTAATTATGTCCAAGACATAATTAACTAGTAGCTGACAATCATATTGATTAAGAATATCAGTAAAACTCCTAGATATCACTGCATATGAATGTGAGTTTCTGTGAAAGCACCTAGAGAGAGTTCAAAATAAACTGCATTTAAATTAAAAAAAAAAAAAAAAAAAAAAAAGAAAATTACTTCAGGGCAGCATTTATTCTTTGGTGCCATAACACATTTGGTTCATTGCTCTTTGACAGAAAGTGCATGTTCTAGATGTTCTAGGCCATATATTCTTTCAAGAAAAGATGAAGAATCTTTGTCTGTAATGATGCAGATAATCATTAAGAAATAAGGAGTTTTCCAGACTTCTGGATAGTTTTGTCCAGCTGGCATTCTAGGTCAATATCTTACAGCTGTTAGAAAAATATTCATCCATGAATTACTTGGGTTATTATTTGTGAATCCCCAAAATCTGATCACTTAAACTGCGCAGAAGAGAATGGAGTGCCCACCATAGAGACCAACACTTAACATTCCTACACAGTACTGCTTCTCTTCCTCTGAACACAGACACTCACATTAAGCTTTCCACCAATAGATGTGGCTCAGAACTCCCAAACTGAGGTCCTGCAGTGAGACTTTCATAAGGAGAAATGACAGAAGTTAGCAGTTGTTGAAAAGGTGCAACACTACTGGCACTATCAAGCCTGAAGGAATTACCTGAACCTTTACCCCAGCAGAGTAAGGGGATGGAGCTTCAGAAAAGAACCTACCCCTTCACAAGATCATCCAACAGAGCACTCAAGATATTTCACTCTTGACAGGTGAAGTTTGGCAGATGGGGAAGAGGAGAAGCGACATAAAGCAGGTTTAGCTAGACAGTCATCCCTTGAGCTTAGAACAAATTCATAGAATACCCCAAGATCCCTGGCTAAGCACCTTTATTAGCAAAACATTTTTTTTCTTCATTGCTCCTTTTCTCTCTAAACATGCTTAAGTTTATATTTTTATTTTGTCTATAGGGTTCCTCTAAGCAGAGAAGCAGTACCTAGTAAGATCACTCTCAGAACCCACTGTCAGGAGGCATTTGAATTGGTGGTACGTTACAGAGTTAAAGAAAAAAAACGCAACCCAAACACAAATATAAATAACATATTCCAGAGAGAAAATACTGAGGTTCTTTTATACTTATATCTAAAATGCTACATTTCAACAACAGTGTTTGTGACAAACACAAATCTTCTTAAATTTAGACAGCATGACATAATTATAAATAAAGGTATTAGCCAGTCTTTGAGGATGCCCCATTAGTCCCTTCTTTTTGCATATTTAAATTGTATTTAACCATCCAGCTAAGTTATTGCACCCAAGTGCATCATAAAGTATAGTTTGTGCAGTGTCATTAACATATAACAAACACAAGAAATCATTCTTTGCATGAATACTAAACAAACAGAGGAATAAGATATACTCCTGCCACCATATAAATGTTTCTTAACTGTTCAACAGCTGCAGCGCTCTAGTGGGAGATGCTGTGAATTTAAAATTGAACATTTTTCTAGCCCCTGGTCCCAGAAATGCCTTCAGGTAATCTGGAGAGGCAAGGAGGGACACACAGTCTCTATCCTGAAGGCTTATGATTTGCCCACAAAGAGAGACTACATTGCACACTAACCCCTGTGACACACACAATGCACAACATGCTTGTGACAATTCCCTACTGCAAACAACCCTCATTTAACCTAAGCAAGATTACACACGCTTTCACTGACAAACATGCAAAGAGCACATCTACACCCTTCAGCAGCACAGAGCATAGCAGCTATCTCCAACAAAGCTGGTACATGCACATGACATAACAAAGGGCTAGGAAGCAGCTAAACCTAAAAGGAGCATAGCTACATCCATGTCACTGTCTCCATTTCTGAAGCCAGCATGGGCAGTTCTCTGCTATGCATGTTGGACACGTGCTCTAAAATTGCATATGAAAGGGGTTAGGATAAAGAGAGAGCTTAAAACAAATTACATAGATGAATATATTCCTTTTTATTTTTTCAGCAATTCCTCCTTGTAGACAAGTCCTGCTATTCCACAGGGGACATTTAAATCCTGATTTGCATTAAACAGCAATGAAATTGAGTGCAGAAATCTGAAAAGTTTATATCGACAACAAATACTAATGTCATATGGACAAAGAACCAATAGATTTTAGTATTTTTCAAGCTTTGGCGGATTTGTGGGGTTGCTTCTCCTTCCCCACTCAAAACCAGTAACACACAGTAACAGCCTAGCACCTTTTAAGCACAGGTTTTTCTGTTGTCTAAATCTAGTTCATGCAGCATAAGGAGTCATAATCCTAAGTGAAAACAATAAATTAACAAAGATATTCTAATAATACCACAGGTGCTTCACCTTTATTGATTGAACACGAGTCTGTGTCAGGTAACAGAGTTTAGAAGCTGTCCACATGGTGGGAAGAATTTTGATTGTAGTTTACATTGTACCTCATACGTCACATAAGGACACAGTGCCAAAAAGACTTTTCACAGTAACATAGCCAAGAGAAACCAAACTTCTTGGTACAGAGGTAACAAACTGATTGACACAAAGTAAACGACAGTATCAAGGGAAATCTTTCAAAGCTAAGTGGGAACTTGAGAGGAAACAAAGACCAAATTCAAGGATTTTCATTTTGAGAAACTCTGCTCAATCATTCCTTTTTATATGAAAAATAAGACAAGGAAAGAGTCTCATACCATTTATCAATTAGACTGATCAAGAAGGCATTTGAGTTATATATCTCTGAAGAGTGAACACTTTTCTACAGTCTGGTTGGCTGTAGTTTATTTATATACTCTGGGAAGGAAAACTGTCAAGTTCTCTTAGGTGCACGATGAGTACCCTTTGCAAGAGATTTATGCAGCTGTCCCAAGGGCAGCCATAGTAAAGCAGGGACTCACACACTGAATGCTGCTCAGAGTATGGAATTCTTGCACTACTGTGTTAAATATAAAATCCCAAGCAACCCATGTTTCTGAAGGGTACTCATTTTTCCAAGATCTACAATTCTAAATTCTGGTCCAAAAAAGAACCAAAGCCACCTGAGTACAGGTCTCGTGAACACCGGTTAACCAGTGGGGTTAACCCACAACACAGATCTCATCAAGTTTCAGATTCTGAAACAGGTTCTGAAAAACAGCAGCCTTGAGAGTGTTTGGGAATTCCTACACTTATTTTTTTTCCCTCATCCATTCTGATAGAAATTATGATTTTTAGTTTGAATAACCCACTTAAAACTAGTAGCAGTAAAACCTATCCCACCTATTCTTCATTTAATTTATAGAAAAAAATACTGAATATAAATAAAAATTTTTCACCTGAACTCCCCCTCATTTCCTTCTGGTTGAAAATGTCAAAAATTGTATGCTATTTCCATCAAGAATCCAAACTATCCTCAGCACTATACAGTATTTCCATTCAAGACAGAATACACTTAAGTGAAAGAGAAAAAACGACGCAACAATGCAGACTAACAGAGAGAGGGAGGTAGTGGAGACTAAGACAGGTGAAAAAAAGTGTCAAACAGGCTCTATTATTTTTGAAGAATTTCAGCATGAAAGCCAGCAACTAACGATGTGACTGCTTACCCACTCCCCCCTGCCCCCCAGTGGGATGGGGAGGAAAATCAGGAAAAAATAGGTAAAACTTGCGGGTTGACATAAGAACAGCTTAATAATTGAAACAAAGTAAAATATAATAATAGTAATTAAAGTAGCAATAATTTTAATTTAAAAAGGAAGAAGGAGTGGGGGAGAGAGAGAGAGAAGCTAAGAAGAACAAGTGATGCACGATACAATTGCTCACCACCTGCATGCTGCCAGATGACCAGCTCACCCCCAAGTCAGGACCATTTCAGGTGACTTCCTCAGTTTACACTGGGCATGACATTTTACAGTATGGGATATCCCTCTGGCCTTTTTGGGTCAGCTATCCCACCTACATTCCCTTCCAGATTCTTGTTCACCTCCTCACTGGCTGAGCACAACACCCTGAAAAATCCTTGACTTGGGGCAAGCACCAACAAAAGCATCAGTGTGTTTTGGACATTATAGTGAATCCAAAACAAAGTGCTGTACCAGCTACTGAGAAGAAAATGAGCTCTATCCCAGTTGAAAGGAAGACAGAGGTTACTGGGCCTTTGCTAGTTAAGTACACAAAGAGAACCAATTGAGCTTGGTATAGCTGACCAAGAAAAGTTATTAGTAAAATGTGCCAAAGTTAGTTATTTCATTCACAGAATTCAAGTTTGTCTAACTAAATAAAACTCCTTTCAAGCAGCAGTTTACTGGGGCTAAGCATTTCAGGACCAATCAAATCTGAGCTCCCATAAAGTGTTTAGTATCATCAATGCAACCTAAGAACCAACAGTAAGTCTTCTGTATCACAAGCTAGTGGAAAAAGTCTTGAGGTTATAAACACAAGATTCCTCTATTTAATCCATGCCATATCCAGGAAAAGAGATTCTATAAATAAAGTGACATCAAAGAAACACATCCAATTTCTCCTTATAATTGAAACAAGCTTGAATGTTGTGTTGCTTAGGTCAACAAATCATAATAGTAATATTGCCTATAACACTTTCTATTTCATGTTACAACCTCCGAGGAGCAAATCCCATCGTGGTGAATGACGACAACACTTGAGATTGCAACTAAAGAGATCTGAGCCCAAGGAGAAATTATTGAAAGTTTGTTCTATTTGGCTTTAGCATGGTTCACTATTAAAGTAGAATATTATATGCCTAGAGAAGTTGATACTCTAGCCCTGGAAATGTTCAAGGCCACGTTAGATGGAGTTCTGGGCAACAGCTTCATAACAGTTTGACAGCTTCATAAAATAGTAACAAGTACTGTTTCATTGATCATATAGTTTAAAAACAAAGATGTAAATCATTCAAAAAATAAACTCTCGGAAGCTGAAAATGCATATGTGTGATTAATTACCTCCATATCTATCAGAATGAACTTCTTCTCTAAGGATTGCTATGTTCCCAGTTCTAGTCTGAACTCAATTCAGAAGAAAACCAGTATTTGAGATTACTATTTCCATGTCAGGTTTCATTCAACTGCAAATTATCCTAGCTGACTTACATAAACCACTGAAACAGATTTTAAAGCAAACTTCAGTCCTCAACTGTGGCAATGCTGCTGAGTCTGTAATTACTGCTACACCAGCACTTCATTTACAATCCCCTAATGCCCTGTGATTATTATTATCAACAAATTATGGACTGCCAGCCCAGTTGGTTACTGTCAAATGTACATTCTGTCTAGTGTTCAGACTAATAGTCTGAAAACTGACTGGAGCTAAGTCATGACAATACAACACTAATAGGAATAAGGGGAAAATGAACACAAATGGGAAAACTTAAAGTGAAAGGTATGCATAGATGATCCTTTTGAGATAACAAAGTTAAGTGTATTTGAATTGAGACCAGAGAATCTGGAAGGTGAGTAATGCTTAACCTACCTTTTTATAGCAAATAGATATGGGACACAATGTTGTGGAGTTACAGCTTCATAAAACAGGAAAATCAACTCTGAAATTGTGATTAATTGATGGATTTCAGAGACACAATCATAGAAACAAATATACCAGGATATCAGGACTAGGAATTTATGAGGAGAACTATATAATTTGTATCTATTCTATTTTATAAAATGTTTCCGGTCTGTATGAGAAATTAGACTCTACTCTGCCCTGTGAAGACAGCACTTGGAGTGCTGTATCCAGGCCTGTATTTCTCAGCCAAGAAAGACATGGACCTGTCAAAATGAGCCCAGTGGAAGGCCATGAGGATGGTCAGAGAGCTGGAACATCTCTCCTATGAGGAAGACCGAGAGAGCTGTGATTGTTCAGCCTGAAGAAAAGAATCCAGAAAGACCTTGGAGGAGCCTTATAGAACCTAAAAGGGGCTTACAAAATGGAGGGAGAGCAACTTTTTACTCAAGCACATAGTGATAGGACAAGGGTAAATGGTCAAACTAAAAGAGGAGAGATTCAGATCAGATGTTGGGAAGAAATTCTTTATTCAGAGGGTACTGAAGCACAGGAACAGGTTGTCCAAAGAAGTTGTGGTTGCCTCATCCCTGGAAATATTCCAGGCCAGACTGGATGGGGCTCTGAGCAACCTGGTCTGCTGGACAGCATCCCCTGCCTGTGGCGGGGGATGTGGAGCTAGGTAGCCTTTAAAGTCCCTCTCAACACACACCATTCCGTAATTCTAAGTACTTAAGCTTCTAAAACCAGAGACTGGATGAACATGCCAGGGGAAGTGCCACTTTTGTTGCTCTCCTTCCCTAAGCATTTGCTACATGACAAATACAAGACTAGATGAACACTTGACCTGACCCAAAATCACCTTTCTTACATGACTATTAGTAGGTATAGGCATTCCAGATAGTGACACTGATTACAAATTTCCATCAAAGACAGACTGAGAACTGAGAAACATGCACAGCACACAGGTACAAAACCTTAGTGTATCTGAACTGCTGTAATTTTCTTGCTGATTTTTCATATTGATTTATATCTTCCCTTAAAGATCTGTTTGACCAACTCTATCTTACCCTGCTATTATGACAGCATTTGATAAATAATTAACAGGGTGGAATATTGAGCTATTAAAATAAATGGAAGTGTAATCTTTAATTTAGGGGGAAAATATTTGCAACGAAGAATGAAGTCTGAAAATAAATATTTAATTTAAAAAATACTTTACTAGTATCCTTCCCTATTTCTAGACATGGCTTCAGAGCCCATTTAAGTCTTTTAAGCAGCACAATATTTTTTTTCCACTATTACTTCATGCTTCTGAATTAATGCTACCAATTCTGGTAATGACAGTTTCTCTGAAATCATATTTCTTAAAAGCAAGAAAATTATCTGAAAATAAGGAACTTCTGCAAAACATTCTCTATAAAAATTCTGAGAACTGAATTTTCATTAGAGCACTTATATTTCTATTAACTAAGCAAGGAGCATACTTTGACAGACAATGAATATAGTTTTTTTTGAAAAGTCTTATGAAGTGATTTTCAGAACATAGAATGGCATATATAATACAGGAAATACATTTTGGTTTTGTGTTTCTAGAGAACAAAACACTATAGGATCCTAGAAAAGAGAAAAGCTTCCAGGACAGGGCAGAATATCTAGGGAGGGCAACCAGAAGCAGTTTATATTTAAATACATTTTTTCTTGATCTGAAACTGTTTTTCTGTTGTTTCCCTGGTTGCACCTGGAGGAGTAACTGCTGAAGAAATGGAAAATACCAGCTTAGGTGGAAAATGCCAGTTTACTCCTTGAGAAGAAGGATTTGTCAGGATCTAGTACCAGCAATTGGCATATGAGAGCCAAACAACAAGGCCATTTCTTGACAAAAGCAATTATGTAGAATGCTAGAGAGATAAGGTCGTGGATGTTCTAAATACTGGAGTGACGTTGTAAGCTGATTGTCTACCACATGGGTCAGCTTCTTCAGGTTTACAGGTGTTTAATTTAAGATTTAATAAATACAGCTTAAAAGGAGAAAAAGCTCCTTATCTATGACCCTCTGAAAAAATAACTGTCCAAAAAATTCTCATGGAGAACTCTGTAAGCTGACAAGGTGTTGCCACTTTTCAAGCCACAAGGGCACAAAAGATGAAAAGATGATTTGTTTCTAAGGTATACAGCAACTTTTGAAATATACTGTGTCCCAGCTTGGTAGCTATTTAAAGAATTTCACTACTGTCACACTTCCCATAGCAAGGAGAGGATATGACAAGAGAGGAGTCTCTCATCACTACTGCATTCTATGAAAAAAAATCATACAGAACATCAGACTTGACCTTATGGCTCTGAGAAAGAACTATTACCTCCTTGGAAATGCTGACATTGTTTTTACAGGGACCATGCCCCCTCCAGTACTGGCTAGTAGTGATACTTGGGAAATTCTCAGCCCAACAAAGGATAAAACAATGTCACAAATAGCACTGCCCTGTTGGGGAGACTGCACACAGATCCTCCCAAAATACTTCTGTACGCTCTGGGCCTTATACTTTATTTTGAAATTACAGTTATCAGCATATACGAAACTGAAACCTGGCACTCCCTACTGGGGATTGACGGATATATAATCCGTAGCAACTAGTTGGTTTGTATTTCCACATAATTCCAGTTTTATCATGTAAGGAGACACTTGAAGGAGAGGTAATAAAAATAAGGAGGAAAAGAAATGCAGAAAGTAATGGAAAATAAAGAGAGAGAACTGTCCTCATAATGGTAGAGTACTTAGAGCAGTATTTCACCTGAAGCAAAGTAACTAGCTGGTTGTCAGTGAACAATTTGCTTTCTTCGATCTTGTGGTTAAATATTGAGGACATTTGCCTACAGGGTACAATGAATGAAAATAAATTCCTTAATCACTCTACTTTTTGTGCCTGTGCTTGTAAATCAACATGTGTTGCAAGTGGAAAACTGTTTAGGTTTTAAAGAATGCTCTACCAGCCAGCTGTGCCTTCCAATTGCCCGTGCCAGGAATCTCCCACAATGATAACCCTTCTTTTCTGGTCTGGTCTTTATTTTTTTTTAGAAAACAACATTAAAACAATAAAAAAAATTAAAAATCTAAAATATGTGTATCAAAGTTGAACACACGCCTTGTTTTAACCTGTCAACAGCATCAGAGCCACCTCAAACTCAGCTTAAGTTTTCCAGCTAATTTCTGTAAAATACTAAGACTATGGGTTGAAAAATATTCTATATAGTTATGTAGTCATATAATGTGCATGTTAGAGTACACAGTACATCAAAGAGCTGGTTAATCATTAGTGTTCCATCTTGCTAGCCTTTTTCTAAGGAAAAAGATACAATTAAATATGGGTTAATCTTGTTGCATTTTTCACCATGACTGACTCATAAAACTTAACTTTTTCTCCTCACTGAATTATCTGAGTCAGCAAAGCACAAAGGCTTGCAGTAGAAGCCATTTTAGCTCAATAAAATATTCTACAGTGGCCAAAAGTGAATGGTTGAGCAGTAGTAGAGCCACATAAGTATATCTGCAGAGCAACCTCACAGCTCCTGACAACTTTATCTCACAGTCTTACTGAGACAGATATAGATAATTTTCATTTACAAGTTAACTAAACTCAAAGGTTAACTGGGATCGGTTTAACTCCATGTGGCTCTTCAGCTCTCTCTATCTTTGGCAAGAGCTCTTCTGTTTTTCAATCAACTATACTCCTCCTTAAGCTACTCCTCTTATTTGGAGTTCTGCTGCTGCTGTCTTTGTGTGATTCCCTTTCTTATAAAAACCTCCATTTTAATGAAATACCCCTTATTATTTCCCAGGTAGTCTAGATGAATATGCTACTGGCTATTTTTAATTATTCATCACATCTAAAGGATTATTACATTCATGATGCCATTTTAGGATCTTTTTAAAGGCTACTGCTGCTCGAAAGAAAGTTCACTTTTGTTATCAAGAGATTTCATGTTCCCTGCTCTGCCAGCAGCATCAGTTTTCAATGTCTGCCATCTAGACATTTAAAGTAACAGAGGGGATATTTCTAAAAGGTAACACTGCAAACAATCTAGAATTTAAAAGCCAAGGTGGATTCCTGCCTACTCAGCCATCACACTGCTTGGTTTTGCCATCCAGTCTATACTTTCAGTCAAATTCAGGCAATGCCTGGCTTAAAGAAGGCAAAATAAAAAATTTTTTTCAAGTTTTACTGACAGTAATGTAAAAATATAAAATAAACCCTCCTCTAATTGAGGAGGGTTACTTCAGACATTCAATCCATTTGTGCCTGATTTCCATAGAAGTCCTTGTGACTGAGAGCAAGTGTCCCTGCAGAAAACTGAAGGAATGGTCTTAATTCAGATCAATGTGCTCCATGAACATGTTCTATGTGTTCTGTGAACAGTTATTAAAAAGAGATTTACCCCAGAAAAATATATTATCTTTCAAACTAAATCTCTCTTTGCTTTTAGAAATGGAAGTCTTCTTCTTGGCTTCAACATTTCCCTCAGGATCTGATGTTCATAACTAGGGGATTAAAATCATACACACTGCATTTATAAAGGGTTACATATGCCAAGGCTATATGTCCTATACTGCTATACAATGTTGAATTGTTGTTTCCTTTTCTCAGTGTGAGACCAAAACTGGGTGGTGGGAATCACACTTAATGCTGCTCTCTTTGGAAATATCTTTAGGATAGACTGTAACCATTTAAAAAAAGAAAAAAATCCCATTCAGCCTTTAAGGGAATAAGCCAAGTTGAGTCTCTTTCAGCTATAATTAATGTACAAGTCCTTTCTTACACACAGAGACTCAGTGATCACAAGTGCAAAGCACAGAGTACAAAACCTGTAGATGTTCCTCCAGTGAACCTCTCAATCCATTTCATATTGACTTAAATGTGAGCCAATGCTAAAAACAAAACAAAAAAAAAAAAACCCAAAAAAACAAACAAACAAAAAAAAAGCTTATAAATCTGCTTTTGAATAGATGAGATATTTCAGCAAGATTTCTCCTCTCTCCATAGTGAGACTAGTGCTACTCAACATCTTCACCTCTCAAGAGAGAATTGGGGTAGAGGTAGCTCCTGCATGCTCTGATTCATGTTTCAGATCAAAATTTTGACCAGCCAGCCCAGCAGAGAAATGGTAAAGCAGCTGGAAAAGAAGTTACAAGACATAGATCTGGTGAGCCAGATCTAAATAACATGGATCCTTTCAGGCAAACAACTGGACAGGGAACACTCCCTAAATTAATAAGTCTCAGGATCCTTCTTTCTTCTGCTGAATGTAAAAGTTTATATTAGTCTGTCAATATGCTTATAAAAAGAGCCTCACCAGTTTATTACTTCATGTAAGATCACATCAGATAAATTAAGGTATGTACAGGCCAATAGAACAAAACCCTTATTTATACTTTAAATTAAAATGAAAATAAACTATTTGCTAAACATCTCTAACATGCTATGATTTTTTATAGCAAAAACAAGTCCATTTCAACTCCCTCTCTCTTCAGTATGTCTCCATTTTTCCTACTCACTTCATCATTGTCAGGCCACAGTTAAGAGGCCTGGGATTTCCTTCAGGGAAAATGAGGAACTCTGGTTAAATTATGCAAAAATTTGTACACAAAAATTAAGTATGAGCACTTCTAATACAATAAAAACCTTCAAAGTACCCAAATTGCATCATTTACTGCTCTTTTAGATTCAGAAAAACAAATTGTTTCATCAAAGGACACCTGAAGTACAAAATCTTGTCTTAGTTTATTGTCTCTATCCATGAACAGCAGGTAAATAGAAGGGATCTGTGCTTAGGGAGCAGAGAGTTTATGTATGACAGGCACTAGAGAAAGTATTTAATAATGCAGGCAATATCATCTTGCTCGAGAAAGTGCTCTGGAATGATACCTTTTCAGACAAAATTAATGACTTAGTTCAAGCATACTCAGTCTGACAATTAATCAGTGAAGTCCTGTGAAAGACTGTCAAAGGAAATAGTGGATGTGAAACGCTTCAGGGATTTACCACACACTTAATTTCTAGAAAACAGCAGGTTGGTATACTGGTCACATGCCTTAGGCTAGAAGTCAGAGGTTCATGTAGTTCTGAATGCATTTTACTACTATCATCAACAAAAAGTAGAGTATATGCAATAATAAAGCTGGTTTCCCATTTGCTACAAATGCATAATATCTGATGTATGGTAATGTAACTGTAATTTTAATTTAACAGGACAGTTTTAGTACAACTTTATGTTCACATATGGCCCAGATAAGGAATTATTTTTCATTATCTCATTATCATACGGAAAATGTGAGAATTAGTGACACCAGACTGATAAACAATGGTAAAATAGATAATCATGCAAGTACTTGGGAACTGTGCTAGAGTTCATTCTCATGGGATTCAGTGAGAGTAAGATATCAACACCTGAAAGTACCAATTCCCATTTAACTTTTACATCTATTTTACATGCATGGCCTGAATTAATTGAAAACTTCCTTCCTAAATAAAAAAAAAAACATTGACTTCACTGAGACTGAATCATACCCTTAATTCTCTGCCTACATTTAAATCTACAACATTTTCTTCATAGTCTGACAGAGTAAAAGAAATGACAGTAATTGAAAACTTAACTAGTTGTTCTGTGTATCTGTGAACATCAACTGAATATGGAGATACCAAGAAGCTTGTACAAGTTCAGAAGACTCTCAACAAACGTGAAAGCCCCAAAGCGTTGCCCAGTAAGCACATCCACCTTCAGTGTATTTGCTTAGAAATAGAAGAAATTTTAAGGTACAGAGTAAAAAGTGAATCCATTTTCTAAACATTAAATGTAAGAAAGCTTGGATCAAAGTTTGATATAAATATTTGTATCAGTACAAGTTTAACCTGGCCAAGTCTATTTTGCCACACCCAACATGTTCATCCACATCTGGATGTTTCATTTACCATAACTACTCTGAGTGAATTTCTTTCCATTTGAAAAAGTTTAATTATTGCCTTTGGGCTGTATTAAGAGGAATGAGCTTTACCCCAAAATAACCTCTTTTTATGACTTTGCAGAGACTTTTACTGGAATAAGGCTCTAAAAAGCAAACAGATGTTGCTTTACAAAATCACTTTGCTTATCAAAATCACTTTGCTTATATACCACCCTTTCACCTCACAGTCAAAAAATACAGCTCCTTACAGCAACATTCTACATAAAAATCATAGAATCCATCACAATTCTGACAAGATCAGTATTTCACACACTAAATATCTGAATAGAAGCTATCACAGACAAGATTTAGGTCTCACAAGATTGCTTCATCACTTCCAAAAGACTTATGGTACTTCAGTGAAGCTGAACCTTTAAATCATGACTGCTTTTCCAAATTCAGTTAGGCTATTTATTTGTTTGTTAGCACAAAGCTTTTCTGTAGCCAGTATGCCAATATTTTTTCATTAGGCAGTCAAAACAGCATAACTTTTTCTGTTTCTTTTTAATGTCCATACAATCAATGGACCCACATTTATAAAAGCACCACATCACACCCAGCAAGGTTTTGTTATAAGATACACCTAGAGGAAATGAATATACCTTTGGGTACAGATGCAGAATAGAAAAATACTACAATGCTAAAAGTTGTTTCAGTTCAGAAAAAATGTAATAGATTTCTAAGCAAATAGAACTGAGTACTAATAATAATATTAATAATATTAATGCATGGTAACCACTTTGTGGCTCAATCCTACACAAATCAGGCAACCAAGATGTCAGCAGTGTTGTGCCTAAAATAAATCCCATATAATAGGGAGGGATGGCTCACAACAGCTTACCAGCACCCTATATTCTACTTAACTGGGGAGAAACAATTCTGATGAAAAGGACTAAGAATTCTTGAGAAAACAGTTGCTGACAAAAGCATCCAGGCATCCATATACTCACTTATTCTTTGATAAGGTTATGTAAATGTATGTCTGGTCAAAACCATGACTTGACTTTTGATGTAAAACTTGTACCTTGGGTCCAGATATTAAAGACTGTGTTTAACTAGTACTCCTCAGCATTCTATATTTACTCCTGAAAGCATGTATTTCTTAACACTTAACATCAACATTTTAGGAACACTGAATAGGAAGTTTATATGGCCATAAGGCCACTAAGGCAAAAAGAAAAAAAAAAAGAAAAAAAAATTGCATCTAATTTTAATAATCTCAGTAGCAAGCCAGTCCATAATGAGGGTGAAAGGGAGAAACACTGGCTCCAGAGCACTTCCACTTTGCTGTATGCCTGTCTTTTCTCAAGCAATTTGCTTTTACCCATCCTTGCCTTTTAGAAGTGGATGGACAACAGAGAACTAGGCCACATCAAGAAATCAAACAGTAGGTAAAATTGTGATGGACATACCTGGATGAAGCAGGATAAAGGCAATCTGATAAGGAGAGATTCAATTCTCATGTCCTATAACCTTTCAAGCAACTTTTACAAGTGTTTTACTGAAATCTACTCACGAGAAAGAAGCATACATCAGTTTCCATGCTTGAGAAGAGGCTGAATGAACAGAGACACTAAAAGTACAAGAGTCACATAGTAGAACTCCTTTGTATTTCTCAGGAAAGTCAGAAAAAAAGATCAACAATGAAGTTGGAGGCAGAGAAGAATCTAGATAGTGAGATGGAGTGATGATAAAATAAGATTATATGGTCTTTGCTATAAATTTAAATAACTTTAAAAAGAATTTACTCCTTCACTGACAGTTACCATTAAAAACAGGGGTTTTTTTTATCTATACGTTTCCTGGCTACTTCTTCCTATGAGAAGGCATCCAAAGAATTTAGTACTCCTTAAGCTGTGAATAAAATTAATCAGAATACAGTAAATAATAATAAAGTTTGTTTGGCCTCAAAATGGCCAGATCAATGTCTGCTACAGGCAAAAGTGGCACTGATTTTAAGATTTTAAAATTATGTCACTCAGAATAAGCTCTTTAAAGAATGACTGTTCTGTCTATTGCGGTCATATTTAAATGCCAGATTCTGGCCATCAAATGTGACTGGACTTATCAATGAGTCAGAATGATATGAAGAAAATTGAAAGGCTACAAAAGAAATAATTTGGAAAGTTAATTATAAATAATATAATCTCTATATGCAAATATTAAATCTGTTTATTTAATTAAATCAACGCAGATTTTAAAAGTTCTTTCTGTTGTCTTTGGCATGTCCTCACATCAGGCTGTTTCTTGAGGATATAATTATTTAGTTAAATGATTAAATGAATGCTGTTATACATATTAGCTGTTCTCAGCTTTAAGCATATAAAAGTGTTCTGTCAATATACTAACCAGGGAACAATCTAATTTTGGAAGGTGCTATTCAGAAAGAAGAAAAGAGTCATTATCTAAAAGAGCAGCATCCAACAGCTCTTGCATCCCATTCACATTTTGAAGGTCATTCGCATTTTGAAGTTGCACACATAATATTTTTGAGTCACTCAGACTCATTTAGAAGTTTCTGTTTCACCGGCTTAGGAGCCTAAAAGTCATGGTTGAAACTCAGTCATCATTCAGAGAGCAAGAACGCAGAGAAATTTTTACTCACTAATTTTAGAAATGAGCAGGGATGAACAATCCATTGCTGTCACTTGACAGGAGTAATGAGAAGTCATGATTTTAGCCAGGTTTTAGCCACTGGCTATCAGCATCACTTCCCACCATTCCAACTCAGCCCACATTTTGCAATAGATTAGATGAAATAAGATATAAATTCCTAAACAATTTATACATTTCCATGCCTCTTCCTCCCAAAGGACAAAGAACATCAACCCAACGAGCTCTGTTATCCACAGACAGTTCACTCCTACCAGTTACTGCAGAAGTGCTGCACAGCTGCAAAGGCAGGACCTCACACAGCTCTGCAAGCTCCCTGCTTTCCTCCTTGGGGCCAGTCCTTCACTTCTGTGACATACCAGACAACCACTGCCAGGAGAGACTTATTTATGACTTATGTATTTACAGCATGAGCCTAAACCTCAGTGCAGTTCTAACCTTCAGCATCTTATTCAGATGGGCCAAAACTGAGACATAATAAATGTGTTGTTCTTTGATGGCCTCTCATCGTTAACACACCTGGTTCACTACTTCAGTTCCTTGGTCTCCTGGGTTCACTCAAGCATGGATTTGCAGATTATTCCAGACAAGGCATCCCCTCTCTAGTACCTAAAAGCTTTTGACAATAAGCCTAGATGATTGTACTCAAGACAAAATACAGTAAGATCTTGTGTTTTTATTACTCTTTTAAGTCAATTTTGCAATGAGAGAAAGATTTTTAAAACTGTTAATGAATAACTTGCATTCTCCTTGTAATAGTATAAACACTTCCTCTATTTTTTCAGAGTTTGGCAATGTCTAAATTAGCTATTTTTCTTGGTATCTAGCTTCTTTCTTGTCACTACCAGCAAGACTGTGCTGGCAACAAAAAGAGTAGGATACATATCAAAACAATGTAAATTATTAATCATAGCTACCTGTGCATACTCAAAATTGTGCTGCTATATTTGCTATCACAGAGTGGTTTCCAAGAAAAATTTTTTTCAGTATCTTTAATAGCTTTCCAGAACAGTCATCATTAAGCAGAGAGTTTCCCTAATGGTTCTAGGAATTGAGGATTTCTTTCCCCTACATGTCAGGAAACATCTTTGGCTATTTTTAAGAGACCTGACTGACAAAACTTTTTCTTTTTTTAATGGATATTTAAACCTGCATACTTCAAATACCTGTAAATGCATGAATTGTTGACATACATTCAAACCAGGACTTTTCATAAGGTTTATTAAACTGGGAGAGTGCTTTTTGCTGCTTTTTGAAACAAACAACAACAAAAAATTCTTGCATCTTCATATGAGAGATATCACTCCTAGGAATATTCCTTAGTGAGGAGAAAACATCTCTGCTTTCTCAGCTAAATTTGTATTTGTACTATCTCAATAATTATCCCAAGAAATTATATCCTGAGTACATCAAAACCAGAGCAGTATAAGAATTGTAAAATCAACAGAGCAAAATTCTGTTTTGCTAATCTATATCCTTGCTAACAGTCTTCCAGTGAACCACAAATACAGTAAGACTGTGTAACATCTAAAGGACAGCCCCATATACGTAAGACCATGTCTTAATCAGTATCAGAAATGCAAGTGCAGTGGCAGAAGCAGGTCCATAAGAGGCAACAGAGTGACAGCAGGACTCACAGCATCCCCAGCTGCAGAGTGAATTCCTCAGTGCCTTGCTTGTTCCAGGGACATCACACAGGAATGCTCTGACCCATTGCTCAAAGACGCTGTAGAGCAGCACTCTGGGGTGTTCACATTTCATTAAGACTTCTCCTTAATGACAGCAGGAACACCATCATGATGAAAAGGAAATCTATTGTCTTGTACGTTAAGATGACTAATTAGTATTGATGTACAGATTTTTCAGTAAGCATATACATCCAATATGATAGGAGTATGCAAGTTTTTTTCTTTTCTGGAAACAATAAAAGGAACAATAAATTATGCAAGAGTCACTGCTGATAAAAGACAGATCAGTGTACGTTATGTTACAAGCTCCCTTTGCCTGTTAGAACTTGAGAATCTCTGTTTTCATTTACCTTTGCATTAAAGTACCTACATTCTCAGGCAAACACAGCCAAAACAGTATGCAAAGAGAGCATCACAATTCAGACAGCTCTTTTAGTATGTCTAACTTCCAGCTACACTGACTACACTTTTTGATTTATTTATTCAGTATTTACTACCTTCTTTCATTCCATCAAAAAACAGTTGCAATATTTTTCTGTGGCTGGTGCTTTCTGATACATATTCCATATTTCCACATCTGAGAGAGATGAAGGTAATGGATGAGGTGGAGATAGAAAAGTCTTTATGCAAAACTAAAAATTTGAATTTCTAGAAAATCAAAAAGCAAGAGGGATTCATAGCTCTGGCACTGGATCAGGTATTTTTGCATTTCTTGTCCACAGTACAGGGTTACCTAGTAATCCAGTCTTCTAGTATAATTTCCAGTAGATTGTTGGGGTGAAACTTTACTTTTCTCCTTGTATACTCCCTCTGGCCCCAGTTTTCTTGTATTCCTGTCCAGTGTGCATCTGTCCTCTCCATCATGTTCCTGTCTCTACAGGCTGCCTCCACTCCACATGTGAGAAGTGCCTCTCCATATACTGCTTCCAGTACCAACTAGTTTTCTATTCACATTTCCCCCAAGGATTTTTTTCATGTCTATGATTTGCTTACCCCTAAAATTGCTACCAAGAAGCAAAAAACTATAAAACATGATTAGAAAGGTCATTTGTGCTCTCTGCAGGTACAGGACTCAAAAAGAAAAGACATTGAGCCCTTAAAAACACAAGAAACAACTTGCTAAATAAAACAGTGCCATCTCTTTAGGGTTTATGTTATCACTAGCATTCCTCTTTGAACATAAGCTGGGAAGCTCTTGTTTCTCTAGTTGTTTCCCTTTTACACATTCAAAAAGCAAAGATACTTTCTGACTACATAGAAGGTGTCATGTAATGTTTACTTGGTATTACTGATCTATCTGTGCTCCCCACAAAAAAAGGATTCAGGAAAATAGATTACTGTCATGAACAATGACCATTTTTATCAGATATGGTGATTCTTGTCTTTACTGGGAAATAAATGAGACCACCAAGACACAGCCAGATTAAAACTGGCCTTCCTTACAATTAAAAGGCATCTCTCCCATATATAGTCCACTGAGCTGTCCATTCTTCTAATTAACTTTTTTCTCAGCAGCATTGTGCACCACATACTACAAGCAGCAATTTGCATCATAATAACCATTTATTAAAAAAAAACCTTTAATGAATTTTCTCCTCTACGAGTTACACAAAGATGTAATAAATGGTGTCTATGAAGAACAGATGGAATGGGAAGAAACTCTTTCTCAATTTAGAATTTAATTGAAGAAGGCCAATTATAAAATTTTAATTTCCGCTACCATCTTGACTATTTATCTTATCTAGCAGCTATTTTATTCATAATGGAAATCTTTGATGGCTTATTTTGTTATGCTATTCTGAGTCATGGATAATATACACTACACTGGATTAAATTTGTATGGAAAATAGGTCATGGTGGTTCATGTCTGAAATTAGATACAACTAGCTTAATTTTGCTGACTTATAAAAGAAAGGGAGCTTGGTTTAAAAAGATAAACAAAATAAGAAATAAATTCACAATCTCATTAAATATTTCACCTGATATTGCATCTGCCAAAAATATGGAATCTACAGGAGCTTAAACAGCAATTTACTGGAAATCAGAACAGGACACCTGGGGTACCACTTTCTGCTGATTAAGACTACATATATTGAGTATTTAATAATTATATAAATTCAATGTTATAAGTGGTTAGTATATTTCAAAAAGCTGGAAAACTCATTCGTATTTATCCACAGACACAAACTTCAGTGCTCTGAAACAACCTCAAACATTAAATACTAAAATCTTCAAAAAAGAAGAATGAAGGGCATGGGGTAAGCACAGCTTCCCAATTACAAGGCTATTGCAGTAAAGCAGATTTGCTGAAAGATAAAATAGAGGATATACAGATATAGCAGGGCAAAGAAGCCCTGTTTTAATTACTGTGGATAAAGCAAAGAAATCACTGCTATTTGCACTTCAAAAGCATGACATTTTCACAAAATTGGAAGGGCTATAGACTATGCAATATTGAGGTTATCATTTGCAGAAAAAAAAATATCAAAAGATCCAAGCCCCTAAACTTAACAGGATTTTAACCTAATCATCAGTAATCTGTCATTTTGAGTCAGTTCAAATAATGTGGTAGACTATTTACACTGAAATGTTAGCTGCACTTAGAACAAGATGTATTCTGATACTCATATTCGTTGCCCCACATTTTTTCCTCTCTTAATATATATTTTCAAAGTTTAATTCCATCAACATTTACATTCATACTAATCACATTATACAACTACAAATACACTAAAAACAAGAATCTGGAAGGAAAAAACCCTACTACCTTCTTTCTCCCTATCCTTGGTTTAGGTGGAGAGAGGAGTTAATGCAGAGTCCACTGAAAGCAGAACCTGCAGGATTCACATAGCAGGATGTCAGCTCCTGGTCACTTCAGGGCTTTAGTGCTTTTCCACAGCAATTTTGCTCCTCCAGTTTCTTTTGATTTCAGCCATTGCAATGTCAGAAAAAGTCAGAGCAGTTTGTGACATAGACAAGTACTGATGAAAGTGGAAGGAGGAAGGAGAAGACAAAATTAAGTTTGACATAAGACTGGCATCATCTCTTTTATTCCCCTCTTGTGGTCTGAACAAGTTTGAAATTCTGTGACTGAGGCACTAATGATAGGAGTTCAAAAACTGAGTTCTTCTTGTAACAATTCACAAAATGTAAATAAAGTCTCTCTTGTGTGCATGAAAAAATCAATCAGACCTGCTACTGAACAGCCTGCATCAACTTTTAGGTCACAACAAGACAAGGTAGGCCCTTTATGATGCTGACATAATAATACATCTTAATGATTTTTGAGCAAGTATGACAAGGTGCATAAAGCCATGCATCATATTCAAGCAGTGCTAAATGTTTCATGCCACCAACAATGCCACTGCAGTTTTCTTCAGAAAAACTCAAAGATGCTGAGCACTCAGGATAACATAAGCTCCAGCCTTCGAAAAAAAGAATAATGTCCTACTCAGTGCAAACTCATAGCAGACATGAAATTGGCTGTCCATTTCAGAAAACCGCTTCAAATAAACTTTAGTGAATATTAGTCATCAGCCATAAAACCCAAAATAATGCTTTCCATAGTTACAGAAAACCAAAGTAGAACTATTAGCATGAAAATCACAATTAATTAATCAATGGATATTTTATTTTTTTGTTGGAGAGGGTCATATGTCACAGAAGCAACAGAGACCTGAAACATGTATTGGGTGACTCTAGTGCTTGTTCAGCAGTTCTATATAACCCAGAGCAACAGCAGGCAAAATAGGTTTATGAAACCTCATTCAATCAGTATGAGATTTACCCAGGTTCCTGCTTGGAAAACCAAACACATGACCTTGTCCACCTTTTTTATGATCTCACAACTAAAGGAACTACTACTTGACTTTCCCAGTTTGGTATGTGCAGACTGGCAGTGTTTCAGAGGAGGCACCCAGAATCTTCATTCTCCCCTTAGCAAGTCTCTTGTACAATGGGAACAGCCCAGATGTGCTTGAAGAGGTGCTCTCAGTGCTCATTATTTTGCTCTTCTGAATGCACAGGTCAAGAGCATTTGCTACGATGACAGTTGATGAAGTTATTCACAAGGCCAATGGAAGCCTTTCCATTGATTTCTAATGATGACGGATTGACTGATTAGGTTGTTTAACTCTAGACTGTCACCTGAACAGTGGCAGCTGTTACATTGACCATCTAGATATAAAACACACTAACAGCTTTGTTTAGACTGAAAATGTTTTGTTACATAGACAGTATTGAGTTTGCATGTTGAAGAACTCATCGGTGTTCACTTCAACAGTGCATTTTTACTTATTGTCTTTAACTTGGAATGAAAATTAAAAGCTGGTTTTCTTCATAGGCAGAGAAGTCTGCCTATGAGCAGGGTTCAATAGACAGGCTTTCTGGGAGGAACAGAGAGGATATAGTTTTCTGCTTTTTTATGCTGAAGCCATTGTACATGTTTGTGGATGAGTGGTGATATGATGTTGATTTCACTGCAGCAGTTGAAATTCTAAGTTTATATAAGAACAGCCATCATCAAAAAGATAAAATGTGGTCCACGTGTAAATGTGTGGTATGCACAGCTTTAAGCTTAGGTGCTAATTCTGGTTGTTACAGCTCCATCCTCTGTCTCTGCCTCCATAGAGCTGGGGCATTGCCATCCCTGCAGGTCCTCCACTCCAGCAGAAAAGACCAAAAGACCAGTGCAAGAGCAATGCTGCTGGACAGAAGTCATGCACCCAGAAAACTGGGAACTTAGCTCCAAGTCACTGCCTACATCACTGCTGAACATTGCATCAGTGGGGAACTGGGAAGAATAGTGAAAATTAAAATGCTCTTCCCCTCCCCACCCCCCCGCCCCCCCAAAAAAGGCCTAATTCACTAATTCTGTCTCTAAGACTGAACCGTGTGCATTACCTACAATTAGTATCCTCTTTTTTTGCTGTCAGTATTTTGAATCATGTAAGTGGTGTTTTCCACCACTGTATGAATCCCTTAAAGGGAGTTATTACTAATGTTTATTCCTGATGAACTTTGGTGATTATGACGAAAAAAAAAACCCAAAGCACAGGACTGAAAGGGTTCATTGGTCATCAGTGTATTTTGAAAGTAATTTAAAAGCTAAGTCAGAAGATTCTTCATGAGGAAATGATCTCCTCTGAATCCCCACACAAAACACAGTTATTGATTTGAATGAATGATCAGGGTTTTTTTAGCAAGCGTCCAGTTTAGTCAGTATACAGGTCATTTAACATCAGTCACTTTTAAAAGACAAAGTATGAAATTAGTTCTTTGGATACAAAAGCACCCACTGAATTTTCAGAACATGGGATTTCAGTGTTTCTCTGTCAGAAAACAAATGCCCTTAGTTTCTCTTTCAACTGGCTTTTTGTTATGCAAAACCAGTTTTCACCTAATTAAATTGCTTTTTTAAAGTTTCTAATTCATTAAACTGCTAAATCCTTGAGCCACAAGAATGTTCCACACCTCCTTTTTCAGGCACTGCCCTCCTATGTTACTTTTAAGTTATTTATAAATACAGCTCTCCTACAGCCTCTACCAGCAGGGCACCTTCACATGTTGGAATTTAATGAGGCTCAGGCACAAGTCATGAGTCCCTGAAGAAAAGTGTTACCTGATCTGCTTCATTTATTTCTACCAATAATCATACCATTACCTACAGCTTCTGTTTTTAATTAGTGGTATCTAATGATTAACACTGGCCAATTTGCATCCAATTATGTCCCCTGAAAAATTAGAAGTGGATGAAAAGGCTGAATGCAATTAATCATTCTGCAATGTGAATTTGCTTAAATATCAAGGATGAATGTGTTGTACTTTCCTAAATAAGTTTTTATTGAAAACATACACTGTCTGGTTATGAAGCAAAAGTATGACACTTCCCATGACAGTATGAAATCTGGATTTTAAACACTACAGAATTTCCATACACATTCACACATATCCTTTTAATAACAATGAAAAAAATTATGTGTATCTAATTACATTCTGGATTCAGGTACTGAAAAAACAATTAAATGGAATAGGCAAGATAATATTTTATAACAAATACAAAGAACTTAGCTTTGTCTGAGAAAAAGTTTGAGTTAAGTATGCAGTCTTTAGAATCTAATTACCACTTATTTTCTTCCATTTTTTAGAAGTTTGGCTTTAGAAAATACTCTGTTTCAGCCTCAAGGCAAACATACAATGCTATTTAGCTATGAAATATTTTGGACCACCATAAAATCTTTAAGAAAACTTACAGATCATAGGAAACATTTATATATTAAAAAAATAATCACAAAAACCCCATCTGCAAACAAAGAGCACCACCACAAAACCAATTTATGTGGTAACTTCAGCTTTTTTCCTATTTTCAGAGACCAAACCTGATCAGTCAATTTCACAGATGATGACAAGAAAGTGCTTTTCGTGAAGAGTTCTCCCCCTTCCATCTGAAAAACTCTGAAGCAACCTCACATAAATACAGAAATTTTTTTCATCTATGATGGTGAAATTATTTTGTCCCTAGGACACCTGTGAGATAAAATAACCTGACAATCCTTTCAAAGGTTAGTACTTGTGGAGCAACTTGCAAGTATATAACCCTCTAAGCGTAAACTTACAAAACAAGATTTATCACATTACATATCATCATCACAAATCTTTCATTTAAAGCACCATTCCTTCAAGATACTGTTGAAATATTTAAAATACAGTAAAGTTGATAGAAGAAGTTTGGAAGAAGATAATCAAGAAAATTGAGTTTAAGACAAGTGAAGATCCTAAGTGACATTCAATATATCTTTTCTGACCTTCAACGTGTATAAAGCCAAATCCCTGGCCAGCACCACTTTATTTTTGCCCAAGAAAAACTGATATAGTAGGCATCCAAATCAAGTATCAATTTCAGTGGTACACAAACTAAAGTTTCTACCTGCATTCCCCACCGTTTTCATACCCCCTCTGTTGTTCTTGCTCTGCTTCAAACATTTTTTCCAGTTCTTAGCTTTTTTTTGTCAGGCATTTCATGTTGCTCTTCATATAACCTGAGGCATTAATTTCTTCCCTTTATTACTGTGCTCTTCCATCCTACTTTTTGTTTAGGACACAGGCCCATTTTTAATCTATCAATGTTTTGCACTTTAGGAAGATCAACAGAATTTACAGGGGAGAAAGATTATACTGCAGATGATAAATGCTTGGGGTTTGATTCAGGCTTGGAAGAACTTTTAGATTTCATTTTGCAAAAAATATTTTTCTTTAAAATGTTAAGTTCTTTTTAACTAAGTTCTGGTGTTCATTATACGAGACATTGCACAAATAATTTGGTTTCAGTGTGTATAGTGTTTGTCATCTGTAACTCCAGCCAGCAGCCAAGCCCCCAACAGCCACTCACTTACTCCCCACAAACAGCATCAGGGAGAGAATTGGAAGCATAAAAGTCACAGAACTCGTGGACCAAGGTAAAAACAGTTCAATATGGAAATCAAAAGTTAAGCACACAAGCAAAGCCAAACAAGGAATGAATTCACTGGTTCCCATGAGCAGACAGGTGTTCAGCCATCTCCAGGAGAGCAGGGCCCCATCACAGGTAATAGTGACATGGGAAGAAAAACACCATCACTCCAAATGTATCCCCTCTTCCTCCTTCTTCTCCCCAGTTTACATACTGAGCATGATGTCACATGGTCTGGAATATCCCTTTGGTCAGCTTGGGTCACCTGTCCTGGCTGTGTCCTCTCCCAACCTCCCATTTATCCCCTCCTTCCCCCCCAGCATGGCAGAATGAAAAGCAGAAAAGCCCTTGGCTCTGTGCAACCCCTGCTCAGCAATAACAAAAACATCTCCCCATTATCAGCCCTGTGTTCAGCACAAATCCAAAACACAGCCCCACACCAGCCACTGGGAAGAAAATTAACTCTACCCCAGACAAAACCAGCACACATCTCTGCTTCCACTCCAGGCAAAATCATCAAAACCAGCTGCAAGGTGCTATTTTGAAAAGTACGGCTTACTGGGACAAGTGCTTTAGTTTTGAGCACCAGATTAATTTACAGAAGCTGTACTGAAAAACATTGCAACAATACTTCAATTCTCACCATCTGCAAGGAGCCCAGAAGGTTAGAAATAAGATCTAAAGAATATACTGCACACATTTTTCCCCCTCAAGGATCATCAACCTCCAGTTACAGTGGATTCATTATTGTAGAGTGGTGGGTTACACTTCATGAAGCAACCTGCAGTGACCACCAGCAGACCTACAGCTTCAGACCTCACAGACTATCAGGTTTTTTAGCAGGAAAATTTTTATACTTTCTCCCTAAAGTTGTATTAATTAATAGTGTCCTAAATACTCTAATACTAGCACTAAAAAATCTGAACCCTCCTGCCTCAAACCCTGTGCATTGAGATAATGAATTCTTGATGCAT
Source organism: Brachypodius melanocephalos (assembly GCA_013398615.1). Classification (NCBI taxonomy): domain Eukaryota; kingdom Metazoa; phylum Chordata; class Aves; order Passeriformes; family Pycnonotidae; genus Brachypodius; species Brachypodius melanocephalos. Next base: position 15,995,199 of record VZSR01003049.1, read on the forward strand.
GCTTGTATAACCCAGCCAATTGACTGACACTCATTGAGTCTCTTTTTGAGGCCCAGTCACCTAGCTAAAGTTGAATATGTTAACTCATTCAATTTCCCTATTCACCACCATTTAGGAAAATAAGTAGATTCATGTATTTCATAAGGAAAGGTAGTCAGTATTGCAGTACAATGGCAAAATCTGTGACAAATTAATGAAGTTTAAAGACGGCAATCAAAATATATACTACAAGGGAATAAGTGTCACCAACCTCAGAAAAAGAAATAATGCTCTATGCCACAGGAATGAACTGTTTTGAATTAAACTTATTTCAGCAAGAATCAAGACAAAAATGTTACTTAATTCTGCGATTTCTTCAAAGCCTCTCCTTTGTACTCCACTGCAATGCTATGCCTGGTGGCTTTTGGGAGCAGTTTAAGTTTCTTGGGACTTGTGACGAGTTCCTTGGGATTTGGGATAAGTGGGGGGAAAGCCCTTCTATGTGTATTTTATTATTAGCTTTATAGTTTACACATTACTGAGCATGCACTACCTGCAGTCTTTGATTTGCATGTACGTTTAGTCCAGTGATTAGCTTTGACCATGTTGGCATCATATGAGCACAAACTATGAGAAGATTCTCACTCTTAGACAGAAGTGAAAGACCCAAAGACTGAAGAGATAACCTCAAACAATACCACGAAGTGTTAGTCTAACGCACCTGATACTTACCTTCCTGCATTCTTTATAGGTGGCCACTTGAAGAACTACTTTTCCAATTCTCCTGTTCTGCATTTCAGCTGTTTCACAAACAGAATCTTGTTGGCACTGTCAATATAACCAGTCTGGTCTCATTTGAAATATTTACCTTTCCTCTTACACTCCATCTACTGTATATACTCTATCATTTCTAATAACTTCACTGACTTTCCTGCCTGCCATTTGAGTGCAAGTACCTTTGACATCCCTGACCCATGCCCTCAGGCACCCAGAACACGATCATATTTGGTATGTATCTAAAACTCACATTTTTACTGGCAAAATTTTCTGTATACAATTCTACTTCTCTTTTAACTTATCTCCACAGAATTCAAACTAGTTGCAGTTTCCACAGTGCATTTTCCCAGTCCCAGCTGTTTTAAGTGCCACTACGCTTGCATTCATACCACTGCTTCCTTTTTCCAGGTATATAAAGTTCAAAAGTTGTTCTCTTGTTTTCAAATCGTTTTCCTAATATTTTCTCTCCCCTATTGCTCTGTCCACTGTGCCAATATGTTTAATGATGCCCATTCCTTACCTGCCCATTTGGCCCATAGCTCTTTTCTGTGCAGAAACCGCAGTTTCTTCTTTGCAACCCACCTTCATGCTTTTACCATGGTGATAACAAGTTAGCCATATAAGATGATACAGCTGAATCAATTACAGCACAGCAAAGCAGTGTTTTAACTCTTTCCCACCTTTTTTTTCCCATTACCTTTTGTCTTTTTTTGTGGCTGATGAATAGAGTGAGGAAGGAATGCAGTGACAATTAATTCACTTGAATGGATGGAAACATTCTTCTCTCCTCATCACTCACTGAGTCTTTTTGCATTTCCATCCTTTTTGCACTTCCTTCCTTGTCTTCCACGAATATGCCCACAGCTATTTTAGATAAATTTATAACACAGCTTTCTTAAACTTTTCAGATACTTATAATCTATAAAATACTCTAAGTGTGAGCACACAAACCAGCTACAAGAAGTTAAATTAAGATGTAATTTTACCATAAAGTATTGACAGAGGAGAGCCACCTATATTCCTATAGTATCAGAAACAAATACACAGTCCTCTTGGCCTGTTATAGATTGCACATTTGTCCATCCCCTCAACCATAAGGTTTGCAAAATAGTAATTGAAAATTAATTGGGCCCTTTGGGAAGAACAGCCTCCTTTTCTAACTTTTCAAAATATGTTTTTGTTTGTAATTAAATTATAGGTAAAAACACACACTAAATGAAATATCTGTACTGTCTGGATTATCTGCAGGAGAAGAGTAATTTAAATATTTAAGCCTTATTTAATCAGTACAATGAGGTCTCTAATCAGTCTTACTCTAAGGACAAAGCTCATGAATGGAGCCATATGTGCAAGCCATTTTTGCTGCAGACATTACTAGGCATTCTCAACAACAGATGAGCCCAAAAAGTAAGCCAAGTATTGTATGGCAGGGCCTTGAAATGCAGTGAGTTTCTGTATTAATAGAGATATATCTTTATTTCATGCTGCCAGAGAAGATTTTGCATTGAGTGTATCTCCGCATTTTTTTTACTAGTCCTTTCACTCCTTAAAATTTTTATTAGGTCCTAAAACTAAAATGTTATCCTCAACCACATCTACATCAATAATTGTGAACTGGGGAGTGAGTCATGTCCCAGTAACTTCTTCAGCAAATTTCTTAAAATACACCTAAAAGATTCATGTATATTCCTAAAAAATCAAATCATCTACAGAGAGAGTTTGACTATTGATTTTTCATGAGTATTTGATGTCTTGAAGAAATTGCCTAGAATAAAAATTAAGCATGAGGAGTCAGTGTACCTAGGACTATAAACCTATTTAAGTCACTTGATCACTATGACCTTGTCTGCAGTAAGAAAATTGATACTGTTAATTCAGTACCAGTGCAAGCATTAGGTCATAGACAAAGCCAAAGTGGGGTGCTTCTGAGAGGGCAAGCTTCTTCAAACTACTTTAAACAAACCCAGCTTTCTGCTCTTATTGCCTGTGTTGTTTTTATGAAGAATTTTACTGTAAGCTCTGAACTCTAGCACTGCAGCTGTGCACAGCTGGTGTGCACAAGCACTAATGAAAGAGCTCAGGAGCAGCAGGACCTTGCATGCAATTCTTTGTTCTGTAAGGTAAGAATTGATTGGCATGGAACAGATATCACCATCACTGAAAGGAGCAAAATAGCTGAAAACAAAGCAATAGAAAGCAGTAATATATCACTGGCACGAGGCAACACTGAGGTACTGGCCTTCAGAATAGAAAGTAACCAGGAGGATTGTGTTGTGTAGGTGCGTTTTGAGGTCAGTACTTCCTGAGGCTATTTATGAGCAGTGTTTCTCTTGCTTGGGGCTGTATTTAAAGTCAATATCTAGCCTGTAGGCAGCAAGGACTGGCTCTCCCTACATAATTAAGCTTTTTTTTAAGCATATCAGGATTTTTAAAATTGTTTATGCATCCAAATGGGGCTGTGGAGTGGGACTCCTTTGGAGATCAAGTACCCAAAAGCAGGAGGCAGCAGCAGAGCAAGAGAACAGACCCTTGGCAATTCAGTCACTCCCCTACACTTTGCCCCAGACAGAGGCAAGTGCTTCTCCTCCTCCCTGCCCTGAAAGAAAGCAGATAGGCAGAGCCTAGAGATGTCAGTCAGGCAGCCTTAGCCTGCAAGTCAAAGGATTTAAGATGAAAGAACTCTCTAATGATTGTCTTTATTATTAATTAAAAGTAACATAGAAAATTACTTCATAGGAACACTCCAGAGATGGAGATCAGCTGAGCCCTGAGTATTCCCTTGACACTGACAAAACAGATGTATAACTGAGCAGAGTCTGTATGATGATGTTTGCAAATGACATAAAACACTCAGTTAATTACGCTTTCTACTCTGATGTGAACAGAAGTCTATTCATTGACCTAAATGCTGTTTTCTTTTTTGTTCTTTCACTATCTTTAGAATTAGGACTTGTAATTTTACTGTCTCAGGAATTATGACTAACAACTTGATGACTTAACACCACCTCTTACTGAACTCCACCCCCATTGCCTGCCAGCCCCAGCCAGTATTACCACAGATCCCCAAATTAGATCTTCAAATGACATAAGGGTTTTCTCTGTAAGATGCACTACTCAAGAGAGTCTCTGACCCACACAGGCATATCCACAGCTTCTCTACAAAGCACACATATGTGATGCAATGGTTTTCTAAACCACCTGAAAAGGCAAATAGGTGCAATTTTGGTGGTGTTGGCATTTTAAAAGCTGCTGACAAAGCATACCTTGGTACAGATATTTCTACCTGTCAGCATCCTCAAGTTACCCTGAGTACTGTTTGTACCAGGCACAGAGATCACAGAAATTCTAACCTGCAGTCAAATCTCTTCTTCATTTCCCTAGGATTCTTGTTGGTCCCCAAGAATCTCAGTAACATTTTACTGGATGGGGATGTACCTGTCCCACTCAAGAGCCTGACTACAGCATCCCATACGGCATCTGTAGAGCAGACCCAACTTGGGCATACAGACCAAGCACAGCATGTGAGTAGGAAAGTGTTACAAGTGAGTTAAACTCACCCACTCACCTCCAATCTTATGACTTTAGTCAAAATACCAGTTATTGGGGCAAATCTCTGATTTGTGTAATTCAGTTCAAGACAGTGTTCCCATACCAGAATCTTCCTACAAATGGGCTTAATGAGCTGAAGTTATTAAGAACTACCTTCACGTATTACCCCCAGTAATCATTTCAGTTATTTTCCACAATCCTCAATCTGAACAGTACGTTTATCTCCAAGCTCAGGGATGATTCACCTTTTGCTCAACTTCACTGCAACCTCTAATTATATAAAGAATAATTTCCATCCTTTTTGCATTTTCTGTCTTCCTTCTATTGAACATACAGGCATTGTAAGGATATTTTTTACCCCGGTGTGTCTTTGCCATAACTAAGCACTATTCACAAGGTAGGATGTGTAAGTATGCAGGAATGCTGCTCCTGTGTCTCCCCCTTCCTTCCATCAAACTTTGCTACATAAACAACAGTCAGGCCTGAAATTTTCAGAGAGAAACATACACCACAGTCCCATCTATAAACAAACAGTATCATATGAGTGGAAACTGGAAATACTCCCCCAGCCCACTTCAGGGATTCTTCTCACGAGATTTTGCTAGAAAGATTGTTTCTCATTTATTTCTTTCTCCTGAACTCAACCTGTTAGCAGTTAGTTTGACTTCTCCATTATTCATGTCAGCATTTTTGATCTTACAAACGTCAAATGAAGTAGTTTAGCAGAGTACAAACACTCACAGCCCAAAATAAATGGCATGCTTTCTAAATATTTAGTCACCCCCCCAAAAAATTGCATCAAAAATTGAAAATGTTTATGTTTGGTGAAGCCATGGTGGCAATCAGCATCCTTAACAGATGACTCTATACTTCATATAATAGCATGTGATTAAAAGGATTGCCCAAACTTTGCCTCTCTCCTACACTATTGAGCCAACCTAGAAGACCACAGAGGAATTAGTTTATTACAGCATCATAGAATGACCTGAGTTGGAAGGAACCTTTTAAGATTGTTTAGTTCCAACACCCCTGCTGTGGGCAGGGACACCCTTCTAGACCAGATTGCTCAGAGCCCCATCCAAGCCAGCCTTGAACACTCCTAGAGTGCTCTGAGGACAGCCACAGCTTCTCTGGGCAACCTGTTCCAGTGCCTCACCACCCTCATAGTAAAGAACCTCTTCCTTAGCATCTGATCTAAACCTAATCTCTTTAGTTCGAAGCCATTCCACCTTTCCCTGTCACTACATGCCCTAAGTAGTCTCTTTCCATTTTTCTTGTAAGCACCTTCAGATACTAGAAGGCTGATATTAGGTCACCCCCCATCCTTCTCTTCTCCAGGCTGGGCACTCCTAATTCTCTTAGCCTTTGATCGGAGGGCCTTTTTCTTCTATCCAATTTGAGAAAAATAAACAAAGAGACCCAGCAGTATGGGGGCTTGGGCAGGGGGTAACAGCATAGAATTGAACTAAAAATGTCCAAATTCTGAAACAGTGACCAATTAGGCAATTGACATTTAGCCAAGATCAGGACAAACATGCATGCCAGATCTTTTATTTAAGCACGTAAGTAAATTGAAATGATATGACTGAGCTGTCCTAAAGATTGAGAAGTCTACCGTAAGAAAAGCTCATCAGATAGAATTTAGAGGGGCTGGAAGATGGAGAGGGGATGTTGGGAGGTAACTGTGGAATTTAACTGCATGTTAAATTTCAACAGAAAACAAAGGGTTTAAGGTGATAATTGCTCAACTGCACATCCCTCAAGGGGCCTAGGAATTGAAATTCTTCAGGAAAAGGAGGAACTTTGACCCTCTGAATACATTGTTTGTCCTTGATACACAAGAAAAGAATATTTTATCATCTTATGCACTCCCCACCCATTTTCCTTTGTTCCAGTGTAAGTAAAAATTTGAAAAAAAACCCCAACAAAGTAAAAATATGACTTCAAACCAATTCAGAGAAACCTGGAAAGCTGTCGGGAATAAGAGTTTAGGGGTTTAGAGAAGCACTGAAGGTGGGGAGGGGGAGGAGGAAAAATACAAGCACCAACTTTCCTTTAATTCCTGTGCTGTGGTGACCTTGTGAATGTTACAAAATCTTTTATGCACAGTCTCAAACAGACTTTTTGTCTTGTGATTTTTTTTTCACCTGAGCACTGCTCACTTTTAGAAGGGAGGAGAGACTTGGGGTTTGATAAATGGAGATCTGAATTTAGCTTGCCATACACCAAAACCAATTAAATCAGGCTGAGTTGCTCAGGAGACATTTTTCGTTTTCTGCTGAATAATCAGAAATTATTAATAGTACTTTGAAGGAAAAATATGGAAAAAGTGTGCTCAGGGGAAAGAGAAAATTTTGAATTGATGGAAATTTAAATTAAGTGAGTGGTTTTCAAGTAACTAGGAAAAAAAATCACAAGGCAGTAAGTCTGTGATACTGCTATCCTGTGTATAGGGGATCTGTTTCCAAAACAGTGTTCTATAAGTGAGAAAACAAATGCAAAATTTAACAGAATTAGAAGCTAGAATAAGAATGCACATTTTGCAGACAGATATATTGGGGTTCTAAAGGTTAAGTTCTCTGAAGCAAAGACTTGTCTTCAACTCTGTGCATATCAAAAAATGAGTCCTTAAATCCACCTGCTGGAACCACATTAATAATTGGTAATTGATGAATAAATAAATTATTCCATAAACCAACCTGCTTCTTTCAAGCCAGATATACATACAAAATCTGGACTACAAGTTTACCCTTGTAACAGCCTGAAGAAAAAATAATTTTTGACTATTCAAAGCACAGCACTAAAATATCTAGTGTGCTGCAAAAAAACACCAATAAAAACAGCTCTCAAAAGCAGGGTGTGAGAGAGGGAAGAAGGAACAAGGCGCTGGTATGCACTGTTGCATCTACGAAGCTTAATTACATACTAAAGTGAGAGGATAAAGAGTTAAGAATAAAGTTTCAAAAAGCACAAAATGGAAAGGAAATACATAAATCTTCTATAAGCATTATGCAGGACAGTGAAATATTTTTACCTCTCCAGCATAGAGCTTTTAATCATAGCTTGCATTTTATGACAAAAGCCCTGTTTCAGATGGTGTCATATACCAGTTAACAAACAGATGGAAATTTACCAAAGCAAGACTGTACTGCAAGGAAAATCCAGAAGAAAGCTTTCCTCTGGCACTTCAGAGGAAAACAGTATCAGACATTTCTACGAGCACTTACACTTCCGAGAAAATATTATAAAAGGTTTTCAGATGAGCTATGGCTACTACAGGACAGATCATACCTCCAAAAAAACACAGGTCTGGGGAGCTCCTTAGCTCCTTAGCTGTTTTCACCAACATAACCAAAAATTAATTAATAATTGCTGTCATTTTAGCCATGACAGCAGAAAGCTAGCAAATGTGTTTCTTTTTCAGGTCCATTTTGCAGCCTGCAGTGTTGCCCACTGTACTTCATTTCAGAAACACATCACTGCTCTGCAAGAGCTTGGTGCTCCCATGTAAGCGTGGCTCATAAAGCACACACTGCCCACAAGGAGTTACATCCAGCCACTCCTGCTCTTCCTCCAGAGCATATACACAGCATATGGAGTTTTGTGCGTTTGAGGTAGCAAGGCAATGGACTTTTTCTAAGTCAACTTGTATAGAAAACTTGTTGAATAAGTCTGCAACTTGCAGTAAAATTTTAAAAAAACAGCAACTGCAAAATGCATGTTCAAAAGGAGCTTTACCAAAAGAAAGCCAATAAGGACTAGAGGAAAAATAAATTATTTGAATCTATATGTTGTATCGGCTGAAAGTTTAATTTTTAAAAGGGTCCAAGTCTAGACACGGTTGAAGTCAATACCACTTTATAGATTGTTTATTAGCTTTGCCAGTATATAGACAGAAAATGTTTTGTAATTGGTTATTAATGGCAGTTTCAAAACAATGCAACATTCATATACACTTAAAACATCTGCTTGAAAATGTGTTTGAAGTATCTGAACAATGCCTCTTTTTCTAACTTGACTTGCATTATAAATGAACAGCAATCATTTATTTGTTCTGCTCCTTGCTTTTTATTATGCCTATGTAATTTTCAGCTTTATCCATACAAGAGGCTGAACTAAGTATCTCCTGTCTTTGTTGGACAGCAGAGTTGAAACATGTTGATGTATAGAGGGTGCAAATATTTCCAAGTTATCTCCAAATGAAGATTCAGGGAAAACACTTATTCCTCTCATGAATGACCTATTAGTACTTTAGATCTGCCAAGCTGAATATTTTCTACTTAAGCACCAGCTCTCTTATTCACTTAATGCCCTCCTATAAATTCAAGCATTTTCAGCAGGGTGATAATAAGGAAGCCTATTTCCAATTAAATCAAGAACTTCCATATATATATTCTTGATGTTCCAAAAAAACAAAACAAAGAAAAAAACCCAAAAACCCCAAACAAATAAATAAATAAACAAAACCAAACAAAACAAATAAACCCCCAGAAAAACCACCAAAAACCCCACACCACCACAAGCTAGTATTATAAACAATGCTGAGACCAAGAAAAAAGTTTTTCCCTCTACAATACAGAATTTTAGACGTCTATTCCTAACTAGTTTAACTATTTCATCAATACCTTGGCCATTAACTTTTTCAAACTTATTCTGTTCTGTATTTTAAACCCATGCAAGGGAGTTAACTACTGACTGCAAGAGCTTATTTCATGCTACAGTTCTTTAGGAGAACCTCAATAAAAACTTAATCTGGCTGTGGACTCACTGCCTAAGGGCAGCAGGAAAACTGTACTGCTTTCCTCCTCATGCATAATAGGATAAAATAGAAGATGGCCGGAGCAGTCTCCAAAATCAGTGTTTACTTATTCCAAATGCCAACTCAGAGAAACAGTTGGATTCCGTCTCTCAGCCTGCACAGATCCTCTTGCCATCAACTCCAGGCCCCTGCCTTGGCTTTTGCTGTCCATGCTTTGCTGTATCTCATACTACTTTCAGGATCTCTTCCTTGCTCCCTACTCACGTGCTCCTGTGACACTACAATAAAGGAGAGCACTCTTATCCTTCCTGGGGACACTTTGTGGAGAAAACAGGGAGTCCCCCACAGAAACAATTTTGTTTTCTTGCCAGACTCCATCAACGAGGCAGTGGGTTCTTAAAATAAAAAAAGCCCCTCCTGATTTCATAAATTTTGGTCTTTTCTAAATCATTCTAGCCTATTTCTGTTTTTATAGGACTCCTAACATGACACTGTTTCTACAGCCAAAAAGAGAAGATAAAACTTCTCATACATTCCTTCTAGGGGTCCCTTTCATTATCTCCAGAAAGTAAAGGAAATAAAAAAGTGTCATGGGTCAGAATAATTCCTGTCAATGCTTTCTGCTATTTTTCATTGAAATGTGTCTCTCTGCCTGACTGACCCAGCTTCTTTCCTCTTTCAGCCTCGGCATGATGGAGAGGACTTCTTAACATTCCCAGGAGCTGTTTAAACTATTACGGTTAAGTGCTACTGCTGACCGACTGTGAAGTTAATTTCAGGAGTTGGGAGCATAATTATTACTACTCCATTTAGACTGGATTGTCACTTCAACTACACTCCTAGGTGCTTTATGACTATACAACTTCACAATTGCCAGAAAAGTGAGTCCTTTTTCAGATAACCTGTCTCCATCTAGAAGTTGCAGTTATAATTGCACAGGACTGTGGCAGTGGTTTTTTAATAGAAAAATTCAAAACAATCAGAACTATCTCAGTTCTTAGTTTGAGAGAGTACTTCAGATTAGATTGATTTGAGACATTAGGAGTCCTGTTGATGGTATCAATGTTTTTTCCCTCAAACTGAGTAAAGCGTGTCTGTACAGACACACATTTGGGGTCTTTGCTCACAGAAGAAACAGAAAAGCATCTTTCCAAATATTTAATCTATCATAAAAGTGTTCATATCTGTCAACTACAGAGACAACCTCATTTTTTCATATTCTAAATCGCAGCTAAAGTTGTGCAATACAAAGATGTAGAGACTGAATTTCTGCAACTTCTAATATACAACTTACATGATGATCAATTTCTTTAAAAAATGGATTCTTCAGGCAGAATATCAGGAAAATGCTACACAGAGGTGTACGGTCCTCTAATTCAGACTCTATAAAGACATACACAGTATAATTTATTATTGAGAACAAGAATAAAGAACACATTTTCTTCTCCCTTGGATAACGTTATAAGAAATAGCATTGTGCTAAATTTGCCATTAACATAAATAATTATTTGAGTTTAAAAAGATGTCTCCTCATTTATTAGTTAACAGTGTTTTTTATTGCTTTATATATGTTTAAATTTTGTAACTGTAAAATACTCTACAATTTTCCTGCTTTCTAGCTGGTTTGACAGATAACATTTGCAAGAACTATGTATGTACTTGGCAAATATCAGGTTAAGCATTATAATTTTCTTCTTGTATATAATACAGATTGATTATTCCCAAATACACCTGACATTTAAAAATCAGTATTTACTGCAAGCAGCAAAGAAACAAGAGGGAATACTCCAGATCTCCCTTTAAATCCAAGCTCAAGCATTCATTCAGTGTGTGACCTCAGGCAACCGACTTAACCACTTTCTAGTTCAGTCAATTCAGCTGGCTAAGAGCAGGAAATCATTGAAATCCAGATGCTGCATCTAAAAGCAGATCTTCCCCAGGTAAATACATTACAAGAGAGCCACAGGGATGGAGGAATATAGTGTTTCTTATTGTAAGAGTCAGGAAGGCATACGGATGCAAATTGGAAATAAGCCAGAGGTCCTTTAGCCTCAAGCTTCACTTTGATATCTGAAAAATAACATTTTTTTATGCTGTACAGATACTAAGATTTTTGTGCTATAACTAGACTGCAAGATTAGATGATCTTTTTTCAATGTACTCAGATCATGGAATCAAGGTGGGATTTGTTGTATTTTGCCAATGTCTGATTGCATCTGCAACAATGTAAGAAAACAGCCAAGGTTCAGATTTCTAAGGACTTTGGTAGCTGCTGTAAATGAAGTCTGGTAATTATGGAGAGTTTAGGCTTATTTTTCCTGTAAAGGGGAGAATGGTCACATCTTTGAAGCATTTCTTCCTTTTCCCATCTATCCATCTCACATCAAACTGCTTTAGACTCTGGTTATGGCTGCCAGAGTTATAAGCAAAAAAGTTCACATAGGTTTCAGAACAGAAGCAACATATCACACCCTGGCCCACCAATATAAAATGGAAAAGAAAGAGTAAAGATGGAAAGGTTTATATTTGGGTCACTTTTCTTATATCCAGTACAGTGGCTGCTATTGCTCATCCAGATCTGCCACCAACAACTGATACAGCCACACAGTCAACTTTTGGTCTGAACACTGGACAGATGTAATCAAAAATATTCCTGGCGATGACATAATCCTGCAGCTTGGTTAGATCAGTAATGAAGGGGCTAGAGAAATAAAGAATCTGATTTTTTAAGTGTAGCTTTTAGAAGTTAATAAAACATACAGGAAAGCTTCACAAAATGTTCAGTAAGTGACAGTAGAGAAGGTTCTGTCTACAGCGACAATGCAGTAGGACATGGAAACTTAACCTTCTTGACAACCATTTACAACACACTTGTCACAAAGATCAAACTACATTTGCCAAAATCTGAAAGAATTTATATCTAACAGCAGCTTGGATATCAAGAACTTAAAAACTTGTTTATAGTTTTTAACTTCTACAGGAATGTAAGTAACAGATTGTTACATTCTAAATATTATATATAATCCTAAAAACATTTAATGTGTTATTGATTGGTTTCTCTGACATTAAACTGTTCTGAAAAACGTAATATGTTAAAAGCCCAGAGGCAATAAATGTAGCATTTTAATAGATTATTTTGAAATAAAAATACTTCATGAATAGATTTGTTTATTTATGCCTACTTAATAAAATAACAACAATTTATAGTGGAGCATTTACTTAAGACAGATGAGAGAACAGACTTAAAAGATAAATGAATAGCACATGGAAAAGAAATTGTTACAAATAAACCAAAAATCATAATTTTTTGATTTTTAAAAACAGAAATTTAAGGCCAAAATCTCGATGTAATAGTTGTAACATATGAACTGTGACCTCAGAAGTTACATGTCTTCTGGTTCTCATCCCTTCCACAATTCAGAAAATGTTCTGTGCTACACAAACAGTGGCTGTGCTTCTGTACAGCTACAACAGCTAAGCAGACATGCAATTTTTCCACAGGAGTCTCAAAATAGAGAGTGAGACTAAGCAGTAAGGTTCTGCTATATCTGTTTTATCCACATTAGTCTCATGTTCAAAAACTATATACCTGTGGGAATTATTTTTTGCCTTTATGAGCCAACATCTTGGTAGCTGTATTGTTGTTCAAATGCAAACATGTCTGTACACATGCAGGCATACACACTTGTATTTTAAGTAAGAGAAGAAACAACATTGCAGTAAAGGTGATACACTCACACTGAGGAGATCTAGGTGCAATATTGATTCTGACTCAAACTTACTAGGCCAACACCAAACAAATCCTCTGGTTTAGATTAATACCTTCAAATAAAAGTCTGCTAAACACTGTTATTACTTTGTCTGGAATTATAAATTCTCTATCAAGTATTTTCTCTCTGTCACTGCATGTATTAAGGATGAGACACTGAAGAATACAAAATGCTGATTTAAAACTGGTGATACAAGGTTTACCATAAAATAATTCTGATCAATGTTGACTGGTAGAGAAAAGACAAACAAAAAGTTTTGGGCAAAAAAAATCACCTCTCACTGAGCAGAAAAAAAAATGGAGGAGAAGAAAACGGAGTTTTCTTCTTATCGTAAATAGATATAAAATGATAGAACTTTTCCTGTAATCAAGACTGCAGATAATACAAACCATTATCTTTCTGTATTAGATAATTCAGTAATTCCATTAACTGTTTAGTTTTCCATTTAAATATCAGTCCTCGTAAAGAAGGTCAATACAAGCTTTTAACATCACACTAGAAATAAATGACAAATTTAATAAAGGCTTGCAGCATCCCACTTTCTGGAAGCATTTGGTTTCCTGATCTCAATTAAGAAAAGGCAGCATGTCAGTGAAATTAGTGTTTTTACTATAGAACCCTTTGCAGCAAGGTCCAGAAATCAATTAGAACCATGAAGATGAATTTTTGTAGCCTTTCTATGTAAGCATTAAGTACTCTAAAAATCTCATGTCAGACATTCAGGCTTCCTATGTAGTTTATAGAAACAGGGATCCTAAAATAGAATTCAAATAGTCAGTTAAAAAAGCAATAACTAAAAGAAAGAAATAAAAAGGTAATACACCTTTATTTTCTTATTTATCCTGGTTTGGTGTTACCACCCAGTTCCTATCTCCCCTCAGAGTCCCCAGCCTCATACTTGCTTCCATCTCCTATATTTCATCCAGGGATTAAGCAAAGAGTTATCCTATGTCATTTTAGAAATAAGGGCAGCTCCTTTCTCTTCTGCACTGAGATCAAAACTTCATTTCTGTTAAACCCATACTACCATTGCCCAGCAAAGCATTCTTCTTGCTAGGTTGGGAGCTTTTCTGGAACTGAAATAAACCTCACTAAATGAAATCTCACCACGAAACCTCACTAAACCTCTGATGTGAGCAAGCCTGCCTAAGCTTTATATAGCTAAAACACATGGAAGCCATATTGCTTCTGTTTGCTAAAATGTGAAATTAGTTAATTCATTCTTTGTGAACCAATTTTTACTTAATTTTGCAGCTATATTGTCACAACTTCTGCCTGTTCATGTATTTAATAAACCTAAAAGCATAATCACAAGATAAGCAGCTAATAGCTAAAAGGAATCAAGAACAAGCAACCACAAGTTCCTAAGGACTGTAAGTAATATAAGCTTTGATTTGCATTAAATTTTTCCAGTCTTTTTGAGATATTCCAATAAAGTAAAGCTGTGTGTTAGATGTGCTTTCCCATAAATAAAAAAAAAAAAATCTGAAATTTTCAATGACATTCCTATCCAGACTTTGTGCTTTCAGGGCTAGTCAATAACCAAGTTTCAGATTTCCAGGATTACACTTTTGGAGGTACATACATTTCACAATTTTTTCCTAAATAATGCCTCTTTTTGTTAATTTACTAGCACTCAGGAAAAATAATTAGACAATTCCCTTTCTTTCTTTTTTCCCTGATGTGTTCAAATCAATCATGAGAGAACCTTGTTCAAAGGAAAGCCACTGACTGAAGTCTCCCCTGGGTTGTACTGCCAGACACATTTGAAAAGACATCAGTAAGAACTCTAATTTGTCACTGAAGAATAATGATTGCAGGTACTTTTAAGTCCTGCAAGGTCTTTGAAACAGCTTTGCAATTTAGTGAATGGCATAAGATGTGCTGGCTTTCAATTACCAGAGAAAAAGTAGAAGAACTTCCATTGCGAGATCCAAACCCTAACTACGTCTGTAGAGAGAAAAAGAACCAAAACCAGCATTGTGGAAATAGTCAGAGTGTGACAGCAGGGTCCTGTGAGCATATACATAACAGTGATTTACAAACACTCTCAGGGCTGTGCAAAGAAAGCAACAGGCCAAAAATCACCATTAGTGTTCTTTGAAAGCCGGCACATTTGTGTTGAATTTAAGCCCTACGCAAGTTGTAAAGGTCTGTAGTCAAAACAGAATTTACAAAAGACAGTTGAATGGAATCTGGGAAAATTATGAAAAACAACAGAGGTCCAAAATGAAAATGGTGTTGTTTCACATTTCTAAGGAAAAAATTTGAAGCCTAATTAAACAAATGAATAGTAGCAATAACAATTAAAAGTAACAACTGCAAGAACAATCAGAGCGACTTAAGGATACTGTATGGTTTCAGAAAATTATAGCAAATCATATTCATGCAATGAGTTGAGACTAGACAATTACTGACCATTAAGAGTAAACTCCAAATTGTTTCAATTACTTCCTAATATCAACAAAACACTAATTGAACTATGTAAAATGACATTGCCTTAACACCCTTAACAGCAAGTTAACAGCTTGCTTCATAAATTTAGTACTATCTTTGTATCAGGTAATTAGCAGCAATTTTAAGATATATATCAAGCTGTATGTTAAGGTTGGCTTAAAATTATTTCTTATTAAGTAATGTGGGTCTATATATATAGCAGGTCATTTTGCAAGATAAGAAATGAACACACTAAATACTTCTATTTAATATAACAAGCTGAAAGAATGACAAAATGAAGAACTCATTTAGAAAAATATTTAACAATATTACCCAGACTGTTCTGCACTTCTGCAATGTGTCACATTCTGGTTCTGAAGAAGATCCAGATGCCATAGTTGTACAGTCTAGTGAATTTTAAGACTGGTGGTTGGAAGAGCTTGAAAACAGTTGATTTGCCTGTAGAATAATATGAAAAGTCCAAATTCCTAAACATATGGAAAGTAGTACTTGTCCATGAAATCCAGATGGGCACAAATCTGCTCCCCCAAAATTATACATCATGGCATTCACTGAAGAGCAAGGCTCTCAATCACTTTATTTCAGAATTGTGCAATCAACATTTGTGAACAAGACAAAGTATCAACCCTTGATAACTGACAGAAAACTGACAGTTTTGAATCTCAGAAATGGAAACATTTATTCCCATGCTGTCACACTCTGCAAAGTACTGCTGCAGCCAAAGTACTGCTGGAGCCAAACATCTGTGAAAGTATGCAAATATAAGACATATGAACTTTGGAAGAATGAGCACCCTTCAATCTTCCTCTGAATTCCTTCCTCAATGCAGGTGCTTTTTAATTTAGTTATGGGGATAGTACATCTTTCCTCTGCATAATAGAGGAAGAAATAACAATTTTTTCAACAATACCATCTGGGATGAGATCCAACCATCAATTAGTAACATCAATAACTATGTTAAGCAATCAAACCAACTTTTCTGATTTACTACCTAATTTTCATATTTTCATTTTCCATCCAGGTCTAATATCATGCTGACTTAACTGTCTTGAAGGCTTAGATCATCTCTAATAATGGGTCTTACAGTTGAAACTTCCCATATGTCCATAGTTAATACTCATATGTAAGAATAAAGTTATAAGGCAAAAACATGATTCAGACCCTGACTGACCTCATTTGGTCACAGTTTCAACTATCTCCAAAACGTTGTAAGAATCAATTGCCTGACATTCACCATGCCACCAATTGCTAGCAACTTTCTCTTTTTAAAGACACTGAACAGACCATTTATGACCAATGGATTTAGGTCAGTTTTTGAGGAGTGATGTTAAAAGTCTTACAGACAGACACATACGACAAAAGGAAGCCACTATTTCCTATTTCCGATATAAATGAGATCATGCAGGCAACAGAAACAACAGACAGAATCATCCTCATGCACCAAGGCTCTCAGACATCACAAAATGAACTGAGTTATTACAAAACCAGGAGCCTGAGTCCCAATATTTCTGTTAATGCTTTCTAATTGATTTATTAATTTTCAGGTTTCATCAGTTATAAAATCCAATTCAAATGTCCTCTCCATATCCTAGGAACAATTAGAGAAATGCCAAGCTTGGAAGGGGTAGCTGGAGATGTACTCATATCTACTTTAACACTGCCTGCTCAAGACTGTGTACAGTCCTGTTTTGAATATATCCAAGGATGGAGACTATATCAGCTGAGCAACTTGCTCCAATGTTTGATCACCTTCATAATAAAAAAATTAAAAAAAAAAAAAAGGTGTTCTTATGAAACTCTGGAATTTTAGTTAGTGCCCATTGTCCTTTTTCCTCTTCACTGGACAAAACTAAGGGGAGCCTGAAAGCACTTTCTTTACTTTTTGCCATCAGGTATTTATACACTTCAGTGATATTCCCCTCTGAGCCATCTTCTTCCCAAAGAACAAGATTAAGCAGCCTGTGGATCCCTCTTTCCCACAGTGTGCAGGAATAAAACAAACACTTTACAAATAAAGTCTGTATTTTAATTAAGAAGCTTATCTTTCTAAAATCTGTAAGTACAAAAACTAGCAGATTGTTAATAAAATGTATGCAGTTTGAGTTAATTTTATTAATCATCAACTGTAAACTCAACAGCTTATGAAACTGAAGCTGCACAGGTGTATTGATCAAAAAAGTCCAAAAGTTGACAGTGAAATGCCACTTAAACTCTGGCAAAGTGCAGGCCAATATCAGGAGTAGGGCCCACTTCTGTTACAGAAGACACTTATTCTGTCAATAGCAAGGCTTAGCAAAGAATATATCCATTTCAAGAATCTTCCTGCAACGTAAATATAAAATACTGAGTAGTGAAAATCCTGACTCTTCAGTCTTTGGCTGGTCCAGTATATAAACAGCAATTTCACAAATAGCACGTTGTGCTTGTAGTTTGGGGAAACAGGAATGGCCACAAGTAAAATACTCCCAAGTACAGATTAAGGCAATTTATTGTTTTCTACTGGCATCCAACATACCTGTTAGATCTACAGAAGACATTTAAGAACGTGTGTGTGTGTGTGTGTGTGTATTTTCAGTATAGGCCAAGAAACAGAAATTACTCTGACATCTTGTAATATAGTTGCTAAGATGGTACAGAATAATTGACTCAAGCCTGCATGTACCAGGATGTACACTGGGTACCTGACCTCTCCTCTCCTTTTTTCCAAGGCAACAGAGCATAATCCTTCTGAAGACTCATTTTACTCGTATCAGGGCCTGGTCAGAACTGAAGAGGTCCAAGACCACCAGAAATCTACTTCTGTACTCTTCTTTCCTCTGAAAACTCTAGCTATAAAGCTACTTCAGTGCACTATTTCACTTTACTTCTGTGGGCTTATTTGGCAAAGAGAGTCATCATAAAGGACACAGCTCACAACTACAAGAGGATTCTCAAAAAACTGCAGGAAAATATTGCCTACTGCTGGAAACAAATCTTAATTAATGTCTTGGAGAAAACATCTGTTAAGAAGCTGTCCTTGTTTGTGTTTTATGCTCATGCTGGTTAGGACTCCAGGTAAAGCAGCATTCTTGTTTCCAGTGAGCATGCTGAAGTCAGAGACATAAGAAGAATCCCTCTCATTTACTATGCATTAGTCTTAATACATTTTTCAACATTAATCCTCTGAGTAAATGACACATTGATAGGCTGGGACACTAATGGGATACATTAATTGCAAGTAGTATAAGAAAAGAAGATTACTAAAATGCATGCTGGAAACAGAAAATGAGATTAAAAATGGCATTTTGGTTCAAGTTCTCCAGGCAATTAAAAAAATACAAGATGATCGGTCAAGGAGAAACTAGTAAGACCATAAATGAAAAATGCTGAGGGTCAAGGAGAATCTGGGAGGAGGGATTTATTGCTAAAAGTGAAAAGAAAAAAGCTAGAAACTAAACCCAAACTTAAAGAGAGAGGAGAAGGGGGAAAGGATGGTATTTCAAATACTACAAATCTTTATTCTTCAGAAGAGAGAGAAGCAAAGCTAATGCCTAGATACTGCAGGTATTTAAGCACATGTATGACTGTGTGGCTATAGCTAAATACTTCCTTAAAAATAAAACCAAGCAGACCAGTTCTAAAGGAGACACCAATATCTCCATCAGAGACAGAGACTTGACTCATCTTTGAGTGTGTGTGCACAACCAAGGGAATCAAATCAGAGTTGTGAGGCAACACTGACAGTATAATCAGTACCAGAATAATGTAGCTCAGTGTTAAAATTCATAAGAAACTGTTCATAAGTGATCCACATGGAACAATTCTACCACTAGAAAACAGACATTACAGAACATTAGGAAGAGATACTAGAAGAACAACCAAAAAGCTAACAAAAGGAAAAGTATATAAAAAGTGGAAGGAAACTTTGACAGTGAACTGTACAACACTATAGAAAAAAAAGAATTACCATTAGACTGACTAATCTAGATATTTTTAGAGCAAAGATTTTAGGATGGTTTCCTAAACAAACCATTGATTTTCTGTCCTTGGCTATTCTAAAGTTAATATTGGACATTTTTGTAAGTAATATTACCAAGGGCACACCAGGGAGAATGCAACTCCTGTGTATCCTGTTAGGAAGTCAGACTAATCATTCTTTTTCTACAATCTATTCAGGCAAAAATGATCCTGGGTACATCAATACTCAAGGTGAAAAATGAGGTACCTGCATGACTCATTTTATTTTTAGTAATTACAATCTGTAAACTGCCTCAAGAACTTCTATCATTTGGTAGTTCTTTGGTACAGCATTTGTAGTTGACAACACACCCCCTCCAGCAAAAAAAGTAGTCCTCTATGTTTCTGTATCACAGCAGGGGTTAAAAAACCACACAGAATTGCAACTGGAAGCACAGGAAAGCTAAAAGAAAGCCAGAAAGCTCTTGTCTCACTGATCTTCCACTGCTAACTACATATTGTGATGAGAAACAGGAAAAGTAGAAAATGCTTGGAGATAAGTACATGCACACATGACTGTGATGCACTCTGGTGCCATGGTATTGGAAACTCATACAAGAATTCACAGATTAAAAGTGTGCATACATGTCTCTATGTACACAACACACAGCAACCTCAGCAGTGTCATTAAGTCTCTACGGCCTTTTGACAGCTTTGTGAAACAGGGAAGACAGCAACACTGAGAGGAATGTTTCCAGTGCACAAACCAAAATGAACTTAGAGCCTTCAGAACAATTTTGTCTCAAAAAACATCATCCAAAATATAATTCTGCATGCCAGAGTAGCTCTCCATTATTTAGCCCTAAATGTACTTGTGTCAGAGGGACATTTCACTTCTTATGACAATTTCCAATCACCCCCGGTGTAATTCAGCTGTACCCAGATGTACACTGTAGCCTACAGAGTAACACCTAGACTGTCCAGCTGTTTCACAGTAGGACTGATTATCTGCCTGAAGATCAGATGTGCTTGCTCATTCTTACTTGTTAATTTATGCCAGGGAAAATCCTGCATGCAATGACCAGCAGGATTAACACAACAAAAGCAAACATACATATCCAGTGCTGTGTAGACTTACCAAGCTGAAAACTTGGACAAATACCCATGCTTTCATCCCTCTAAAACAACTCTTAGAAACCAGTTAAAATCCATTTTAAAATCAGAAGGAAAATTTTCTATATATATTGTATTGCTTACTGCAATTTCTACTGCTCTTCCGACAACATCTACCACCAAATCACAACGGTAGTTTAAGAAATTGAACTTTTTACACGGTTATAGCTAAGGTCTTCATTTACTCCAAGCAAAACTCTACTTTCAAATCTCCATGGTTATCAGCCTGTATCTCCATCTCTGTAGAAGTAGAATTACCTAGGAAGAAGTTCCTCATTAGTTATATTGGGGCAATTCCAGAAAGGATTTTGTACTGAAGAACTTAGATGACTCTCCTTACAAAGGAGTTTGGATTTACTTCCATTGTAGCAAGTATAGAAGCTGGGGGTTGGGGAGGAAGAGTTTGCAGAACAAGTATGTTGAGTTCATTAGAGTTTTTTAAATACTTTTTAGTAGCTGAGACAGAAGGTAGGAAATGTGGGAGTTAGTGATAAAAGTCCTATGGAAACCAGTGAAGCACTTTGCTTTGTACCTTCTGAGAATCTGACCTCTTCAGTAGCCTGTAGAAAACAGACCAAGTCTGCCCTGCAATGAACCCAAACATTCCCAACAGCTAAGTGGTATTTTAAATACTCGATTCATGTGAGATTTTACTATCTCAAAAAAAAAAATCTGTAAGAGATTAAAATGAGTGTAGCATTTTCCTAATCTGAACAGATGCAGCAAAAGACAAGAAAGATGATGTTTGCAGGGGAATCCCCTAAGCTACCTCAGGCATGATTCTAACTGAACTGCAAACATTCAGTTTCAGAAAACCTGCTCCAGATTGTATGCTCTTAAAAATATGATATGTGAAGCAACAGGGACAAGGAGGGAATCACTAGGGAGAGGTTTTATTCTCTTTATGGGTTACAGTACTGTCACACATTCCAGGCAAGGAGTCTGCAAATCCTTGCTGCTTTATCCCAGTACCCAGAAACTTTTTGTCAAAGTTTACCTGTGGATCTATCAGTGCAACTAAAAATTATATCTGTATATTCTGCCATAACATTTCCTGATGAATTACGGATATTTCTCACCTAGTGAATCTTTGACATATTCTCCTACACATATTTGTACTTTTTCTATCATTAATTTACTTTTTATTAAAAAAAATTACCTTCACCATTTCATTGTTATATCTCTTGGATCACGTGGAAAACTCACTGAAGAACACAAAAAAATGTAACAGAGAAAAATCTTTTTCCGGAAATTAAAGCTTGTGTAGGATACAGAGTATTCTAAAAGACTTAACTATTTTTATTCACAGAACAAATCTAAGCAACTAGATGGAACCTGAAGTCAGTGATTCATCTTCACTTTCAAGGCAGAAAAAAATTTCTAATTCAAGTATTGTATCTGCTGTTTTAACCACAGGATGCAGCTAATTATAGAAAAATGGAAATATTAGAATAGAGATTTGTGAAGTAATTAGGGTTAAAAAAGCAAATGTTATGAGTACCACACACTAATTTAATAATTAGATATATTTGAAACCCCAATAGCTGGGAAGCAACCTTGGTCCTCAATTCTATAAACTTCCACACAGTTTGATACCTGCATCCCACAGATTAATTAGTGGCACAAGCAGCCACTGCTGTTAAGAGTTATGCTATCAAGAAGGTCTAATGGAATCAAAGGCATTGTAAACTCACCAGCTGGTCTAACAACTTTGGTAGCAATCTTAAAAATAACGTACTTTTAATGGTATGTAAAATTTCGTATTTCCCTATTAAATATTATTGATCATCTAAAAAAAATTCAGATTTACTAAGAGTAATTGGAAAACTAAACACTACAAAGAGAAAGTACAGGGCAAGGCCTGGCCTTTCTTGCTGTCTCAGTGCAGCCTTTCATCCCTGGTTAGAAAAACAATGCAGGCTTTTAAACTGAACTGGGATTTTTTTCCCAGAAAGATAAAACAATTCTTTTAGCCAAAAAAAAATTAGAAAACTCTAAGAAACTGAAATGCTTTTCAGACATTGCAACTGAAATGCTCATATCTAAGATGCGTTGTGAAAGAAGATCCAGCTCAGGCTAGTTAAATACTAGCCTCAAGTTTAACTTCTCCATTCATTTTAAACCTAAATCCTGGTGCATAGATACTCTCTGTGGCCTCTCTAAAAGATTCTGAATGAGCAAACTCCTTGTGAGCATTGTGTTACCTGGGTTTAAAAACATCATAGTTATAGAAGAAGGTGTATATTTGCACTCCCATCCATGACAAGCCTGGGATTCTTCACTTTAATTTTTAAATAACTATATAGAGCTTTTTCTGGCAGAGGATTAATGGAATTATGATTATATGTTTTATTAAATTCCACATGCAAAGCAATCCCAACCATTGTTCATAGAATCACAGTTGAACATTCAGGTAAAAAATTACAGTTCAAGTGACACAGTAACTCAAGCCTCTTCAGAAACAAGTAGTTTTATTTGAGTTATCAGTAGTTTATAAGAGTTATCAGGACTGCTTGCAACATTTTCTCACACTTTTTATCCCCATGAACTCTACTAACTTCCATCATTTTAAAGGAGAAGCAGCATAACTTGATACCCATGTAATTATTCTCTCTCCCTCAGGTGGTCTTCACTTGCCTGCCTGCCTGCGCTCACCCAGAGACTTTTATGTGAAGATAAGGATCCTCTTTGATCTCCAGCTACCTCCTTGGGGGGCTAAGACATTCTTTTCTCTGTGGAACCACCCTGGTAATTTTGTTCCCATTGATGGTACAACTACAGTCTCCTCAAGAAACTTTATCTATGTTATTTTTTTCTTACTCCAAATTTGCACTAGGCTACATTTCATTTTATTATTTCAAGGTTACAGCAAACAAATTCATATCACGGTTAGGAGAATGGAAAGTGATGTATTTGTGTACAGCAATACGATTTCAGACACTGGTATCTTATTGGTGTAAGTCTTCACAAAGACAAAAGTGACAGCATACACAGTGCGAGAACATGTGCCTATGTTTTGGTTCTCAGATATTGCATGCTCAAAGTGTCTTACTGGGTTTCCTAAAAGAAGCAATATGGAACTATAGAGTTTAATTCTTCAGATTAATAAAATTTTTCCAAATGTTTTACTTTTGGGTTTTTTTGTTGGCGGGGGTGGGGAATAACATTCAGGAAAACATTTTCACTGTGAGTTCTTTTGCTCAGTTTTAGTCCTGAGAAAAATTCCACTTAGTACATATCTAATTATTTTCAGATAATTTGGTGCCTTTCAAGTTATTTCCTTCACTCCAAGTCTATCCTCTAATAACTGGTGTTCTATCACAGACCAAAAGCCTAACTCCAAACAAAGATAAAAGTAGCCTGACAGCTGCACAAAGATGTAATTAGGAACCTCTCTGTTTACTTTAAACCATGCAATTGATGCAGAAATGTACAAATCAGATGGTATCTTCATAATATCCTCACAACATTTTCAAAGTCAATTACCGTCACATTTATTTCAGATCATTCAAGAGATGTCATTTTCTCAGTCTCTTTAAAAAAAAAAAATCTATTTTCAGGGCCACAGTTCAGTTTAATAATTCATTAGCAGATCCTTGGAACTGATGCCTGGCAAGACTTTCGGAACTTTGGGTTTTTTTAGTTCTGGTATATAATTGCTGTTTCTATTCAATTCAAACTCTACATTCTTATTTTCAGCCATCTCCAAATGATTAACCATATCAAGAACTTGACAACTGTATACCTGCTGATTTTAAAATGCTATACTTATGTTGATCTTTCTGTACATCTTTTCTACAATTCCCTAAATAGCCGCTTGCACTGGAACTACCTTTAAAAGCCTGGTCAGTGACATAAACATACTGGGACTAACTTAGTGTTTCTCTTCTGATGTGTGCTTGAAAAATACAAAGGAACTGACAGAGCACAGCAGAAATTACTTAGATTATATTGGCAAGAAGTAGTATTCCCCTACAGCCCTAAGAAAATATTTTGTGGGACTAGAGAAAAGTCCAAACCTCCAAAAGAGTAGCCTGGTATTGTAAAAAGCCTACTCAGCTGTATAAAAACAAAATACCAGACTTAAACCTATTTAAAAGGTGATCTAGCTTTGTTAGACTCAATGAACTCTTGGTCTTTGCACAAATATTTCTATTTTCTAATCCTAAAGGTGTTTCTTTTCCCTGTTGCTGCACAAAAGTCTCAAAGAAAAGCTTACCATTTTCAACCAACATGATGCAATCACAAACCACAGCATCCCATCCTACTCTGTCCTGTCCTTTCCCATTCAGTATAGTTGGACTCTATCTTGTCTTGTTTCACACCAATATCACTCTGCTTTTGTCACCTCTAGAACTGCACGGCTGTCACAGCATTAGCAGTGATGTTGGATATATCATATTTTACATGAATTAAAGTAAAAAGAGAAAATTCTGTAATAGTTTTCTTCTGAATACTCACACCTCTTCCTGTAATCCCATAAATTTTTGGTTGGGAGAGAGAAAAGGTCAGTCAACAGGGAGACTCTTTAAGATGACAGTTTCATCTTTTAGATCACTAAATCCAGAACAGTTTTAGAAAGAACTTACAATTGCTAATGATAAAAGGTTTTGACATGATGGGCCCACTGTTCCTGTAGGACAAAAATCACTTTGAATAGTACATCAAGATCCTCTACTACTTGAACCTACTTCAGATAATAGGATATTATGACTTTAAGGGGAGATATTGTCAAGGAACACAGGAATATGGCAAGAATTAATTATGCCCTTACAATATTTTAAATGCATTAAATGGGCTCTATAGGCTGGATCCAAAGATTACAGTATTCTATGAAAAGACTCCTATTGACATGAAAGGTGCTATGAAGCAATTATTCACTTACTTGAAATTCTTTTTCTATTTGCAAAGCCATTCAACAGCCCTGTCTCTTGCAAATTGTCAGCTCACTGTGCAAGAAGCAGGAGTTCAGAATTAATATATTTTCATAAAATATATATTCACAGAAGAAACAGACTTGTTTTCTGCCATGAAAGACATCCACAAAAGAGTTTTGATGACTTTGCAAGCCATTTGTCATGAATGTACCATGAAAGTGTGGCAGCAGGAAAAACAGATATTAATTAAGAAACCACAATGCTATAAACCTGAGAGAAACCGAGCAGGCACACATTCAATAGCCACAGTCAAAATTTTAATTTAAGAAATCTGCATGTATGAGCAGTCAGGTGTTCTCCCCAATTTTTGAAAGAAAAAGAACCCCAAGAATCAGAATACTGCATTATCAAATATATGACTGTGCCACCAGACATTTTCATCTGAATAACCTTAGAAGAACATTTTACTAAATTTGCAAGATAGAATTGTCAAAATATCCTTCTCTACTCTCTAACCACAAGTAGACCAAATGCCTTATTTATCTCAATGGAATATTAGCACCCTATTGCATTATAGCAATGATTTCTCTAATTTTCAATGTGCAGTTTGCTTGATGTAGCCATGAGGTTTTTGTAAATTTGAAACTATTCAATAACTGAGAGAAACTGAAAATTATATTTCATGAAGACAACATCACGAAGTCTTTTGGTGAGCTCAAATTTTTCTCCTAATGTCAGATAGCCTGATTATAACTATCAGCTGCAATATGTTTTGACTGAAGTAAAAGCCTTATTTAATATGCTACAAATGGAAAATTACTCCTTCATCTATCCTTGTAGTACATTTAATATAAATTACTATGTTTCACATTATTTTTGGAAATTTAAATAAAAGCAAACAGAAATACAAAGAGAATTTTCTCATGCTGTATCAACCAATAGAGCCTGGATACACAAACACCAGGTCTGTAGAGCTGCCCAGCAGATGTCATTTATGCAGCAGAACTGGATCTAATTGTCAAGCATGGTGCCTTAAGACTTCCTCCTTGCTTAAGAGGGTGTGAGGACTTAATGATCACAGTTGCCTGATTCCCACTGTGACAAACTGTGTAAAGAAGCAAGTGCTTGTCTGCAACCACCAAAAGCCAGTTTCTCCCAAATATGCTCACAAAGGATACCTGCAACTTGGGCTGAAAGCTAACCCACTGTGATAAGGTAAAGGTGATACTATTGTCCAAGAATTACCTGAGGCCTAGGAGGAGAAAAAAAAATTAATAAAAGAAAAAATTTGCACACAACTCACCATCTGAAGCTCCTTTCAGCAGTTAAAACACATTATCAAAAGCATCTTGCTTTACTAGGTATATAAACATAGAGCTTTAAAGCATTAACAGCTTTAATAATGTCAGACTTCAGGCAGATGAGGTTCCAAAATCTCACTGGGAACATTTGAAACATTCCATCATAAGACATTTTTAGACAATTTAATTTCAAATTTTATTCATTTTCCCTTAGTGATTGGTCTTAAACACTTAGCTGAGAAAAATTACTCTGATTTAAGCATAAGAACTACCAAGAAAGATACAACATATTTTATAGGAAAAAGTGTATTATAAACTTAAACTCAATTTCTTTTCAGCTATCAAATAGTCCCACTGATGCCAGTAAGATTATACACCTGCTTAGATTTAAAGAGATATCTTGTGCCCTATAGAAGCAGTGTATTAATCACTGTCTCTTTTCTCCCATGAATGAAGGAAATAGAAAATGTGATGTAGTACAAAGTCAAATCAGGAGCAAATGTGATCTTTGACATAGCTTGACTGTGTTTTTAAGTCAAATACATTTTAGTCTGACTGTATGCTTCTAATGCTGTTTGTCTCAATTATTGAATTTGAAAGTACAAATTTCACCCTATTAAGAAATCTAGGAGAGCAATATTTCGATATCATGCTTTTAGAATACTCACTGTAATTTTCAAATAAATATTGCAAGTTGCAATTGAGTAATAAAAGTTCTCCTGTTACCAGTTACTCCCAACCAGGAGTTCACACTACAGAGCAAATTGCTAGATTGTTGAAATTTCTTCTGTGTGGTTTCATTTAATAGCTGTTTTTTTTTTTCCAGTGCTCTTTTAACCAAACCTCTCAAAGGTTTCTCATATCCATATATACAGAGTACAATTACTACATTGACAAGATTATGGAAAATAATGAAGTAATAGGGACACTGAGTTGAAGCCTTGAGCTACTCTCAAAATATTTTAGCAATGATTTTAAAAGCATAGCAGTTCATTCTCATTAATACAGATAATGATGTGGAGAATTTTGTTTACTCTTTAAAAATATAAAATATCCCAAATCATACCACACTCAAATGAGGGGGAAATCTTTTATAAAAGTTATATAAAATGCACAAAAGAGGACCAGTTTCATATCAGCACTTGCCAAGTTGGATAGTTAAATGTTAGGCAAAATAAATGTTTCTCCAAGATAACACAAGTATGAGCTTATAAGTGATCATTTTTAACACCTCTCAGAAAAAGCTTTTTTAACTCAGTTCTTTTTTCCACTGTCCAAGAAAAGGCTGTTATCACTTGACACAGAATTACATAAAGAAAAAAATCAGTTACTGAAGGTATATGACTTATTTAGCATTTGCTGACGAGGATTCAAAAACTACTAATTACAAGTTGGAGCTTACTGAGTTAAACTGCAAGAAGTGCAAACTTTCCAAACAAATGGTTAAAAATTATTAAACACTGAAGCAGCTTATCTCCTATGGTGTATTTACCCTTTTTAAAGAGAAATTTAATTTTTTTTCTTCTACTAAGAGTTATGCTTGGATCCAGCTTTCCTGGGGTAGCCTTTGGCCTGCTGCTTGGGCAAGGAATCTCAATTCCAATCTCTGCCCTAATTCTATCGTGTCATTTTGGAAAACAGGCTGTTCATTTTACCCAAAATGGTCATGACCTTATAAGTTGCTGAGACAATTATAATAAATATTTTATGAAGTCTCTGCCAAGGGATGAGGTTAATTTCTGATCTCTATCCTCTCCCAAAAATAACTTCTACTAAAGCACTGCTGTGAGCATAACCTTTTCCCCACAACCATAAGGAACCGACTACAGCTTGAACAAGGATACTGAAAGCAATTGTGTGTCTGGAACAGCGCACAGAGATTTCCTTCCTGTGATTAAATGGTGTTCCTGCTCATATACAACTATGCAAGTGAGAAGGAGGTCATCTTTTCTCTCTTGCACTATTGCAGTGTAGCAGTATATAGAAAAGAGAAACCTTTGGCATTCCTTAGGCTCTCTCAAACACCAGGTCTCAATAAGCTTAGCATCCCTACCAATGTCCCATCATCTCATTATGGATTGCACTACTTCTAGATCCAAACAGACTAGTTTTATTGGCCTACCAGAGCCAGGGCTGGCATGAAATGAACAGTTTCTGCCTGTTAGCTTTTGTCAAACATGGAATTACTCCTCCACCCAAACTAAGGCTCAGCTGAGTTACAGTTACAGCACCCAAGTGGGCTTGATAAATACCCTCAGAGGGGTACTCAAACTCCACTAACCAAGCCACATCACACATTCTTATTCTTGATAATTTAAGCACTTGATTTTTGATACTAGATCTTGGAATAATTCTCCCCTTCCCTTCATCATCCTCCCAGACCTGCTGCAATTGGTTTGTTTTGAAAATTATTCCTACAACCACTAAATATCAGACAAGCTTCTTTTTGATAGTCTTACAACAGAGTAGACCAACGTTTCAAATCCAATATCAAGGCATTTATCAAGACAAAGGCCTTCTGCCATGCTAGGCTGTCATGGGAACAAAATTCTTTCAAGGGTAGATGTGAGTCAATGATTTTGTCACATGAGAACACATATTCTCAACTAAAAAGCATCATGCTGATTTATATCACTGAGGAAGCAGACTCTTAGTGTGAAACTATAAATAACTTATTAAAACTTCTGGCATAATTAGCAGGAATTTGATTTTTTATTGTCAGCCTCACAATAAGAAAATATCACTGCTAAAAAAGGAATCCCATTTGCAGCAGATGTTGTTGGGAAGTCAGTTCATGTGCAACACCACAACCATGCAAATCTTCATTTGTTCCTAGAAATGCGTGCTAAGGTTGCAGTGAAAATCAAACTGCTAAGATCAGGAAAGCAAAAGCATGTTATTGCTCCCAGCAATGAATGCTGATGAATTACCAATGATGTTCTACTGCTAGGTCTCACCATTTCACAAGAAACAGGCTGCAGCAGAAGAATTTAAGCACTATTCCTGACAGTATTCAGAGATTTTTCCTGTTCTTTTTGTGTAATTTAAGTTTCTTCTACACCAGCATTTGTAAAGTGCCATTATACTCCCAGATCTGAAAGATCTTTGGCTACCACTTTTGTTTCCCATAACAAAAGAGCAGGTGTTGAATGGACTCAACAGGCTGACTTGGTCTTTTAGAAATATCTTAGTACTGCTAAAGACTTGGAAGACAAGCCCATAACACTGATTCATAAGAACGCAGATATAAATTTGAACATCTAAAGCTACAAGTTTTCTCAACAATTTAGACTTCTGTTAATCATGGAAGTTAAAGGAAAACAGCATATTCCTCCCATGTGTTCAGATTTTCAAAATCCTTGAAGAGATTTTCTAGTTTTTCTTTGCTTTGCTTTTTGATTACAGCAGATCTCCCTGACTGAGGCAAGAAGAAAAGAAAGATTAGTCACATGCTGCAGCCACAAGAATTAAACTTGTTTAGAGAAAAATTTCAAAGGTATAAACTCATCAGATATCTAACATATTTTAAAATTTCCAATTGTGACAGATACTCAACACTACTTCTAGTTCTAAAGATATGTAAACAGTTTTTAAATGCTTCCTTTTAAAATGTAATTTAAATTTAAAATTGCTGTACACCACAAGCCACTAAGGACACATCACAAACATCTGAATATATAAGAATGTCATACAAGTTTAAAATACCTTCTTTTTACAAAAAACTGCGAGATGGTAGAAAAAAAACCCAAACTGTCCATCAGATACTATGTTCCATCAGTTCAGCTCAGAGAGATATTTACTCCTTTTCCCTAGTAGAATAGAGTAGAATTTGATTCTTACAAGTCAGGATGGAATAAGCAAAATATCTAGAACTGTATTTGAGTGTTTGGCATTGCATAATTCCTGTGAGCTAGATTTTTTGCCTACAAATATTTTTTCCTATGCTTTTGCACCTTCACCACGAGAAGTTTAGTCCCATGAAATTAAGCCCAAAGATTCAGCTGTGCTGAGCCTGTTAGCCAATCTGTTAACACTAGGCCTGTTGTGTCAGTGTATTCATATCAGTCTACAAGAAACACATCAGGATGAACAGCAAAACCTGCTCAGCCTAGGCTGCCAGGCTTACCTGGAGGCAGCCTATCTTGTCAGACAGCATAACAAAGTCAGCTGAGCTCTATCAGCTCCACCTGCTACACTGAGGACAGATTCAGGCTGTACTTTGTGGTTGCAGTGTTATTTCTATTTTCCGAACTAACAGAAATTCCTATGGATTTAAAATAGCAGGATTATTACAAAGCACGTGTTTAAAACCTTTGCTCAATGCAGGTTAGAATGGGTAGAATATTTAAGGCTCCTTCTGGCATTACCGGACTGAAAACATGCTGTAGCATTATCCTACTCCAGAGTTCAGATGTAACACTAAAATTTAAAGTGATTTCACTTTATAAAGTTCATACACAGCTGAACTCTTCTGTTCTTCTCATCTTTAGCAGGTAGGCTGAAATGTGCCATTGTATGATGATGTTAATGACATATAGTTTTCTATTTAAATATTACCTACAGAACAAAACCACAATGTACTTCTCTTTAGAATTTACAGTACTAAAAGCAGCAACGCTAGCAGTCTTTGTGAGTGTTTTCTGGGGGATTTTTGCTGCTACATAATCATATATTGTGATTTATAAAAGTAAAAACAAGTCACAGAGTTTACCTGGCTGAATCTACATTGTTGTACAGAAAGGAATATGCCTAGGATCTTCTTAGTTACAGGAAGACATCATACTTTTCATGATCTCTTTCCTGTTTGTTGGCCCACAAAAAAACAAACAAACAAACAAAAACACAAAAAAAAAAAAAAAAAAAGAAGGAATTTTCATACTATTTTGTTCAATTCTCTATTCCTTCTTTCACTTCCCCCTAAACACTACATACCCTCAAACTCTCTTCTTCCTGCTTTGGAATCCCCAGTGTTGAATTCTGCCAAGCTGAGTATCTGTGGTGTTGAGTTCCTCTGAGTCATTTTCTTGACTGCTGACACTAAATCTAAAGCTGTCACTTCAGAATTTAGCTAAGAAGGATTCTGGCAATGCCACCTAAATTAGAAAGCAGCATGCTGCAGTCCACATAAAGGGTGTCATTAAAGATGAATCCCTCTCTGCTTTTTTAAATCCTTGAGAAAACATTGGGAAAAGAAGGGAGGAAGAAAGAAGTGGCTCCAGTAAGAGAAACTTCACATCATTTTGAGTCCTGTTAACTGTAGGAGAGGGTATGGCAAGACAAGTTCTACTACAATCACACTACTAAGATCAGTTGTTGTAAGTCAGTTTCTTGGAATGTGTGTTGCCTAAATTCCCCATGCTTCTACTCCATTTTAGGCATTTAAAACCTTTCTTCTAAGCAAATAAATTTTCAGAGGACTTAAATGGCTTTGTATTTTCAAGGTAAATACATAACTCCAGTGTAAATTTAGGATGAAAAGTACATAAAGAACAGTAATGCTAGAGGTAATGAAGATGATGGCACATGGCAGTGCTACAGGGAAGGATATTTAAAACCATTCAGGTAAGTCCTAGTCTAGAATTATCTACTTCCTTGCAATTTTGATTAAGCAAGAAAATGCCACTAAGAAATTGTTTTCTCAGAAGAACCACATGATGGCAATGAAGGTTAATTAGATTACAGCTTTAATTATCACACAATAATGTGAAGGTAATCAGTTTTTCCTCACTCACTGTCCCTTGCTTAAGGGATGCTGTCAGTCATAGCCGTATCTCAAGCTCCAGCTGAGATCACATGGCCACATCATAAAAGAGAGGAGAAAAAAAAATGCCATCTGAACCAAGAACATTACATTCAAAACCTTATAAAATCATAAGCAAGAAAGTCCATGTCAGAAAAACTTTTGAAGAAACACACACTTCTTTCCATGTAGTATCTAGAGTGGATGTTTGACAAAGCTCACTTAAGACAAATCCACTAAAATTCAACATGGTTATGATGGAGATAAAATCAATCTTATTTCTCTAGAGCATAAACTGTGTTTGACTTCCCTGGTTTCTCTTTACTACCTTTTCTCAAAAAATGACCAGTGTGAAAAGAATGGCATTACATTATTTGACAGCTTCTCTTCAGACCCACAAAGACTGAGACCCAAAGCTTTCTCTCCACCACAAGCACTGCCTGAACTTTACTTAATAAACTTCACACACAGTGCCCAAACATAGCCATGCTGTTACTGCAGCCTGCACTTCCTTTGATTGGCCTCTCCACAGGCTGAACATTAGAGAAGCCCCAAACATTGCTAAGATGAAAAATTTCTCCAGATAACTCCACTGTAAAGAAACCTTCCATCTGTGTGCTTGTTATTGGATAGCTTGCACATGGCTCAACAATTGTTAGGAAAAGGTTTGGTAGAAAGTTTAAGGGTCCCAGGCTCACACCAGTGAACACACAAACCTGCTTGGAGCAAGCTGCTGGTGCTGGCTGCTACCATCTCTCCCTGTTGAGAACAACCCCTTCCCCAGTTCTGACTTCTGACTGCCTGACATCCCATGTCCCCAAACTGGCTTGTGAAAACCACCACCAGGGCATTATAATAGCCAGCTTTCTTTTAATGTGAAAATAAAGCTGTAGTGGAGGGGCAGCCACTTGCTTAACACCCGCTCAGTCAGTTCTAATGGCAAGAACTCCAAATTCAAGTGCAGAGCTTAACTCAAATATTCACTGTAGCATAATGCTTGTTTACCATATTCTAACATCATTAAGTGGATTGTAACTCAGACTGCTGTTGAGCATTGAACAGCAAGCACAAAGTTTGAAAGTAACTAGCACGCAGAATTGACTATAAATATTTTACGGTGTTAAAGTCGGTTACTCCCCTTATTTCTGGAGTCATATGCTACACTAGTTTTAACAGCTTTATCTTCCATTGACATCAATAGCTCCCATAAGATTAAAAGAGAAAAAAAAAGAGTACACAAAATTGCAGATTTTAAAACTGCAAGAGAAGATCATTCAGACAGAAAGGCAAGCGTGTCCCACATTTGTTCTCCACCACATCGCTAAAGACAATCTTTATTGCAATAGACTTTCACTGCAATACAATTTTTCTTGTACACAAAAGAACTTAAAACATCTGGGATACAATTGTATAGACACAGATATATCTCATTTCTCAAATTAACATAAGCAAGGAAAAGCTAAAGTGCTATTGTCATAATTTTCTGCTTCAAGGCAAACTTAAAAAAATAATTAACATGTTCTGATCAAGCAATTTTTCCATTTCATTTCCCTGAAACCACACTGTAGACCTCTACCTCTATGATGATGAATGCCTTTTAGGTGGTAGGGCAAGTGTCTCAATGGCTATGTGCAGGTAAAAGTCTGCCTGTGTAACTAGTTTAGTGTGTGCAACTGTGTGCACTCAGTAAAGAGATCTTATTTCTGGAAATTAGCCCATTTAGTTGCATATTGTCTTTTTGTGACAGTCAGTAACCAAGTCTGTGAGTACTTGTTTGTTCATGTACACTGCAATTATCAGGTCTTCACCTACACTGGGTTTTTTGCATTTTCATTTGCCATTTCTAATTTCTCCAGGCTCTGATTGAGTAGAATGTGTCTCAAGGGGGAATTCCCTCAGAACTTTGTTTTGCTTTAAGACACACTCGATGAGAAGAAGCAGTTGCAGTAATATTGGCTGTAAAACACATGAGCAGAATGATGAGATGAGAAAAATCTTAGGTCAAATTTACCTTAGCATTTTAACATCATCTTCAGTAACTGCCTCCCAGCAAAGGGGGGTATATATGGAATATAAGTGCTTAAAAATTTTGATCAATTCAGAACCATGATGTAATTCTAATTTTTTGCACAAATAAGTCACATTTGACACTTCAGTGAGACAGCAGCTTGTTCGGTTCTAAATATGATTCCCCTGCTTCTGGAGTTACAATTATCTCTGTTTTCTAACAGGAATAGTTTGGACCATTATTGTGATAGCATGGATATTTAACTAACCTTTATAAAAGTAAGGCGTAAGCAAACACTATATCCATTTTGTGTCTATTAACCTAAAAACCAAATGAAGAAGTAGACTCCAAGAGAAGTTAAATCTTACACAAGTTGTCAGGAGCAAGAAAACCGTAATCACAATTGGCTTTCATTCTTCAGCTCAGTCATGAGGCTATGGATATTATAGCACATACAACATACAACATTGTATCTGATTCTCAGCACCTTGTAAAACTCGGGCACAATAGGCTGCTTTCAGGCATGTTTGCCAAAGAAAGATTAAATTTTCTTATTATTTCTCCAGAACAAGACTTCTTATCCAGCCTTTTATTGTTTACCTTATTAATCCACTTATTTTGTGGTGGCATAAAGCAATAAGCTGACATGGCCCTCCCACTTGAAGATCTGATTTTAATTTTTGATGAACATCCATGAAGGCTTTGTTCCCTCATCTTAGGTAAAAAACTGGCAGTCTCATTGATGCAGCTCATCTCTGTGGAGTGGTAGCAAGACTTCTACACATAGAAAGTCTACAGCCAATATGGTAAGAAGGAAACAACATTCCCTCCAGTAAGTCCTAACACTTACCGTAATAGCTTGAGTTATCTCCCTTCCCATTTCCCTTTTAAAGTGTAATATATGACAGACATCAAGTCTATGGACAACACTGTTACTATAATTCTTTTATCTAACAACTGACAATCATTTTCCTAGAGACTTCTTCCTTCAATTTTTTTGGTGCCTAATCTCTTAACAACAATTCATTCAGCAGATTCTGTTAAAATCACCTACTTTACTCACACAAAGCTTATCTAAGGAACACCAGCTGCCCCTAGCTGCATGGAGTAGCAACACAATATTGCATCAATTGCATATGATGAATTACACATTAAATTTCCAGTACTCTGTAATATATAAACCAACACGGAATTACATTTTCACAATAGCAGACTTTTCTTAGTGGAATTCTATAAAGCATATTTCTTTTTGACCAACAGATCATAATAGGGCTTCAGAGCCCCTAAAAACTATCAGATAAGTCACAATCTATTATTTCTGTTTATGGGGAAAAACTACCTTGGACAACTTTGGGTTTTTATTTTGTTTAGGGCCTATTGCCACAGCAAAGCGTGTCGTGCTGAGTGTACTCACTGGAGCCCACAGCTTCAAACTTTCCCCTGGGTCTCCAAACAGCTGCATTACTCCTACAGACAAAATACATGTTTATTCTAAGTATGATTTAGAATTTGTGAGTGTGAAATTTGCCACACAAGACTTCACAAATTTTTAAGAACACTGGGGTATTGGTTTGGGGTTTTTTAAGTTGCTCTTTCTTCTTGTCCCTTACTCTTGTGTAGCAAACCTGCATCAAGTAATTTTCTACACCATAAGGATTTAAATAAAGGGGTTTTTTTCTTCCAGATCCTCCAGCCAGTAAGCAAAATGTTTCATGACTTTTCACTAATGATTATAAGAGACATCAAATAAGACTCATATGGCAGGTAAGAAAAAAAACAACCAAAGAGGCAGCAAATAGATTCTGAAAAATAACACATATGAAATCTTTGACACTCAATCATGTCACACTGACCATGTCTCTGCTCAGTCAGATACACCAATACCAGGGGGACACTGATCTGCACTGACAACACCCTTAACCTGCAAGAGTCACTGGGTTCTTTCCTGCACTTAAATGAAAGGACACACGAAAAGTACTGAGTAAGGGTAACAAACAGAACACACCACATACCTTTCAAGATTTAAATCTAGCAATAAATTCAAAAATTTAAAATATCTCAAATTTCTTATTTATGGAGATGAAACATCTGTTTTCATCCCAAGAAAGATAACCAGTAAGATCAAAATGCAACATCTGAGGCAAAAAGTAGAGAACTGCACATATCAGACTCACCAAAAAAGTTGTGCGTATAGCTGTTATGGCCATCTGAAGGATTGACAGAGTGGAAGAAAATGGATGGAAAGAGTATTTGCTTGTTCCTTTGCTTTTCCTGGTTGCTATAAGTATAGGTGTAGTGAACATGACATGAAATGTAGGCATATATTTGTTCAGATTTAGAGCAGCTCCATTCATCAGCCAAATTTTCCACAGGCACCATCCTCACATCAATTTACTCTGATAAACATTTAAGCAATTTTAGTATTATCCCCCCCTTAAATTTTAAGGTACCATATAAAATTCTCTCTTCAGGTCACTCTACACAGTAGCACGTGCTGCATGATAAGTCTATAAAGGCCATACTTTACCACTCAGCTGCCTTCGAAAATCGAAGGCACAAGTTTTAGCTAAATCTCCTTATATAAAGAGATGAAGAGTAGTAAATTTCAGTAGGAGATATTAATCTCATTTTTACCTTCACCAATAAAGAAGAAAAAAGAAAATAAAATTTTGACATTCCTTAGATGATGATATTCCTACCACAATATTCATTTATGAAACTCTCATCCTGTAGCTCTCAAATAGCTGCTCTTTTGGCTCACAAACTGTGTAATTTCTGAATTCTACACTTTCTTGTCTTCCATGTTTTCCTTGTATGTATAGAGAGGCAAAGATTTACATTAAAAATATCCTCAAAACAGCGAGAGACTTAATTAGATACTTCATGAAAACATGAAAATTCAGTGAGACCACAGAACCATTAAATGATGATTTATAGGTACCATCCCCAAGTTAATCTACATGTATACAGCCAGGACTCCCAAAGGTAAGAAAAATTCCCTACTCTACATCTGGTATTTATGCCTGTAAGAGGTGGCATAGCTAAATAGTAATTTTCCAGGTTTATTTGCAAGTTCTCTTCTTTGTAGCATAGAAATATTCACTTTTGGGCAGAAACTAGGAAATTAATGGAGTGGTTTCTATGGACATGATTCCAATTCTTGGAAAAGCTGTTGCTTAGGAAAATTGCTCTCTACCTTACACTAAAATCAACTCACACTACAAAAATGGCAATATTAGTACCGACTTCCAAGGATAAACAGAGAAAAATAAAAAGGGAACAAGAGATATTGCTCACAGAACTTTTGCTCCATTCTCCTCCAGTCTTGAAAAGCACTCACTATTGTTTGAGAAAGATGGAAAGCTAAGATGAGAATAGGAAACTTTTGCTTTTAAAAAAAGCATCATGCTAGAAATTGTTTAAGTTTATAAAAGGCATAGTTTATGCTCAAAGTTAATTCTTGAACTGAGAAACAGTTCAAAATGCTTTAGAGTTTAGATGGAATGTATCTTTTAGAAGTGTTAATAAGTTTGGTTCAGAATCATAGCTTCTGAAGAAAACAAAAAGTCTCCCAGAACCTAATTTTGAGATTTTCCCAAGTGAGAAGTTGTTAACTAGTGTTAAACTTCTTTCCAGTTAGCAGACTTGATGAATACTAATCAGTGAAAAATACAAAGCACATGTAGGTAATGTGAATCACACATTCTATGATCTCCAGGCAAAGCCAAAGAACTTTGGACCTGAGCAAATTCTTCTGAAAACATTGGACTGAGTTTTGCCTTGAGAACAAAATCTTCATTGAGATGAGCTTTTTTCAAGTTAAGATTTTCACATAACTTTTAGTATTAAGACATTATATTTCACCCTGCCACCTAGGGGATATGTAAAGCGTTTGTCAGTTTAAGAACTTTATACACACTGTAAGTAGAAGAGATAGTAAAAGGGGTAGGCATTTCTACTTTTTATTTTTCCAGACAAACTGACTGCTAAATCTGATCTACTGAGAAGCTCTTCACACCAATATATGAGTGGGGAAAGGTTGCAAAGCAATATAGAAACAATATATGACAAAGCCCTGCACTGATGAAGGATAAAGACAGAAGAAACAATAAAATATGGTCTAGCTTCTATGCCCTTAGGAGAGGAGATGTTGCCCTGGAGAGGGCTTGAACATAAGCACAAAGTTCAAATGACTGGGCAGGAGGTGTTGTTTAATCCCAGTTGGCAACCAAGCATCACATAACCACTTGCTCACTCCCACACCAGCAGAGAGAGAATCTGAAGAGTAAAAGTGAGAAAACTCATGAGTTGAGTTTGAAATACTGCTTTAGTCAGTGTGAGTCACCTGTCCCATGTGTCCCTTCCCAGCTTCTTGTGCACCCTCAGCTTCCACGCTGGAGGGGAAGGGTAAGGACCAGAAAAAACCTTAAATCTTTTGTTCAACAATAACTAAAACATCCCTCCATTATCAAAATTGTTTCCAGGACAAATGCAAAACACAGTCCTTTATCAGCTACTATGAAGAAAATCAACTCTACCCCAGAAAAAACCCGTACATCGATTAAAAAAAAAATTCAATCAAAAGGTTTCAATGCTGCAAAGTTTCTGTTGTTCTATATGAGGATAAAAACAGGCATTTTCCAAAATTTTTAACATAAATTTAAGGAAAGACTGCTGCAAGAACAGCAATCAGTACTTGGTCATTCACCTGGATCCAGATTTCCCATACTTTAACAATTTTTGCTTCTTGATCAGAAGCAAAAATACAGATCAGGGTCAATCAAGTCCTTGATGGATATGACACTATTAAGCTTTTGCAATGAAAAAGCATCCACCAAAAAT
Source organism: Brachypodius melanocephalos (assembly GCA_013398615.1). NCBI lineage: Eukaryota > Metazoa > Chordata > Aves > Passeriformes > Pycnonotidae > Brachypodius > Brachypodius melanocephalos. Next base: position 16,034,367 of record VZSR01003049.1, read on the forward strand.
TCTCTGGTGTTTTCTATTTTTAATTGACTTCTTGATAGCTTTCACAACATCCCAGTACCATCATACTGCATCTTAGACATATTTGGTTTCACTTATGTTAGCAAAAATAAGACATCTTTTGAAAGGATCAGCAGTCTACCTTGTACATATCATGAAAAGAAGAAATCAGTTTGTAGTTTCAAAGAAGATACAATAAAGATATGAACTATACTTCTTTGTTAAAGACAAAATACAATGTCTAAAGGCAACACACTGCCCCTGTTTCCCATACTTTTGCCTCATGATATGAGGGTAAAAGGCTGCATGACAAAAGCTAACCCTTTTCTGCTATTCTCCAGTCAACAGTTATACACATTACTAGCACTGAACATGTCATAAATTATAGATATCAAGGTAGTCATATCTTCCTTTCACATGAGTTTCCTCATAATCTGTTTTGGGCTTAATTGAACTATTTTTTAGGCTTTGGTACTACAGGTTTTCTGAATAGTAAAAGTAAAGAGAAGCTTCCATAAGTGTAAATTACAGCAAACATGGTTTAAAAATTACATTCTACACAGATTTCTTTTTTGACAATAAGATCTGGTTTTCCATTTATCTGCTAAAATACATTGGTAAATGTTATTCATATCCTGAAATTATGAAGAACACAACATTAGTGTTCAGTCACTGATCGCTGCAGTCAATCCTCTGCAATAAAACCTGGTGGACTTTGTCAGATATGGCCAATGTCAATGGAGTTTCACCAAGAAAAATCTTATTAAGCATCTTTATTCTACAAATATTATTTCAATGAGGACATTGAAATGTGTCTGCATAAAACCAGAGTTAGTTTACTGTCTAAAAAAAAAAACCCAAGTAGACAAATATTTTAGTTAATGGACTAACATTAATTGAGAAATAAATTAGTCATGATACATTTGCAATCCACCTGCATGCATAAAATATTAGGAATATTTTAAGCAATCAAAACAACCACGTCTGTTTAATAGCTTACTTGTTCCTATTATAAAAATCTACCACAAAAAGGGAAGAGCAAGAAAATCCTGTTTTTGTGTACTGTAATATTTGGTGCTCTGCTGGGTCCCCCATTTTTTGCAGATGTGCATAGGCACAAAATATCTTGAAATATCTGCAGCCATTTATTTTGTTTCATACATAATATTCCTGAAGCAAATGCAAGAAAAGAACTGGGTTTTATCATCCTTAAAAAAGAAATCCAGCAAATTATTATTATAAACTGGTCTTACAACTACAGCCTATCAACCATAATCAGGTAAAAGAAGAAATGCTGTCATTTCAGACCCCTTTTTTACTCCTTAAGTAATTTCTGAGAATTGGAGAGCATTTCTAACACTGACCACATAAATGGTGCCATCATTAAGCAGTATTAGGAATAAGGCATACACAAGACACCCATCTAGGGAGATGGCTCTTCAATTTACCATCAGTTGTGTTACATTAAAGAATATTAGTCTGCATTTCTAATACCTATTCTCACAGTTTCAGACTTATTTTCAGTAAAAAGGGCACCACTAACCTCTGAATGTTCCCTCCCTTTCTGAAGATGATAATACCATGGCTTTAAGGCATCAGTGTTCAGCTGAGTTGGCTAAAGACTACTCAGGAGTGCCTTTGTATGCTGTAATTACAACTTCTCTCTGCACTGCACTCAGATACGAAATAAGCAATAGGAACATGGTGCTACCATACCTCGCCTCTAGCTTTTCTCTCCCTAGGAAGTATTTGGATTTAGTCTTCTTCTAATAGCAACTCAAAATTACTCTTTCTGCAATTTTTGCACAAAGGTTGAAGATAATGTAATTTTACACCTGCTGCAGGCAATCCTGTATGTTCAACAGTTAGTTTGTTCAGTCATCCAGAAATATTTCAGCTTTATTCAACCTTAGCTAGATCTTAGTCCCCTTTGCTGTACCAGAGACATATGTTTTGGTTACATGAGCTGTCCCAGAACACACAGTGGCATTGCAGAACCTGAAGATGTGGGGCAAATAGCATGCAGTTCATCAGTTTCCTCATATGATGTTCTACATGGGAACACACCTATATAAATAATTAATGCTACATTGGAAAGAAAAGAATAGAGTGTTTGCTCTGTTGACCTCACGCCACCAATAACAAAGCCAAAAGCCATCACTATGAACACTTTTGTGGAATTCTTCGCATAAAAACATGGTGGCATACATTATGAAGGCAGGCATGCCTGAGGAGAAATGTGCCATTTCCCTACTAGTCATAATCATAATTCCATCCCTATTATAACACACTTTTGTACATCCAAACAATGCACACTTTTAAATATGAATGTATACATTAAATATACATATTATATATAACATGTACATATTAAAATGTACAAATTAAACACAGATATGCCACATACTGGGTTATGTACATTTTCACAAAAACTTCATGCACACAAAGGCAAAGTTTTACAGGTAAATTTCTCCAGCTTGTTTTCATCTCAGAAGGGAATTTTATAGCTGACAGTTAACCTGTTTGAAAGAAGAAATTTTTCTGCAGCAAGTGTCACCAACAATTCTTACAAGGCTTTGATTACCAAATGGTAATACAAAGAAAGATGCAAATTTTCTGATTGCCACACCTCTATTTTCAGACTGAATGAGAAATGGATTCCCCCAGTTAATAAATGAACAAGCAATCAGCAGCAGATTTCAAGACTAATTCTTCTGGCAGTTCTACAGGAGCAGACACAGAATGTCTCTCCTCTCACTTTGCTCTAACCACAGAAAAACAAGCTGCAAAAAAACTTTTCTCAGATTGCACTTATAAATTCAATAGCTTTGTGAAGCTTTTTTTCTTTACACTGTGGAAACACTAACAATGAATTAAATTGAAGAAATATGATGATCCAGTTCCAAGCAATGAAATTGGTCTAAGCTGTACCTGTAACAGATTCAAAATATGATTTAATTACTCTTTTAACTTTTTTCCTTTCTTCCTTTTTCTGCCATTTACTCAAGGTATTCCCCATTTTCCAGGATTAATAAAGATACCTTTCCATGTGCTGGAGTGATCCTCTGAGACAGGAGAGGTGAGTGTGCATAAGCCCTGTCTGACTGAAGGAATTTCTTTTATAGAAAACCCGAAAATGCACCACAGACAACACCTAGAAGACAGTGCTCTTTACGGTTCTTGGCAGTAAACTCAGTCATCTTCAATCCCTACATCACTAGCCTTGTTTCTTCCAATTCTTTACATAACCAAATATTGGCAATAGGAAATTCTTGGAAAACACATGGTGATATTTGAAGAATATTTTAAGTTGCAATGGCAAGAATTAGTTTCCTGACAGGATTAACAATAGCTGCGTATTTTTAAGGATAAACTACCTACCAGAACTAAAGAAGAAAATAAGCATGGTGCGTTCTCAGCTTTTCTGTGCCTTTTTTCCTATGAAAATTTCCTCTTTGATGAATCCTTGGTTAAAATCATTTTATTGGATAAAGAGAGAAAAATGAATCAACAAGTAGTGATTGTGGGGGACGTTGATCTGACTAACATTTTATTAACCTATAGATTTATTAGTCTGATTTGGGACCTTATCAGGGAACACTCAGGACCTCCTCAGGGAGCAGCAGTCCTGGACTACCCGACTCCTGGTTTTCTTTCTAAACCAATGCTGCCCCCATCTGGGAGTACAACCGGGAATGTACTACTGCTCACAGCACTTGCTCTATCCATACAGAAATGTACTAATCACATGGATAAATTTACTAAAAAGATATATTCCAGTATAACATAGTTAAGAAATTCTTCATGGCTCAGAAGACTTCAATCCAAAATTTATAGACACGTGTTTAAAGCCAGTGATCTGAAATTCAAGATTCTTTTCCTACTACATACGTGCATACTGATTAAATACAAGGTGAGTGTACTTTGGAGCATGCTACATAATGCTAAGTATTTTTTTTTCCAAATTTACTGAAAGCAGATTCTTCTATATGACAATATCAGAACCAAGTTTTAAAAGCATAGAATACAATTCCATTTGAAACTATACAATTGTTGTATACAATCAATATAAAGCCATATTTGTTGATATTTTGTGATCTGTATTAGCATAATACACCAAATTCAATCAGTGCAACAATTAAGTCATAATGGTCTACAGAGCTGAGCATTATTTCCTGGTTTTAATTTCAGCGTATCAGCATGACTCATTAGTAGCTGGCATGAATGTTTACCAAAGATTTCCTCAAGCATGAATTTATCAATTAATAGCATCTTTCAACACACGGATCCTCACGTTTCAGATGAACTTCATGCTCATTCTTATTTATGCCTTTTTTAATTCCCCTTACCTCAGCTCAAGAGTCATACATGTTATCCACAGAGCTACATTGAGTATTTGCAGAACAGAGTAGAAAAACCTCAGACTGAAGTTTTTAACAGTCTTTGTATCAAAATCACACTGAAATCTGTTATGTTACAGTTCTAAATTTTACCAGCCAGACAGATAATATTTCAGGGGAATGTAGAATGGGAGAAGAACATTGTGGCTGACATATATGAACAAAATACGTGATTTGACCAGGGTCTGTGTCTTTCCCGTGCCTATACCTGTTCAAAGTAGGATAATCACTCTGTGCACAAACTTGCAAGAAGAGCTCAGCTACATGTTGTTTGAAATTAGATTTTTTTTATGCACTGAACAAACATTTAACTGCCTTTGTTGAGCACAGTACATACTGCATAAAGGGCAGTAAAGAAAATAAGGAAAAGACACAAAATCCAGCTGTCTCTTGCAAAGTGAGTACAGAGTGAAAGATCAAACTTGTTACTGCCATGGTCCAGACTATCCCAAATAACTGCAGATTAACAAAATATTGCTTTACACTGACATAGGCAGATATACAGATTGAGATCTAGATTTTTCTTAACACCACTGCCTACCTTTGATGTATGTCAGACACCTCCCTTCTGATACAGTAAGTTCTGACAGAGCTTAGCCTGAGAATGGTCTATCCAAATGTGTAAGGATAGCCATAAATAATAGTAGTAATTTTTTGTATAAAACTAGACAGTAGAACACGGCATCTTGAATATTTATACTGTGACTAAAACATTGTCAGACCATATTTCTTTTGAGTCTCATGAAAACCTAAGTTTTCATTGCAGTATGAGTTCATTTACTGTTATATTCTAAAATCTACATAAAGTTTATGGCTTTCTTTAGTAAAACTGTGATAAATATTTGGTACCACATGATAAAATAGCAAACAAATGATAATTGTACCTTCTGTCCTGTGCTGCTATAATTACTTCCCTTAGGAGTTCAACCTAGCCTTTGTCACTTTGTTCTCAGACAGAGACAGCAGAGCAGCTAAATGAGATGGATGTATGTGTAAAAAACTTTTAATCACAGGCATGAACATACACAAAGCATCAGTGTGATTCTTCCTCCAAATAAGGTGTCTGTGGCTTCAAATCACACATATTTTTTTAATCTTATAAATACACAGTGAGAAAATCCGAGTTCTGGTTCTGTTTTAGACCCCTTCCGAAAAACAAAACCAAAATAAACCAAAAAAGCCACGCTAATATACTAGAATTGCAAGCATCAAAGAACCAGTACTGATGCAGTAACAGATGAGAATAGCAGTCTTCCATTTCCTACAGAGTATATTTACCCCTTACCATTACCACTGTGAGGTCAAAATTACTGTGAATATGGATAAAAAAATCAATGTCCTTTTCACTTCTTGCCCATCCTCTGTTCAACATTCCAATACAATTTACTTTAATATGAGCATCAGTGCCAATCTCTACTACTTAACTCAGCTTGGAAGGGTGATTTGAAGAGAGGGGACACACTTCAGTAATATTAGATGTCTCTTGATGGAAGTTTGGTACCATGAACTTATTTTTTGTTAGCAAAATAATTATTCCTACCTTTACCCTCACTTCCCTTTAAAATACTGGAGATCACAGAAAACCAACTAGTGAAGGGTTGCTGGAGTCAAGAGAAACCTATCAGTACAAATCCACTTTCCATACATACATAAAGTGACAATCTTCATAATTTAATTGCAATAACTTTGTTTAATCACAGGTTCGTTTTATAAACAAGATGTAAAAAACTAAAAAGCACCAATATAAATGATTTGGGAAATAAAAATTTGCAGGGAGTTTATAAAAGATATCTCTATAGATAAAGTGCATTTTTCTCCATGAGAAAGATTTGCCTTCATTTTTTTGGATTCTATACATCACATAGATTTTTGCATATAATCATGAATTGTGAATTATACAAAGAACAAAAGCTTGGGAAAAAAGATCTATTCAACAAATTAGCTAAACATCATATGGCATGATCAGAGACAGTACATATTAATCTAATTAAGAACTGTTATATTATGTACCCACAAGATTAAGATTTGCCATTTCTTAGCTTCTGAATCTTTAACTGAGCAACCTAACATTATTTTACAGTCAGTCATGCTGTTACCATATTAGTAAGCAAAGATCTGACTTAACAGTATTTCATCTTTTCACTGAAAATTTGTCTCACTGACTTCTTGTTTTAGAACAGTATAATTACTTCTTACAGGAGGGTCTAGTAGATAAGAGACCAATTTGTTTCAAGTCCATGCCAATACTGCCACTCATCTCTGTGGACAGATTTTCATCTTGGGTATGACAAATATTTTCAACAATTGTTAATGAATCAAAAGACTCTGAACAAGAAATTGAGTACTGTAATTAAATACAATTAAATCAACTAAATTAATTTCAATCCATAAATTAAATATAATTAAATGAACTCATCTTCATAAACGCCAAAAATACCAGCACTTGGGATCTCAGAATACTGATGTTTTATAACCTTTGGAGAGATAGTCTTTGGCATTCTGGTTTCTACTCTAGCTCAGTTTCCCAGAAGACAAGCATTTATAGCTAATTACCAACCTCAATCATATTTGCATATAATTTTTCTTAAAACTTCCTTTCAAACACTTCTTTCAAGATGAAATTCACTTTTTATTTTCAGCTTCAGCATAACTGTAAAGTGCACTTATAAAATACAGATTTTTATGGGAATGACTTGGTAATTTTTGATTTTACTGGTCTCTGAATGAGAACTGTGATGAAAAGGTCTGAGTAGACCATTGCAAGTAAGGCCATTCTCCACTATCTGACATATCTACTATCCCAAACTATGTGAATTAGCATCTTACATTCCTTTCCCTGGAGAAAAGAATTCTATTATATCTGTGGTTTCACAAGAAGACCACACATATCCAGAAAATCAAATAAAAATTAAATGCAGTCCTTGAGCTATCTACTCTTTAAATTCAGCTTTTGACAGTTTCCCTGCACTAAACAGTGAAATGTGCCATTGATGTTACCTCATAGGACCTCTCGCTGAACCTTCAGAACAACAAAACTTGTATACATTTTTTTCCCAACAACCTTAACTGTAGCAATATGTACTTAAAGCGTGGCTTTCGATGTGTAAAAACATGCTATGCAATCTAGCAGCCTTAAGATGCTTCCTATAAAAAATCAATTTATCGTAGTTCAGATTTTGTGAGAAAATGTTTTTCCTGCTATGCCATCACAATAAGATGGCAAGTGACAGATTAGGATTCTGTTTCAGAAAAAAAAATTAAAAGCTAGAAGAGAAAATGGTAAAGATATGAAAAGTTCTAGATGCTAGTATCTATGCAGTTTTTTATGTGTCTAAATGTAGATCGTTTTGGGGGGGAAAGGGTGATTGTGACATGCTCCTCAACAGAATCTGGAAGTTTGGCACAGAAAAGCCATGAAATAGAAGGTGAAACTTCTGCTAAGTCACCTGAGTCTGAAATTGTGGGATTCTGGATTTATGTACACTATCATTGTACAAAAAGCATTTTGTGAGCCAGACTAGAGGTGTATTACCAAATTATCATATCAGAGAATCAAGGAAACAGTGGTATAGTATTCAGAATCCCTTGGCTTTTCCTCATGGGCCAGGAGAAATCTTATCTTCAAGCGGAAACTTTGAAATGTTTAAGTACCCCAAACTACACAGTTTCAAACTTCTCTCAAGAATTAGCTTGATATTTGCTCTTTGAGTGGGGTCACTCACAGGCCAGATTAGTCTGAGGCAAATTGAACTGCCATAAGAATTAACAATAATGAAGAGAGGCAAAAAGATTTCACAGCTGTCTTCTATAACTCTTCTTTATAGGAGTAGAAGCAGCCACTTTAGAACTAGTAGATGAAGCAATATTTATTGCTTTTTATAACAAAAACCCAAAGTATGGAAGAAAAGTTGATTTAATATCATTTTGATATCATTGATTAAATTTTCAAAACACTTCATTGATATTTAAGATGAAATACAAATGAGAAAAGAACACATCCAATTAGCACTGTAATATTAGATACCAGCCTTACAGGGTACATCTGCAGTATTTTAGGTGAAAGCAATCAAGCAAAACACTTGGAATAATCTTGTGACTATGATATTTTATATATTTATTGGGCACGTAAAACAAAATCACTTCTGAAAAAGAAACATGAGAAGCAGAGAAGGAACTCCATCTGTCAGGCTCTAACAAGCTCTAATCATTTCCTTCTTTAAAAGAAAGGAGTCTTGATAAAACAACATGTAAATCAAAGTCATCATACAGTTGGCGATGGTACCATCCATATTAAAAGATGTACTTCTGCAGATTTAATCTCTGATCTTTTGCTCAGCACTTCACACTCCTGTAATGTGGTTCCCCATCAATAATCCCCTCTTGGGTAACTGAAGTTCCACATACTTCTCTAACATCTCCAGTGGTGAAAAGTCACCAGGCGTCCTCAGGTTCAGCTAAGCAGGTCACACCAACCCTCACTGTGGCATAGGATCTGACTGAGGTTTCTCCTGTAGTAACAGGAGTGACCTCACAACCAAGAACCTGATGATGTCTTGCATGAAGCAGCACTTTAGCTGACAGCCCCACACACTACAACAGCCCCTGGATGCCCTGCATTTTGGTAGGGCAAGTCATAAGGATCAAACTGATCTAAAGGTTAGCACCTTTGGCATTCAGCACAGAATCTGTGGCTCAAACAACAGGTTAAGGTGTGGTTCCCTGGCATGTTATTTCTAGAATGTGGAAATAACCACATGAAAGACCATAGAGTAATTACTAGATGCAAAACTGCTTCAGTTTCAGACCAAGTCTTTCACCTTTCTTTAAACATGTTAATATGTAATAATTCTTTCTTACACTGAGCCATGCTAAATATTAGTTTTACCCTTTGCTTAATGGCTTAACTTATGTCCTTTCTGAAAATCTGACCTGTCCTAGAGTATTTCCTACATTTTCACTTATTTTGGCCTTTTTCTCCCCTTTATCTACAGCAGTTAATGTTATTCTATGATAGCATATCTTTCTGAAATAATTTTTGGCTTGTTTTCAGCCCCAGAATACACAGTTTTGTTTCCAGAGGCAATCCCATTTAGCTCACAGACATATTTAGTAAGCATATTCCCCCACTGCACAATTTAAGACACAAACTCCACCCTGGATCCGATGTGACTGAGTCACACATCATTTATCACAACCTTCATTACAGAATATTGGTTTCTGCATGACTGGGCAGAGTTAGAAGCATATAAGTTTCATTTATGCTCAAGGTGATAGTTTGGTAACTACATAGAAAGGTCCACAGAAAACTTCTCACAGTCACTGTTCTTTTCTGTACAAAATATATTTTGCTCCTCCTCAGGTACTATTTTTACTTTCAAGCTTCAGTACACCTCTCTCACTTCTCACAGTTATCTTTCCAAACCCTGGACACAGACAGGTAATTCTTTCATGATTCGTGAAACCTTATGCATTTTTTACAAGCTTCTTTTAATTAAATTATAAGATCTTTCCTATGTTCAAAGATATCATTGTTCTATCTTCCTTCCCAGTTTACAGCCTGATTTACTCTGCAGCATGAGAATTCCCACTGCTTTTTCCGCATCCTGTCAGGATGTTCTGATAGTTTTTTCTTACCATGCTGGTCCATTGTAACAGTTTCAATTAGGAGTTCAACCAACTTAAAAAACTTTGAGCAAGTCTCAAATCTTGCACAATATGTTCAAAGTTTATCCAACTTATTCCTTTTTGAAATCCCTCTCAGCAATTTCCACAACACATAGCATTTCTTCACCACAGTTTGATAAATTGATTGTGTCATTCGACTATTAAACAAATCAGTTTCCATAATTTCATTGGCTTGAGACTACTTTTATTCTTGATCCCTCTCCAATTGTCTCCAATGATTCTTGATTAAGATACTCAGAAGTTTGTTTTTCCATTCTCTTTCCCACCTACTATGTTTCTACTTCCAACTCTGATAATGGCTATAGAAAACTCAGTCAGAACTGATACGAAAAATAGTATTACTCTACCTACAGGGAAGCTAACAGTCAAAAAAAAAAACTCAGAGAAGGAATTAATGTCTCTAGCCCCACAGCCACTAGTGTTTCCATCCAGAATGTTCCTTGCCAGTCAATACATGCATAAACGCCACTTTCAAATAAGCTTCCTTCAAAGAAAAGTGAGGCAGCCAGGAAAGTTAAAAAAAATCTGGTACATCCTTCAGGCCCTGTTCCAATGCTACTCACCAGCACTGCTTATGCAGCATGTAGGATGGAATATGTCTCTCATTTGCCTTCAAACAGATCTTAACCAGTTGATGAGAGGGCTCCTGCTGGTATAAATCCCAGCACTCCATTTTGCTGGGGCCTGTGAAACCACAACCACACCTTCTGCAATTATACCCTTCCATGACCTTACAGAAACTCAACAACCAGTCCTGAACAACTCACAGTGCAGATGTCCTGTATTTCTTTTTAAGATTACCTTCAAGTTTTGCACAGGAAGAAGCAGAAATGCCTTTTTTTTTTTTTTTTTTTTTTGCTGACTTTTCACTCTAAGATGGCATGCTGAGCAGTAAGTTCATTTTAAATGATGCTTTCCAACAGACAGTGTCAGCTTTTCAGAAGAGAGCAGCACTTCAAATGTAGGTCGACAGAAGGTAAGACTGCATAGGAGGATCACCACTAAGAAATGAAAGCAGACTAGATTTTATTCATTGGGGATTCTAGGTAAATGTAAATATGATGTAAAATTATAGAAAATAATGAAAGGAGCATTAAAAGTTTGTAGACTTCAAGCAATAGAATTGCTTATACAGAAATGTTTCACCAGCAAAATATCTATTCTATTAAAATGTGTAGCTAGCTACATTTTTTAAACCTTTTTAATAGTCCATGTCATTCAAACATCTTTTTTGCTGATCTCAGAGAGCTTAGTTCATCTTATTGAAGAGCAGCATAGAAAAGAGGCTGGCTGCTCTAGGAAATACAAAATATATTGTCACTTTCCCTAGGAAAAATTGCAAAATGAGAAGGATTTTCACCACCTTCCAGCTACAAACAAGTGATGGAAGTTAACCTGCATATTCTACTTCAATTATTTAAGCTAAAGAATCAAGTAACTAAGCACATAATCATTAAATACAGTGTTAAAAGCTAGCTACTTAAAGGGACAGCATGTCCTATAACACTACAACAGCAGGACAACTGTGACATGTTTCTGGACACCCACATATTTGATTGCTACACTGGAGACAAGCAGGTAAACAAATCTTCCGTGTGGTCAATAACTTAATGGTACTGGTTCACATCTGGTCTACAACATCACTGATTAACTCCAAGTATCATTTTGCATCACATTTTTATGTATTATAGGGAGGCAATAGTACTTTTCCCATTGTTTTCCTTTTTCAGTTCAATGGCATAACCTGAGCAAATACAACCTTACAATGTGTATCTACAACAGTAGAAAGCTGAAAAACACACAGGTGTCCTACCCTCTGAACAACACCCAGAAATATATTGTACTGGTTGAAGTACATTCTATTAAGTTCAAGTTATCTTTCTTGTTGCATTGCACTTATCCATACTGATGTCCTCACCACAAGGTATAACAGGGCTAAAACAAAGCCTTCAGGAAATAACCTTGGCAGTTCTTTAAAGGGCGCATCTAGTTCATATTCTTGTGCAAAACCAGAAGCAAAAATACCTGAACCCTTCTGAGTTGCAAGTCTAAACTCTTACATCTCCCTGCAGGTTCAGAGCTTCCTCAGACAGTCCATCCCTTTGATTCACAGCTTACAACCAGAAACTCACCCTGCTGATTAACTTGTGCTCTCCCCACTGCAATGCAAGACACAATGAGGAAAAAGAGAGTAGGATGTTGAGTGGCAGGCACATTGGATGAGCTTTAAGTGTGAGTGCTCAGCTGAGATGTCATTTAGGCAGTCTTAGGTTCACAACATTCAAGTCACACATTCGCCATACGTCACTTACCACAGATTTGAAGGCTTCTCATATACTTGCCAGCCTGCACTTGCCTGGAAAAATAAAAGAATAAAATTTAAAAAAATATTAAGATAATTCATTCCTGAGAATCTACCAAAGAAATAATTACAATTGTTCAATAGTGAAACAACACTGTAAGCTCATGGCCCAGACAGACCTTCCTCTCAGCTCACAATGAACTTCAATGCATTGTTCAAACTGAAAATAGGTCACAAAAAAAGATTCTTAACTTAGAAATTTTTACTGCAACAGCTCAGAATCAAACAAATCTGTTTAGACTCCAAGCGTTGCTGAACAGATGCTGGGTGAGACATCCTGCACCAATGTTTCTGTAAAGTACTCTGTTTACAACTAGCATGTTTTTCCACGTGACAACAAACAAATAATCAAATCTAGAAGGTGTTTCTTGCTTTCCTTTGGGAAGAAATAATTTAAATCATCATGGACAATGCAAACTGGCAGCCCAAAAACAACTTAAGAATTTTAGCCAAAAAAAGAACAACAAAAGAAGTTGATATGCAGTCAGAACTTGGATTTTGCCTGGGGAAAAATATGTAGCTAATGCTGATCCTGAAAGTTTTATTAAGTGTTTTATATGAAAATCAGTGAAATTCTTGCAGGAACAAGTCACTTCTGTACACTGTTCTTGTACAATTGTTGGCAGTATTTTATGTTTTAAAAGCAGAATCAGATTTACCACAATTCCCAGCTCAGCTCTGGTACAAGCTGTATGGGAACTGAGCTTTCACAGTGGAAACATAAAACTACCAACAGCTTTGTATATAGCAATTTTAATCCACACAAAGCCAAAAAATCAATTTTTAATTAGGGAAATAGCTTGAGAAATCATGTGCTTATACTATGTCTGTGATCTTGTGGAAGTTAAGAGCAAAAATACCATTGACTTTAAAGTAAATAAGGTTGAACTTGGCATCCTCAAGCCCTTTCCCAACTAACATATTTAAGGCTGGGTCTCAGTGAGGCAAAAACTCAACGTACTTTTATAGTCATGTTCTCAGTTGAATGGATGTGGTATGATTGAAAAACACTGTTTAGGAGCAGGCTAGAAAACCTAAAGCCACATTAGCTGACCAAACTAAAGAGAAGACTATTTAATCATATTCAGTTCATTCAATTTTGCTCACAAAATTGAAGAACAGACTCCTATCTGCTTCTGAAGACATACCCCAACTGTTTAACAGTAGCATGTCATGTTAATTCACTGGAAAAGAGTGACAAAGGCAGCCCAGAAAGCTATTACTTATATATTGCATCCAGAAAGCTATTCTAGCCTGTTATACAGCCATAGATTTTTTTTTTCCATCAGCACTTCACAGTGCACAGCAAAAGGCAGGCTGTGATGAATAAAGGAGTCTGTGGGTTATTTATAATCTTGGTTAAAGACTGAATTTCCTGCATTTCTAAAACTATAAATATTACTTCACTCAGTGCTAGTGGACTACGTTTATATCTCCATTTTGGATCAGGAATTTAAAAAGCAGCAATATGCCAAAAAGTAATATTTTAAGATACAAATTAGAAGAAATGTAGTAAAATAAGTAGCAGCAATACTCCCCAGCAGGCAACCAAGATTCTATGTTCTTCTATTTACTGTTAAACAGCCAGCAATTTTTACAGAAAAAGCTACCTGATTTAGAGGAGAAACCACATGTAAGGAAAAAATAAATCTTTTCTGGAAGATGTATTTTTAGTAAATCAGACAAAATAAAAATAAATAAATAAATAGTAAAAAAGCAAACAAAGCAAATACGGGCTCCTACTGTTTGTCTGGATCTGTATGTGTCTTCTACCAGCTGTACTCGCTCAGAATACTCTTTTGTAAAAGACAGAAATACTTATCTTCAACTTTCTCTAGTCCACTAAGAAGTACAGAAATCAGTGAGTGAAAGGTCAGAAAAAGTATGTGCTTCAGTAACGGAGACACTGTCAGGAAAGGATCAGCACTGGTCCTAAAAGCCTGAGCAATTAAAACACTTCATTTCTCCACTGATGCAGGAGGCAGGATACACCAAGGAAAAGAGGCAGGGATCAAAACTGAGCTCATGTTGGAACATATCTAAACCACAGTAACAAGCCCACATACATATGGATGCTAAGTGCAGGGGGTGTGGGGAGAACTGTGTATCTTTACCCATCCACATGGAGGCCTGGATAGCATGCAAATAAACTTTATGGGGGGTAAAGGGGGTGGAGAGAGAAAAAAAAAAAAAAAGCCTAAACTCCTAACATTCAAGACTACCAAATACCTTTGTCCAAAAAAAAAACCCACTTTATTTTAAGATATATTGAAGTTAAGGTTCAAATTTAAGGTTCTCTGAAAAAGACAAAGCTCCCATAAAACCAAGGAAAACAGTTTCTCCTGTATTTCTGAAATCTAAGGGCATGCCTTTGGAAAGCATGGAGGAGAAAAAAACTGTAGAAAATCTGCAAAACCACAAAAAGAAGTTATAGTGCTATTGAAAAATAGTCACCATAGGGGTGTTGTTTTGCTTTTGGTAGGGCTTGGGTTTTGTTGGGTTTTGGATGTTTGTTGGTTTGCTAGGCTTTTTTACAAAAAAAAAAAAAACAAACAAATCTCTGAAATTCTTAGCATTCATTACTATCAGAGATATGATATTAGGAACACTGAAGGACTACGGATGTAATAATGCATCCTGCCCCAGTCTTTCCTCTCCTTTTCCAATATCTTTCAGAGAAAAGTGAGAACAAGTCCCTAAAGGATTAATGTTAGCTTTAGGATTATTTTCTCCACTTACAATTATCAGATAAAAAATAACAAGATTTCAAAAAGCAAGTGGAGGGGTTCAAGAGAAAAGAAAGAAATTCCTTCTTTCCATCTCCCTTTCCAATCTCAAAAAGGAGAAATTGCAGCAAATAACCTAAAATCCTTAGAGAAGACAATCTTCCTCTTGAAGTGAAGGGACACAACCCTTTCCTCTAGAGTCAACAGAGACTGCGGTCAAGGCACACTGAGTTGAGCTGCCTAAGGCTTTGTCCCCAGCTTTGCTACAAACATTTCTGGATGGATGCCAGTGCAATTATTTCATCTATCAATTCCTATTTATAATTCAGGCTATTCAACAGAGTCTGCTATAGGAAAGTTTCAAGTCCCATGCTACAAAAATGAACTTGCAGCAGTTGAAGAGTTGGTGTGAGACAGATAAATCGCTTGAGTTTAGAATGCTGTTAAAAAAAAAAAAAAAGGAAAATTTAACTCTAAGGAAACAAAAGTCATTCTACTGCCATCAAAACAGGGAACAGCAGAACTACTTAAATTACAACTACATTAAAAAAAAAAGACATTTGTTCATCCTGTCTTGGTTCAAAGTAACACAAATAAAGAAAATTATATGGGCTTTTGTACAAGGATTTCCTTATTTCAGAATAAAAAGGGAATGCTGCCTTGTACTCTGATTACACCAATGTCTAACAGAGTCAATTTATCATGTTAAGTATTCCAATATTGAATCAATCACATAATACAGGATGATACCTCTGTTTTTATACATCTAAACAATAAATGTGGCAACTCATACAACCAGTACAATGGTATCACTGATAAGCACATGGAGTTTTGCAGCACATAAATATTTCTGGTCCATCACCACCCATGGCAAGGGGAATGTCTTTCAGATATTCATGGTTCCTTATAATCCATTGGTCACAATTCATGCTACTTCAGTGAAACAGAGAAGCTTAACTTCCCAAAGCATCATCTAGAGATTGCTGTTAAATTATACTGATAAAAAACTTCTTATTTTAATCTTTAAAAGATGAGAATAAAACACAGACAATGGGATCAGAGAGAAACTGATTCTTGTGCCAGGAGAGAAAATGGGCAATTCAGAAGACAGTGGTGTGTGATACACACTAGAGATTAGTTTTCCTCAGAGCCCTCACAAAATAAACAGACCTACAACTCCAGCATTGCTCAGGAATACATACATTATCACACTACTTGGCATTATTTAGCATGACAAATTAGGACAGCAGAGGAGATGCAAAACTATGCAAATATGTACCATCATCAGTGAGAGTAATTACATTATTTCAAGCTTTAATGTGACTCCTATTATAGCACTCTTTAAACAATTGCTAATAACATTTTATGTTTCAGTCTATCCCGCATTGCATGTTTCCTACAGCATATGGTACTCTTCAGGTAACAGCCCTTAAACTCTAAGCTGGGGTTTCTAAATTATGTGCTTACCAGTTCCGTTCTTCCTTGGGATCTATGTCTCTTCAACAACAGTAAAAACAAGAAAACATTTCTTTCCTTTATGCACTTTCAAAGTTAAATATATTTGAACTAAAGTAATTAAGAGTATGTTACACAGTCTCTAGATATCACACAATTCATCAGCAGAAAAGCTCTTTTGTATCCATACCTTTAAAGACTTCCAACTCCATCATTGCCTTTTTGGTTGCTGGTTAAAATACCTCCAATACTGCATCTATAAAAGATAGAGTAGTACTGTATTGCATGGGAAAAATTTAAGATATTCTCTTCAAAATTAGCTGAAGACACATGAAGTCAACAAATTTTTTTTTAAAAAAATCTATAAATAGAGATCAGGTTAATAGTTATTACATTCAATAATTTAGCATGATGTGCATGACAGCTTCGACCTCCAAAATAATTTAGCGCCTTGAGCTGAGATTAAATGCAGAACATTAATTTTTCCCTCTGGTTGTCAAGCCAACCAAGAGGCCCGTCAAATCTATTTAAATTAAGCCCACATCATGTAATGATATTAAAGGGGATAAAATATTAGTATGGGTTTGTGATAGAACATTGGACAAAACAGTTGCAGTAAGGCAGCTTTAATTTACTACACCAACAATCTGTCTTTAGGCTGAAAGCAGAATTTAACAGTCCAAAGGAATATGTATTTGAGTTTATATGATATGCTAACTTACAAAATGTTACTGATTTGAATTGCTGAGAATATTTAGCAGTATTATGTAGAATAAAAAAAAGTTATGATTCCCAATGTAATCCTACTGATGTAGGGGAAAAGAATGTGTTGGATCAAAGTCCTGATGTCTATGTGTGTCCCATAAGCAGATGTTTTCAGCAACAGCAGTATGGTTGCATTCATTTATTGCTAACAATGAATTTTCTTCCTTCAGCTAAAGGATGATAAATTTAATTCAAAACTTCAATATTTCATAAAAATGGATTGAAAGGGTAGGTAGACTCCCAGACCAAAGAAAAAGAACAGTAAGGTTACTGCTGTCATTAGAGAACTACTCAAGAGAAAGAACAGTAAAAAAGAAAACAAAATAAAAGAAGTGTGTTCACCTTCCAATTAAAAAAAAATCCTGTTTCTGCAGATTTAGAAATATTTGAATGATAAATGGGATTGGTCATGTTTACACACAGTACCACAAACATCCAGAATATATTCAATATCACATTCTTCCATTCCATCAGAGTTACTTTTATTTTTTAATCAGATCATTTACTTTTCTAACATTTAGGATCCCAACAAGAACACAGACTTGAAAATATATCTTGTGTCACCTAAGTTCAGAAACAATCCTGTACACTCCTAATCTGCAAAGGCATTGCTGATACGTGTCAAAAACTGGATCAAGGCCCAAGTTCACTTTAGTAGAGGTAAACTTTTTGTATTACTGCTTGTTCATATGATGGTGTGCCTCTTGTGCAAAATCTTGCTTCCTAGAAGAACTGACAAACTAAACTCCCAATCTAAAGTCCTGATCCTAGTGCACTTTATTGCTGATCAATGGAAAAACTGGAGGTTAAAAAAAAAAAAAAAAAAAAAAAAAAAAGAGGGGGCACATGAAAAAAGGATGAAGGATGTATAGAGTGCTTCATATAAAATATGACAGGTAAGGAAAAGGTTGAGATTTACCAAGGCAATATGAAGTTTCTTTCACAAAGCCCACCCATCAAGCCCAGTCAAGGTCGCTAACTGCATTTAACTGAAAGTCAGTAACTCTAATAGACTAAAACATTGGGCTGTGTGGTATTCCTTAAACACACATGCAATGCAAGCTCATTCAGCCTTAGCATATTACAGACTCAGAACTGATAGATGAGAATGCTCAGAAGAGAAGAGAATTGAAGAGACATAGACCCTAAGGAGGGACAGAACTGGTAAGCACATAACTTAGAAACCTCAGCTTAGAGCTTAAGGGCTGTTACCTGAAGAGTACCATATGCTGTAGGAAACATGCAATGCAGGATAGACTGAAACGTAAAATGTTATTAGCAATTGTTTAAAGAGTGCTATAATAGGAGTCACATTAAAGCTTGAAATAATGCTCAGGGTAAGCTGAATATCTAACAAATTGTCTGCCTAAATGGCTGCTGTAGAATGACCTCAATGATCATTTCACTAGATATGCCATAGTCTGTGACAGGTCTCGTATCAGCTTTTTTTTTTCCTTTTTCAGTGTTCATCTATACTTCACAGAATATGTTTCATTCATATGCCATAACCATGTCACAAACCCCTCAATAAATCCTTTCCCAGCCACAGGAAGGACAAAAGTGGTTATGAACAAGGAATTTATTTATGCCTGAGCTGACAGCTTTGGTTCAAACTATAATTTCTACCAAATGAGGTCTAGACTATACTAACCTTCACGATGCAAGCCAAAGCAGTTACAACTTTGACTGCCATGTTCCTCTAATGAAGGAAAGGCTTGACATTACTATACTCTGCAAAGTATTGGTTTGCTAGAAAACCAGGCACCTCCACTGTTTGATGGGACATAAAGGGCACAGGTCATAATTTACAGAAGAGTCTCCTTGAAGTTACAAAACAGCATTTTAGCAGAAGACATGTTGCTACTTAGAGAGTAGAGTGAAACTAAATAATCTGAATCCAGTTTTCAAAGCAGTTGTTTCCATTTAAAGGCTGGGGAAACTGATAAATATTGACCAACATGTAAAAGTACAGAAATTCTATAAAAGTAAGATGTGTTGGGACTTGTAACTTGTTTGCTGACAACATTTGTTTGGGAATTTTTTGTAAGCTGACTGCCCTGTCTTGTTGCCCACCTTACCTATATTTTGCATCTTGGTCCTTTTGTAGCACTTAGCATCTTTCACAAATTAAAATTTAGTTCAGCTGTGGAACGTAAAAGGTGCTATGAGCATGTAGTGTCAGATATCCATAAATAAATAAAAATAAAATAAAACAAGTAAAAGGGAAGGAATGCAGATGATACTAGGAAAAAATATCCCCAGAGAACTAACACACCAGAAAAAGTCCAGAAAGAAAACAAACAAACAAACAAAAAAACAAAACCAAAAAAACTCACCCACCAAACAAAAAACCTAACAACTGTAAAAGAAAAGGACCCATGTAAAGAAGATTTCAGATACTAAGTTCAGGGCAAAAGAAATACCACAGAATTACCTCAACCTTCTCCAAATATTTACTTCGCCCTCATGCTCTGAGGCAGCATCTGTTCCACAGATATTTTTAACAGTATATGACCCTACACTTCACACTTTAACTCCTGTGTAAACACCACAACACCTAAATAGCAAACAAACAAACAAAAGTAGAGAACTATTTGCTCATCAATTTGACTTCATTGCTAACCAGTAGGTGGGAAGGATACTTTCAATTTTCTTGGTAAGTTCTGATTAGCAATTTTGATACTTTGAGAATATTTTGATACTGTGAGAACAGTTGTGCTTTCACTGAGCTTACATTTGAACATCAGCACTTCATCTCTGTGAGGGTTCTTCCTCCCCAATGCCATGCAAGAGGAGCACAAAGCTGCAGAGTGTTTCAGAGCCCATCTCAGTTTGAATCCACAGATAGTGCCAGGTTGTGTGCCCAAAAGCCACCAAAACAGAATGGCAAGGACTGAACTACAAGTTGCAACACAGAGCACTTTGGCTGTAGAGAGCAGGGAATCAGCAAATTACAGTAAATTGTCTGATGAAAGATTATTGTTTTAGTCTCAAAGTTTAGCAAAATCTTGAGTTTACATTTTTATAACAAACTACTGGAGTGCTCAGTCTTGCAACATTTACATTGGATGCTCAATTTTTATCTGCACCTTCTTTTAGAAAGTATGAAATAGGTCTTGACCTGTTTATGTCCTGGATGATTTCTGGGCATTTTAGTTTGTCTATTCAGGCATGATACCAGGTTTACCATTAGGGCACCTCACACATTATGAGCATTGTTGACATATGGCTATTGCTTTTCTTAGAAGACAGGGGCGCACACTTAGAATTTTTTATTAGACATTGAAACCAGAAAAATTATTTTAAAGAGAAGTGAGTTTTATGCTAGGACCTTAGAGGCAGTGGATCTGCAGCTGTCCACAATCACATCAGCAATAAAGCCCATCAACTGTCCTCTTATGAGATTTGATGTTTTTGTCATGATCTATTGCAGAATTTTATGTCAGTTGGATACCATATCAAAGCAGTGCCTCCTTTGACACATTGCTCCTAGATGCTTTGAAGGGAAGAATCAGAACATTGAATATGACCCCATGTCAGAGGGGTACCTGGGACAATATCTTCAGGCAAAGAGCTCAAATCATTATAAGGCACCAAAGGAAACAACTGCTGCAATTCAAACAGCTGAATTTTTTCTGAGCATACCTGAAAGCAACAGCCATCCTAAAGCATGACAGATTATCACTATCCTTTGTTCTATTCTTCCCTTCAGTATGAAATTAAGTATCAAGAGACCTGGAGCTGGTGGAAAGCCAAGAGCAACTTTAATGGTAGTAGCTAAGAGCCACATCACTTGGATTTGTACAAGGCCAGCATAGATAATCTGTCCTGCACATCCCTGTGGAGGGGGTGAGCAGCAAATCAGAAGATTTCCCTGTTCTGAAGGCAGAATGAAAGGCAGAAAGTAATACCTTTGTCTGCAACTTGAATTAGCATCGCCAAATGTAAGTAGTCTTTATCCTTTCATTTACCCCATATACACAATTCCAAGGTAAGGAAACAACAAAACACAGGTAAGCACAGTAAAACACATCTGTGTCTAACAATGCAAATGAAATACCCATGTCATTTTTATAATTTTTTACTATTTAATTGTCCTAGAATATCAAGCTTTAATAAATACTGTTCAGGTTACTGGAACTGGAGAAGTACAAGGATCTGAAACAGAGGCACAGAAGAACAAGAATGGCAATAACACAGGGCAGTGGACATAAACAATGTAAACAAATCAGAACAGCACTCCATATGTGGAGATGTGTCTTGCTTCTAGCTAACCCTCTATTTTTCTGACAACAAATAATGATCGAAACCAATTTCCAAACTGAACTTCTTGAGGCTGATGCACACTCACATCAGCTTCTAATTTTTTTTGCCTTAGGCCGTGATTCACCAAGCAATTTCAAATCCCACATGGTATTAATCCAGGAATTATTCCAATAGTATTCTAACACTAAATATCTTTGGAAAAGGTCAGCAACAGATATCAAGTTATTCTAGCTGTCACAATTTCATAATGTCACCACTATAAAACTGGAGTCAATTGTTTATGATTCTCAGATGTGTGCTTTCCCCACATGTACTATCAAAAGAATTACAGCATATAGGACAATAAAACTTAAGAAAGGATGGCTAACCACGCCTTGTGCCTAAACTGGGGAACATTTCAGTACAGGGATTTTAAACCACTTTTTAATGTTTATTTTAGTGCAGCAGAAAAGCTCTACCTACTCCCTACTCTAGAAAAATCCAAAATCTACTGTTGCCCATACCAGGTTTCACACACTTAGATAACATTTACACTATTTCCATAGTATAGCTAATTTATACTCTTGTAAGCACTGAGAACAGTCACTTTGAGGAACACAAATATACATATTTTGAGTAAGTTCTTTTCTTGAAGTTTTCAGTAAGACACCTGTTCAACCAAATATACCTCCCTAAAATACTCTGGTGTTACATGTTCTTACAGTCCAAGCAATTATGCTGTTATCAGTCAAGGAGTCTTGGGTAGGACAGAGATGATGTTTCATGTCAATTTATTAATTGATTACAATACTCTGAAGCATTAGGACTTTTGGATCTCATTCCCAAATGGAAAAAAACTGCTCTACTTCCATTTCTGTACAGGCTGTAGTAGAAAATAGAAATGGTACACTTTGAAACCTCCCCTATATATAGCACTTCACTCAGACATACATCACAAAGGTCTTGTAAAAGACATACTTCTTTTTTCCCCACTTAGGTATATATTTCTTAATTTAAGTGTTACTGAGCCAAGCAATTTTTTCCTCAAAATTACCTTAAATACAACAGACAAAGTATCACATATGTGGATAATTTCATTCATAAGGTGTTTTCCCATGGCTCACTACCTGCAACTGACTGGGACCATCTACTAAGAGATTCAACTTTGTAGACTCCATATATTACATTTTCAGTTCACACATTTAATGAGACATTAATATGCCTTGGCTAAAGTGTGCAGTAAATGAAACCCAGATTTTTAAGCATTTTATACACCTTCAGAATACTGTATATCCATTTGGTGTCCGAGGAAAAGAAGTTCTGCTTTTGTTTGATGTCCTTAGAATAGCAGACCCATCAAAATAAAGAATTAAAACTTCCAAATTGCTTTCCTGACAAAAAGCCTTGATTTCATCTAATATTCTACTTTCAGTGCAAAGGCAGATCATCTCTTTCATTAAGCACTTCTTTTAAAGCAAGTTAGTAAATCAGGAAAGGTTTTCATCTGTTGCAACTGATGAGTTGAGGGCCTCAATTATACCACCTTATGAATATTAAAAGTAACCCACTTGCCCAAGGCCTAAAACAAAAACAAAAAACCCCCACATATATTTCAAAACTGGCCACAGTAAAGTATGGCTTTTGATCTATTTACAGTGGCCAAGGGGACTCCCTCACCCTACTTTCATAACCAGTAACTCCCCGAGGCACAAACATAGGCTCAAGATCCTGTCCTAAATATGTTTTTAAAACAAAGAAAAGATGATAGAAGATAATGAGAAAATACATCTCAGAACATGTCTTGCATTGGTGTTGCATTTGCTTTAAATATTTGGAACACAGAAAATCTAGAGCAAGTTTCTGTTTCACATCTTAAATAGCTGATTTTGGCCCTCCATGAAACCACATATCAAATGCAAATGTTACTTTTTAAAACTACGTCATGATAGATGACTTGGCCAAAATTAACTAAGAGTTCAAGAATCCTATTTTAGGGAACTTCAGCCTTCAGGATGAGCTATAGTGGTGCAAGACCCAGGAAGTTAAACCTGCTCTCTGAACATGTGATTGACAGAAGAAACACAAAAACCTACAGGATAAGAGATCAGCTGAGAAAATATTCTGACCAAATATATGTAAGCATCTGGCTGTTTCCATAACTCTTTTTAATGAGTTATAAAAATCAGTAATCTATGAGCTAGCCAAGTAAGTCAAACAACTTCTTTCAGAGCAGGCTATACTGGAGAGTACCATTATGGACCCCAAAACTGTTTTTCAAAGTAAATCCACAAGAGTAAGTGGGAAACAGTCAGTGGAATCACTCAAAACAACTCCAAACAAAAATGATACTGTAGTGTAGGCTGCCAGAACTACCTCCTCAATTTTCTGACCTTTTCATTTTTACCTGCCTCTAAAACGGAGGTCATCATTCTGTCAATTCAGTGAGAAAATTTATTAACAGCTATGACATTATAGAAGAAGAATAACTCTTGGAAGATATTTCTTTTACCCATAGATATGGAGGCCTTTCCTGCATTTTCATAACCTTTACTTTAAATTAAAAAGTTGCTATGTTTTTTAACAAGTGTGATGGTTTCAGTTGTATCAATTACACTTTTAATAGCAATTCTAGTTGTTATAACTCCTTTTAAAAACAACTCAGTCTTTTTTCTCCCTAGAGAAAGAAACTTATGTTCTTCTACAGATTTGTGTTTCATGACTGACTGATATTTTTAACTGTATTCTAACAAAGCAAGGCAAGGTTTATACAGAACAGTAATACCTTATTACATCAACAGACACCACTAAAAGAGAAGCACAGTTTGGAGGAAACAAACCTTTTTCAACAGTGAAGAATCCAAAGAGAAGGGCATGGAGATTACATCCTCTAACTTTTAATACAGCATGATCTAAAAATTGTAGGTCATTAATAATTTGTATTGATGAATTCTATAGTAAACAATATGGCTGAGTTGACTGTGAACTCTCAGATCTCTCTAACATTAAAAGGATGTTTTCATTGCTGAGCTACTTTATTTAATAAAATTTAAAGGCTATCATTATCTTCTAGCTCTTCACCCTGGCAAAAAAGTCAGTCAAAATTCAGTTAAGACTGCAGGTCAAAGAAAATCTCATGCAAACCCCAGACACGGAAAAGTATTCAAGACTGGATCTATTAGTCCTTGAAACATTTCCAAGTCAATTATATAATGAGAATCTGCACCTAAGCAAATAAAATTTCACATCTCAAATTTCCATTGTTTGTAAAAACAATCTACAGCGTAGTGCAGTTCATTCTTAATATTGGCAGAAAATAACTAAAGTAACTGAAATCAGTGGTAAAATTCAGAACACGCTAATTCTATAGACAGTTGAGTCTGAGTCAATACTGTTAAATCAGCAAACATGATTTTTTTTGTTTGTTTTTTGGTTTTTTTGGCTGAGTAAGGACTACAGGATTCCATTCTTTGCCACCTAAAGTGGCATTTTGAAAAACGACGTTAGTTTCCTTTGGAACATCAGCTGACATAGAAAAATGCTAAGATGAATTACTAACATTTCTGCATGAGCTCTGGACACGATGATGCAATATGCTGAAACAACCCAAGCAATAAGAAGTGGCCCAGGAGCAAACAAACAGCAAAAGCAGCCCCTGTAGCCCATGACTGATTAAGCTTGTGCTGATAAAATGGGGAAACCCTTTCAGTGCTGTGTAGTTACTTACTTTGGAAACAAAATCTAAATCTTAACACTCTCAAACAGAGTCTGCCTAATCTTCATTACTGCAGTTCATGAGAAAAGGTTTGTCTGTAAGGCACAAGGACAGATAAATGGGGACACTGCAGTGTGATCAAAGATAAAAGTGAAATATTTCAACATGATTTTCAGTACAACTAAGCAATCAATTCACAGCAGCAAATAGATAGGTTTCTCCCTAGAATATATCATGTAGCAAAGTGAGATGAAAAAGAAGTTTCCTTTTATCTTTTCATGTTGTAGATTTAACTATCAGCCATAGAATTTGGGCTAAATGTAAAGAGCCTCCTGCCAGATCACACAAATAAGGAAAATGGCCTTGAAAGAACAAAAAGGTATCAATAGGGGATGAAAAATGAATCAAGGCAAAAATAGCAATGAACCTAAATTGATACTTAGGGTTGAAAGGAAAACAGCAGCTGTATATCCAGAAAACACACAGCAATGTAGAGGGAATTTTGGCAGGAAGATAAAAAGTAATGTCATTGTTTCCCCAGCATCCACTCCCTAATAATAGTAAGTGAAAATTTTTTCTCCATTCTGTTTCTCAAACAGAACTGGAAATCTTAGAACTAAGCACAGTACTTCCCTCCTAAAAATATTCCAAAGATTACATCTTGGTTTAGGTGCAGCAGAACTTATATAGTCTGTTTACAAGCACTTTAACTAGCCTTCAGTGAACACAGGACTTGCCTCACTTGTTTCACACAAATTAAACAAATAATTTGGAGTTCAATTTCCTGCTGAGTGTTAAAACAGAATTCAAACAAACAAAGGAAAACAAAGTGAGGCATTATTATTATGTAATATATGAGCTGCAACTCTTGGAGTTTTACTTCAAGTATAAAAACAAACTGCTGTATTATTATTTTAGCAAGTACTCTTATTTTACCAAATAGGAATTTATATACATTATCATGTGTTGAAACAGGACTGCATTGGTCCTCCAGGGGTCTCACTAAATGGTATGAAAATTCTAAATCATGGACAATAATTCAGTTAGGCAAAGAGATCTTAATTTTTCAGTGTGTCAGTTCTGGGTCTCAACCTTCCTATAATACAAAACCAAAGGAAGGAACTGCTAAAGATAAATTGGGGCTTTTTCCTGTCATCACAGGAAGGATGATAATCAAGCAAGCAGACTAAAAAGAATGTCTTCACACATGTTTCAGGACTACAGACATTACACACAATTTTTTATTGACACATTTAGAGCTGAAAGTGGCAAGTAAAATTGGGCTTCCTCTCTACATCAGACATCAGCTGGATTCAAGCAGATCAGTAGACAGGTACCTCGTGTCATGATAAGTTTCAATTGAATGAACTGGTAAATGAGTGCAGACTGAAGCAGCTCCACTAACTGGCAAATTAAAAGTTCAGACTGAAACCTGGTAGGTTTTACACCAGTGTGAGTACCACACACCATAATTGCTACCACTAACTCCAAATCAATATGAATAGGGAGATCCAAGCTCCAGAGCACACCAAAGATCCTGCTTCTTTCATCATTCAGATGACAGATCTTGCCAGAAAATCTCTGCAGTTGCCTTGCTCAGAAAGTATTCCCACATCCACACAGTTCAGACACATTTTCTAATAAGGTATTCATCCTTAAGCAGCAAGCTAAAAAACTCTAACAGACCTGAGTTTGCATCCTTGCCATATTCCCTTCTATTTTCCTTTATTGCCAAGCCACCATCAATACTACTACTACCAATTGCCACATCAATACTACTCTCCCTTATGAGATCCTTGTTTTCATTGCCTTTATACATCTGTATTGGTTGTTAATCATTAAAGATTATTCCTCACCTGCCTCTTACTACCACACTATCACATAAAGGGTCTCCCAAATCTACTAGTGTTGATGCTTTCCTGCCTATTTCACTTTCCTGAAAGTGAACAAAAGCACTGTAAAGCCACTTCATTAACTGAAAACACAATCCTTTCACAATTGCTTATGAAGCTGCTGTGCCCCATCATCTCTGAGGTATTTTCAGGATACAGCTTTATAAGGTAAGCATGACTTAAGTATTGTGTGTGCCTTAGCTGGGAGAATTGGCTGGTGGAAAGATCAGGCATAGGCTCATAAGCTCAAAATTCTTATTGTTGCAACAGGAAAACTGCAACTGCAAAAGAGGGTCCTGCACAGATTGGGCTGTGCTGTTCTGAGTCAACTTCCTTTTCTGCCTTGACACTCATGCTCAGTGCACCTATATCTAAAAAAGGGTTGGGTCCTGGACAGCTCACTAAGGAGCTCTATAATCACCACAGATCCCCAAGTCCTGCCCCCATCACTTCCTGGAGGGCTCCAAAGGGCTGACCACACATGCACGAATTACATGGGGCAAACGGTATGAAAAACCTATTTTACACAAGAAGTGTCCACCAGGTAAACTATAAAAGCAAAGGGGTAAGTCCCATATTCATTCCCTCTCTTTTGGTGACCTCAGATCTGGACCATCCACAGCAGCAGGAAGGACATGAGATCTAACAACTGGTGACCTTTCTCTTTCTCTCTCTTCCATCTTGATTTCTCTCCTTCCATTTTATCCTGACAAATACAGTGATTGTATTCTACCCCTCACTCTGTGCCTGAAGTTTGTAGCAGGAATTGGGAGTTGGTAAAAATAGTTATAAAAGTTGAGAGCTTGCTAGGCAACACTTCTATGACTAAGTAGTTGCTGTAATAAAGGCAACTACACAATAAAGCAATGGACTTCCCTGACACATGGAGCAGTGTCTTTATTCAGCCAGACATGAATTTACAACAAACATCATGTCCACTTCCAGGCTATGACAGCTGGTCAAGCTGTTTCAGATTTTGCTCATTCAGGATTGTATCAGGAAACTTGGCAGCCTAGGGTTTTTTCCCTCCATCCCTGAATCTACCTCAGCCTTGATTAACAATTCAGATGTGCCTCTTATATCTGGATAATGGTTTGCAGTGTTTCATTCCTCCTGAAAGCCAAAGGCAGAAGAAGTGAACTGCAGTGCTAAATGGAGGGAACTGAGGCTTAAAAACAGAACAGCATCAGTTGGCAGTGACACAGTACGTGCACATTATTGATCATCATCTATAAACTCTCTCAGCCCATCTGCTGGAAACATAGCATGGGTCCAGGCAGCAAACTGGATTCAGATCCAGGCTTCTCAGTACTATTTGTCTATCCAGAAGACTTTAGTCTTTAGATAGTGCTTAAAGAAAGGAGCATTTCTGAAGTCCTTTGCTTCTACCAAGTACACTCACATTGATCAAAATAAAGCAATCTCTCTCATCATCTGAATGCAACTTGAAGCATACTGCTCAGAACACCCACCACTTATATAGGTCCACAGCTCCAATTCTAAGAGTATCATCGAAAACATTAAGATTTTTCATTTGGTGTAGTTTTAAAAATCTAGTTTTTTAAAAAAACTTGACTGGATTGCCTGCTCTCATTAACAGGTTTGTCCAGTTCCAAATCTTTGCATGCTCTGGAAGTATACAAGCCATCCAAAAAGGGATCCAGCAAAGGATGAGTATACTGTGGTTTCACACTCCAGAGATACAAGGCTAGCTGAGGTCTGCATGCTTGGGAGCACATTTCCAAAGCATCACTTTCATCTATTTATTGCAGTGCAACTCCACCTGCCAGAACAGAGATGTTCAGAACAAGGTCAGTGATCAGAACTGAAGAATGTCAGAAGCACAAAGGTGAAATCCTCTCTGGTAAAGGAGATAAGGCAAATATCTACATGAAGAACCTTCAATATAAATTTTAGGAAAACACTTAAGGTTCAAGACTGTCCAGAAGATATATATTTCTGAAGAACCATGGGAAACAACCTCAGAGCAGCTTCATTTAGCAGCCTCCTAGCAGAAACAAATTAAAGGAACACTTCAGGGTTAACCCTGACTCACAAGTAGCTTCTACATGTAATATTTTTAGTGCTCTAAATCTATCCCAATATCTAGTTAATGAGAAGAGTTTTGCAAAGCACTACAGAGTAGCATGCATGCCTCCAATAAATACTCCAATCCTGAGGAAGGATTGATTCTAAACAGGTCCTCATTTACAGGATCTGGCACCCCAGGGTACCAGGTTACCACCATTCTGTGGTAACCCAGCACTGAACAGCAGAGTGAGAAAAGGTTTTAAGGAAGAAGATTAAATTGCAACATCAATATTTAAAACGAAGCCCACCTTTGCTTCCTCTGGACATTGTATCTCTCAATGAGTAAGATATGAGCGATACACCAGCTGAAAGTGAACTATTCTATTGCAGCAAAAATAGAGAACTACAAATGCAGGTCCACAAAAGTCCTGACAATTAGGATAAATAATTTAATAAGTTCTCTGCTAGAACTTCCTTTCTTAAAGGGACTGATGACACGAAAATCCATTCCTCAGAGGTATTAAGTACCTGTGGTATCAAAAAGGGCTGAGGAGAACATGGACTGTAATTAATTTCAGCTATTACTGTCTGTAGAAGCAGCTTTAATTTGCGCCAATATTGAAAACAGTTCCATTTTTCTTGTAAAGGATTACTAAATTCTAAATCTTTTCAAGGTTGGCTGGTGGGTTTTTTTCCCCCCACTAAAAAAGAAAAAGAAAAAACAAAAAAAAAAAAAGAGGAAAAAAACCCCAACAACAACAACAAAAAACCACACCAAACAAAAAACTGTCTCTGTAATGGAACTTCTGAGCACCAAAAAAACCTTTGCCATTTCTCAAAGCTGCATGGTAACAAAAGGTCACAGGCTGGTTCCACTTCCCTTGTATTTAACAAAATAATGTGGTTTAGAACAGAAAAGCCCAGCTTAAAGGTCACAACAAAATCTATTTTTCTTCACTGCGTTATTATACAGACTATTTCCTTAGAGTCATATTCCATGCTAAAGCAGAGTGAACAGATTTCAAAATGAATGTAGGTAACACATTGTACATGCTGTTTTCTAGACACCAGCACACTATTACCTTTGTCTCTTTTCAAGTGGGGGTAGGGAAGGACACTAAACTCCACTAGTCAAATAAAATTTTGATGGAAAAGTGCCAGAACATTTAAGGAAGCCAAATATCATAGCAAACCAAATCAACACCTGTCAAAATCATGTATCATGATTCCTGGTTGGACTATTTCTAATAAAAATTAATCAATGGTTATAAAAGTAGTTATTAAAAGCATAATCTGTTTCCAGGCCTAAGCATAATTTCCAGATGGCACACCAGGCAAAACCAAATACTTTTTTTGCGTTTTGCTTATCTTCTCAACTGAAAGAACATTGGAGTATTTGGTTCAGCCTATTCCTTTTGTTTTGATTTTGTTCCTTTGCAATCAGCTCTTAGCTAGAGGTTGAGTCAAGAGGAGAATTACTAGAAATTGGGTATTTTAAAGGCTTTCTACTCACTGAGGATTAGCATAGACCTTTATTGCCTGAAGGAACCTTAGTGAGCAATGATACTAATTATGGATGCCAAAGAGGGGGCCATGAGCTAAATCTTATTCCCATCTTTTTCTTTCCTTTTGAAAAGGCTGCCATTCACAGAATATTGTAACAATGCAACTTAGTGAATAAAAGGGGTAATACCTAGATTTTAGAGAAGGAAATGGATAGAGAACCTCTGAGTTTTTGAATCCCTCCAGTAGACAGACATCCTATGAAACTCACCTTTTTGCTCTGTTTACTTCCTAGTTCCAGATATAAGACACTAAATAAAGGCAAAACCCCAATATATTATATGAAAGATTTTTTTTCCCTCTTCATTTGTGTAATGTCTTCTTCCTCCTCTCAACCTTTAAAATAAATCTGTTTGACATGGAATGTGATTCAGGACTTTCTTTGAAATGTGGGCAGGGGAAATCCCAGACCACAGCCACCATGGTACCTGGAACTCTATTAAAAAAAAGAGCACGTATATAAGGACATGTATAGAGGACAATACATATATATCATCAAAAAGATCCATATCAAACCAAAGTGATAAAAGGAGCAAACAAAAGACACACAATAAGAATATTCTGATGAAGCAGTGAAAATGCGTGGGTCTTTCACGTCTGATAAAAATGAAACACTTTTTATTAAGAAGTAATGACCTTCACAAGCAGTGACCTAATCTACAAAATATTTCAGAGCAATGCTAACCAGCACAAGAACTTAAAGTTTATAAAGCAAAAATCCTGGTAGTCAACATTATAATTTTCCTGAAAAAGAATCAAAAGTGTGGTCTGAACTTTCACCTTATCCAAAAGAACAAACACAGATCTTGCTATGTGCATGTAACATTCTAAATTTACACCAAGAAATAAGAGCACTGATGCAAAGCACTACTACATGTAGAAATATACAAAATAAAGAATGTAAGCTTGATTTTTATTTTTTACTTTTTTTTTTATTTATATGTAAAGAAACTAGAATCTAATCCAGAGTTTTCCTGAAATAAATGTAAATCATATTAAAAAACCAAACTTAGCTCCTTGCAAGACATTTTGGATTGCCTGGGATTTTGTTTTGATATTCTTGCTTTAAATGTGAGAAGTAAATAATATTAAGGTTTTCTTCCCTGAAAATTTTACAAGTGTCATTTTATGGGCATCAAAACTTTTTATTCAAAAATAAATCTTCTACTAGTAATCTAACCTAAAATACACACACCTACAAATGTGGATATATTTGTGCTTTCTAAAGAAATGAGTAGCCAGCCTACTCAGATATTAAAAAAAATGCTCACTTGAAGTTTTAAACAAATCAAGAACAATTACCACAATTGCAATTAACTAATCTTTTTTTCCATCTGCAGTGGGTTGATCCATGTTCGCTCATGGAATTAGAGTCCAACATAACAGTCAATAATAAAACATGATGGAGATGGGAATTATGAGAACTAACAACAGCACCATCCTGCTAAAAGCAGTGAGTTTTTTTCATGTAGGTTTCTGCTCAGCTATAACATATACACAGTTTGTGTCTCTTTACAGAAGATGAATTGAACAGCAAATATTTTTCTTCCTCCTCACACTTATACAGAATCAGCAGAAATTGATTGGCCTTTCTACACCCACACTTCGTACTCAGCTCTATTTAGCATCATGCCATCTGGGCCTAATTTTTTTTTCCTTCTGACATCAGCAAGCTTCATAATGCAAAGCAAATTTCCTTTGATGCTAAGGCTAGATCAAGATGAATGGGCAGGCCAGCATATTTTTCCACGTTTAGACAGCCAGATAAACTCCTACTCATCTTCATCACACACTGCTGAAGAGTCAAAATTCTCCTACAGAGGCTCAATGTCTTAAAAGAAAAACAGATGCAATATTTAGGCATTGTTGTACAGTCAACAACTTTTAAATTCAGCAGCTGTCAGCTCCTTTGATATTTACCGAGTAAGTTATTCCCCTTAAAGTTTGGGGTTATTTTTAAATAAGAAAGCAAAGACAGAGTTAGACCACCATCCTTACACCACTACATAAGATTTCTTCTATCCCCTCTCATCAGCAGCACTGCTTATCAGCATTTTTGTGAGCATCTCATAAGAGAAAGGTACCAGCAATGCACATTCATGTTGTCAAGCTCTCAGCTTCTGGTAAAGCTCTGCCAGTTTCCAAGGTAATAGCATCCTTGATTATTGCTTGAGGTTTGTGTTCACATACAGAACAGACTTCTGGAGATAATATCTAAATCTTCCTTTACCTTCACCATATGATTGTTTTTCAGTTTCTTGTAACTCCGCACATATTTTAAGTACTTGGGTCAAAGTGTGCAATCTTGTCTGAAAGGGTAAAACTTTTTTTTAAAATTTCAACTGAAACAATGCATTCACTGCTGAAGTTCAGGTGCTTTCCCCATGTCAAAAATTGGATACACACATGATCTCCAGCCAAGACTTGTAATAATACAATAGCAGTCCACTAAGACAAACACACAGCTTTTGTCTCCATTGTTTGTGTTATTTGAAGATAAAGATTTGATAGAGATTAAGTGTCAAAACTTTGCTAGATGCAACTTGCACCAATCTATTTCAGCATACAGATGATCAGGAATTTCTTTTTTTATTGTATCCGTGAGCTGCAATGAAGCAAAAAACCAGTACTGAGAACTTTAACAGTTCAAAGGAACTAACTGAAGCAGCACTCACAAAAACACCTCAATGCATATTCCTGCTGTGGAATAAATGTGTGAGCTAAGGAATGGCTATCTAAAAAACAACAACAAAACACACTCCACCCTTTACCTGCATGTCTGAAAGGTCAGCGCTTCATGCAAAGGGCAGGCACAGAATTCTGTAACACTGAGAATCCCCTGCCTATCATCTCTTCCCTTTTGTTATTGAAAGGAATCTCTCTTCAACAGTCCTACTCATCAGGTGACAAGACAATTGTTCTCAAAGGTCAGTCCCAAGCTCTTCAGCTTAAACTACAGAAGACAGAGCAGCAAATTGTATCATTCAGAGTCATCAGTGTGGAGCTCCAAAAACTGCATACTGGATGAAAAATGGAGTTCACAAAGGCACCATCCCTATTTGATATGGTCTAGATACCAAAACTGGTATATTTCTATAAACCATTCCTGTAGTTACATAGTGGTTTACACAAGAAAGCAGTTTCTCATTAAATTTCTCCCTATATGGTATATGTAAGGCTTGAATATGAAGAAAAAACTCCTTTCTCCATTAAAAAAATCTCTGAATGAGTTCTTTTCAACACTAAACAATTGTACTCTTGGCAGTTCCAACAATTCCTAAGGGATTATTAATAAAGTAGCAGCACTCTGCATTCTGCATCACCATGGCTTTTCTTTGAGTATCTCATCTTTCCTCAGTGGCATGCTATCTTTGCTAATACAGACGACGTATACATTCCTGAAAAGGAATAGCTTTCCTTCCTGAAAACAAGGTCTGCAGAAAGACATGAATTTTATTACAACAGTCATTTATCTTATCCTCATTCACTCCCTTCTTAATCGTCACTTATTTTTCCTTGACGAAGTAACAATTCTGTGCACCCTTCTTTTCAGTATTTCAAATAACAATTCTGTTCACCCTTCTTTTCTGGTTCAGGCCCAAAACAAGTTCTCAAATTCCCTTTGTCCCTGCTCTTGTTTTACTTCTTGCTCTTGTTAAAATCTGGAGATTAGTGACTAACATACCAAAATACCTACAGAAAAGTAAAAGTTACTACCAAGACAAATTTTAGTGCACTGCAGTGTGTTATCAAAGAAAAACAGTAAATATTTTAAATGATAGGAAATTATCTGACAGGACAGATTTTAAATGATAGGAATATTTAACAGTAAATATTTTAAATGTTGGGCATCTCAAGTGAAAGTAAGTGTTCAAACAGGAAGATGTATCTTAACCGACTTATTTCATGACTGAGAGAGCAGCTGTGAATACGGCCTGAAGTTCTATCCATTGCAATGACAAGGTTAAAAGCACTGAGAGCTGCAAAATACACACAAAGCAAATTGACAATGCATTGGAGTCATTCTTCACTTGTTCTGAAATGCTACTCAAGCAGGAATGATGGCTTTTAAGATTTATATCTACAAATATCAGTATTTGTATAAACCAAAAGTGGGAATGATTCAAGGATGGTTGCATCAGCATAACGCCACATAAATTTATCACAGTCACAACAGCTTTGAACACCCAGAACACATTAAAATTACTACTGAAGTGGTTGTCATCTTTGGCATACAGAAAAATCCCCAAAAAACTAGGTTGCTTATTTCTTAACATATTTAGACATACATTGACAAAAGTCAGGTCCATTATGGAAACCAAGATTAAAAATATTTTAATATTAAGCTTCAAAGGGGGAAAATGATCCATTTAAAATAAAGATAAGAAACAGAGTTAAAGGCAGGACACTGAAAGCCTGAGTTTCTTCTAACTATAAATTACTGCAATTCATTACTGCAATAAAATCAACACACTCTAATCTAGTATTTTTCATTTATAAGCTGCAAAATCTACAGGAAAGTTCTCAGCTGATAGCAATAGCACTGTCTCATTAAACTAGATATGGAATATTTTGATTTTGAGGGTATTTAACATTATTTTTAACATTAAAAGTGCTACTTCTTCCTTGCTGTAAGGAACAAAGTGCCACCTTGGAGCCATACACCAGGGATCACTATCACATCTGCATCTCGCTGAGATACAGGAGATTAAACTTAAATGAAATCGAAATGCACCCAAATAATCCAATCAGACAAAGAAGGGATGCAAGAAGACCTGAGGATGTATTACTGGTGGTTTATAAAGCCTTTCTGGTGATCACAGAAGGTGAAATCACACTGCAGCAAAACAATAACCATTACTTCTATTAGCTGTGATTCCACTTGAAAGGCTGTGTGCAGCTCTGGTAATATTCACCACCAGACTGCAAAGAGTAGCATGAATGATAAGACTGAGAAGCTGATTTATGGGGAAAGATTAGGAGTTAAACACACGGAATTTTGCTGTCTAATAGTAAAGAGTGAGCATGAGCATCCATGAATATGTGATAGATAGAACTTCTAAGAAGAAGGAAATCTATCTAGTGTGACACATAAGAAACACAAGTAAAATTATGAAGACTAGAAGAGAAATGTTTGAAAGAATTTCTTTATGGAGATCTTCCCCCCATGAAATAATTGTACTGTGAAATTGCTTCAGACTATCACAGATAAAAGTTTCAAAAGTGGGCTACAATGAGCATTTTCACTTTGGCAGGGATACAGACTGGCTAATACAACCATTTCTCCTAAGCTCCTGGATAACTCTGCTTAAGTTTGAAGTGACGAGCAACAGCCGATGGATCAAAGGCAATTGAGCCATGACCTATTCTACTGCCTTCTTACTTTTCCTTTCATATGCATCTAAGTGCACCAGTTGCTGTTTGTGCCAACTCTTTTTACATGCACATACATAGCTGCTGCTTCTACCATCATCTTTTAACAATGGACAAAGACATTGCCACTGATATGTTGAACAACAGCACATGCATGCGTCCATCTGCAGAATAAATCAGTATGTGCTAAACCACTTCATAGCAATGACAGAGGCTTGCAAACCAGGAATGAAGAATAAAGACATCTACACACAATGACTGTGAGCCATAACCACTGACTGCAAGGAGTCCATCAACAGGACTAGCCGAGCCATATTAGTGCACATTTTCTAGGCTTTTGATGCTTCCATGTACATTTCCACATGACCTGGATTCCAAATGTAGTGCAGAACTTGCCTCATTCTCGATACTTGTATCCCTAATGACAAACATGGCTAGTAGTGCTGGGTATGTCACAAGCCAAGCACAAGTAAGTAGTAGATACTGCATTTGGTGCTCATAGACAGATCCTTCTAACAACAGAGCCTTTTTTACCCCAACTGCAACCATAGCAACCCTCATAGTTCTTAGGCAAGTGTCCATTGAAATCAATCTCAGAAAAAGGCAGCTCTTGAGGAAGGCACAAGTTCACTGTCAAATAAGATTATTTGTTCAAATAATATCTTGGCCTTGTCACTCCTGATACATACAATGTCAGGGTAATGATATATAGTAAAGCTTCCAAAAACATCCTGCTTGCACAGAGACTCTTAAGAGAAATGTCTTTCAATTTGTTTCCTGTATGACTGATAATCATGAACAGAAAAATAAGGGACAACTTATAATCAGTATTGAAGTATGCCTACTTTTTCCAAAAAAATACTCTAACTGTCTTATTAAAGAGTTAGGCTTCTAAAATTACTTACCCAAAAAAGCCTGTCTTTCCTAATCTATGTACAAAATATTTTGGTGGGGTTTTTCCCACTCAAAACAAACATTACTCTAAGTAGGTGGTCAGACACAAA
>VZSR01003049.1:16074197-16142265 GCA_013398615.1 Brachypodius melanocephalos
TTTAAACCCTGGTACAGGACTTTGTAAGGAAAAATCCCCTAACTAGGGGGTTCCCAGATTATCAAAACCAATAATTAACAACTGAAACTCCTTGATGTCAAGAAATAAAATGACAAGCCATTTTTGCTGCAAGTCTTTGACAATGGATCACATGATGGATTTCTGGTTTAAAACACACAACACGGCCTTTCCTCAGTAGTCACTGAGGAATAACAAATGTCAGCTGCTTGGTAAAGCTGATCTAATTCACAAAACTTTCACATGGTCACTTGAAACAGCAGCACCACTTCTTGCAGCACCACTATTTCTAAGAACTGTAATATAAGCATACCTCTGAGTATAGGCTCAGGTCCCTTGTCTTCATACAATGATATGGATTTTGTCACAAATTTTACATCCATTTACCTAGTTTTGAACCATTACACCTTCAGGGGCAACTGCAAGTTGAAATCATCAACTCTCTGTCTGCTGGAAAAAACAGGGAAAAGGCACAAGGCCTCTTAAAGTATTAACCAAAAAAAAAAAAAAAATCACATTTAAATGCAGCAATATTTCTTCCATTTCCCACTTCTCTGCCTTCCCACTTCCAAACTGTGATCCGTTTGGAAAGCCTGACCTGTATAAGCATCTATGCTGACAAATACCAAAGTAATAAGAAACAACTCTGCTCCTTGAATTCCCATGGAGGTTTAGGGCACTAGGTTACAAACTCTGTGAAAGAGATTTTCTTCACAGCCTCTGGAAAGTAGACATTGTACAGATAAGCAGGCTTTAGAAAACGGCACAGAGGGTGCCTGAAGCTAGTGTCTTCATACTTGCCACTCAAGAAAAAGTGCTTTAACAGCTGCTGCTTTAGTAAAATTTGTCCTTAATATAATTGTTTAAAAATTATAGACACTCCCTGAGGAATTTCACTGGCCAGAAAGGCAAGACCTCTCTGCAATGCTATTATTATTCTGACATAAGATGACAGGGTAGGAGGATGTCTCCAAATTGGAGAGACATGGATTTGACAAATGGACCACTCAGTGGATAAGAAATTGACTGAATGGTTGCACAAAAAGAGTTGCAGTCGATGGCTCAATGTCCAAGAAGTGACCAGTGACTGGTGGTGTCCTCAGGGGTCAGTATTGACACAGGTGCCATTTTACCATTGCTGTCACTGACATACGCAGTGGGATTGAGCATACCCTCAGCAAGTTAGTCAACAACAGCGAGCTGTGTGCTGCTGGTGACATGCTGAAGGGAAGTGATGGCATCCAGAGGGGCTGGGCACATTAAAGATGAGCCCATGAAGTCCAACAAGGCCAAGTACAAGGTCCTTCACCTGGGCTGGGGCAATCCCAAGCACAAATACAGGCTAGTTGGAGAAAGGATTGAGCCCTAGGGAGAATAACTTGAGGGTACTGGATGACAAGAATCCTGACACGAAACAGCGATACGTGTCTGCAGCCCAAAAAGCCAGCTGTGTCCTAAGCCCCATCGAAAGCAGCATAGCCAGCAGCTCAAGAGAGGTGATTCTCCCCCTCTACTCTGCTCTCTTGGTCTCTACCTGGAGTGCTGCATCCAGCTCTGGAGCCCACAAAATAAGGACATAGACTTAAAGCAAGTCCAGAGAAAGGCCACAAAAAATATTAGACGGCTGGAGCATCTCTCCTATGAAGACAGGCTGAGGGAGCTGGGGTTGTTTGGCCAGGAGAAGCCTGAAGGGAGATATTTTAGCAGCCTTCCTATACCTAAAGGTGAGCTGCAGAGATACTTTTTACAAGGTCATGCAGTGATGAAATAAGGGGAAATGGCTTCAAACTGACAGAAGGTAGGTTTAGATTAAATACTAGGAAGAAATTCTTTACTGTGAAGTTGTTGGGGCACTGGAACAGCTTGCCCAGAGAAATTGTGGAAGCCCTACCCCTGAATGCATTAGACAGAGCTTTTAACAACTTGGTCTAGTAGAAGGTGGCCCTGCTCATGGCACTCCCCAAATTAGATGGTCTTTAAGGTTTCTTCCAACCCAAACCATTGTAAAATGTTTACCTAGCAAAATGAAGAGGCATACTGAAGATTCTACTCCAGCAGAGTTTGAGG
Source organism: Brachypodius melanocephalos (assembly GCA_013398615.1). NCBI lineage: Eukaryota > Metazoa > Chordata > Aves > Passeriformes > Pycnonotidae > Brachypodius > Brachypodius melanocephalos. The sequence goes on from VZSR01003049.1 coordinate 16,076,283, forward strand.
TTTCTATACAAGGTCAATATGTTTATGTTATTAGAAATTATGGGTTTGATTAAAAGGGTATGGCTAAAAGTATCTGCAGGATCAGGTGAACACTGATACTGCAAGTCTTTGACTATAAACCACAAACCTCTAATTAATTTCAGCAGCATAATGCAAAGCACTCTGTTTTTAAAGATTTATTTCTCTTATAACCAAAGCTAACAAGATATAACATGCAGATCCCTGCATATCATCAAAAGTATTTAAGGGGAAACCTTGTGTGAGATTATTATTTAGGTCGCATCAAATACATTTTATACATGACATTCCTATTTTTAGAGAGTTAAAAAAAATCAGATGGCACCTGTATGACTTGCAAAATCTATGCATGAAGTCCTTTCCTGTCCAAGTAAGTATGATCGTAATATGAAGTATGTAAACCAAACTGAATATATTAGACAGGCAAATAAAATGATACCAATGCAAAACACTTATTAAATTTTTTTTTTCCAAAGACAAGGTTGCTCTGCTCTATGTTTTGTAAACTACTTGCCCTGAGAAATGTTAGGATATGACTCAAGTCTGATGCTAATTTTCAGGAGGTGCAGTCCCACAACTTAAAGCCACATTTTAAAATTCAAATTCTTCCAAAGAGAAAGGACTGATTCAAGAATCAAACACTTATAATTAAAGAAGGAGAAAAGAGCTTAGAGTATGCTGACATTTTAATTTCAGGGACAGAAGAGATTCACTCAATAGCATGATTAGCTACAAATTTTCTGACCTTATCGGGACCTTAAAACCCAATTATTCACCCAGTTACACTATGTTAGTGTTAGTCCCCTGGTAACAGAGACATTCTTTGTGTCAAAGTTAGGATGACAACAAGCTACATGAGCCTGTGACATTTAATGTTTCAAAATTCACTTGTGGAAAATTTACAAATGTTCTCATGCCTCTGTGTATGGAGAGAGTGTGCTTCCATGGGAGTAAATTCAAAACAAACTTTGCATTTAAACACATTAACTCATTATCAGAAGGAACTAGCAATTTAGAATTAACCAAGCCTAAACACTTTAGACTCAATTTGACCAAAGTGAACCTCTTCTGAAGGACTTAAAACCAACTAGAAATGTTACGATATTGTCCTCTGAAACCAAAAATAGGATAACTGCTATCATTATTCTCCTCTCTAAAAACAACACAGCTGTGGTTCTGAGCAGGCCAGGTATCATTTTTGTGAAAATATTATGTTTGTGATTCTCATAATGGTTTATTGACTTGTCCCTGATTTCTCTTTAATTCCATTATCCGTGGAAAAATATTTTCCTATAATGAGTAAATTGAGTTTTTGACTAATGAAGACTAGTGAAGACATAAGAGAGGAAGTCATATGGAGCCATGGGAGTAATTGAAAAGTCTCTAAGTAGAGGCAGGTTTTTTCCCCTGAAATACTACTTGCTGAATATACTACCTTCTGTGCTGACAAAAATGAACAAAGCTCCTCTCTATTGTGTTGTAATACTGCAAGACTCCTGTAAGTAGCTGAGCAGCTGCTACCCTCATTAAATTAAAGACAGTAGCAAAATGCAATCGATCTTAATTTGTACAGTGATGAGCTCTGAATAGATTGCTAATTGTCCGAGTAGACATTGATTTTATATTTCTCCTATGATTTCTCATTTCTTCCCTAATCTTGTGACAGACATGAAGCACAGGAAACTGCCACCCTAAAATATGGTGCCACCTAGAATATAAATTCAGGATGGCTTATTTTACATGCTATAGAAAGCACTTCAATGAAGGAGGGGAAACATCTCCACTGTTTTCATGACAACACTACATTTACAACTCAAAAGTGCAAATTCCTTTTGACTGCAGCCACCTGTAATATGCCTCATGCATGAACAGAGATACTTTTTTTTGGTATTGAACATTACAAATTAGTGCAACTTATCACAGACAGGTGACCAATTCAGATATCTCACACAATGAGACTATGGGCATCTTGCCTTCAAAGAAGGTAAAAAAATAGCTGTGAAAATTGCAATTGGCATGTAAACAGGTGTTCTTACACAAGATGCACATTCTTCCAAAGATATAACAGATACTATTCAGAAAATATTCTGGGTTAAATATGTCATCTTAAGCCAATTCCTATCAGCTTCATTGGCATAGGGATTTTATCACCATGATGCCTGCCTCAAAAAATGGTCAATATGTACATCATGTATTTATCAACAAGCAGAAGATTGAGAAGGAAAAGAGAAAGAAATAGTGCCCATTTAGCAGTGTTTGTAGCAATAAACTTCCATCCATGGAGAAGTTACAAGAAGCAACAAGAAAATGGTAGAGTCACTGGGATTCAAAGAGCAGCAAGAGCACTCAACTGTTCAAAGCCCTCATGTGAAACTTACATCAATGTCATAAACCCTCTGCCACACTGACTTGCAGCCATCTCCAAGGAATACGATGACAATCACACTGAGCACATCTGTGCACAGAAGAGATAATGGGAGAGGGATGAATGCTTTTGCCCTTAGAAGCAGAAAAAAGTCTTCAGGCTTAAGAGGCACAGGTGCACCAGATCAAATATTAATTGAATTTAGGTACTTTGGTCTTTTCAAGGGTCTACACATAGAAATGCTTTCAACTGTGGTGCTCAATGTTTAAGCATCTTGAAACTACAATAAAATTACATGAGCCTTGAGGGTTTTTTTTGTTTGTCCCTTAATAACACAGGTGGCAATTACAAATACATAGAGAGGATTAGCAAATCTCCTCACACAGACCAGACCTTTGAAAAAGCAAAATAGATGCCTTTATCCTAAACCCACTTGGGAGTACAATTCAGATATCTTAGTTTCACATTGCTAAAAAAAAACCGGCCTCCCCATTTCAAATTCACAATCTTAAATTGTGATTAATGCTTTGAAACAGTTCAAACAACAACAACAAAAAAATCCATGCAACTCTCTTCAGTTGCAGTACAGCTGGCAAGGGGTCTAGCTACTCAACTGCAACAAAAGTACAGTTTAGGGCATCCTTCTTACCCAGCAACTGCTAAAAAATGCAAAACTCTTCAGTTGAGACTGTTCCAGTTTAGATGGAAATAACAGCTTCTACAAGACTAAATCTAGAAATGCATACCCCAGACCTACTGATAAGGGCAACAACGTGGATTCCAGTTACTGCTTCAGTGCATGCTGTGTTTCACTAACAAGGATCTGTATAACCCTCCATCCATAAACAGTAACAGACATCCAGTCCATGCACAATGAATTATACTATTTAGAGAGGAGCAGCTTCAAACCAAAAAAATACTCCAAAGAACCCCAAATCAGAAGCCAACTGTAACTTCACAATTAGGAACTTCCACTGACAAAGGGAATGAGATTGTGTCTTCCCACATTCCAGAAAGTAGTCTAACCACTGCTTGCCAGGCAGCTTCACTGAGAGAAGCATGGGTTCTGAACTACAGGAAAAGCACCCTGCCACAATGTGGAGCTAGGCAGCCCTACAAGGGAAGCATAAGTTAATACTGTGAAGTACCAAGGACAGAAATACAGTTGCTAGTCATTCAGTCAGAACTTTGTAGACCAGGACCCCATATTCATAAGCAGAACCCTCTCCACACATTATACTGGGATACCTGTGCATCCAGTTTGAGATAGTGAATTCCAGAGGGAAGCAAGAAATTTTAAATTATGTTGCTAAAACTTTATTATGATAAGGGTTGTGACAATTCACTCTTCTATAAAGGTGAATTAAACTTTATTTTTTTTCTTTCCAATATTTTAGAAACACCCAAATATTACCAAGTGGCCAAGAACAATTCATGATGTTGTTTTCCTCAAAGGACTCAGTAAAAGCAGAAACAATACCACTTTCTTTATCAATAATTAAATGTCTGGAGCTTAGAATCCATATCCTACAGTACTTATAACAAATGAAGTTATGCATTTAGTGGAAAAAAAAAAAGCAGCATTTGATAGAAATGGCAATGTTGAATGAGATCAGTATGAACATACTTGTAAATAATCTCTAATCACCCAAGAATCACAAATAAGGTGCATCTTACCATCTTTGGCTCCAAGTCAGGAAGATCTGGTTTTAAACTAACCATCAAGATACAAGAAAGTATGACTTCATCTGAAATCAGATGAAACCAGAACTTTTCTAGTCAAGTCATTGCATCAATCTTCTGTAAAGCATCGAGCTTTTCTCTCACTGTGAACAAGCCATTGTTTTGACAACCTTTTTAGACATGCTGAGAAGATTTTAAATAGCAAGGACATTTTAATTGTGGATGACATGAATCAACTGTGTGAAAGAACAGCTGCATCTTCAGATGACATAAAGAAAAGCGTGATCTGGATGCAAAAGAGGGTAAAACAGTCTTTTATTGTACATTTACCATTCTTCTGAAAGTTTTACTTCAGAAATTTTACAGAGTTTTACGAAAAGGAAATAAGATGCTAGCGACAAAGCTATTTTATGTGCATCTAGAGCTTATGTTAACCTGTTTCAAAGACTGTCTAAAACATGAGTTGCTTTCTGTTCAACGAAGCACACTGCTTTCCTGAAGTTGGGGATGAGAGAGCTCAGTGTTAAATTACTCTGATTTCAAAGTCTAAAAACTGAGCCTTCTCATTTTATGTTTTATAATTGGGAGGAAAACACTGGAGTACAAACAACTATGAAACTTAGTCTTTGCAGCTTAGGTATATTTTAATTATTATTGTAGGATTATTACTTGTGTCTTATACAAAAGCTCTCAGATGCAGGAGGAGGCCTCAACAATTTAGACAGAAATTGAACTACAAAGCATACCTTGAACACAAGGACTGACATCCAGCCTCTGGCATGCTGCCATCAATAGTAATTACTGCTTGGTACTTCAGACACCACAACAAATGCAAAACAAGAAGGCAATGTATGCACTCCAACTAGTATTTGGTGCGGTATATACTGTTGTTCTAGCCACTGCACACACTGTTCTCTCCTAGGCAGACAAGTGGCATAAGGCCACAATTTCCCATCTTTAACATGTTACTAAGACACAGAAAAGGATTACAAGATCTTTAAAAGTTATTCTTGAATGTACTATAGTGCAATTGATTTATAAAACTGTGAGAGCACTTCAAACCTGAAAACTCAACACTTCCACTTCAGTCTAGGCTGGGAGTTGACCATGATAAAGCCAACAATTGTCTGGTGACTGAAAGCAATATAAACTAGTTCAAACATATGAAAAGAAATGTTACTTAAAGATGTTTTCAATTTAAACTATCAGATAAAGTTCATGTAAGCTGAAAAGGAGGGAAAACTCTTCAGAAAATTCCAAGACTTGACAAAAATAGAGGTGTTTTTAGGTGATTTTTCCTAACCCAAGACATTGCTATGAAGTCAGTCCATAAGGTAGACAAATGGAACATAAATGGCAAAATAGGCCAATGGCATATTTTTGAGTAGAAAAGTACAGAATATCTCCAGAATGATAGAAGAATTTGCAAAATCAGTTACAAACAATAATTCTATTAAGATTATGGTGTTTATCCTCTTTTCTTTGGAAATTTTCAAAATATTCTTATATGTCACTCAAATATCAAAGTCTTTCAAACAATACTGTATTCTCCGCATAGCAACAGCCATTAAGTAAGCCAGCATTTTAACAATTTTATTTATTAAAACTCTACTTCCAGTTTTGCAGAAGCCTGTAAAACCAAGATCATACCTAGACAGAGAAAAAAAATCAATTGACAATCAGGCAAAGGAGACCTTCTCTATGGAAAGACAGACTAACATGGCTGATAATATGTACAGGACGGTAGTTGGCTCATCTTCTAGGGATACTGAAAAATAGAGAAATAAAATAAGCAACTGACAGGGCAATAGCAGAAAATCACTTTCTGTACTGTTGTGAAGGTCTTGTTTAAAATGTTCGAAATACAATCAGCTTCTAAATTAATTCAGCCTAGCACAAGTGATCCATAATCAGTCTACAATTATCAGACTGAGAAAAATATACTATTCCCACAACCTGTATGCATCCTGTTCAGCAACCAACAATCTTCATGAGCTATCAAGATCAAATTTTCAAAACAGCTTCTTCCAATGACAACTGATTTTTTACTTGATATTTAGTTTCCAGTGCAAATCTCAGCACCCTTTTTCAGCTATGCACTCATATGGAAAATACAGACAGGTAAGAGACTTAAAAGTACACTTTCTGCAATTTCTTCTCATGGGATGAAATGCTGTGGATATAAATTACAGGGAGAAAATTACTAGATTAGACCTCAGATCTCTGAATATTTAGCTCCATAATATTCTCTGCCTTGAAACCATTATTTGCAGTTTGGGGAAAGAAGCTTCTGCCTTAAACTGTAAGAAAAATCCCTTAAGGAAAGGCAATTGTGTCTAAAAACTGCTTCCACCACGGCTAGTCCTACCAGCTCCTTAAAGCAGGGCTGAAAATCCTATTAGTTGGTTTATGCATTTCAGAGCTTCAAAAGTTAAAAAATCTTTGAAGCTGAAAAAAAAAAAAAATCTGAAGTGACCAGTTATGCAAAAAACCTTTTTAAATGACAGGTTATTTTGCAATACTGCATTCTTTCAGATAGTCTGTAAATAGGGAAATTATCAAAGATGCACAGGGATCTCAAAAGCATGCCAGTGAGGTTAGGGGTTTTCCCACTTCTGCTTCAATACAATAGCTTTTGCTAAGTAAGCAGGAGCATTCAGCTGGACAGCTTCCCTCTGAAACATCCAGCACTTCACAGCACACTTTCAGGTTTTAAAATCTCTCATTAAGCCCCCATCAACTTTAATACCCCATGGATTTCAAGACCTTTCTGCTGCTTTCTGCAAGATTCACTCAATTTTCAGTCCTAGAATTATAAAGTATGCTCACTGCTCCTGCAAGAGACAAAGAATAATTAGGAGAACTGGTCAGGCTTTCAGTTTGTCTGTGATATTCAGACATATCTGTAAATTTCACGGTGAAGCAAACTGAAATATTATGTAACCAAGTCTCTCCCTTTACCTATTAACAGCAAACAAATCCAAAATATATCAAAATCTGTAACCATCTAAACTAAATTAAATAAACAGGAAAAAAACCCAACCAAACAAGAAAAAACAACAACGGAGATTTAGGAGGGTGGAGTGGGGGATGTTAAAATTTTAAGATTCACATGAAGCTAAGTTCAAAATTTTGATGCAGCTTTATCCAAATCAAAGACTTCATTTGACACAATACTAATAGATTAAGTGGAAAATTATGAAAATTATGTCTCAAGTAGGTAATTCAAAAACGTTTTAGAAAACTCCAGCAACATCTAAATAAGTAGGAAGGCAGGGTATAAGAGGTATTATCATAAACAGATGAATGTATGGTAACACTTATATTTTGAAGCTGCTGTTAATTTTAATTTTGAGAAAAATATTGGAAAGCATTTGACAATGAAATGCATTTAATAAATACATGTAAAAGTATCTCACACATTATATTCCTCTCACCTCCAGCATTCACATTTTTTTCCACTCACTATTGGCCATAATCCAGGTGTGTAATTGGAAATGTTACAATTCCTCACCTATAACTCTCACTCCCTCTACTCTTACAGGCTCACAGCTGGTATATGCTGCATTCATCTTCCCCTCTCCACGTGCAAAAAAGTAAAGCTCAGCTACCAAACTTTTTCAAGAGTATTTCACCACCTCTAGATGCTGTAGTGCCAAGACACTCATGTCACAGAAGTCAGAACTGCCAAGCAGAGCAGCTGGGAAAGGCTCGAGCCATGCCATAGGAAATCCTCAAACCGTGTATAACACACCACAGCCCTGGAAGCCTCAGCAGCTGCAACACTGGCCATCAAAATAAGAGAGATTAAAAATCCTGATATTTCACCAAGCTTGGCAAGTCTAAGGTCCAACACCAGATATCCAGCACAGCACCTTAACAGTCTTCCAGAAACAGATAGGTAGGAATCAGACACGTGCTTCCTTCTTGGAATCATGGGTGGTTTGCAGCATGAAGCAGAGAAAACTTCAAAGCTCCTTCAGTCTGGCAAGTTTCATTTTCTAGTGACTTGAAAAATAATCATAAATCCCTGAGACCCATGGATAATTCACTATATCATGGAATATGATACATGTCAAGAGCACACGGGCAAATCCCAAGAACACTCAGGAAGGTGATAAGTTTTCTAAATAATACTTTTATATATGTGTATCACCCTTAGCTCTCTGACTGTGGTAGGTGAAGTCAAAGCAGAGCTGGTATCTATTGAAGTTAGCATGCCTGTCTTGTGCTTAACACAAGTCCAATTTTCTAAAATATTACTGCAAGTTTCAGCCTGGAATACCTGCATGGGAAATATTTGGGTTTCCTAAAAGCAAAAGTACATTCATTTAGATCCTAATTCCAGCTACTTCAGGGAAGCACAGAACATGCATCAATCTTTCCAAACAACTACTTGTCTTACTTATGTAATAATCACTCCCAAGAATTCCTGCACACTACAGAAACAAAGAATTTCCCTAAATTCAGATGAAAAAATAGAATTTTGATTCACAATTCCTAGAACCCCAAGGACACTCTCACAAACACAGATCATCATTCGTAGGCAATGTCGCCCTGTAAGTTCTATCTGTAAGCATTGGCAACAGCCTATTCCTCTGTCTTTCTCCCCAGTTCTATGGTAAAGACAGGGCATTAGCCAGAATTACTCTAAAATATGGCCGGGTTGTGTAAACAGTTACTTCAATGCCTCAATGAAATTAAGGAAATTCAGACATATTCTATGATGAAGATTAACTGGTTTGTTATGTCATCTATTGAATTTGCCTTATAAATGTTCTTGTTTTCTAGATTTAATTCCATCATTCCACAGTTCATCTTACTTGAACCAATTTCTGCCTCAGTTCTAGTAATTAATTGGACTAATTTATATAACTTAACTGCTGAGAAGTTAACTTTTGCAGTTTAATTGCTGACAGCTTTAGACAAAAGTACTTTCTAAACCCATTTTAAAAACAGTGATTTATAGCATTAATGCAATAAAAACAAAAGACAAAACAAAAGCAACTAAGAGCTAAGAGTTTTTGGTGAATGATTAAAGACAATTAAAATGCTGTTCATAGCCTATATGATACAGTCAATTTTATCATTCTTTCTTGACTGCAATTGCTTCCTCTGAATGTGCTGACAGACAGGTACAACTCCACAGATTGTTGGTGCTTGCAGAACTGTTTATCATTTTTAAATTTAGTGGTATGAAAAAACCACAAAACCAGTGTGACTTACAAACCGAAATCATAAAAATGAACTTGGCTGAGGCTGTCTCTTTGAGGATTTGGAATCATGGCCCAGATAAGCCACAAGGAAAAGGGATGAGGAACTTGTCTGGGACACAAACACTGAAGTACAAAATATGTTAAACAATGATAGCACTATCAAGACTCACCTGACACAGGAATAAAGCTATTTTACAAAGCGAAAGTGAGGAGTTCAACATCAGAAGAAACTGGATGTACTATTTAAAAACAATATAAAATTATCTCCCCTAGAACTTTTATTATTAGATGATAAATTAATATAACCTTATTCAATCATAATCTGTCATCTTTAAAGGAGAAATTTCCAAGATTAGCAGACCTGTAGAATTCATGATTTTGCTTTCATCTGTCTTGTTATTCCAACAGATAATACATCATTCTGATTATCCTATGAAAGTTACATTATGCACTACTAGAGCAGCAGCAAAACACTTTGTCACCCCACAAAGGAAGAGTTTATTTAAAAAAAAATAAAAACAAAAAAACCCCATGACATTTTGCAGAAAGTCTCATGTAGACAATAAAATATGCTCTGCTTATGACCTAACTATCTTGGTTAAGAATTTCCTCTGAAAAGAGAGGAGAAATTTGGTTTGCTTTAACTAAGAAGCTGTTCCATGTAATATGAAAGAAGATTACACAAAGGGAACCAAAACGAGACAATTTCAAGGAATCAACGACAGAGATGTAGGTACAAGAGAAAAGTGTGACGGAGAAACAAGGGTCTGAGGAATAAAGATGAAAAAGAAAAAAATTGATACGATGCCCAAAGACCCCGCAGCTCTTCCACATTCAGACAGATATGAATATACTTCACAAGGAAGGATCACCTTGACCACCAGCATGGAAAGAAGCCCAAGAATCTGTACAACAACGCTTATTTTTCACTCTTGGAATTGCAGGGCTCAGCATTTGTTTGAATAAGGATTACAGAGTAGAAAAAGATGCCATAATTAAAACAGACTTTACTTCAACCTGAATTAACAAATGAGCATTATCAGAACAAGAGTGCATTTAGAAATTTCATTAGGAAAGAGCAGCCACATGTAGAAATTACCAAGAAGAGAAAGTCTGGTTTTAAGCATGTTCTGAGAATATTCTCATTTGAGAGAGAAAAGGAAGAAAAAAATGGAGATGGTCTGAGGAAAAAATACCCCTGGAGTACCCCATAAATAAATGGCACTCACCCTCTCAGTTCTCCCCATTCCTGCCTAGTCAGGGTTTTATCTTTCTTCAAGGACACTGAAGAACACTTAACCTTTTCTACAGATTAACTTCTTGTCAACATTATAGAGACTCTTTACATTAAAGGACAGACTGTAGTTTCTGGAGCTTCTGATCTAAGGTTTGAATCTCAAAGGCATTGGCCAACAAGAAGTATGATATTCCAAACACAGTAACACAGTATGTCAGAATAAACATACTAGAATGAGGGAAAAGCCACTAGGGAAGCTAGGCAGGAGATGGAGTTGGTCCATTTAATAAGTCTCTACAAATAAGAAATATGCTTTTTCAACAAGTTTTCCAAAAAATTTAAAGAGTCCTAGTTACATGCAACAATTTAGAAGTATATCAAGCTATATCTGCATATTATGGGACACATAACACAGGAGAAAATTTTCATTATTCAAAGGCAAAGGCTACATCAGGCAATCTCCCCAAATTCCCTGTCTATTCAGAGTGACAGAAGCACCTTCAGGCTATTTTAGGAATTCTGTATCATCTATGGAGCCATGTAATGACTGAAGGCAGATAAGTACTGTAAGACTGATTGATATGAGGGTCATGCTTATCCACTCCTGCTCTGATAACACATGTAGACATCTGTTCTCAGAAGCAATAATTTTCTTTTTACTACAGATTTGATTTGAACATGAGGAAACATAGCCCTTAAGAACAAAACCTAATTGAACAGAAGCATAATTCAATTGCAACTGCTGAATGTAAAATTTGGCTCGCAGTAGGATACAGAAGAATAGTCAGAACTACGTTTTATGTTTATAAAAGTAAGGCCCAGAAATTAAAATTTAATAGCTTAAAAAAGCATCAACTTACTCTCATGACAAAAGGCCAAATTTTAATCAAGGATTAACAACAAAAATGTCTCTTTATCAGTTTGAAGACAACTAGATACAAAACCAGCAAATTCTTTCATGTTGAATAGACAAACCTCAACATACAGAACGAAACAACACATCTCTAGCACCAGTCGTCACCACACCTGAGAAGTGTATTTTCTCCAGGCAATGACAAGATTGAAGCAACAATTTCACTTTTTCCATTATCCCATTTCGCCTTTAGGATCATTCCTTTTTCCATGCCACATTTGCACCAGACAAACATGTGACCTTGCTAGGAACAGAGGAGCATGCAAGGCCAGGAGCGAAAAACACTTTTGCCTCCACTAAATGAAAATGGATAACAAAGGTTGAGCCCCAGGAATAACATACGTCACAAATAATAGTGAGGACCTGCCTCCTGGGAGATTTACACAATAGAGTTCACACATCAGAAATGGTTTGCCTATAATATAAATTCAAATTGACAAGACTGAGGTATTATGGAACAGCATTTATCTCAAGATTGTCAGGAGAAGTCATTTCATTTCTTATGATTCATTTCATTTATACATTAGTGTATTAACTGGATACATTATTGATCCTTGCTTCATCCAATTTCAGCTCCTATAGCATGGACAACGTGATCAAAAAAATATCAGTCCTCCTTTGTTGTTGTTTTTGTTTATTTGTTTGTTTTGAAGCACAGGAATGACTGATGAATGTCTGATGCAAGCATCTCACTGCATTAGACATTTCATCAAAGGAACACATTCTGGAACAAACAACTGCTTTTGAGGAATATGTAAGTGTGAAAGTCAGCTTTTCTATAGTTTTTCTTAGACTATCTAGAAAACTTGTTCTAGATACTGTGCTGTCCCCCTTGCTAGATTGGATAAAAAGACAATGATGAAACAATGATGACAGTCTTGGTACACTAAAAAAAAAAAAAAAACCAAGAAAGGAGAATAAAAAAGGTTGTCAATCAGAGTAAGACTGCTGCTATATGTCTGGGTGCCACCACCCTTCAGGCAGTGGAGACTGCTTCAAACATATACAAGCCACAGCTGTCACTCTGCAGAACTGCACACCTTCCACTCTAAGACAGTATCATTTGACAGCTGCTACAAATATTATGAATATCTTGGATGTCCTGTTATTTTCATCTGACAGTCTCTGAAGCATAAGGAGCTAGCTACTACCTATCTACCTAAATAAATAAATAAATAAATAAAAAGGGTATGTGTGTGTGTGTAATAACATGAACAGCAGCAGAAATCACATCAGGATGTCCTTCTAATGCCAAGATGGTCAGCAAGCGTACTAGGATGCAGCTTAATTTTATTTGCATAGGCAGCAGGATTTGTAACTGTTTGAGTATCAATCTTCACTCTTCCCTAAGCCCTCTCCCATTCTAGGAATGCATCAAGTTTTAAAACCCTGGAAAAAGATCCTATAAACATGTTTTACTATGCAGTTGCCTTAAGAGTAGGAGAGGAACAAATGGCAGCATTCTAATTCTTTTGCAGCAACTCTGCTTAAGTCCAGCAAGATCAGGGTCCCACTGAAAAAGGTTCAACACAAAAGGAAGAATAGAAATGTTACTTTCCCAAGAGCTTACAGTAAAGACAGAACTCAGGAAATCACTCAAGTAATCTGCAAGCCAAAGAACAACTAACTTCACATCTCTTCCACTAACTGTCTCCAGAGCCAGAGCTGACACACTCCTAGCAGTTTTAGCTTCCCACAGGAAAACCAGATACTTCTGATCTCTGCAGTAATTGTGTCAGTGGATGTTCACAACCTAGAATCAAACTGTTCCGTATTGCTGAAATCTTTCTGATCTCAGTGGCTGCTGCACACCAGTGATGGCTTTCTGCACACACACAGGGTGTTCTGCAAACAAAGGTGCTGCCAAAGTTAGCATTTTTCCTGAGGAAGGCAGCCCTTGGCAGAAACAATTTGCTTCTAATGTTTAAAATGGCTGATCTCACACTTCTCCATTTTCCAGTCTTATGAGATTTTCTCATGGGCAGCCATTCCAATTCGTCACGATAAAATTCCCACCTTCACACCGTAAGGCTATTTTGACAGTGCCACTTGCCAGTTCTGTCGTCCCCAACCCGCAAGAAGCATTACCGGCAGAAATTTAACCCATTCACTGAAACGCGGGTAGCCAAGCTGTTCAGGCAGGATTCTTAATCGCACCTACAGATTCCAGCCAAATAAAAGATGCCAATACTATTTTAGCTGGAATTGTCGTTCCCGAGCCGGAGCGCGCTGCCAGCACTCGCAGTGCGCAGGCGCCCCCCTGCGGCCGCCGAGCGCCGGTGCAGGCGCGGCTCCGCCAAGGATCGCGCTTGGATCACCCGCTTTGAACCCTTCGGGAGCAGCTCCGCGCCCCGCTCGGGCCTCTGCAGGCAGCACCGGCTCTGTCATACACTCACATGCAACCGTGTGAAATGATCGCTTCAAACAGGGCACTCAGACATTACAGAATACATGCTATAAAAACGTATAGCAAACGTATGGTATCCCAGGCTATAGTGCGGCAGCTTGGAGAGATTATTTTACACTTTGTTGATACAGTTGCAAAAACAGCAACTCAGTTAAATTTTTGTGTTTACTGTCTTTGTCCTCCCTTTAAAAGAAATATCTTGAAGTCCTTACGGGAGAACAGCGAAGTAACAATATTTACCTAATCTGCCTGTTCTTCTCAAATCAAATTGCTTTAGGCTTTTTTGTTCTGCTTGTTGTTTGGGCTTTTAAACACGTAAGTGGACACAGCACATAGCAAGTTTAGAAAGCAGTAGTACAGTTCCAGACGAGAGAGACATTAACAGCCATATGTAGACCTTAACGATGCTTCATGAATTATGCAAGACTTGCACCAAATCATTATTGTTCTAAGTGTGCATGTAATAAAGACAGCAAAGATAGAACTTCTTACACAGTAGTAAAACAGAGCACTTGACTTGTGGTTGCTAAGGAATATAAACAGTGATGCAGAGAACTGCCAGATGAATCCAGCTGGGATAAGCATCCAAACAATTTTACACTTTTTTAAAAAATTTGTTTCAATAGGATGACACCATTATTAGCTAAGAGACCAGACAAAGCCCACAAAAAATCAATGGAAAATGGAAAACTTCCCCTTGACTTCTCTGGGCTTCGGTCTGTGTCACAAACTGCAACAGTGACAGCCAGGAAATGAAAAAACAGAATTACACAAAAAGCAGTTCAAATTCAATCAGTCTTTCACGCCAGAAACCCACAGAAATTCAATATCTCTCCTCTTGCTATTTCACGTTTATACAGCCATTCCTTTTTTTTTTTTTTTTGTCTGTACATCACATAGTTAGAAGGCAATTGCCTAAATTATATATTCTTCAGATCATTACAGCTATTAATAAAAATTCATTTTCAATGTAAGAGCATTTACACACCAACCAAGCAAACAATCCTTCCTGACTGCATCCCAGACTTGACAGAAACTCCATTTCTATTTCAATCTACTCCATCTACTTATGAAGCCTTTCAGCATATCCAAATATTGCATAAAGACACCCAAGTTAAAGAAGGGGGGAGAAGAAAAAGGTAACTTGTTAAGGTACCTCATCTTTTTTGTAGAGACAGTTTGCTCTCATACCTCAGCTTTAGCTTCAGCAAGTTTTGGGAGGTTCCAATTAAAACATGCTTTGAGCACTGGGCACCATAAAGCCTGGTGATTTCCTGAATTAAAGTCTAAAAATGCTTCAATGCTCATGCCATCCAGCATTTTTACTCTCCTGCCTCCAGGTTAACTACATAGAACAAACGCTGCAAAGCACAGTTGACTTTGCATGTTCTTGCACTGGTTTTTCCAGACTACTTTGCACCTAGACCCCTTTCTAGCATTTTGCACTCAGGAGCAAAGGGCATGGCAACCCGAGTGAAGTCCAAAGCCATGACTAGAAGGTGACACTGTGTCTCTGCACCTTTCTAAGCAGCAGCAGCTACAACACCAGTTACACGTGTGGCACAAGCAACAGCATGCGACATCCTGCCAGGAGGGACCTGTCACACCACCATCCTGCTTTTCTCCTTCCACTGATCCTACTCATCCTTGGGGTGGGGGAGGAATTACTTATGGATGTCAAACTTTAAACTTTGCTTCCTTTAATGAGCAAAACCTTTAATGGAAACATCATAAAGTTGATTAAAGTGTGACCATTACCATTACGAGGGAGGTGATTCTGCCCCCTACTCTGCTCTTAGGAGACCTCCCATCCAGAGTGCTCCCAGCACAGTGAAGATACTGACCTTTCGGAGCAAGTGCAGAGGAGGGCCATGAAGGCTGGAGCACCTCTTCTATGAAAACAGTCTGAAAGAATTGGGGTTGTTCAGCTGAAGACTCCGAGGAGACCTTAGAGCACCTTCCACTACCCAAAGGGGCCTGCAAGAGTGCTGGAGAGGGACTTCTCACAAGTGCCAAGTGGAAGTGGCTTCAAACTGAGAGAGTATGTGTAGATTGGATAATAGAGAGAAATTCTTAACTGTGAGGGTGATGAGGCACTGCCACAGCTTTCCAAGAGAAGTTGTGGATGCCCCATCCTTGAAAGTGTTCAATGCCAAGCTGCATGGACCTCTGAACAATGTGGTCTAGGGGAAGGAGTCCCTCTCGTAGCGGGAGGGATGGAACTAGATCATCTTGGAGGTCCCTGCAAAGCCAAATCCTTTTGTGATTCTCCTCCGTTTTCCCCCACCGCCAGCCCAGCTTCGCCCCGCCGCTGCCGGGCGGGCCCTGGCCTCACCCGGGGCTGCCCAGACCCCAGCGGTGCCCCCTGCCCGGCTATCCCCGCCTCTCTCGGCACCATCGGGCTCCAGCCCTCGCTCCGCTGGCACTACACAAGCGCAACCGGCGAGGAATCCGCTCGTTTTTAGGGCTTTCACACGGACCCGTTCAGGATCGCTTTCGGACCCGTGCCGCCGCTCCCTGCCGAGCTGCCCGCGGCGCGCAGGCGGCAGCGCCGGCCAAGGCCCCCTGTCCGCTCACCGCCCCGCCCGGCCCGGCAGACGCCCACAGCGGGGGCCGGCCCGGCCCATGCCCACAGTGGGGCCGCCGCTGCCCGCCCTCCGCCGGTAGGTGCCCATGGCCGCCACCGAGCCTTCCGGACAGCGGGACGGCGCCGGTCGTGAGCTCGGGATGGCGCTGAGGGCTCCGTGCCCCCTCCGGGGGAGCTGGGTGGGCAGTAAGGAGGTGTCTCGGAATCGCCTCCGGGAGGGCGGCGAAGCGGCGCTCGGCTACCCCTTAAAACACGGCCCCAGCTCGCCCTTGTGTACAGCCAGCACCGCGCCTGTGCCGGGCTGCAGGGAGAGCGAAGTTCGGGGAGGTGTTTTTAGAAAACGTGAGATTTTTTTTCAAAGCGGCCTGGCTCGGTAGGTCGTTTCTAGTAGCTGCCGGCACATGCGTGTTACTGTGGTTGCTCTTTGCCCTTCCGTTTCATTTCTGTGCTTGCTTTCCCTTGGAAGGAGATGCCTTCTTGTGGCCTTTACAGGCTTTCCGACTTCCTGCCGGACTGTACTCACTATTCACTGAATCTCTATGGGCACCAGGGGAAAGAAGGAAAACACTCATCAGATACATTTGAAAGATGTTCTTAATTATCCTTTCCAAAAAAACCCCCATCTCTGACTTGACAAGTGTGAGATATAAGTGATATAAATTCGGGTATGAAATATAAGTTATATCCTCAATCATAGGATTCAAACCTAGAAATCCTAAAGAGGATATCTTTTCTCTTTCCCCTCCCTGTAACTCGGGTCTTTTTCATGTAACTTTATTTACAAACTAAAAGGGACAAAAGCCGGGGTGGAGGCGAGTGACACCTATGTTGAAATAGGGGGGATTTCTGATTTACAAGAGAAAGACTGTCCAGGGTGAAAATGGTTGCTGACACCAGAGTGCAACGCCCCGGTGATGGGAGGTCGATACCAATCAGGAAGATGGCAACTACTTGATATCATCACCGAACCCGACATCTGGACACTGCACCCTAATCAAGAAGTCTATTCAGTCCCCGGAACCAAGCCCGGAGAATCATCAACCCTTTTCTGAGGACTGTCCATCACAAAGGAAGGGACATTTACACACACATCAGACTCTGGACTTGGCCCTCCGGGCACAAAACCCCTATAAAAACCCCGAGCTTTTTGGGCTAGCTCGTGGTGGATCTGGTGAGAGACAGGGTTGCTGTCGCTCTGTTCCCCACCCGCAGCCGGTTGCGTCACATCCCATATATATTGTGGCTTTTCTAAATTGTTTTTTTAATAAATTGTCTTTTTTATCAATTTGATTCATAATTCGTTTATAACAACAAGTGTTGTGACTTATAATGATGGCTTGCAATCCTAAAAGCACTTCAAATGCAGTGCTTAACACAGCTAAATAAAGCTGGATTCTCATTAAATAAAAAAGAGCTGATGGTTAAGATCCATCAAATCTTCAGATTTGTAATTTGCCTTTAAAACTCCAGAGCTGACAGTAAAGGGAGGGGAAAGGGGCTTTTTCCTGCTCCCTGGCATACCACAAATTACCCAGATCAAAAGCATTACTTGTGGGAGATGCACATACTAAAAGCACACTGCAGCTCTTATTCCCTTTTCTAGCTTCATGTCCAACTAATTACTCTTTCTCCATAGACATGAATTACTCTAGGTTCATCACCACTGTGAGTGCAGCAAGAAAAGCATCTCCAATAAGACTGCTGAGTGAGTACATGTCCCTTCTTCCCAGTTTCTCTGAAAGTATCATTCTGTGTTCTGGTCTGTGCTGGGGTATCATGGCTTAAGACTTGAAAAGGTTTGGAAGAAAAACATGCTGTAAACTGACAAAGCAAGACCAGATAACTTGACTTTTGTCAAGCAGAGATGCCAAGCAGGTATAAAGCAAAATAAAGTAAATAGCCTTGAACCATTTCAGAAACCCATCCAGGCAGATGAATCAGTATTATCACTTTAAGAAGTGTCTGAAAAGTCTCTGCGACTGTCTCTGAACCCTGGCTTTAGGCGCAGTTTGCAACTGAGTTTGTGCTGTGTATCCAGGAACAAGCAACTGCTAATGACTTGAAATTCAGTCCCAGCATGTTTCTTTCCACCTCGTTTTCCTGTATCCTGTTCATGCCCATAAATACCTCAACACCCCCACCACCTCAGTATTACTACACTTTCTTTTTTCACATTAATCTATCTTTAGGCTACCACATTACATTGTCTTCCATGTGACAGATGGAAGAGCTTAACTGCCAGCTTGTTTACTCAGTTCAAACCCACAGAGACCTGACAGAATCCAAGCATGAGACATATATCACTAGTTAAGCCTTCAGGGGTCAATTTCCCCTCTTGGTAAGGGGCTGGCATTTGCTGTTCTGTTTAAAATGCTTCATACAGGTACAGCTAAGTCAAGTAATTCACTCTAGGCAGCCTCTTTCAAATGATACCTTAATATGTGTCACAACAAAGGTATTAAGTAGCACAGTTCCTGTAGAAAGACATACTGAGCCTGCAGTTTTATGACAAAGTAAATCTCTCTTTACCAGGCCAAAAGTCACAGGCATAACACAAACTGGTGAACTAACTGATAAGAATTAACTCCCCATATTCAACTCTGCTAATAAGTATTGGAAAATAAACTCAATAACAGGCCCCCTTTTAAGCCAGGTCTGGTGTCATCTGTCCTCTCATATCTGATGTAAAACTGTAAAGCCAGCATGAATGCCACACTGTGAGTTCTTGGATTTAATGCAATCAAGTGCCCTTGCTGGATTAAGGTCCAGTCTGCACTGCATAGATTGGATCTAAATGATTGTGAAACTGACTTAAAAGCAGGGATTAAGATTTTCTTCATAGCAAATTACTTACACAGTGCCTCTGCCACTAAAACTGGGCTGCCAGAAACATTTCCATTATCTTATAGAAAAGTTATAATCATCTGTCAGTATAGCTGCCAAATCAGCTGAAGTGATACTGAATGAAAAACAGAACAAAAAACAAAGCCATTCATTTCAAGTCAGTCTAAACAGAAGATAATTAAGATTTTAAAGTCTTGAAGCTCAAAAGACATCACTCATGACAGTTTTTATAATAGTGGAACTGTCCAGATTGTTTCAAAATAAATTATAAAAAGCCTTTTTTAACTTAAAATCATTTTTTGTTCTAGTCTGTCCTTACAATATCTCCCTCCCTGGGCCCCCCAAACACCTATTTAATCCAAGCAAAAAGGTGAGTTTAAGAAGCATTATCCTTTTGAATTCATGATAAGTAAATAAGTAAATTGAGAAATAGAATAAGTTCTCTGGGCCATTATTAAATATTGATTAAAGGATATGATCACCATTGTAGCAATCAGCTTGTAACCAAGATGTTTCCATTTTACTCTAGCTGAATTGATGCAGAAGTCTCCTCCATCTCTCATCTCTCTGGCTGGAGGGGCACCAAATCCTAATGTTTTTCCATTTAAGAGGGCAACTATTGACATTGGACATGGAACTCCTATTGAGATTGGGGAAGATCTGATGAAGAAAGCTCTCCAATACTCAGCCTCAGCAGGGTATCTGTCATAGCTGCTTGCACGTCAAGATACCAGAAGCTAAGGATCATAATATCCTTTATTATTGCATTAAGTTAGCCATGTTTTTAAAACCTGTTTATAAAGGCCTTTTTGCACAAAATAGGTTCTTCCCATAACCCATGGTGGTTTTTTTTTTTTTTTGTTGTGGGTTTGTTTTTTTTTTTTATTTTGCCTCACTATTTACGTGACTTCAAAGGGAAAATGTTGCAATGAGTTATATTAAAAAAAATCACTCAAATCACTTAAAACCCTGATCCTAGCAGTTCTCAAGCCAGAGCATTTCCTAGCTGTTAGTATTTGAGAATCCAGACTCCCAAATCAGATATTCTTTAAAAGATACTGCATTATAACACATAGTTCCTATGTTTTCGAGTATTTATTTTCATTTGACACATATACTAAAGTCAGTATGTAGAACTTGTGGTAGTTGAGTGGAGGTATTTATAGAATTGTCATTTTTGGTACAAAAATTGCATATCATTACATTACTTTGGTGCTCATGTAAACTACTCAGCAGACAGCACTGAGTCAGGTGAGAATAGGTTTGCAAAAATACTTGGGTAGCTAAAGAGACACATGGGGCATCAGTTAAGACTTTTCTTAAAATTTAAATGAACCCAGCCATTTGTGAACATCCTACGAGATCTTAAGACATTTTTTGGAAAATGTGTTTTAGAAATTCTTGTAATCTGCAGCAGGTTACAAGCAGCATTAAGAACTTTGTCACACTGCCACAATTGAGTACAGAATGATCATTTCTAGGAGTGGGTATTGTTCATCCTCCACCCTGTTTCATCCTTGACAAATAATTTCTGCCCAGATTTCACTATGATAATTTGGTGTATGGACCACAGATGCCCATCTCATTTTGTTAATTTGATAAAGCAGTCAGGACAATTGCATTTAAGTGTATCTATGTGACAGTTGAAATCAAACTCAGGACTGTGTGCTAGGTTTGGCAGGGATTTAGAGGAATGGGCAAGCTTTGGCCTAAGGTCTTAGATGTGCCTTCTTATTCACATTTCAGGATTCCGGAGCTGTTGTCTTGGCTAAAAGATTTCCAGAGGAATTTACATGATCCCCCCACAGCCAATTACAGTCCTGAGCAAGGACAGATGGAAGTGTGTGTCACAACTGGCAGCCAGGAAGGCTTGTGTAAAGTAAGATCAAAAGATTGATATGTTAGAAGCATTTCATTCAGGGAGGTATTTATTCTTCCATCAGTTCAGCTGTAATCAGCATTAAGTTCCCTCTCTAATTATATGCAGGGTACAGTTTCATGTACTCTTTCTCCATAGATATGAATTACTCTAGGTTCATGTACAAGATAAGGGAAATGAAATAAAACTGGAGTGGTATTCTAGACAGTCAGGACTGCATGAAAGTTCAGGTAACCAAAGAGCCTGTGTATAAAATATGCTATAAGGTAACATTTCATATTACTGAAGTAGTGCAATAATAAGTGCATAGAACGCTTTACCATAACTCTATTCTAAATATACTTATTTTCTTTTACTTCCTGATTTTATGAGTTTTTACTTCCTGAAATAATTACCCTTTCCAGTCCACTCTCACCACTGTCTAGTTGATTCTTTCTATAACTTATGCAGTAGAAAGGGTGCTTCAGAGCACTGTCTTTCCATATCAGGTTGGTAGCCTATCTTAATTTGGCTCTAAAGCAGATTTTTCATCCTTTCATTGCCTTTTTTACTAAACAGGATAATTATATGGTTAAGTAATTACTAGTATCTAATCAAGATTTTTAAGCCCATTAAGAAGCCAAAAGTATGAAGCACATGTACAAAAACTGAACAATTTTTAAAACAGAATCTTTTCTTTTTCAGGTATTTGAAATGCTCATTAATCCTGGAGACAACATTCTTTTGGATGCACCCACATACTCTGGGACACTAGCAGCTGTAAGTATTCCTTAGCTACAAAACATTGTGAATGTTACAGTTGAACTAAACAGCAGTTTAGTGCCTGATCTGCACTTTTACAAATATTGTCTGTGTTTTCCATAAAAACATACCTAAGACTCAAGATTTTAGTGTCCAACCAGTTAAGTTCATAAATATTAACTCATAGAAGGCTTTCTACTAAAAGTTCTATGAAAACTATTTGAAGTTCCTCTTCCAAACACTAGTTCATTCAAGGGCTAAGATCACATATGAGTTTGGCTGAATTAAATTTATAACAAGTGGATGTGTTAACATGTTGGCATGTTTACCTGAAGTATTTCATGATCAGAGTATACAATAACTATAAATAGTACAATATTGGAATAGGCCTGAAACACCCATATATGAGTATGAAGATATGAATTAGTGACAACTATACAAAAGCAGCAAAGTTTACTTCTGAAAAGTAGTTTAATCAGTATAAAATTAACATCAACTCAAAATGCCTACGAGCTGCATGAAGGGCTAGAATAAATACACCGCAAATTCAGTTGTCCCTCCTTGCATCAAAATAAATTGTTATTGCTTGCTATCCTAAATTTGAATATAGAGTTTAATCAGCTGTACTTTATTAGGAATGTATTTTGACAATACAGCAGCTTGCAGTTTTACTTAAAAATGCAGAGCACTACATGGTACAAATTGAAATTCCACAGAGGACAGACAGCAAGCTTTTTCATTGGTATTTTACCTATATTTTTTCATACTGCTGTCAACATGTCACTGCAGTAGCATCATTTCATTCTCCTTTGTATTGCTGAATATATCTATTGAGAACAGATTCTTTGCCCTTTGTCAGTGAAGAGTAGCTTAAAGCTCTGACATTTCCACCAAAGTAGAGTGCAAATTGTCAGTAGGAAACAAAGGTTCTGTGACCTTAACTGTCTGTGGTGAGAGTATGAGAAGGCCTGAGAGAACAGTTCAAATTTACAAACTGCCTTTCTGCTTGAAAAACCAAATCTGATTTCCTAGAGAAGAGCAGCAATTGAACATAGGAGTTACCCATTTCTTCTGAGTCGGCTTAGTAGGACAAATAAAGAGTAATGTGGTAAGTTTGACAAGCCTTACAGCAAATTCAGGCAAACTTTTATTTGACTCATGGAGCTTGAGATATATATAAAATCAAAAAGAAAGACTTTGTATTGATGAAATTTTACAGTTCCAATGACAAAAAGGAAGGCCTTTGAATTATACAATTTTGACAGTTTTGTTCCTTCTATCAACAGCTGAGACCCTTGGGTTGTAATATAATTAATATTCCTAGTGACCAACATGGCATTATTCCAAAAGCTTTAAAAGAAATCCTGTCTGCTTGGAGCCCAGAGGATGTAAAAAATTGTAGCAATCACCTCCCCAAATTCCTGTACACTATTCCAAATGGATGCAACCCAACCGGCAACTCGCTGACCACAGAGCGCAAAAAGGAGATTTATCAGGTATGGAGCTGTGGTCTTGTGAACCTTGTAGGTGGAAATAGATAAATATCAGTCTTGCTTCAGTTGAAGGTATCCCACGTGTGGTATTTGGGCCTATTACTGGTCCAGTAGACATTCCTCCTAGAACTTGTTTCTAGAAGAATCTTTCACAACAGCTCTTCAGAGGTACACTATGCCTTAGGTAAACTATTTTTCAATGGTAGCCCATTGGCAGCTTTGCCATGGGCTCCTCACTGGACTTACTGCATGTTGCCTGCACAGTTTGAATGCCACATGGAACAGAGCTTCAGTTGCATACAAGGGTCCATGTACCACAGGTACCGTGATTACTCTTACAGTTTTTTGATATCTAAATTGGGCACCTGAAGGCTTCTCCTCATGGGGGCTTTATATAATGAATGACCAATCAATAGGATGATAATATGATGCTGGTTAAAAAAAAAACAAACCTGACTGAATTTGCAGTGTCTAACTTTTATTCCTTTTGTTACTTTTTATTAATTTATTTAGCTTGCAAGAAAATATGATTTTCTCATAATAGAAGATGATCCTTACTACTTTCTTCAATTTGAAAAGGTAATTTGTCTTTCGTAATCCTTAGTAACACCTTATTTTCTGGAGAGAAACTAAGGTTTCAGGAGAGAACTGAGGTTTGAGCCCTGGATCTTCCTTCATGCCTCTTCTTCATGTCCTACCAGTTATAGGATTCACAGTCTGTGGTCCTTTCAGTCATTTTCCCCTTTGTGGTATTTTATATCCTGTTAATTAGTGGTTCAAATTTCACAAGACTCATACAGGATAGAATTTTTCTGTAATCAGGAAATGACAAAGACTTTGCAGAGCTAAGCAATTACGTCACTGAAGCAGCACTTGAAATTTGCAGCCTCTTAATGTTCCATTCTCCCTATCTCATTCAGCAGAAGACTGCCTACTCTGCATCTACTATACCCCATTTTTATCCTTTTGCCTTTTGGAGAATCTGGGAATTTTCCCAGGTACCGCAGACAGTGGTACTGTATAGGCAGCTTCCCATCTTCATTTAAATTTTCCACAAATTTCATACTTGACTCTACAGTTACTCAGTCTTTAAAAGTACCTAACTTCAGAAATCAAAACAGGTCTTACAAAGCAGTAAAACATTGGCAGAAGATAAAGGTCATAATTTTCTCTTTTGAAACACATTTTTATGGAAGGAAGCAATAAAACTGCTTCACTTACTCATTGAATAGTATTGTGAAGCTTTGTAAGAAAATGTAAGAGAGAAGGTGTAAAAACAGAATTCTTGATAAGGAAAAGTATGCTGGACTCAGATCTTCACAATTTGGCCATATCTTCTGATTTAATTTTTAATACAGCAATGCAAAATGCTACAAGGCTCCATTTTAGAAATTGCAGTACGTCTTTACTCCACAAGAAATCTTTGCAGAAAAATCATTATTTCTGTCTCCTTCTTATGGCATCATACCAATACTTAAACTGAACATTTGTATGCTGAACAGGGGGCTAAGCAGTCATCAAAAAATAACAAAGCTGGTTTCTTGAAGACGTTCACAGAATATTGTAATCACATCTCAGAAAGCTAGGCTAAATAATCACTTGTCAGCAAGTTACTGCCATGTTTTCCTTGGAAAAAACATTTGAGAAATGAATTGTGTCTTCACAGTGAAGAAAATAATCCCATTAATCCTTACTAGCATCTTGAATTTTATTTTTTATTTTTTATTCCAAGCCATGGGCTCCAAGTTTCCTCTCAATGGATGTGGATGGCCGAGTTATCAGGACCGACTCTTTCTCTAAAATTCTCTCATCTGGGTAAGGCCAGCTGCAGACCACTTGGCATTGCCTATTCAGTTAGGACACAAGACTTCATATGATGTGATGAGACATACCATAGTGTTTTCTCACTTACTAACTATCCACTTCTGGAATGAACTTCTGAATCAACAGCTTTTCACAGTCTACTCACTTTTCATGTAATCTCTTGGCAGTCATTTTACTCCAGGTTCTGTTTCTCTTCTGATGCAGATAATAGAGCCTTTCCCTCCAGGCAGCCCATTCTTGCAGACACTGTCTAGCCAGAAAGACAGATGCTGGATTCCAGCTCTGTTCCTGGAACTCTTAGGAGCTTTTCTCTCTTCTTTTTTCCATTTCCCTTTTTATCTATCTCTTACTGTTCCTGCAAGCTCCCTGAACTTGTAATACAAAAAAGAAACAATCATTCTTCACAAACTGTTCACAGGGTTGTACTGATATCTGGCCTTCCAGTTCTTTCAGGTTGTTTCCACCTGCCAGAAAAAAACTAATTTGGCCGTTTTTCATTTCACAAGTCAACGTATTTGATTTTTAGCTTGCTTTTGTCTGTTAACCTAACAGTTATTAAAAAAAATAATGTGAATTCTGCATTGGCAACTGGTGGGTTATAAGCCATCCTACAGAAAGTGAGGAGACAACGCTAAGTGTAATTGTATCTTCAGAAGTGACACCACAAAACGGCACGACGTGGTACTATCTTTTCCAAAGACACATATGAGTTTACTGGTTCCATTTTTCTTCAAATAAAACTTTCAGTCAATCTGTAAAGATGGGTAATAAGAATTGAAGCAAAAGTAACCATCGGGTTTATCAATCTAAATTCCATTCCTTCTGCAGTACTAAAAGGGAGTCAAAGAGTAAAGCCATTTGCCACTTTCCTGTTTGTCATAAAGCCTGAGCATTCATGATCTTCAATTATGGGAAAACCTATTTTTCCTTCCCTTTGATTCATGCAATCTTAATGGTTGCAGAGGACATCTTCCAAACACAGATTTTGTTCTGAAGCCTCATAAACCTGAAACCTCTTAAATATTATTTCACGACTTTGATACTGAGCTTCTAAATTGTAGAATCTGACAGCAGTATGAAGATACAGATAAATTTGAATGCATAAGAGATCCTTGCACTATCAATAAAATGGCTGCACATTTTCCCACACATTACTCAGACAAAGTATTAGCATATTGCATTTCTGTAGTAACTTTTTGTTTGTTTGGTTTCCAGTTTAAGAATAGGTTTTCTGACGGGTCCCAAGCCTCTCATCGACAGAGTGGTTCTACACATTCAGGTGTCAACAATGCATGCCAGCACTTTCACACAGGCAAGTACCAAGCCACCAAATGAATTGTATTTAGAGAAGACAACATATTCCAAGTTATAAGAAACCACAAGCAAACAGCTTTGTACTTTCACAGTTGCTCTGCACTTTTGCAGTTTTCTTTATGCAGATTCATTGTCAATTCTGCCAAAGGAAGAGAGAGCACCATAGAATGCAGAACCAGATCTAGAGGGTTGTCTTAGTGCATGGATAGTACAGCTGATATCTCTTAACCATCAGATTTCAAGAATCAAGATTTGAAATAATTTTATCTCTTCCTGGCATGTTCATTTGAAAAACCTCAATGTAAAGCACAGCATGGAAGAAACCCCCATTTATTTTTTATTCTACTTTTCAATTAAAACAATACTAGGAGCCCACAAAGACATTTCAAAGCAAGCTGACAACTACATCCCCTTTATTGTTAGTAATAAGGAGACACTGAACACATCTAAATTCGGCTTCCATCTTCCAGCTCCATTAGTTGGTCATAGAGGCACTATTAAAGCAGAGAGGCCAATGTGGACAGGTAAGCAGGAAATATACATTGCCTTCCTCTTTCTCCCCAATTATCATATTTCACTCTTCATCCATTTTTACCACCCCCCAGCTCAGCTTCCAAATACTGCCATGATCCTTGGAGATACCAGTAACATGGACTGCATTGACCTTGGGCACCTCTGTTTATAAAGGGCTCCAAGAAACACCTCATGCAATTTCATGTCTGGGGAATGTTGAATAATGCATCTGGCTACGGATCTTTTGATGATTGTGGAACAGTCCTGTTTAAAACATGGTATTCATGATGTGTTTTTTTTTCTTTAGATTATGATATCACAACTGCTTCAACAATGGGGACAAAAGGGGTTTTTGGAGCATATAGACAGGTAGGGTTATTTCATATGCTGAATCCCATCATCTGTCATTGTGCTACTTGTTACCTACATCAAACATTCTTTGAAGTAAACTCAGAGGAGGTGCACCAGTATTAAGCCAAGTAGGCAAGGTGGGTCACCAGGATGGTTGGGTTCACACAAGAGCCCTGAGGAGACACAGCGTGAAGTTGCAGACAAGCAGGTCAGGGCATATCACCTACCACTCCAGGCAGGCAATCCACCAGTCCACTGGCACAGACATTGTGAAGCTCTCACCTGAAGGGAACTTGAGAGGATTCTGGAAGCTTCAAGCCAGTGAATAAACTTTTGATCCCTACTAAAGTGTTAGTGTTTATAGCAAAAGCTGAGATCACTGAGCACAGAATCCATTCAGAAGGAGTCACCATAGACTGAATAAAAGAACTCCTTTATAAGGGGACTTCTTGCCTCACTAAGTTAGCGGGAATTTACACTCTTGCCATCCTTGATCTCCTGATTGTGGATACTGATGGAAAAAAAGTGAGGTTCATCTACACACACTAAACATTGCCTGAACATTTCCTCTAACTCCTAGAGAGAAAGCACCGTCCTATTATCTAACTCACATGGCATTTCTTGCATTTAGCTTTCATTTATTTTGCAGGAGGAGCATAATTTCTCTTGGCTGTCAGTGCCTCATTTTATATGCTCTACTTGGATATCATTTGAGCCCCAAGTTTCTCACTTCAGTAGGAGTGTGCTACACTCTGCAAAGGCCTGTAACAGCAACATGAGCAAAACATGCAAAAACTTCTTATATCTCACTGTAACAGCCACTTGTGTCCTCTTGATGTTCATACTGTAAGCAGCAATATTTGAAAAAAAACCAAACCAGACAGGCCAGCCTTAGCATTGCTTTAAGATTTAGGGACATAAAGGTAAGTCTCACAGAGAAACTTGGACTGTACTTCGGCTCAACTGTCAGTAGTTCCCAAAAAAGAAATCCCAAATGCATCTCTTCACTTACCTCTTTCTTGTTGGTCAAAAGGCAGCCTTGCTCAAGTCCAAAGGCCATTCTTCCACTTACTAATGAAAATAGGGCTGTAGTGGGGTAGCTGCAACACTTTATAACCTTACTGATGAGGCCCCACAACTGACTGCAATCTCTTCCAGCTGACTTCATTTGTAGAAGGAGGAGGTGTTAGATCAGGCTTTGGAGTTGAAGATTGTTTTTTGGAGCAGCTACATTTTTGGGGAGGTTGCATCTTACTAAACATTATGATTTCAATATGTAATTTAAATGGTAACAGGTAAAAACTTTGTAACAGAATTTGCAATTTTGGTAAAAACTGCACAAAGGACATTTAGTCTTTCATACAGAAGGTAGCAATAGATGTAGCTGGGCCCCAAAACTGTTTAAGTCTCTGGAGGTATTGGTGTTTGTGTATCAGATGTAATAAAATACATCCAGAAATCAAAGCTATTGGTTCAGAGAGTATTTTTAAAAATACAACTGTAAAATTATGTAAATTATGCAAATTACTAAGGATGTTTTCTCAAGACATGGGAACACATTTGCATTTGAATTATGAACTCAGTATCAGGCATTTCTCTTGTGTCTTCCATTGCACAGCTGTGTCATTTTATGTCAACAAAAGCCACTGCACATGATCCATGGTGAAACCAGGGTTAGGGTCATTTTTCCCAGTAAAAGATTAAATTATTTGAAAGCTTTACTTAAAGTATGAAAGAGATAGGTTCAAAAGTTTAGTAAAGGGGAAGCTGTCAAATAGTTATGACAGGTTTATCATATGATTAGCTTTTTACCTTGTCAAATGTCATTTCCATATGTACCTGTTACACAAATTCAACCCAAATGCACAAATATTAAGTCTGGACTTTTGCATATGTTTAAGTCCCTAATTTTCTTCAGTGTGTGTGCTTTGTGTGGTAAATACTGTTAACAGGACTTGTATCTACTGCTATAATAGACAGAATGGATGTAATATATAAAAGGTTTCTGTGATAAGTGTAAAGCTGAAGAAGCAGCCACACAGGGACTTCCTTTGGTTGATCAGTACTTTGTTAGAGATGCAGTGAAGCGGTAAAGACTTCTTGGATACATATACAAAGTTTTATACACACCGTATACTGTGTTGTGTCCACCTAGGATAAGCTTATATTTCTACTAAATGTGCACTTGAGTTGTTCAAGTAGAAAAGCTTTTGTTTGTTTCTGCCTTCAGAAACAAATGGACTCTGAAATGATACAAGTTCATGACTTTCAATTGATTATTTGCTTTCAGAGTGATCAACTTCTACAGGATCCAGCGGGATGTGATGCTCACTGCTGCTGACAAATGGTTAAAAGGTCAGAGTGCCACACAGATAATCACTTAAATTTTTTTGCTAGCTATTTATCATCCTTGTACTCAAGAAAAATCACTTAAGTTCATCTCTTGTCTGAAGTGACAGATAAGCACTATAAGCAAATCAATTGCATTAAATATTAAGCTTAGGACAAATTCTCTATTGCTCCATTTTTATGCTTTCTAGTAGGACAGGGAGATAGATGGTGATGAAAAAAACTCACCACATTATTATTTAAAGCAATTTTACAAAGAGCCTGTATTTCAGTTCATTATGTTCTTATACTTTGATGTTTAAAATCTGTCTTTTAAAAATCTCTGAAATAGTGACCTTAATTTAAAAGAGGATACAAAAATCACTATAGCAATAGTGATAATAATGTTTATATGAGCAAATGCAAAACATCACTGAATCTATGATGTATCCATTAAAACTAAATTTCTTCCTTGATTTCATTTTCTCTCTATCTTTCTCCAGACTTGGCAGAATGGTACCCTCCTACTGCTGGCATGTTCTTGTGGATCAAAATTAAGGGTATTTCTGATACACAGCAGCTGATAATGGAGAAGGCTTTGAAGAAAGAAGTATGACATGTGATTTAATGACTTACGATCTTAAAATTAAAAAAGGGAAGGATAAAGTATCAGTATCTATCCACATGGGCACACATAAAAAAGCAGAGGAACTTTCTGTGCATCATCAATAAGTCTGCAAGTCAGGCACTGTGGCATAGTTATTGATTAACAAAATATTTTCGGGACTCTATTCAGATGCTGATATTTTATCAGTTTGCTTAAATTGAAACCAATATAATGTATGGTACAATATGTCATTATATATGACATATATATAATATTTATAGATATAACTATATGTATGATGGCTGTTGACCAAAATTTTTTTAATGATAGAAATTAAGTTTATTTTTATTTCTCCAATTTATAAGACCCAGTACTGTGTATTGAGTAAGCTACACCCCAGGTGCTTCTAAGCATTGTGATGATATAAACGAGAACTGGTAACCAAAACCTAAGACCCTTTGGTTTTATTATGAAAAGTCTAGTTACAGGTTGCATCTTTTTTTCTCCTCATTTTGAAAAAAAAGAATATATTACACCATAATCTGATACAAGTGTGTAAGCATTGAACTTTCTCAAATTTAATTTAACATAGTGTTTTAAAAATGTAGAAGTGGTAATAACTGTGTGGTTAATCAATTTTTTGTAGGTATTACTGGTTCCTGGAGGAGCATTCAATATTGATAGTTCAGAACCTAGTTCTTATGTCAGAGCCTCCTTCTCTCTGCCTTCTCCTGCCCAGATGGATCTGGTGAGATTTTCTTTTTTTTTTTACGTTTTTATCAAGACAGTTTCTCACACAGTAACGCTTCTTTATTTTTACATCTTTCTCCTATTTTTTTTTAATGTTAGACGTTTTAGTCTGTAGGTGATTAAGCAGTACTTCTGCAGCAGTATTAGTTGTTCTTAATTAAGCAAGGTACTCATCTAAATGATGTGCAAGATACCAAATTTTTAGGACCACTTAGAATTTTTCTGTGTATCTCATCCATAGAGTGTCTCACACTTACTTACACATATATTATTTATAAATGCTTTCCTGAAGCCAAAGTAGTAAGACCTGCTATTTGATTAAGCATTAGCAGGCATCATGTACCTTTCAGACTTTGCATTCCCGAGATTCTGAGATTGAATTACCTGTGTTGTTTGGTGTGTGTGTTGGCAATTCTTTGTAAGAAAGAATATTGGTTTTCTTTCATACAATTTACATACATGCTTTATTTTATTACTTGGGGACTAATCTTGTATGTGTTTTAGGATCATTTTTCATGTTATTGGACTCTGTCTATAAAATCAGTGGGAGAAAAGATAGACTTTTTTTTGTGCAGATTTAATACTGATTTGATTGGGGTGCTTGAAAGAGTTCAGTATTTGTAGTTGTACTTTCATGCAGTTGTGAAGGTTTGTAATAGATAAGTGCTTCTATTGCCTTTTTAGTTCTTCTGGATCTTTTCTATATTTTCCTTTTTCTTTGGTAAAGTAATTCATAACCACACTATTGACAGTCAAGCTGTATTTTTATATGCTACCCCACTCAACTGTTTTTTGTTTTTTTCACTTTTGGAGTCTCTGGGCTGTAATATTAAATTAAAATACTCTTTCAAGGATCACTAGTTTGTTAGAAATTACATCTGAACTCCAAATAACCTTTGAACATCAATATATGCATTTTTCTGTTTCAGAAATCTCTGCCTTTTATTTTCTACCAGAGAATCGGAAGCTTTGTGCAGTCAAAGCCCATACATGATTTTATAAAAGGAAAAGAGAGAATATCAGCAAAACTTTGCATTATAAAATACTGATTCTATATGGTTAGGGCAGTTTTAGTAGTTTTACACATTTGATGTGTTCCCTATTCATGTAATGCTGCAATATAAATGTGAACCATATTTGTCATTGCAGGCCTTCAAGAGACTGGCTGACCTTATAAAAGAATCTCTGTGAAAAAGCTAAATAGAGCTCTTGCAGTTATAAGAATCATCTCCAGAAAGTATTTATTAACATTTGGATTTCATCAGCAAGCAAATACAGTGGATGTTCCCTTAGATCTTTTCAGCTAAAAAAAGAAAATGAAAGTGAACAACAATTTGACTAATTTTTTTTTGACAGGACTATGCATTACTAATTATTGCATTACTAATATTAAATTTATCCAATTCAGAAATATTTAAAATACTCAAAACTAAAATGTTGTATTTCCTCTAAAATCCATAATTTTGTTAGATTTGAATTGATTTTTGTTCTGACTCTTGTTTTCCATTTGAGTTGGGAAACAGAAATCATTTACCCTAAAAAGTTGTACTTGAGGTGGTCTTAGCCACTATTACTTCTCACTATTAATCTCAACTGATACATTCCTCCAAAATCTTAGGTTGGAATTGTCTCGTGTCACTTCCATTCTTGTCCTACTGTGTGGCATCTGGTTTTAATGATTTGAGGATCAG
This sequence comes from Brachypodius melanocephalos, assembly GCA_013398615.1. NCBI lineage: Eukaryota > Metazoa > Chordata > Aves > Passeriformes > Pycnonotidae > Brachypodius > Brachypodius melanocephalos. The sequence goes on from VZSR01003049.1 coordinate 16,109,044, forward strand.
TATTTAATTTTACTAAAGTTTTGTCAGATAAAACTGATGTAAGTATGTTGAAAAAATTGAAACTGATCCAGCAAAATGAGGCTATGATTACAAATAAAGTGAGGTCCCTTGCAATTTACAAGGGCATTGCAGCTCATTCTCTAGTTGGTAAAAGGTATTCTGATTGCTGGTTTTTACTTCAGTCTGTGAATAATTACTCTGTACCTGTGTTAGAAAATCTCTGTTTTGCCAAGGCACGTGGATGTGCTAAATGAACCACTCTTGGTTATTCAATCAGATGTGATTTTGAATGGAGAGTGTAAGTCACTGAACAGGGGACATGGTGGAATGGACACTAACCTGACACTGCCAGATGCAAACAAAATGAAAAATAAAGAAATGTTTCAGTCTCTTATCCCTTGGTTATTGTCATCCCAGACATTTGATACTCAGCAACAGGTACAAAACCTTCTGAATGTTTCAGCTGAACTGATTCTCCAAGGCTTCCCATTTGGATTCCCATAGTGACTTCAGTTTTATTTACTGTTTGGATGAAAGCACTGTGGTTTTCCACCAGTATCAGATGCTGTTTCTTTATGTGCAACTGTTCAGAATTTCAAAGTTAAACATTGTTCAAGGATCTAGTTAGCCATTCAGCAGCACAGGCAACCCAAGCAAATAAGGACCAGGCACAACCTTGCTTCATTGGAAGTTTCACAACAGGCAGGATTTTAACACTTAAAAATAATTTTCATTCCCTCTTTCCCCCCTAGTTATAAATAGCATGTGTCACAACAAACTAGCACAGATGTGTGCCTTTCCCAGCATACCTCCCATTGGCAGGATCATTCCAGTGCGTCCAGCCCAGTATCACTTTTTACATCTGTCTCAAGCCTTTTAATTTAGTCACACATCCATGGCCTCTTGACCAGCATATCTAAGATCAATCCTTTGCTCAATTCCCAGATTACTGAAGCTTTTAGGTAAATCCAATTTTTAGCCTGCAGTCCCAAATCTGCTCTCAGGGTGCTAACATTGTCTTTGAAGACAAACTTGTCCTATTTTACACGGTTTGACGGTGCTAATGGAGGATCCAAACTAGAAGTGCCTTCTGTGCAGTGCTGCTTAACAAGAACTATTCACATCTCAACTCACTTTCATAAGCATGTGTAGAAATTATGATAACTGCTGCTGCTATCAGGCAATTTTTATCTTGGGATCAATTGCAAAAATTATTTTATATAACAAATTGATGTGTCTGTTTAATTAAAATAATATTTTTATAGAGGAATAAATGTGAACATTATTTAAGACTGATTTTAGTTCTCAGGTAAATGCTATTGTCATTGTCAAATATGTTTGTCATATTGTCATTCATCTAAACCTGAATTAGATAAACATAATCAAAATATCATTATTAAGTAAGCCTTAAATTGGTGATGTGTTGGATAAAACACCTTAATTTTCAGAGATCTAAACGTTAATTTGGTTGAATGTAAGCAAAATGCAATTCCATTTGTGCCACATTACCTGGTTTTGCTATCAGCTAATTTAATTTAGAGAGAGTGGGTTTTATTTCCCAACTGTGGTGAAGCATCAATAATTAAATTAATATCCTGAACAATGCAAATTGAACAATGGCAATGAAATCCTATATGCACATGCTGTTTCCCTGAACCTCTTAATGCACATTTTCTGGTCTCCTGGGAGAGAGCTTTCCCCATTATTAAATGTTCATGGAGGAAGCCATTTGAGACAAAAGGAAAAAGGTGGGTAACATGTTCACATAGGAGGAAATTACATGGCAAATGAAAGTTTTGGGTTTCCCTTTTCATTTCATCCATCCACAAGCAAATAACCTCTCTCATTCATAGCTGGGTTTAAGCCATCTGATGCAAGTGACACAATCTGCCACTGAGGAAAAGGGCTCACAGAGGAAGGGAAGGGCAGAGCTCGGTGTGGTGAGCGCAGCCCCCAGCACTGCCCTGGTGGGGGAACTTGAGGAGGAGTTGCTGCAGTGCTGGAGAGAGCTGAGCTGCCTGGCACCAGCAGCTCCCTGCAGCCTGGGTCTTATTTCTGAGTGAGCATTGAGCTGCCCATTCTCTTGTACCTGCACTCTGGTTCCACTGCATTTTCATGCTTTTGGCAGATGAAAACCACCTAGAAATTCTGGGCAAACTCTGGACACGTACAAATTCTATTTGCATTTTAAAAGATCTACTTGTATTTCAGTTCTATTTTAAAATCTTGTGAGCTACAGATCCACAGTTCTTTTTGTCCTGCCTTTGCAATCTGGATTGTGACCTGCTGAGGCAAATATGTAAGAGAACTCTATTGAGCTGTGCTTTGTATGTCCTGATCTTGTTTTCTTCATTGTTTAATAACAGATTTTGAGCAGCCCACTCTAGGCAGTTTATATGGGAATAGAACAGTGGCAGTGTTTGAACTGTAATCACTCTGAATAAAAATGCAAAGAAACATGCATTTTAATTCTTCTAATACTGTTCCCAGGAATACCATGCTGTACCTCACTTTTCTCCTAATGATTATGGAAACTATTGTGCAACCCTGCAAAGCACAGAAGTCACAAGGGGAGAAGAATAAGAGTCTTGCTGATTCTTTTCTAGAATTAATATCCCAGAAACATGTTAACATGTTAACAGATCTGGATTGACATAACAAGTGGATATGCTGTGATGTGGTCTGGAAAAAATTAACTTGAAAGTATTTCTGTTCCTTGATGTACACAGAACTTTGACCTTTCTCTACGTTTGGCTAATAATGAACGTAAGATACTTTTTGCAGTTTCATCCAATAAATCAAGCATTAACAGAGGTAGTTCTTCAGATAGTAGTATTAACAAATAAAGTGCTTCTGACAATATCAAATTATTTTATTGCCTTATATGGAATGTATAATTTAATACACTCTCTGATTGTCCACCTCTCCACAAAAACTACTAATAAAGCAGAGGGATGGAAAGACCACTTCAATTTTCTTGGTGGATTACATGAAATCTTATTTTCAACACAGTTCCAAGGACTTGGAAGATGTTATTTAATAAGAAAATAAACTAGTTTTTGCATCTGTGAGGAAGACTGGCAAGAGTTACTGTCTTAGTACAAGCCTAGCCAGGTAAATCATGAACATTTTAGGCAACCCACTAACATGAAAGCAAACAGCTAAAAGTTTTTTAGTAATGCCTATGAAAGAAGATACTTTATCACAAATCCAAACTTATAGAGAATAGCCTTGATCTCTACAGATACTGTATTAACTGACACTTTTGCATCTCTGCATTTTTTTTCTGGATTTCTTTGTTCAGTTCTTTTTGAGAATGTTTCTAATCCACAGGGGCCCCAGGTGACATATTTTTTCAGTAATTAAAGCCAATTATTTTCTTACAATTGCCACCATAACATCTGTTTATCCTTTACAGATATGCTATTACCTTATTCTCTGCATTTCTTGTAGGTCACGATACATAATCCCATCAGTAACTAATCTCTGCCTGGTGGCAAGTCTGACCCAAACACTTTTTCATTTAAAGCACCCAGCATTACTTTAGGAGACCAGCACTAACTTTAGGGACATGTAACTCAGAAGGGTAACTCTCTGGAATACAATATTGCCTGTATCTTCAAGTAACAGCAGTTATGCCAAATGAATAAATGTGTTATTTCTTTCTGCCTCCTAATTGGCATAATGTTTCCCATTTGTATCTTTTTATTTCTTTTTATTTAGCTATTCTTGCTTATTACCCTAGCAAGTCTGTGATAAGCCATTGGTGTTAGATTAGTTCCCACATAATAGATGTGAAGAGAGGACTTCTAGAAAGCAATGTGCACAGATGGTTCAAACTCTGTGCATATCAGTCATGCTGGCAACTGGTGTTTACTGTGAACAAGAATCTCAGGGACTCATGAGTTTCTAAGCCTAAGGAAATGATCATCAGCTTTATCACAAAGGCCATGCATTTTCATTACCTCTGAGAAGGATATCCTATCTTGGTTTTAAGACTTGCAGTGATGGAAGACCCACCAGAATAATCTGTTGGATTAAAGAGCCCTTCATTACATGATATTCTCTTCAGTCATGTCCCTCGTTTTAATTCAGCTATTTCTCTAAAGCCAAAAGTAAGGGATAAAAAGGATATATTTCAAAAGTCTGGAGCTGCACTCCTAATTAATGAGTTTTCAAAAGATTTTCCATATATCTCCTCAAAATCTACTCTAATCAAGGTGAAGATATTTCCCTTTAAGACAGGAAGGTTTTGTAAAGTAGATAAAACAGTGGATAGGAAAGACACCAATGGAATGGCAAATCACTCTTTGCTGTCTGGTGTCTAAAATAAGGAAATCACATTTTAGCCTTTTATGATTATCATATCATCATAAACAGCATAGACTGATGCCAGGAGCATTTTACTTTAAAAGGCCATTGGATCCACCTTATTTTGAATACTGGCAATTCAGGTCTTGGGCTACTTTGTAAAAGTGGTATTCAGGAAACTAATCTGGAGTTCCTTATCTGTAGTACCAAAGCCATGAAGATGGGATGGTGTAGAAAGTCCAGACAATCCCCTCACTGTTTCTAAAAGTAAAACTGGTTTTCAGAGTAGGTAAAATATTTAGAGAGGTGAAGGCCTACTGATTTTTTTTTTTTTATATTAGACTCCTGAATGATCAAGTTAATTTTTAAAACAGAACTAAAATTCTTAATTCTTGCTAAATCCCATATAAAAAGTTTCATGATTCAAAACTGCAAGGGCAAGAGGAAAACTTATATTCTTGTAAGTTTCCTGAATTAAATGTTGCAATGCTGTGACTACACATACACCTACTCATTGCATCTGAGGTCTAATGAGACTGGAAAATATATTTACAAACTGATTAATAGTGTGCACTGACCTCTCACTGTTTAAAATAAAGTATCAGTGATGCTTAGGACAATGGAAGTAGAAGGATAACACTGGAGCTAAGTTCAAAAGCAGAGGAGGAAAGGAGAGTAGGACAAAGCATGTAAGAAAAGTCTAGTGACAAAAGACAAGAAAAAATCTTCCCCAGAACCAAACACGAATTGTTGAGACTTGCTCTGTTAGAGATGGTTCTAATACTCATTCACAGTTCTAACCACACTTTCTCATTGTGAAATGGCCTTCTTTGTCAAGGGAAAGGACAAAAATATTTTACTTCTCTAAAATCAGTATCAAACTGTATATTGAGGATGATAAACACCAGGCTAAAACAACCATATATCACTATGTAACTACTGGCACTTTGAAGAATCTCATAAAATATTTGGCTTACTCTGTTTGTTCCCCAGGCTGTAACAGAATTCTTCTAATAGCTTTCCTAATATCTTTTCCTCCAAACTAGGCATTCAATAGCTGTCACAGCTTGCTTCCAGTAGCAGCTTCATAGACCACAGAAAATACAGTATGCTGTGATAAATGATACACAAATGTTTTGCCCCTGCCAAAAACTGAAACTCACAACAAAGCCTTGCTCTTGCATCTTAACACTACACAGGATTTTGTGCAAGCCAAATATATAAATGGATCTGAAAAAGGAATTAAACACAATGATTTAGAACAGGACCATACAAGACTTTTGAACACAATGATCTGTGTGGTCCATACCAGGATTTCCTAATCCAATGATTGCATGAATGGGAAAGGATATCAAGGAATCGCTAAATAGTTCCCCATTTTTATGCACTTGCTTTGGCCATTGACAGACACATTACACTGGACAAAAGAGAATCGGTCTTAACTAATACGACAATACAGATGTTTATGTGAGCTCGTGTCTGATTTAGCAAGAACTGTTCAGCTAATACATAGTATTGTGTAGAAAGTGAGTGACAGTGACAATTGAAATCTAGGGCCAAGCTATAGAGCAATTTGCACTGAGTCAGTTTACTGCTAAGTTCGAGCTTTTCTTAAGGTCACATTGTTTTTCCAGTCTTGGGCTCAGCTCAAGGCAGTAGCTACATTATCATGCAGAGTCTAGACACAATATCTCATTTCACCCTTGTAACTGCAGTTGAATATAGATACACTGAACAGCTGCATTGCAACACATGTTGGTTATGTACCAAAGAGAAAAAAGTCCTGATGGGCAGAAGATTTGAAAAGGGTTTTACCTGGATTTCCTGCTCCTTTCTAAGCAACTTCAAATGAGTCCCTTTAGTCTCTGTATCCCGATGGTGATAATGATAGCTGACATCCTTTGTAAAGGACTTTGTTATACAATGATGCTATTGACATTTCCAGGTACTTACATCACCAAATTACATAGCAGAATGTGACAAAGAATGCAAATTCATGTGAGATTATCTTTTTCATGGATGCAAAGAGGAATATTATCCATTTCATCTTTTATGATTCAAAGCGGTAAAAATTCTTTTCTGAATTTCCTGGCATTTGGGGGAGGGGAAGAAGAGAAAGAAGATAAGAGTATAAATTTAAAAATCTAAGCTAGTAGCCCTGGTATCATTTCCATGCTAGGAGGATTATCTCACCAGTCCCTCTGAGGGCAGTGGTTAAAGAGAGGTGCATCTGGATCAGGAGGCCTCTTCATTGCTCTGGGTCACTCTAGCTGCACTCAAGGCAATTGCCCCACCTCTCCCAGTAAGGACACAGGGACCTGGGAGGACAACCTGCTGACCCAGCCTGCTGTACTGCACTGGTCTAAAGGCAGAAACTGTGACATGCATTATGGGGATCCTGTGCTAAATAGGGCAGCTGGATACCACATTTTCTAACCTGCCACAGTGGTTCTCACATGTTTAAGCAGACTGACCTTGAAGTGGCATCTGCCTTAAAAGCCTTACTATGGCAGAGCATCAGAGTGGTCGCTGAATCGCAGTGCCTGTCATTTGTAGATCCCTTCATAAGTGCTTCCTGAAAACATCTCCCAGTCTGGAGCTATTGCAAGAACTGATCCTGTGTTTTCATTTCAATTCTATTTGAAGCATAGGGCAGGAAATGGGGAAAACCCATCAATATAGTACCCCTCATAACAGTAATTATGAGAACTTATTAATATTTACAAAGCTTTTTAAACTGGCTTATTTACTAGATGTGGCTCTGGGAACTCATCTACAAAAATGTCAATTTATGAAGGCCACAATGTACATATCTTCATCTGAATAATTCACATTGGTTGATACAATTAAACTTTTCTCTAGCTGAGGTTTAAAATTGGGTCAGATGAATTGTATTACTAAGGTTTCTTTTTCCTTCTGTAGCCAGTGACTCACTTCAGTACAGAGGACTATATTTTAGTTACCAAAAGCTCTGTGAGAAGAATCTCATCTTTTAAAGTTCTTTTCATGACCTTACATTCATCTTGTTTCACGTCATGCTGGATCTCCTGCTAGAGATGTGCGTTAGTGGCAGCCTAGTGAGAGTTTTCAGAAATTCATGCAATTTTTTTTTCTTCATTAATGCCAGCAGATAATAGTAGGTTTGATGTTAATACAACTCATTTATAACTTTATTTTTCCCTTCATGTCTTAAGCACCAATATTTCTGTTTGTGGAAGATGAGGGCCTGATACATCCGCTATTTTTCCTCCTGAATAAGCACAGCTCCAGAATAGTGATGAGGAAATAACTCCACAGTGTGCAGACAGCTGTGGTTCCCAGCACTCTCTAATATCCTTCTCATGGTACAACTCTTTTCTTGTCATATTGTTAAGCTCATACACTGAACTTGTCATCCTTGCAACTAAGGATACCCTTTTACAGCAGGCCTAAAGAGTTCGCTTTTCTACTTAAATGAGATTTATTAAAAATAAAATTGAGCCTTTTAGCTTATCTCAGCATTCTGATTATCAGCACAGTTCTATGGATGCAGATCTCAGAGAATATCTTGGCCCTTTCACACAGATGAATACCAATGTGCCTACATATTCCAGCTTGACTTTCTTTCATGAGATTAAACAGCAGCAGGGTTACAGTGCTGTCAAAAGCAGAAATGTGGAAACAATATATTGCTAGCAAAGGAAAATTTTAAAGGAGAAAACTTTTTATGCTAAGTCTTATCAGCATTAAGAATATGATCCACATGGCTGTGTTAGAAGAGCACAAATATGCAGAACCTTGATGTGTTCATATGAAAAGAAAAAATGGGCTAGAAAGCAAAGAGTAGTCTCATTGCTAGACTGAAGAATGAAACTGGAGTGTCATTCACCACTCCACTGAAGAAGTGGAAAGGTAAAATATTTTAGCAAGTCTCCAGGTGATAATATTTAGATAGAGCTTAGCCTGTGGAACTGCTAACCTGCCTCTCAAATTGTAGACAAGATCACTAACTGAGAATGCAGCATTCAAATTATTAAGCAAATTATTAAGCTATAATTTTGTTTCTTGCTTGGGTACCATTATTCCAACCTTTTCATACGCGAAAAGAGGCTTGCTGAAGCATGTAGGTAGGTGATGGGTTTGTATTGTTACATAAAATTTTGATTTTTTTTCCATTGCCAAAACCAGCATAGGTACATAAAAGTCAAAGTAACAATAAACATGGCATAGTGCTGCTGAATATGAACTGCCCTGGGTGAACACATACATCTGATAATATTTTCAGGAGAAGGCGTTTGGATTTATATTGTATTCTAGGGCCCTATTTCTCCACCCAGTCTTGTCAGCAAAATAAGATTTTATTTTCTCCACCAGATAGTATCAAACCAGGTCTGATTTGCTTTGGTTTGAGGTAGTAATGAGTCAATTGCTGGAACAGCTATGACTTCAAGAAGGTGGTTTTACACACGTCTATTTATTGCCTTTATTATTCACTGAAGTTATGTGCTGACCTACTTCACCACTAAGGTGGTGAAGGACCACCTTATCCTAGGGGCTTTTCAAGTGAATTTACAAGCAGCTGCCACCTTTTTTATATTCTTGTCTTTGTCTGATTTTTGATGCTAAGCTCTGGTAAGTAACATCTATTACTATCTAACAATATGAGTTTTTAACCAGCATGCATTTCAGGACCCAGGTTCAATATTTACAAAATAAGTGGTCCTTTATCAGCACATATCTCTGTTTCCAGCCCAAGGATTATGCCACTTTGCTATCTAGTTTATACAGACAGGTGAAGCAGCCAGGAAAAATGATGGAGATAAAAGTGAAGGTAATCATGGAAAAAGAAAACATAATTAAATGCTTTATGGGAAAGGTTCCAAAACCTGGAGCAGAACACTAGCATCCACTGCAGCATTTCTACAGCAGAATCAGATTGGATGTTTTTTGCCAATTGATTCGTGAACAATGGATCAGGTTTATTGAAAACAAAGGAGCAGTCATCCTGTTAAGAAGAGAGGAATTATCCTACTGAGAAAGAAAAAGAATGGACCAGTGAGAGCACACAGCATCCAGGCACTGGGGAACTTTAGAAACCACATCTGTGAGACATACCCAATGTCATGAAGCCTGAAGTGAGGCCATATGGGATGTATTTCATTAGACTGTCGAAGTGAAAAGATAGGCACTCTCTGGGCTGTGAAATCAATTAATAAAAATTAAAGTTCCAGTTTTAATTCTCCAGAATATTTTCAGAAAATTTAGCAAATGCCTTCATGAACTTAAGGACCGGGCTCATAATAACATAATGAAACTTATTCCAGCTAGAAAGAAATACACAGGTTCAGAAAAATAAGCCAGATTTCTGCACCCTGTGAGTTGCAAAAATGAAAATTATCCCTTTTTGAAGTTCTTATGGACAGCTATTGCTTTGCAGTTCTTGATAAAGCAAGATAGAGAGACCAATTCAGTACATGGTGGGTCTATAATGCATCATCTAGTTTAAATTGTATCACATCATAAGACTAGATTTTAAAATGTCATAAAATTTCATCTTTTTCCTCCTGTACAAAACTCTAGACACAAACCACAATGAAGACAACCTCTGAACACTGAGAGACAGTAGCCGGCACTGCTGAATGCACAATTTTCTCCAGCAAGGTCATGGACATGCTGGAAAATTTTGCTTCAATAAAATTTTATTGACTTTTAGTTTCTGACAACACTAAGTGAAAGCACACTGAACTCTGGCGTTGTGCCACAAGAGACTATTTAATTCTGACAGCCAAACTCCACAGTTTGCTGAGTCACAGAAAACTCGCAGTGATAAATCTGTGTAAATGAAAGGCACCTTTTGTCAAAGACAACTTTGTAATGTAACTTTGACCAGACTTCAGTTTATTTTCTGTACCTCCTACAGGGGAATATAATCAGAATATAATTTAGAGAGAAAAATACACATTCTGCATGTGAAGTTATTTGAAAACCCTCCAGTTCACCTGGCTCATAACCATTCCTTAGTTTCCCTAGAGTCTATATGGTGAAAGGAATAAAACAGCTCCAGGAGTAATACGATTTAATTCCACTTGTTCTTGTTGCACAGTCACAGGTCACACACTGTCAGTACACTTTGGTGGAATGAAGAAAATATAGACTATAGCTACTTTATAAGTACATTTTCCTTTTTACTTGCATGACTTTGATTTCCTTATGACAGAGGATGACCCAAATTGTATTCTTCAGTAGGAATAGGTAAGTACTTGCTTCTAGTTTTTAGTATTCCTGTCATGCACAATTTTTCTTTCAAAATGAGCAATGTATTTTCATCTGCCCCAATTAAAACATGCAAATAGTAAAACATACTGAAAGAAGCCTTTGCTTTAAAGATATTTTGGTAGTTAGAGGTGAATGACCCAAGCTATCATTCCCCACTGGTCGAATCTGAGCTAACAAAACCAACTTATACTAAAGCAAGAATGAAATGTGTTTGATTCTATATATATATCATATAACCATTGAATGTTATTCAGTTGTAAGGACCTTCAAAATCATCTAGTTCCATCCCTCGCTACCTTGGCAGGGACAACTTCCGCTAGACCAAGTTTTTCAAAGCCTCGTCCAACCTAGCTTTGAACACTTCCAGGGATGGGGGAGCCTCAACTTCTCTGGGCAGCCTGTCCCCAGTGCCTCACCACCCTCACAGTAAAGGATTTTTTCATAATTTTATTTCTAAACCTACTCTCTTTCAGTTAGAAGCCCTTCCCCCATGTCCTACCACTCCATGCCCTCGTAAAATGTTCCTCTCCAGCTCTCTTGCAGGCCTCCTTCAGGTACTGGAAGGCTGCTTAAAGGTCTCCCTGGAGGCTTCTCTTCTCCTGGCTGATCAACATCAATGCTCCTGAGCCTTTCTTCACAGGACAGATGTTCCAGTCCTCTGACCAGCTCCTCACCTTAAAACTCAGTTTCTCTGGAGTTCTGTTCCCACAAAAATTAGCTCAGCATAATGAAGTTCTTCAGTAATTCAAGTGACCATTCACAAAGATACAAAATCAAACATGCTGTCTCCTAACACCATCCCAGAAAAGCTATCCAGGCTATTTTTGTGCCACCTGGGCAATTTTTAAAAGAATATTAAAAGCCTAAGATGCTCTCTTTTCTCTCCATGATCATTAATGGTAAAGAAGTTGTGTTTAATTTTTTTCCAAAATCATCTCTGCTGGACAAGCACAACTTTAAAATGTTTTCTCGTACTATCAACTTCCAGAATACGCTCAAGATTTCTGTCCTATTCAAATGAGCAAAGAGCCTCAAGTCTTCAATAGTCTTATTGAAAAAAATGTTTAAAAGCTGGAATCTCATGTGCTGTATAAAGCAAGCCTCTAATTACACAGTTGAGATCAGTGGAGAAGCAGTGCTTCATTGCACAGGTCAGAGAACATCTTCCTTCTCGCCCTGACACGGTGCTCCTGAGCAGTGTGCTCTTTGTGAGGCTTCAGAGTACAGTGGTTGATTTTGACAGTCCTTCTCCTTTACAAGTCCTTGGGGAACTAAGCACTGTTCTTTCTCAATTCACCTATTAGTGACCACAGAATGGCCTCTTACTGGTTGTACTTTAAAAAGCAAAGCTCAGATTTGTAATTTCTTTGGGGCTTGTCCTTGGCAAACTTGGCTTTATATTACTTAGCAAAGGCAAATATTAAATTGACATTCCCTCTCAGTCTTACACTCCATGTGCATGAAAACTCCTCCTTAACTTCTTCCTTAATTTTTACTTGTAATGATTAATGATAAAGCAAATTAAGGCAGAGCTACTTCACATTATGTGCAATGTGCATATGATGAAAGACGAGACAATAATTTAACCCACAAAGATCCACTCATCACAAGTGCAGTGACTCATCAACTTCCCAAAACCATGATGAAATCTAGCTAACAGATACTAATGAAGCAAAATCACAGCCTAATATAAACTGCTGCAGTTTATACATATTGGTTTTGATGCTTTTTCTTTATGTCTAAGCACAACATCAGAGCAAAAGCAGGCAAAAGTATCTGTTTTCAGGTAAGAAAGTGAACTATCTTATGCCACAGCCCACAAGCCCAGATGGATGCAACATGTTAGCAACCCAGAAAAAACATTTTATTCTAAGATCCTCTTCAAAAAAAAAATTTGTATATTTATGTCAAAGTGTAAACATTTCTATTCTGTAGTTTGGAACATTGAGACATAATGTTTGTGTCTCGATGTTGTCCAAACTACAGAATAGAAATATTTATCCTTTGTCCAAAGTTCCTGAGTTGTCCAAAGTTCCTGAGAAAGCCTACAATAAAGATGAAAACCTAGACCTTCTAACTTCCTTCGCTGATTCAGCCATGAGACTTTCCTTTGCCATGTAATAAGAGTGGTGCTTTACAGACCCAAGTCTACCATGAGTAACATTTATCGAACATGTGTAATGTACAACAGAATTTTACATTGTTATTTATTTTACTTATTTTATTTAGATAACACTGTGAGAAACAGCTCTTACCCAGAGGCATGCAGCTCCCTCACCAGATGCAAGCAGGGTGGACAGTTTCTTCAGCGACCAGGTAATAGTTAGCTACACTTTTTTACTTCTCCTCAAAGTCAGATATTCAATTAATGCATCAGCTATCACTAGTCAGCCACCTTCTTTGGGGTTTTTTTAAGCTTTCATGAAAAACAATCAAAGGACTTGTGAAAAACATAGTCAGAAGAAACCCCATCTAGGATAGCACTTAAAATTGATTTCCAATGAAATCATGGCTGGGCATGACAAGGAGGGTAGTAAGGGATTATGTCTCTGTGACTGACTATTTTGCTGTTCTTTGAAATCAAGAGCATTGATTTTTTTATAGTTTTACTTGGGTTTGCTTCCAGCATCCTGCAATTCCCCAGGGTCCAGAAAGATACAATGCTTGAAACACAGGGATGTTGTTGAAAGGTCAGTGTGCTCAGTACACATTGGTATCATCTGTGCTGCTGCTATATTTGCCAAGATCCAAGCAAATTCAAAGAAAATTATATTTGAAGAACAATTTACCCGAAGTTTTTCAGCCTCCTGAAAAATACCCATAATTTCTAACTTTTATTTATATATCTGTGCACAGACAGTCCATACAAGTTAAAACAGGCTGTCATCTGAGTTTTTCCACATTTACTTAAGCAAAATCACTCTGAAGTACAAACCTAGCTTTTCCCCTAAGTTAGTGAGACACTCCAGATCCACATGTATGAACATCACAGGAACACAAGCTGGCACTGACACCCAACACTGTCAGGCCAGCTCTGTGTAACCAGTTTGTCAGCAGCATTTACTGGCACTGGCAATGGCAAATCCCAGCTTGCACCCCAACACTGACTGATCTTGTCCCCAGCCTTGCAGTTAAGTCCCAGAGCAAAAGGAGGCTCAGAAAGCAAATGTGGAATAATTTCTTAAGTCAATCTGAAACAAGTCATGGCCTTAGCATTGACTGAACATATACCCCAATCTAACCTCCACTCTTTCACAGTGGGATATCCTAACCTACCACTCACCTGACAGAAGAGCATCTCTGTCTCCCTTGCAGATACTCTCCTTTGCCCTTGAGCTCTGTGAATTCAAGCCCCAACCTGAACTACAGTGTTTGCACCCCACTTCTTTTCCCCAGAGAGGGTTTTGCCCCATTTTTTTTCCAGACAAGATAGAAATTAGAAGTAGGTTTATGGTGGAGTTTGGATTACTTTGTAGGTTTTACTCAGTGTAGCTTCTCACCTTCATCCCAGCCAAAGCTGTCAATAACCTAAAAACTGCTTTAGGATCAGCTTTTTGCCTGAATTCTGAAAAGCTTCCCCGGTAACCTGTGATGAACTCAAGCTTTGCCTTTTTTCTTTTATGTCTAGAGATTAGAGGTCTAATCCTACTTTATCCACCATGTTACTGAGTGATCCAACCACCCATCTCAGAGCTTATTTCACAATGACACTGGCTCACACCAACTCTCAGCTTAGTTTAACAGGCCCTGTTATATGACTTTTTAAATTTACAAATTTACACAAGCAACCTCTAATTCCATGCATAACTGTTTACTTCCAGAAGGCTACATGACCTCAACTTGGAAGCAAATATACAGCCATGAGCACCAGCCTTTTGTGTCTGCCTATCTTGCTGAAAACTGTCTTTTATTAAGGCAGAAGCAGTGTCAAGAGAACTTCTAAAATGTTAAAATGCTCAGACTTTGACAAGAATCAGAGATTTTATTTGAATTTCTATGAAAATTAGCTTATTTTTCTTGCAGTAGGGATACAGTGATGATTTAGACATGAGACAATGTCTGCTGTGCACATGTACTGTCTCATATTACTGTGGATGCCACATTTCCACTTACATTATAGCCTCAGGAGGCATTATTGACTAACTTAAAAAGTAATAACCAGAAAGGTTTAATGTGGCAAGACTATTACGATCTGATGACAAATTGACCTATTTTGTTTTATTTTCTTCCTACATCTAACAAGACTAAATTATATCCAAGAGCAATTGATAATAGCTGAAAATGTAATCTGTTAGCAGCAGCAGTGAGCCACATAATCAAATGAGGGAAAGAGGTAAGGCAGCCTCTGCCTGTCTTTGGAAATGAGTTTGCATATGAACACTTAGACACACATGGAGCCAAACTGAAAAGATTTAAATTAGCATGATCATCTCTGGATTTAAACTTTTAGGTCACACTCACAGTAACACCTCAGCAGGCTTCCAGAAATCAGCCTGACAGAGAAGCCCAAGGTCACTCCAGAAGAACACAAAGACGCTACAGAAGAGGCAGACACTACGGACTACACACAGATGAACTCCAGGATAATTTTCCCACCTTTCTGAACATGACAGCTAGGGAGATTTCAGCTGGGAGCTCATCCTGAAAGAGACACCCTGCCATGCATCTTCAGTAAACTCCTCACAGGAAAACGTGGGGTGGTCATTGGCAGAGTGCCTCAGTCACCAAATTGTCACAGATTGTAAGTGATACCTGCAGTTTTACCAGAAGCTCTCAGAGAAGTCTGCAGGCAGGAGGCAGATATCTGGAGGCAGAAGGCATGTAAAATCAGTCTGCAGTGCTCACAAAGCTGGCAACTCATCTGCAGCAGGAACGTCACGGGGATCTGAAGGCAAATCACCCTCAGCTCTGCCAAGGGTTGTCCTGCTGTCTCTTAGCTTAGTGAGGAGGTAAAACACTGCAAACAGCAGAAGCCTCACAGAGAGAGAAGCAACTGAAGGGACCAAAGTTTGGAGTCACTCAGGTGATAGGAAGTGACTGTGCTTTGTTACATTCACCTCTCTGTAGGTAAGTCATGGCTTTCAGATAAAGCATAAAACATGAGCTAATTAGACCTTTATTTTCTTTTCAAATCCAGATTATGGATTTTGGCTGAGAACATCATCAGTAACTCAAAACCCTAGCAGCTCATGCAGTGGGGAAGTTTTGTGCCTGTCCTGCTGCCTTGAGGCCAACAGCTGCTTCACTCAGAGTAGTTTTGTGTGATAAGCAGTGTCTCAAGGGCACAGCTAAGGCAATAATCTGCTGGTTTGCAGACTATGAGCTTGCATACAAGTAGTAAAGACTACAGTGGGTTTATTTCCTTTAGGGAAATATCTTTTCACCTGATAAGCTGTAGAGGTGTTCACTAACTGTGGAGTAAAAAAGTTATGCAAAGTATTTTTTGCTAAAAGTGCTGGACTTGCCTTTTTAAGAACTGCAATAAATAGTAAAGCAATTTAGAAAGATTTCTAACTGCATCAAACTGCTCTGCAGTTCAGATTTATGTTCACAGCATAATTTTGTTCAGAGGTAATTATACAAGACATGTATGTTCCCAGGAAGTTTTTTTGTGATACTGTCTGTTTTATTTAAACAATAATTGCCATGCAAAATTGACTTGGGAAGATGGGCTTTCCACAAAACACTTTAGCTTCTTTGACAGTTACAGAAAATGGGCAAGAATGAGAGAATATTAAGTACTCAAACAGCTGCATATGCTGATAATGAAAAGATTGATCTGTCAATGAGCCTACAGTCCACCACTTCTGTAAAAGCAGACAATAGCAAATGAGGTTAGCAGGTCCCAGCTGAAAAGTGCCAGCTGCAAATAGGCTGTCTGGATGTCAGGGAGGATGGGAGTTTTAAGAGGGCTACGGCTTTCACAGTGAAATACAAGGCAAAATGGTACCATGATTTGCTGCAAATATAATGACTTAGCAGCAGGCACAGACCACATCATGCAGTGATGGAAAGAGCCACTGTACCAAGCTGCTGGACTCTGTGTCCAGAGGGTCTACACATGCTCCCTCGCACACACACACACACACACAGAGTGGAGAAAAGGTCCAATTAGCATGATTAATACCAGTTCAAATGAAGACAGCACTACTGCATTTCTCTGCGTTTTCTGCCAGTATACGTCTGGTAGTAATGGAGGATAAATATGCTTTTTCAGTTATTTTAAAACATTTACTTTAAAGCAAACAGTGATTAAGTTATGCTGAACTGTGTACATCACTGCTTTGGAATACCATTGACTGACAAAAGGAAACCTAGCACAGGGTCCAGAAAAAGGCAATTGCTCGGTCATCTCATAAAGCATTACTGTAAAAAAATTGTGTAGTAATATACCCATGGTATTGCAGTTGAGATCTTGCCCATCTTGAGGCTACTTTCAGTATGATAGTGTTAGAGACCTGCAGGATGAATAAAATATTGATTTTATATATTTTCTTTTGCCAGGCTTGGCAGAGAAAAACTGTCCTTCCATTGGAATGGTTTCAAGGATTACAATTAAGGAAACGTTCGAAACACAACAGCTGATCATGGAAGAAGCCACAGACACAGGGGTGAGTAAAAACTGTCCACACAGGGGAAAAAATTATTCTTCAAGTAGTTTTACCTGTCTTGTGAATTTTTAATGTTCTGAATGTGCTATGAGTCGAGTGACGTTTTCTTTCAGAAGACAATAAAATTTCAAGGGCTGTGAAGGAGAAATCACATGGTTACTATGATGATTTGGATCTGATCCATTATTTGCATGCCATTTCCCTTGGGAATGTAATATAGTAAAATTCCATCAAATGTGATGGACATGGAAAACATCCATAAAGAGAAATTCTTGTCTCCCCAGAATGTTTAATTGCTGGCATGGGTGAATCTTTGTATCAATCTCTTTCAACTTCAAGATTAGCAAGACTAGGGTTGTGAACTTTTAGCAGTTTTAGTTTCTACACTAAAATATGTGAAACTCTAGAAGAAGCATGAATATATCAACAGGACACCATGGACCAGTAAGATCTGAGTAACCACACTCTTATATTCAAAAATGCTGTCCTCAACACAGTATTTCCACCAGTTTCTTTCAGCCCCAGTGAAACCTGGCCTGTACCTAAGACATAAGTATAAGAAATGTACTTATCCAAACCATAGAGATTTTTAAGTGGTGTAATCTTGTTGCTTTTTATAACCCCCAAAATTAATTTATTTCTTGCTTTTTTCTTTATGAATA
Organism: Brachypodius melanocephalos; assembly: GCA_013398615.1. Taxonomy (NCBI): domain Eukaryota; kingdom Metazoa; phylum Chordata; class Aves; order Passeriformes; family Pycnonotidae; genus Brachypodius; species Brachypodius melanocephalos. The sequence goes on from VZSR01003049.1 coordinate 16,126,883, forward strand.
ATTGTGCACATTATGCAATTTACAACCTTTATGAAAAAAAAAACCAAAAAAACCCCAAAAAACCTAAAAAAACCCTCTAGAATGGATAGAGTGGAGAAAACCCCAGATGTTCTAAAGGCTAGGAAATATTCTATTGATGGAGTTTTCATCTTTAATTTTTGTTCTAACATCAATTACACTTGTTATCAAGCCACTGACTTATTTTTCCAGAACACAACATATTCCCAGTCCTACAGTCACTGTGGACCACTTTTCAATTAACAGAAAGGACCTCAGAGGAGTTTTCTGGGTCTGCAGTATATCCTCCTTCACTAGAGTATTGGCAAGAGACATCCATGCAATAACCAAAGCAACACTTGCCTTTTTTTCTATTACTGACCAGGAATCATTCTCAAGACTGTTCAGGCAGCTGTTACAGACCACATGAACACATACCCTCCTTTCCGCTGCCAAAGAAATACTCTGAAAATACTTACCAGCCTCCAGCCTGTTGTCAGAAAGTCTATGCAATGTTAAGGTGTGAGAACCAAAGTGGTCAGTGCCAAGTCAAGGCAATGGAGATTTCAGCAGTTCCAGCTGTGGTAGCAATGGACCATGGACATTCACACAGTCAGCTCAGGCAGACAAGGGATTTGTCTACACCGACCAACACCAGCTTGAGTACCAAAGAGCAAGAAAACAGCACATGGTTAGATTTCTTTCTACTTCATGGTCCCATACAAAAAGCCATGCTTCTTTAACCCCTCACTAATGTGCCATTATTTCCATTATCTGTAAGCAATCAAATTAATTTTTATTGTACTGGTAAATTCATAATTCTTAATGCCTGGAGATTTTGACCTATACAGATTATAATTACAAAGTTCTCTGAGCTGTTTTGGTGCAAAACATACAGTGCAGGTGAGAAGAGCAGGACAGAATGAGCACTGGGTGTCTGAAGTGCCAAGCTCCATTGCTCAGAAGGTGCAGAGCAAAATCATGTATCTGCCCAAGAGAAGGGAGCAAATGCAACATGACAAATCAGTGCAGCTTTCCTGATACAGTTCAGGATTTCTATACACTTCTCTCCAGAGATGAACTATATATCTCTCATATACAATTTGTGTATAGCAGACAGTTTTCAGAGACACTGTTGTGTTTCCTGATTGCAGTTGTTGGAGACTGTCCCAGGCAAGTAGAAGTGCTGCCCATTTTTTCCCCATTTCCATTTAGTTAATTTCAGAGCAGAGCTATTTCTGACACTGATGAGTTGCTACATTAAAGCATTAATTGTGAAGCCTAAGACATCAGTCTATGTGCCATCCTAAACCAGTGAGTCAAGTTAACTGTGACTTGAGAGAATGAAAGCTCAAAGTCAAGCAGAACAGCATGGAGGGGCCAGATGGGATGTTTGCCAGGGGTTTTAAAATGTATAATGACTCTACTGCCTGAAGTTCTTTACCAGCACAGTATTCCAGCTTGATATTAGTCATCAATGTGCTAGTTGCTGGTATTCAGATTAAGTCAACTTCAGCTTCTCTTTTAGGACACTTGTTTTATCTGGGGTTTTTTTCCTATATTTTCAGTGGCAGGATTGTAGGACACTATGAGAAACTGAGGGAGAAATTGTATGAACTGACCAAAACAAAATTCTCTTGCAAATTGGCACTTTTTGAAACCTGAATTTATTGATACATAGAAATTATGTGTCTAATTTTACTACCACACCAAAAAAAAAGTAACAATCTTACCTTCAATAACTATCAAGAATTGCACAATAACTCTGAATAACACTACTTTGCACAGCACATGCAAACAACATAACATCCAGCAAAGATCTCCTGAAAGTACCCCTGTAACCTAATTATGAGTATACAAACCCCCCTGTAGGAGGTGTGTAAGCTGTATCTCAGAAAACTTTAAGCAGTTTGGTGAAGGATACACCATGCCCTCCTGAGAGCCCAGGAGTTGAGAATATCCAGCCCCCTGGACATGTAATTTAAGAGTCTTATTGGCTCTCAGTGTGACCAAAGTCCACAATGATTTTTTTTTCCTTTCTAATGAGTTTGTTTATGCCCATGAACAAACAGCCCAAGGAGATACATTGTCTGCTCAGCAGTGTCACTTCCTTGTCACCTGTAAGGTTTGTCACACCGTAAGAACATGCCTGCATAAACCCAATGGCTTCATATCCTTTCTATATAAATCCTGAAATATAAGAGTGGACCCAAAATAGTGAATTCTGTATTCTCCATGTAAAATCTGAAAGCAGCCTGAAGCCATCCAGCAGCATCTCTACATAACTCCACACAAGACCTAGGCAAGGTTGATGCATTAGCCTTACATTCCATAAAGAACTGTTGACAGTTAAATCTCTTTCACAGAACAGAAGGTGCTTCAAAAGAAAATGTAGTTTTGAAAATATCTTCATAAACTCTTTACTAATCAAACAAATAATATGAAACCCATTCAGATAAACTGAGTTTGCTTTCTGAGAATGAATGGCATTTGAGTGATAACCATTTCATTTTTATATTTGAAAAGTCTCAGTGGACTTTAAAATCAATAGATTTTACATCTAATTCATTTTATCACCAATTTATATTTTCCAAATAAATAAGAACACTGTTGATTTCTAATACATCTTCATTTCCTTTCTATATTTATTAATAATAGGTATTCTGTCAAATAATTATCTCACTTTTTATTCTTAAAAACTTTTATTTTATAAGTCCTGTTGTACACATGTTAAGTTACTCTACATATATATACTATGATATCTTACAGCAGTTTCATAAATTAGTTTTCTAAAGTGATTAAACTGTTCTCTGGACTCCAGAAATAAACTCCTCAAACAAAGTGATGTATTTTTCATCAGACAATAAACACCCACAGTGGAAGCACTTTATTTTTCCAGAGCTGCAAATATTTTGAATAACCACTTGTCATCACTACATGAACTATATATATATCATGCAAAGAAAAACCAATTACCCACATATCAAGTGCAGTGAAGAGAAAGCCACGTGCTCCTGTTGCTGTTTCAATTATCTTGAACTACCTATGTCCTTGAAATGCACAGTTACATCTCCCACCACATACCTGATGTGGATATCTTGAATATATTTGCCTGACTGGACCTGTGAGGTAGCTGGACATGCCTCACACCAGCTGGGTTTACCTAAGGTGACTCCTGGCTTCTAAGGGCATGAGGAATGGAGGAAAGAGCATCTCACGGTAAACTGCCCCTGCCATGGCATTTATCCCCTCCAGAGCATCTCTCTAGTAAGCAAGAACTGACACCATCCCCCTGTTCAGAGGAGGGAAAACTCATTGCTACTCAGCACAAGTGCTAAAGATGATGGGTATTTGGCACCAGTGAAAGTAAGAGACAAAATAAAATTCAACAGAACACATAAGAAATACCAAATACAACCTGTTTGTTCCGCCAATTAAAGTTACTGTGGTCACCCTTTCCTGACCATGCTCAATGTATTCACAGCAGCCATTCCCACTTCAGAGCAGGAAGGGTTACTGGGTGGGAGGCTGTGCAGATGGTTACTCTGCTTTGTTCTCCCTGTTTTTCAAATATGTTTAGTAAGTCTATCTATTCTAAAAAGTCCATAGACAGCTTTCTACAAACAAGAATAATCCTATTTCACTCTGCAAAAATTAATATTTTGGTAGTCCATGAGTCTCAGAATTTCTTGCAAGCTTATTTATTCTAGTAGATTATACCATTTTCCAACTTCTAGACAATCTATCTGTTAAGATTTCTCCTAGAGTGTCTCATTAATGCAGCCTTGGGAATGAAAGTAGGCAGTAAAATCAACCTGTGTTGTAGACAAAAGGGAAATTTTATAATTCATAAATATCTGAGTCCCATGAAAGGGGAGAAGCAGTTTTAATGAGCTCTTAAAACCTACTAGAAGAAAAAAGGAGGTATATATGTGAAAAAATAACATGTTCTGAATAGGGTAGACAGTAGCTTTCAGGATATGAAATACAGGGTAGGTGGAAGAGACTTTTCCTACTACTACCACATACATTATGATAATGTGACAGGAGAAGCTAAAACAGAATATTTTTGGTTTCCTTTAGGATTCAGCCATGACTGAAATTGTCCTTCTTTTGTTCAAAAACACTTCTATTTAATATGCAGAGATATATTGTAGTTGGAGGAAAAAAATAATCCAACACACAGCATTTGGTTGACTGCGAGAAAGAGACGTGGTCTTCACAGGAGGGTAGAACAACATCGCAGTAACTTGTCCCCCTCTGTCCCACCCATCTCTCAGCCTAAGGACGCACAGTTCTAGCTCAGTGCTGGAGCAGAAAATTAGAACTGACTTTGTTGGCAGTCATCTAAAATAGCCTTCTTTCCTGTCTTCTGATCATGAACAGCTCAAGCAGGTCCTGTGCCCTCTCCCTCTAAAACTACCCCTAGTGCAGATGCCTAGCGCAGTTTCTTCTGCTAAGACCAGAGTCTGACCCCACTGGTCACATCTGTGGTGCAGTACCTTCTGCAGCTCATCCTATTTCAGTCTAGCTAAGTGATACACTGTGTCTGGGGCTCTAAAACCTTGCCATCAATTATAGTGTAGGAGACAATCCTCCATAAAGCTAAATAACCTAAAATGGGTTTGAGCTTAAATGCAAGTATTACACATAATCACAGTAAGCCTATGAATGTGCCAGATCTCCTCCCTTCTAACAGATGATGGGAATAAATTATTTTTTCAGCAAGGTAAAACTGAAATATTATTAACATCCAGACAATGTGCTGGTACCAATTACTTTTTTTCTCTTGATATCTGGAAGTAATACGAATCCTATTCAAGGTCTTTCTGTGGGGAGGTGAGCTGTAAAATGACAATTTTAACGGAGAGTAGATAACAATTTTGGTCTTTTCTCCTGTCATGGAGAAAGTTATATAATTTCCTCCATAATAGAAAGGTCTTCTACCAAGAAATACAATTTCTTTTGGAAACTAGTACATAGAGGAAAGAAAGCATTAATGAGACTTTGATTGCAAAAATCTCTGCTATTGCTGTTATGCGATAATCTTTAAAATTACTCACCTGTTGTATCCTGCTTTTTAATCTATTCTTAAAATGAAAACTGAATCAGATACTTAAAATACTTCATTTGCAAAGCTGTTTCCACTGAAAAGCCATTCTGGAGAAACTTCTGCTTGCTAATGTGGGAGCTGTCACAGTTGCTACACTATTTATCTCTAAGCATAGCTGCATTGCTGGCACACCTAACCTAGCTCTTCTGCAGGGAGCCACATCCAGTGACATAACCTCCCCCAGATGTCTGGGAGTGAGTCTGACCAAGCACCGTGTCCTGCTCAACACAGCTGAAGTTGCTGTTGGGTTTATTTGCTGGGTCTGAACATGTGTTAACATGTGTTAGGCAACACATAGGGCTGTAGCTGAGCTGGTGATGTTGTCTGTATTGTGTTAAGGGGTACAGACCCCTTTATGGACAGCTTTCGCTGTGAATCAGTGCATGGCAGTTCACTAAACAGGAACATAGCTTCCAGTCCTCGCAAACCAGTGCAAGATGACTTAATGAATTCCTTCAACTCTTTTATGAAGCAAATTTTGCTTTACTGTTTTGCACTGAGTTTTCTTTCCCTGTCTTTCAGAGCAGATAGTGTCTTGTAGAACAACTAAAGCAAAACTTATCCACAAAGAGGGAAGTGTATAGGAAGAAAGAGTAAAGAAAAAGCATGACATGGAATGATAATTAGAGATCGTTAGAGATATCAGCTCTGATGCCTTGAGGCAAGAGGCTCCCAGAACCACAGTGTATGTCTGACCAAATTACAAGAACTTCTTTGCACCTCTCAGCTACACAAATGCACAAGGCAAGAAAAACAAGTTTTGCAAATCAAGAAGAGCCTTTGTCTTTTACTAAACCCAGTACTTCCAGATGCCAACAGTCTACCAGTAGCTTACAGAGAAGACAAAATAGGACCAAGTAGCCCCAGAGCCTCTTCCACAGCATCATCTGCAAGCAAAGATTGGCAACACTGACACATCTCCTCTAGCACAGCTGGTCTACTACACTGGATCTCTCCAAACGCTTGCTTCTTTCATCCCTCCAGATGAAAATTGGGTGATCTTGAGGGTACAACTGCATGCTCAACCAGAAATCAGACTCACATACATTAAATCTCTGAGCCATCAAAGTTGTGGACCTCCTGTCTGCTGACTCCCAAGCTTTCTGATCATGCAGAGAACCATGAGGTCAAGGGACTACCCAGCCAACTTCCCTAGTCCTGGGACACCACCCAAAAAGTAGTGAGAGAGAATGATGAAAGATTTGATAACTTTTGATGGAAAAAATATTGACTGAGAGTGAAAAGCACTTGTTTACTCATATTTGATCCCTTTCCATGTAAATCTGTGCATTTCAGGTGCATGGTTGCACTGAACAACAGGAAATCAGCCTGTGTGTTTCAGAGTAGAGGTGGTCTTTTCTGTACATAAAATTTGTAGACATCCCCACCACAATTTTAACAACAAAAAAACATTACTAAATACTTTCCAGTAGGTGGCAGGGTTACTTTGTGACAGCGCTGAAAGTCTGAAGTTGAAAGGGCTTCTGGATAAAGGTTCAAGTACTGGTGAAGTAAATTTAATTAGCAGAATGAACTAATAGCTGAAAGACATAAATACACATTGGATTAAGTGACAGAATGTGATGCTGGAAATGTAGAAGTTATATTTTAATGTAGTGAAAGATTATATCTCAACATAGATGAGACTTTCAAAAAAATGAACTTTGTTAAAAATGAGCTTCATTGAGATAACCGTTTATGTCACACAGCTGACATGACACAAACCACAGTATTTAAAGTGAGAATCCACTGAAGTTATCAGCTGTAGAATACAGCCAGGAGAAAAGCAAAAAGCCCTTGAAAATATTATTGAAAATGATCCGCAAAAGTGGTTTTTAGGACCAAAACCAATTCAGCTGGACAGTGTAGTGTTTGCCTTTTCCAGAGACTGTGCAAAAATGAGCACCCCATTACGGGAATTCAGTACTGCTTTGGTCAATTTGAGAAATCATGACCTCAGCAGGGTAGAGAACAGCTTCACAGGCTGGGACTCCCTTCAGAAACAGTCATGAGAAAAGCCTCATGCACCCTAAGGATCTCAGAAATGGTTTTTTACTTGTCAGGAACCAAAAAATTTAGCCCAGGATGACTGGCTGCAAATAGATGAGGTTTCAGCTTCTTAAAAGTACAATTATCTGAATTTACTTTTCCAGCCAGGGCTGTAAGATGCGCCCCACCGAATTTCAAACACAATGACTCTAGTGAGTGACTTCCCTTGTAAGTGTCCCAAGGTTGCATGGTTTTATCCTTCTCAAAGAATAGACAATTTACATTAAGTAGATGGATATAAATGTGGTCACTCTATTTGTGCCAACACTGGTCTGAGAACATTTGTGGGCAACTGCTAATGTCAAACCTCTGTACACTGCAGGCAGAATGAAACGGCTGCAGTGAAAAAATACCACCCTACTTTTTATATGTTTTCTTTAGCAGAAAATATTCAGATATCAGACACTCAATGCTTTCCCTTCTCATTCAGTGTATGCCAGTTTTGTCTTGACTCACTGAAATTACTCATTTAATTTCACTATTCTACTGTAGAATTATAAGATTAGTTAAAATACTCCATTTATTCATAAAAAGAAGTTACTTTTGTGAATATCTAATAAGAAAATGGAGGGGCTGATGACACGTGGTTTCTGAGAGTAAAAAGGCCCAGCCTGGCACACTGTCTCTGTCAGGACATATTCTTCATTTATTGCCTCTGAGCAGTGCTACTCAGCTGCAGACCAAGGTGCAAAGCAGAATTCTCATTTCTAATGATAAACAGTATCTTTAAAGACACATTTCCTGTTATTTCCTGTAATAATATACTCAGCTTCCTCTGGTAAGTGTATAGCATCTCTAAAGAACATAGCTACATCACTGAAAACAGTTTTGAGTTTTGTTTTTATTTTATAAAGTCTTCAATAGTTTGTTGGGTTTTTTTTTCTTTTGCTTTCATATATGAGTGCCTGATTATATTGTATTGTATTCTTTAAAAGTTCCATCTTATAGCCACCTTATTGATGATTCACACCTATTGATTAACCTTGTTTCTGAAAGCATTTGCTTCATAAAAAATACAGAACAAAGAAGAAATAAATCCAGTATTGACTGATGTTCTAAAATCCTATTGAATTTTTGCTGTTGGATAAAACACACAGAGCTTGACACATTCCTGAAACTCTCACTCTGGTGAGAGTGTAACATAAATGGTAATATTAACATAATCATCTTGATCTTTTCCCCCAAGAACCACATAACTCTAACTGTTCCAAGATCGCATGTCCTTTCTCCCCCTTTCAGCCTCATGAATAATTTGGCTCATCCTTCTCACTAACATAAACATTGAATCTTGCTGAAGGTCATGCAACATGCCCAGTATCTTCATTCAGTCACAATCCAGCACTATACTCTGTGCCTTGTATTATTTTACACTCATGACACGCAGTTGTAGATTGTTTTCATGGTGGTGTAATGCCTGATAGTTGGTTCATGCAGTGAATGGTAAACACTGATGTTTCAAGAGCTAATTAGTGGTGAAGATTTGTTTTTTATTGCCCTATCTCTGTTTATTCAGCTGGAAAGCCATGGGCCAGGCGAGGTCAGCAAAGGCGATTAGAGAAATGATCTTTGTTTCATACAACAGAACGTTGAATTAAATAAGATTATTTGGTAAGAAAAGATTTAAAGAGTCTGATGCATCTGACATTATTAAGGTAACAGTTCTTAGGCCTTTGGCTCATCCAGCATCCCCACTAATCCATTTGTCATCCAAAATATCTGTCTAAAGACAAAAACTCTCTCGGTTTTGACAGAGAACTGAAATTCTTCTATGTCTGGCTCAATGACTTCATTTCCAGCCTTGAGGTTCATCGCATCAGTGTTCTCTGAAGCAATACTGTCTCCAGTTTTCAGTAGCTAGAAGGACATGTACAGGAAATCATGGGGCAGGGAAGTGGTAAAGAATGCAGGAAAAGAAAGGAACCAAAACTTTTTTATCTGTATGAAGTATTCTCAGTTAGCCTCAGCTCATACATGGAAAGTTTTGTGCTGGGGAGAGGGATGGGGATGGAGAGGTTCTGACCAGACCTTCTTTCATTTCTTCATGTCCTAAAAAGTTTGGTAGTCTTTTAACAGTGGTGCCAAACCCTCAGAATCCAGTTTTCTGTGACATCAGTATGGAATTTTCTCTTCAGATCACAAGAGGTGTGGGTTTCACCTTTTCTTCAGCTGCCAACAATTTATGCAGACATATCTACCCTTGCTGTGCACCTCAGCACAACTAGACTTTCTGCAGGACATATCACTGAAGAGCCTGAGCAACAACACTTTCAACACAGCCACAGGTGCATACAGAAACTGTCCACACACAAGCTATATGACAGGGAGAGACTTTTCCATCAAGAGAATATACTGTAGAGCCAGGAGAACCTCAAAAAGGAAATTTAACCACAATCAGCTGTTAATTTCAAGAAGAATCATATATGTATTTACATCAGATAATGTTATAGTAACCACATAATCAGTGGGTTTGTTTCATTTACAGACTGTCTATGACACGTTTCAGGAAAGAATTTCCCCCAGAAACAAGTGACATAAGTGGATCACTGCAGAAAATGTCATCCTCAAACAAGCTGAGAATTTTTCCTCCTCTGGGAGGAGCAAAGGAGGGAGTCACAGTAAAGGTATAAAACAAGTTACTTTTTTGTAGCCCCATGTCCTAAAAAAAAAAGCATAAGGAGGAATAAAATGTAATTGGTCATTCCTGTCCACTTGTACAGGATAAAAAAGAAACCACCACAGGGAAATAACAAATTCAGAAATGCAGAAGAGAAATAGTTAGCACTACATGTTATTATGAGGTACCAATAAAAACCACCAAAAGTTCATGAGCTTCATGCTTAATATTTTTAATTTATTTTGAGTTGTTTCAAAAGGTAAGGAGGAGAAACAAGAACAAAACACAAGCCACAGTGCTCTGGGACACATCAGATTAAGATATTTCTGAAAGGACTAATACAAAGCTAGGTACCAAAAGAAGGGTGTCCTTGCTGCAAGAATGTATGCTGGTTAAAATAAATTAATAAATCAAGTGCTTTGATTGAACTAACACCTAAGCTGTCTCATTCAAGGTAGGAACACCTATCCCCTCCTGTGACACCTCCTCCCACACCATTTTGGCATGTTTGGTGCAGGCCAGGAGTTCCCAGGGCCATACAATTTCTCCATCTCCATCCCAAGATCACTTGCAAGCCTTTTAGTTGTCCACATCTTTCCCAAAAAATGGGATGCTACTCAACAAAGAAAGCAGTGCCAGTCTAGCTTGGAATTTCAGTCTTTCAGATGGAAATAATTTGATTACAGATTACAGTGACTAAAGTAACAATCTTGGGTAACAGATATACCTAAAACTAACACACTGTTGGTATTTCAGAAAACAATTTAAATGAGGTAAAGTAGCATGCTGAAAATATGTATCCTAATAAATAAAGTTATTATTTTCTCATCAGTATTCATTCAAGATCTAATTATATTTGGGTCTAAAAATTTTTAAAAAGAAACAAAAGAGTAACATTACCATACTGAAACAAGATACTTCTCATAATCAAAATTTCCTTTTTACGTTATTAAAATTAATTTCTAAATGGAATATCTCCTCATGTATCTATGTTGACTGGCATATTAATACAGCTGTTTTGCTCAATACTATTTTAAAACTTCCTTTTTTCTTTAGTTTCTCCATTGTTTCCTCACACAGTGTGGCACACAAGCTTGTCTCAGCCACTCCTGTATGCTGCTCCGCCTAGTGGATGGAGGGACTGTAACCACACAAAATGTACAATTTAATCTTATCTTAGATTTTTAACTGCATGATTACAAGGCTTCCCTGATTACACTGTTCTGATAAAACTATTAGCAATACCAAAGTTCTTTTTGCTCTAAGGTAAAAAGCTGCCTTTAATAAAACAATGTTATAGTTTTATAAGAATAGAATCTGGTCACTGTAGCAGTAAGTATAAAATGTCAGGGTTTACCTACAGCAGGTATTATAAAGACAAAACAAAACAACATTGCCAATTTTATCATTCATGCACTTTCATGTGTCTATAATAATATTATATAATTATTTAATCCCAGGTAAATTAGGGAGTTGTTTATAGCTTAGCCAGAGCTAGGGTGCACATCCAGAAGACCTTTTGTAGTTCCTGTTCAAATCAGTGGGCCAGTCCTCTGCATGCAGCTGGTGCAAGGACTATTGGAAGGTGGGATGGAAAAATGCCTAAGTCCACACGCTCACTTGACAGGTGATAGTGATCTCCCAGCAAAGGGCATGGAGCAAGTAATGTGGTGGCTGGCTCCAGCAACACAGGCTTATGTTCACAGAAACCTGAGGAGCCTGAAAGGATAGACGCTTTCAGAAGGAAAGATGTGTGATTTTTCCAAATACAGAAATTCAGCCTCACGTCACACACAGATCTGATAGGCATCCAGACAGTGGCAGAGTGTTTCTGACTTAAAGGAGTTTGTTAGACTGGGAAACTCAACTATCTAACTGCTCTATCATTAACTGACAAATAAATTCCACTCAATTGTGTTCAAAACACAATTTTTACTTCAAGATAGGAAGAAGGAAAAACAAGTGCATAATTAGTGTGGTCAAGCTAGCACAAATTGCAAGTCAGTGGCCAGCAAGGACCTACGACTTAAACAGCACCTTCCACCAAGTAAATGCTTTGCTGGAAGAGTCAGTAAGAAAAACACTTCTTGACCTATTCCCTCAGCTGCCAAGTCTGACAACAACAAATGCATCTTCCCCACTGTTTTTTCTCCATTCTGGAGACACTGAACGCAAGAAGCCCTGGCTGTCAACAGCCTGATCTCACCAGTGCCTGCACCACTCCCAAGCACTGGATGCATCCATGTTCAACCCCGCTCTTCTTACATGCAAGGTGATGGGACCAGGAGGTCAGGCCTTTGGCACAACAAGCCCAGCTCCCTGGAGTGGGTCTGCCTCCCTCTTTCTGAATCCTTTGTTGCTATTCTTCTTCAGTTTCCCCTGGGCAGACTAGAGACCAGCTTTGATGTGTACCACAGTGTACTTCACGTACATCTCCTCCTGCAATGAAATGCAGCCCTAACCCAAGCTTTTCTGGCAGTTTCAGCAAATAATCTCTCATCTGATTACTCCTCCATGAGCAGATGAATTTCAGCTACTACTCCCTGGAAGCAATCAGAAGAGGATATTAAGACCGAGGTCCAAGCCTGCCCATAAAAGTACTACAAACATCTGGAAATACAGCTCTGCATTGTTTAACCCACTGGCCTTGCCACACTCAGCTGAAGGTCGCTCTGCATCCTCCTCTTACACCACAAGGTCAGGGAAAAAGCATGGGAATATGGCACAGGACAGCATCGGCAAACACCAGATCCCTGCCAGATTCCTGCCTGCAGCTGTCCACATCCATCCTAATCCCTTTTTTGGCAGCTGCGCAGCCTGCACTGATAGCACCAACCAAATTCAAGCAGTTTTGCTCAAGTTAAAATTTTGACAGCTTAACCCTCTGCTGTGACAGAGTACTTAGAAATCTATAGTCAGTGTCAGCTTCCCACAGGCTGGGATCTCCTCAGACCCTTAAACCGGAGTTGGGTGCTGCAATCACGTTAGGAATAAAGCCCTTGGGGGAAAGCACGTGTGCCATTTCTCTGAAGCGCAGCATTTTGGTTCTCACGATTATCTAACCGTGCTGGGGTTGTTACCCCTTTCCGGCAGCACTAGCTCCCGCAAGCGTCTCTGAGAAGGGATGCGATGACCGGCGGGGGCTGCTCCGGACTGCCGGCCCCGCGCGGGCAGAGGGGTCTCGCAGTCCCCGCAGCCCCCGCCTTCCCCACAGCGGCCCCGCAGCCGCCCGCTCGCTTCAGGCACCGCCGCCTGGCCTGCGGCCGCCGCACGACCCTGGCCCCGTCTCAACCCCACGGCCGAGGGTTCTGCCGCCCCCCGCGCCCCCCGGCGGGCCCCGGGGCCGCCCCCCGGCCCGGCCCCGAGCATGCTCAGTGCCGCCCTGACCTACTTTCCCCGCCGGAGCCGGCAGCGGCGGAGCGACGGGAGCGCACGGCACAGGCACGGCACGGCACGGGCACGGCGCGGCACTGCGGCAGCGCCGCGCTCCGCCCGCCCCGGCCCCGGCCGCGGGCCCGGCGCCGGCATGGTGCTGCGCGGGGCGCGCTGAAGGGCGCGGCGGCAGCGGGCGCTGCCGCGGGGAGGCGGCAGCGGCGGCGGCGGCGCAGCGGCAGCAGCAGCGAGCGAGCGGGAGCAGCGGGCGGGCAGGTGAGCGGCGCGGGGGGCGCGGGCCGCGGTTCCCCAGCGGGCGGGCGGCGGTCCCGGGGAGGCGCTGCCCGCCGCCGCCTCCATCGCCCGTGCCGCCGGCACCTGCCGCGGCTGCCGGTGACCTGCGAGCCGGCCCCGGTGCCGCGGTGGCTGCGGAACTCCGCGGTGAGCCCCGGGCGCGCTGTCCCGCCGGCGGCCCCGGGCGAGCCTGGAGGGCTGGAGCAGGATCCGGTGGTCGTGGCGGGGAAGCGCTGCAGCTCGGCTGGCCAGGCACGGCGCCTCTTCCGCGGCGGCTGTCGCTCGCGGCAAGCCCGGCGTGGAGCGCCGTATCTCCTCGCGCAACGGGAGCGCAGTAATGCTGTATTCAGCATGAAAGTTCAGGAGATTATTTCAAATCAGCACCAAGTCTTGAATGAAAGTGGGTTTCGTTAGGCAAAAATAAAGCAAATGAGCCCAAGACTTTACTGGAGCTTTCCAGCTCCAGCGCGCAGGATGCTCGCTGCTGTCCCGCCCTGGGAGGGAAATGCGAGGTGACATCTCAGTGCAGAGACCTCTTCGATGGAGCTGTCTTCAAAGAGAGATTAAGTTGTGCTGCCTGAAATTTAAAATAAAGGATGCCTCCTGATATTTTGCTTTAATTACTCATTTACTTCACTGGATAATCTCATAAGATAACACTCAATTTCATAAGTGACCTGAGGGAACTAGAATCAAAGACTTCAGAGTGGTCTTGAAATAATCTCTCAAATCCTGTTTCTTAACAGGGCCAATTCGAGCAGTATCGGACAAGGGAGCTTAAGAGAACACAGAGCGCTACTGAGCAGGCACTTTTCTAGTATATTTGTCTGGAGAGTCTTGTAAGAGACTACACTTCCTAAAACAACCCTCTTTCATTTGTTACATTCAAGCATCTTAAATGGAGCTACCCTGATAAGCCTGCTTGGGGAAATAAAAATACCAACTGTGACAAGATCCTAAATGCGACCTCAGTTGGTGCATGTTTGTCTGAAGGACTGTAAACTTATTTCAAAAGGAAAAACATAAAGAATTTAGGGGGGAAAATGTAGCATTTTAATTCTTTAGAGACTATATTGTGGAAGAGTTCCTCTTTTCACTGCAGTAGAACAAAATACGGCAGATCTTTTTTCAGTGGAGACGATGCTTTGCATGGCAGGAATCCTTTGTCTGGCTTAGAATGTACAGTTAGCAACAGCACCATTGATGTACTTGTGGTTGCTGTACTAGAAATCTTTTTTTTTTTAGAAATCTGCCTCATCCAGACTTCAGCATATCAACATCAGTTGATGCTGAGTGTAGCTTACGCAGCTGGAGTGCACATTGTGCACCCATTTATTTCTGAAGAATTTGGAGTCTGCAGAGGCTTGGACAAACAGCAGAACATCCACAACAACAACAACAGCAGATTTTGTGTCCACTATGTATTTCCTGTCCTGAAGGTTCATAAAGTTTAGAGATAAAATCAGTTACTCTTAAAACATTTAGCACATGGTGGGAGTGTGGTAGTGAATTCTGAAGTGATCTATGTTATAAAATTCCTGTTGCCTTCCTGCAATTAGACAGGTCCTGCACGAATTTGAAGGAGGAGGATGGAGTTGGCACAGAACCTGGCTAAAGCACATTCATTGCTTTGACCAGGAGAACAAAACCTAAACCCAGCCAACAGAGGGTCACATTTGTGACACAATGACAGGGGCTTCTGAGGAATGATTTGAATGGAAAAAAAAAAATCTCCATTTCAGTTCCTGTCTTCAGAGTTTGGAATGTGGGGCTGGCATTTCTTTTACAGTTTAAGCTTTTTGCCCAGTGTAAGGCACCAGTGAGATGTGGATGCAATTTACAACAGGGAGAGTGAGCTTGCCAGCAGTTAAAGCAACCTGTACCAAGCTTTGCTAGCAGGGTCTTCTTTGTCTCTCAGCAAATTGCACCTTTACTAGAAGTCTT
>VZSR01003049.1:16142365-16207047 GCA_013398615.1 Brachypodius melanocephalos
AGGTCTTCGATACTTCCTGGAATTTTTCATTCCTGCAAGTCTGAGCTGCCATCCATTCATGCAGACTTGTGGGCTTTTGCAAATGTCCCTCTGTATCCTTAATTTTGTTATTTAGTATTGACAATTAAAACAGTGGCATTTTCTGCCCATATACAGACCCACCTTAGAAACATAATTTCCAGGACAATGGAGAGGTTATCACTTTTCACCAGTTACTGGAATTAAAGTCATCATCCATAGCAGCATTTTAGAGCATTTATCAGCAATAACAACCTCTATACAGATGTGTGTAAATAATTTTATTTTGGAAAAGGGCCACTATATATAGAAGAATTTCTTATTGCATTAAGAACAACCTACCTAGCCCAGACCTAATATTTAATTGACATGGGTCTTCCACTGAGAGTTTTTTTTGCAAGAAAAGATTCTTGCTGATCACACAGGGGCCAGGGCACTGCAGCTGGGCGTGTGTGTGTGGTTTCCAGTCCTGTGTGGGTGACTGTGTGGTACACACACAGTACTGGATGCTGAGAAAGTTATGTGCCTTTACTGTTACACTTTTCAATGCGGCGTAGACCTAACTGGCACACAAGTCTGAAATTATAGAGGTTCTTTAGTAAACTCTTGAGGGCCTTCAGCTAAATTATTGCATACACATAGCAATATACAGTCATGCTTGGAGAGGGCTGAATTGATCACGTTTGGGTACAAGCAAGACTTAAGCTGCTGCATGGTGCAGGGTAAACTTGTTTGAATTCATCTTCTGTCCCCTTTGTTACTTGTGGAGGAAAGAGGCACAGACACCTTTAACCTGAAATAATCACTTTCAATTGCAATCAGTCATGAGTGCTTAGATTCCTTTAAATTCCCACTCTGACAAGGTTAATCCTGTCCTAATCATGGCATCTATGTGTGTAACCTCTTTGCCCTGTATCACAGCAACCAATAAATGTGAAAGCCAATCATTAAAAATTATATCCATCTTACAGTTCTGTAGGGATAGGGAAGAATTAATCATACTCAAATCTGTTTTCTCCTATTCTTGTTTCTTACATGTTCCAAATAATATGGGAGTCTTTTGTTAAAATAGCATAATATAAGCTATATCAGTGCATTGAAAACATTCAGTTGTTCAAAATTTAGAGTTTAAATAGATTTTTTAGCCTGCAAAGTCCTTTTTTTAAAAAGCAAAATTTAATTTTTAATTTTATGTTTTATTTAAATGTCCTACATCTGGGCTTTTCCTTCTTCCTTTGGAAAAAGAAAACCACTAGATGTGCTTAAGGGATGATTGGCTTTTACAAGCATAGCTCAAAGGAGGAAGTGGAAGAAGTGAACTTCTGCATTGCTATGTTCTTAGTAGAGTCTCATAAGCCTTGCTAAGAGCATATGAGATCTGTTGCATTTGCTGACATTGGTTATTTAAACTGTTGGCAGAATAATGCTTACAGAGTGCTGGAATAAATAAAAGATATGAGGTGCGTAAAGAAAATGAAAGAGATGTAGAACTTGGTGAGTACAGTCAGAGCTCAGATGTCCATGGAAGTGTGGGAGGGATTCTCTGTGCATCTTCATTTCTCTCTGTTCCTCCTTTCTCAACAGAGAGAACTCTTAAGCATTGATGCATTTGTACTTACTGCAACAGCAAACCAGCAGCTATGCTGAAAGTTTGCAAGGAATTAAGCAAGGGACTCTTAAAGCCATACAAATGTTTCTGGAATAAGAACTCTGTATACAAAACTATACTGAATGGTAATAGTACAGGCTCCAAGTAAATACAAACACCGAGTAAATCTAGATAATCTATATAAACAAAGCTTTTATTTCCAAGAATAAAATTCTTCAAAGCATTTATACCTAATCAAACATAGGCTGGGTTTTGAAAAGTCTCCACTATGGATAACGTTGAATTTGCTTTATGATCTGGGTAACCTACAATTCAATAGGACATTTTCATGACAGTACCTGCCTTGATGAAAAATGGCAAGCTTCTCCACTAAATATAGAGCTTTGCTTTTGCTGCAGTCATTAAAATACCATATGAAAAGAAAACTCAGATTTCTCAGTCCATATAAGAGTACACAACTGAATTACAACTTTTTAATGAGAAGTTAAGCATCCAAGTTGCCTGAGTGCTTTTGTTGCTTCAGTGTATTTTGCAAAAAGCTGTTTTCATATGGCAGAGATGCTGGAATTACAGATGTGGCAACAAAAGGGGATTTTCCAGAGGTTTGGCATTTTTAAGGTACTTTTAAATAACCTCTCCAATAATTACCCACCAACAGTCTTCATTCTTTTTTTAGGTTAATGGATTAGCATCTCTGAGTGTTCATTGACATCAGGAGAGTGCACATTCAAAAACAGGGTTAAATCAATGGGTCCATTCAAATATTTAAAGTGAAGCTCTAGGATGCCATGTGCTTGCTAGTTTTGCAATATTGAGACATGAAGTTGGATAAAGAGAATAAAGAGAGACATGAAGTAGATAAAGAGATACTGAGGAGAAATTTACAGTAAAAAACCCTAAAACATTTACACACTGATAAAGGCAACACAAAAACTCTCATTGTACAACTGCTAAATAGAAAGGCATATGCTTCTTTCCCTAAATGAAAAGTCTGGATATAACATTAATTTTCAACTGCACATCTAAAATATGTAATCACCTTATTGCTTGCTGCTCTTTTGCTGCAGCGTCTTGTTACAATATGGAACCCTGAAACTAAGACAATTTTATCTTTATGATGCTTCTTTCCTTTGTTACCCCCCTAGAGTGTTGTGTGTGTTCAGACCAAAATAATTTTAGAAGACAAAAACTGATAATGACTAAGTTTTGATCAGGTTCTGCCATTAATGTTAGAATAAGCTACATCCCTTGATTATTCCATTTTCTTTTGTTGTTGTTGTTGTTATTTATCATTTGTCACCTTACAAAACAGATTGACAAATGTTTGCCTGTAAGAACTTGCCAATGCCTGCAAAATACACACTTAATTTATAAGCTCCTTTCTTATAATTTTTTTAAAAACAGGAGTGCTAGAAAAGGTCTCCAGGTTGCCATACTGATAGCCCTTCCTGTTCACTGCCCTGGGTCATACACTCAGGGGAAAATACATATACAGAAGTTAAGTCCCCACATTCGTCATAGGCTGTCTTAATCTATGAATCTGTACTTGTAAATTATATAGACTCTCTCTTGAATCTTCATAGATTCCCAGCCCTTATTTTATCCTATGTCGAGAAGTTGAGACAATCACCTTGAGGGAGATGATTTTCCCCCTCTCCTCTACCCTATGTGACTCCACCTGAAGTACTGCATCCAGGTCTGGGGTCCTTAGCACAAGAAAGATGTGGACAGGGTGAAGCAAGTCCAGTGGAGGGCAACAAAGATGCTCAGAGTTACCTTGGCTGGAAATAAGTATTCTCTATATAGTAAAGAGGAGATGTACTGTTTGTGTCATGTAAATACAATGCAGAAGGCCAAATACTTATTTTTTCAGGCTGTAGTCAACACTCTCAGTCTTATTCTAAAATGCTGCTACTCAAAAAATTATGAAGGAGGTCATGAAGACAATTTCCCAGCATCCCATATAGCAATTTTTAAGATCAGACATATTTTTTCACATTGTCTTCCCCAAGTCAATTCTTGTATTTGTGTTTTTGGAGTATTAGAGTGTCTTTAGGTTGTGGGGGTGGCAGGGCTCTGGGGGCCATTTGATTCAACAGCCTTATGAAGCACAGCCAGGTCAGTCAAGTTTTGAACTTCTTAAAGGATGGGGATTCCATAGCCCATCTGGGCAACCTATTGCAGGACTTGACTGACCTCCTGCATAAAAGTTTTTTCATAAATATTCATAATTTCTGTTGTTGCCATATGTGTCCCTTGTCTCATGTCCTTTCATAGCACATCTCTCAGGAGCCCATGTCTGTTGTCTCTATACCCTCCCATCAGGTGGCTGAAGGCAGCAAGTGTGACACCAGGTGACTGAGCACACATGGCCAGGAGGTTTCCTAAAGTTCCCAGGCAGCTGAAGGCTGCTGAAGAGACTAAATAAGCATATAGCTTGGGGCTGCTGCCCAGTTGGGAAGCCCCAGTCTAGATGTGCAGAAGGAAGCTCTTCATCTCATGATCACCAGCAGGTCACCTCTTGGACATAGCCAGGGAAACAGAAAGCCATGAAGCTAAGAAGGACTGAAATCCCCCACTCTGGGAGAATGAACAGAGCAGCTCTTCTGGAACCAAGCATTAATATTTTATCAACTGACAAATGAATAGAAAAATAAGTCAGAATTTTTTCTGCTAGTTGTAAATGAGTGACATTTCTTTTCATCTGCATGTCTGGATCCTAACAATTAGACCTTTTCAGTCGGTGGTTCTCACACATAAGCTTATGAACTGGCAGTGAGCTTCCCACTTCTGTGGCATAAGTTCCTTCATTTGCATTCTTGTTTCACTAACACCTGTTAACTTTTACTTTTGCCCACTCTTAAAAGACATTGCCTATGGAAACTAGGAAAAGTAGCAAGTAGTTTTTGAATAATAAAAAACTAGCCTTAATTTTGTTTTGTAGCATCAGCCTTTATACTTCTTTTAGACAAGTGAGAACTAGAATGAAAATAATTTCATTTTGTTGGTCACTTACAAGCCAAGGAAGATAGCATTGGGATGTTAAAGGTATAGGAGGACAATTTATGCATTATGCAGTAAGCTGGCTTCTTGTGCTTCACTTATAAAATGAATAACCTCACAGTTAATAGGATTACACATTATTCCAAGAACAAGAACAGGCCAGTCTTACAGATGTGAGCAAGCCAGGAAAAGGTATGCATCGTTGCCCTCCTGTTCTGTTCTTTTGTGCTCTGTCCTCACATTGTTCTGCAAAAATGCAGCACTTACAACCATGACCCCACACCCATTTTCTTTGGTGGCAGTAGTATGGGAAGCAAACACATCTGTGACATGAAAAAATAAATGGTCAGTCAGAACATGGCTCTGATTAATGTTCCTAGTCAGTCCTAGACATGTCTTTTGTTTAGAGTGATGCCTGATTTTGGACAGAGAAGTTGTAACTGCAGCTTTTGTCCATGTTTGACATTAATTAGGAGTAAAACTATCATGCTGCAGCTCTGCTTTTTCTGGAGTACATTCCAGGGGACCTCTCTGGATAGAAATAGAACATAGAGAGCTCTCTCTGCATAGAAAGCATGCTAGAGCTGGCTGTCATGTCACTTAAAAGAAAAGCTTGTCGTGTTCTCATGTGGCTGAAGTCTTTCCTTGGAAGTTAATCTCCCAATCAGTAAATCTGTTGCTTTAATATTTTCAATTTACACCATTTGGGTTGGGGAATTAAAAACCAGAACTATTTAATCTATGGACCACTGGCAAGCATTTTTGAGTGCTAAATTTTGCTACAGATACAATACAGCAGGACAGTTTCCTGTACACATGTTCTGGGTGCTGGAGGAGAGTTTGGGGATCCCTTTCACTCCATCTTCAGAGGTAAGCCTGTCTCTGTCCCACAGCTTTGCATGGAAAACATAGCTCAGAATAGCCAGGGGTGTTCTTTTTCCATTTTATGCACCACAAATTTAAAAGTTAAAAAAAAAAAAGTTTATGTAACTACATTAACTATATTATATAGAGCATTTTTTTCCTAAGTATTTTACAGATAGCTCATATGCTTTGGCGACTACATTCTTTCCATGACCAGAAATTAGCTCTTTGTTTATAGTGACCTTCTCATGGTAAAAATGCTGAGACTCAATCTGTTCCTACAAAGTGAGCCTCAGGATTCCTTCTTTAGAGTACTATGTTACTCTCAGTCTTGAGGAGTTATTACAGGAATCTTTGTTTTAGTGTAGTCAATCCAGCTTTCTCTGACTTAGGTCAGATTAAAAGGTTACAGTTTTGGCTGCCTTCATCAAGTTTATCATGGGTCACAGCTAATTGCTGCCTCCTGTGGCCAAGATCCTGAGTGACAGCACTGTACCCACTTCTCCAATACTCTGGATTCTCTTCCTGCTTAGCCAGATATCACTAGCAGTCCTATTTTGGTCTCAGTCTTCTCCCCATTTAGTTGTGTGATTAAACCATAACTTGTTACATCACTTATGATTAGCAAAGCAGCTGGCTTCCAGATCTATGTTCCCTGATATCCTCGGGCTGCTCTTGTGCTTATGGCAAAGCAGGAGGACAGGAACTCTCAGCAAATCTTCCTTTGCATCAGCGTCTGGTGTGAGCACATTTTCTATCCTTTCATTCTCTTTCTGCTTCTCCCTGCTTTCCTAACCTGACTCTAGCATTCTTGGTCATGCCCAGCAGGTTTGCAGAGGGTCCTGGACATTCAGGTCCCAGCATGGCCATCCTGTAATTTTCTTGTGTCAGTTGGGACTAAGAAAACCTTCTTTGCTTTCTTCCATCTCTTTTTGTTTCCTGATACCATTGGAGAAAATGCACACCAAAGGAAAGATTGCCTACTGCTTCCTAGTTGACCTGGGAACATTTGTCTAATCTTGTCTCCTAAAACACCATTCTTCAGAGAGATCTCTCCCTGTCTCCTCAAACATACTCAGGCACTTCCCTGGATGGCATATGAAAGCAGCAACCTTCATTTCCAAATAATTTTGCTTTAAACCTACTGCCTGATTATTCCTCATATTAGCCATCAAACTGTAGTTAGTTCAAATAAAAGTGTATCTGCAGAGGTATTTAGTGTTTTCTTAATATTCTACATTCCAGTAACATACATGAGAAAGTACATTCCCAGGAGCAAGAACAAGGAGTATGTAAGAATCTTACACAGTAGACATAAATTATTCATCTCTATTTCCTAAAATTTACTGCAGCTATTTATGGTTCTATTCTGGGCCAGAATGAGGGAGTCACTGTTACCTTCAGACAAGCAATTGACCCTTGGGCCATACTGTGGACCTGTCACATTTGCTATCACTACACAATGGTACAGTTTCTGCTTTCATATGCTCTGTGTTCAAAACAGGTAAACATACAGAATAGGCAACGCCTTCCTGCCACCACACCTTCCAAACCTCTGCCCACATCCCTGTGCAATCTGTGGGCCATCAGCTGCCTTGAGCTTCCTAATACCCTGTTGATCCCTTCCTTACAGGTTTTCTTTTCAGCCACTGGGGAGATGCTATTTCGTTTCCTTCTGGAATGCAAATTGCTCTCCACAATAAACATCTTTTTTTGGTTGCTACTGATTTTTCTGCTGTAAAATTATATGGTAGACCCAAATACAGTAATAACAAGCTCCAGACAGTAATTAGAACACAAAGCTTAATCAGTTTATATTGTTATCTTTTGCCCTTCCCATTGTCTTAATCCAGCCAGTCTCTGTTCCTGCTCCTTTGCCAGGAAGTGTGATTTTGGCTTTTCTGTATGGCGCAATGCAGATCTTTCACACTGTACAGAAACATTTTATAGACTGAATATGTGTAATCATGAAGAATGTCAGTCTCTAAGGTTAATGGATTAGTAGAAATAAGATGTAAATAGTTACTGAAGTGAATAGGCAGAACTGAAAGTTTTTTTCCCAAACTGCTGACTCAGACAGAGTGTAACTTCAAAAGCACAGACTCTACCTGTTTTGCATAATTGGAAGTAGATTTCTGAAGTCATTGTTAATATAGCTCTATATGACAAATGAGATTTACATATTAATTTAAAGTTAAAAATTATTCTGTCTCTTCAAGACAAATACTTCCACATTCAGTAATAATAAAAGCAGAGAAAAAACAAGGACAGGCTTGAAGCTGAACAGACATCTACATCATGCCAGCAGTTTATCTAAAAAACCATAGGTTTTCATTTCTAGTAATGATTCATCCTGTAAAATGGAAGAATTAATTTGCTTTTTCAATAACACCTGTACCTATTTGTATGAAAGCAAGTTCATTGCTTTACTGAGAAGAGAGGATGCATAACAGAACAACCTAAATCAAATATTACCAGTTAAAGGCAGTAATGTTGCTTTCTTTCCTTTTTGAATACAGAAGAAAATAAGGAAGGGGATTTTTCATTTGTTTCTTTTTATTTTAGTGTTTCCTTTATATATGGAACTGATCTAGGGAACTGATCTTGTCAGCAGTTATTTTGTGTGCTCAGGCAGATGAGTTACCATGGGTCAAATGTATATTTAAGAAAATATAAACTTTTTTGAAATGGAAGTGTTCATTTGGGGAAAGTTCATTAGATAGTTTCCTATATTTGGATTCCAGATAGATTTCTCTATCTAAAAAAATTTCACTAAGTTTCAGTTACTTACCTTAGAAACACATGAGTAGATACAGTATAGTTGGATACTCTGTGATTTTAATATGATTTGTGGCCTTTAGACTCTTGAGTGAAATTTTCCAAGGTGCTCATTTTGAGGCCAACACTGTGCCCTCAGTCAGTACTGAATGCCAATTGTGTTCACTGGGAGCATAATGAGGCCAATAGAAAGCACATTTGTAACCCCCCCCACCGCCTCTGTCCAGAAACTGAAATCACTGCTTCAGAAAGGCCTCATTGTGGGTGATTAGTTGAGAGAAAATACTGAGGGAGAGTATGCAAAAAGTACACAGGCAAAATGCTTAATGCCACATAAGGAACGGAAAAGTCCTAACTTCATTTGTATCTCAAAGGAACATTAGCCATAATTATGTCACTAGCAAGTACTCTTCTTTACGAATCTGCTCTAAAAATAACAACACTGAAATTATTTTATCAAGCATGAAATACCCTATTTTAAGAATAGTCTTCCATGCTATGTTTTATCTTAGCAGTAGCTTAAGAAAAGTGAATGGTCTGATATGTTTTGCTCTGTGTGCTGCTGTGTTTGGGAAAAAACAGTGTATATCAAGAATTCTAAGATCCAAAAACCCTTCCTGGAATTGTTCTTTCTTACACCATGTTTTACAGTTCATCTAAGACCATGCACGTGATAGAGTTGCAGCCCCAAACTGGTAGTGACAGCTTTTAACATGCTGCACCTCCATTTTTCCTGCTGATTTTGCAATTTTTTTTTTTTAATTAAAAAAAAATTTAAAATCTGTTGAACTTTTGGCATTAAACTGTAGCTGCTACTGTAGTTAAAATGCTGCTAAGGTCTAGGTGATAAAAGCCTTCTCCTACGCCTGTCACTTTGAACAACACCATTGTCAGGAAAATGTATGCATCTTTTTCCAGTAAGGATAAGTACTGTGATAACATTAGCATTTAGACAAGACACTGCGATGATGATTGTGAAATGCATTAATGGATGTGTCACTATTTTAAAAGAGCATATCTAATGGATTGTTTATATATGCCATCTCACCATACTTATTTATTTATTTTATAGGATATTTTAAACATAAAATTGCACAGATCAAAGTAGAACTCTCCTGTGACCTGCTCACCTCAAGGACCTGCATTCAGCAGAGCCAGTTCCCTGCCAGTCGTGCACACCACTGAAGGAAAATGGACATACTGAACAGCCGCCACCTTTTGTACTTTCTGCCTACCACACGCCTTGTCATCTTATTAGCAGCTTTGAGCACTGCTGAGGATGTGAGTAACAGCACTTTCAACCGCACTGACACACACTCGGGGGCCGCGCCTGCCGTCATCTCCCGCATCGACCACATCATAGTCAAGGAGGGCCATAGTGCCTTGATCGACTGCAATGTCCAAGGGAGTCCCAGCCCACGTTACAGATGGTACAATTCCAATGGCCGCCTGCTCCAAGAGGAGGAGAGTAAAGGTAGGATCTTACTAATATCACTGATGTAGCCTGTCCAGAGACACTTCTGATTTCAGCAAATTGACAAATAACCTGAATTTAATGGCTTGGCTGTGGTATTTTCCTGTGTGAAAATAAATGAAAGCCTGGTGGCAGTTATAAATTTTTTATGCACACCTTGGAAGAAAACAGTAACTTTTTATGTGTTATTTATAGCAACACATAGCAAGAAGCTGAAGCAATTAACAGAAGGTGTAGACAGGCCTCTTTTCATTGGAAGACTTCGGGTCTGTTCCTGTTTCTCATTCTGTCCTTCTTTGTTCTTCTCTGGCACCACAAAAAGATTAAAAAGCTGTTTCCCAACTCAAAGGAGGGTTCTTGTGACACATGAGAATAGTTTGTTGGCGTGAACTCAACACAGCTAACTCGCTGATATGCCTGCTGTCTTTTTGTGCAGTGCCATGGTAGTGTGAGAAACAGGAGATGCCCTGAACAACCAAGTGCAAAACCTATATAGGGCAGCAGTCAGAAGGACAGGCCAAATTTGAGCCTTCCTGGCTTTAGTTAAGACTCTTCAGTGGCATTTGCCAGAGATCATAATTACACATAAGCTTATTTTCCTTAAATGGAAGGTTTGGGTGATAATCCTGGTTATAGTTCTAGGGAATGTTTGAGGGGAGTGTGGGTATATGAAAGGTGTTTTTCTCATGTAATCCTTCCATAGTGACTGCTTTGTTCACTGCATGATGAAATAAACTCTTAGTTGTAATACGGCATGCCTAACTAATGGCTGACCTGACAGAGAACTCTGCTGTGATGGGTGTAATGATTGACCCAGCTTGATGTGAAAGAGCATTGTGTATCTGTAAGAGCTTACTGCATAACTGGTTATGTTTTACAGTACAGCATGTTATCATTTTTTGAGTAAAGCTAAAGAAAGAACTACTTGAGCTACTAAGCAGACTTTTGAACATGATTTGTGTGGTTGTGGCAACATACAGCAATTAGTGTGCTGGAGTGTTTTGCTAAGGTTTGCCAACAGAAAATTTCCCCTTTAGTTAGGCATCTAAATGTAGGTCTTTGTGTAGCTGAAAGAGGTAGCTAAAACAAACATTTAGGTAGGTGAGCAAAAACTTTGACCAAATCAGTAAAAAGTGCAGATGTAATATTAAGAAAACATAATTTAATTTAGAATTTAAGTCTCCTTTAAGAGACTTTCTGTAAGAAATGTTTCCTAGCTTGAGACCTTTCTATGTGATGTTAAGTATGGCATTGAATTATTATCAAAATCCAGCAATGATACCTTTTCTAATCATTGTTTTCTTATGTGGGTCAATATGTCTGTCAGGATCCACTGGCATAGACCCAGTCACTGAGTCACAGTTAAATGGCATTATGTCATTTAGAACAGCTGGAGCCAGGACACATCACAAGGCATCTTGTTATTTCACAATTAATGGAAACCTACTTTGCAAAAAGGACCAGCATTCCAAATCAAAGAAATACTGAGCAGCAAATACTCTTTGTTTTTCGTTATGCTGGAGGTGGAGGAAGAAGTGTCATCTGTTACAGCTGCTAACATTTCCTCTTTAAAGGAGTTTTTCTCTGAATTTGCCTAACTTTAGCAGGTTGGGGTGATTTTTTTTTTTTTTATGTGAAGATCTGATTTACACTAAGCTTTTATTTATTCTGCATTTTTAAATTGCAGGCAAAACGATTCAGCTGTTTTCAAGAATTATGCTAGAGTAAAAAATATTGTTTCAGTTAAGTTAAAACTTCTAAGTAAGAGGATAAAAAAATGTAATTAAGAGCTGCCTGTACACATGAACTGAGGCAGAGATCTTGTGGGAATACTTTCTACATAGGCTTCTACTGGAGATAATGTAAAAAAACCAATTTGGGTAAGCCATGTTTAATTAAAAAAACTTTGAACATGGTAAAAGCCAATAACTACTCTGAATTAAAGAGGTTTTTGACTAATGTGTTTCAGAATTGCCCACAGTTCCTTCCTTGAAAGAAAGAAGGGGAAAAAAATAAACCAATCTTTCTAACAATGAAAGAACTACTGTGAAAAGCATAAAATAAATGTAGAAGTGAAGAATACACCAACCTGTGGCAGGACTGCAATCCTACCTTGTAATTTACATGATTGCACGGGGATTTTGTGCAGGTTAGTTCTCTGATCACTGGTTCTGTGTCTTTTTCAGCTGCCTTAATGGACTTAGATAGCAGTTGGTTAGGTTAGGTTTAAGGAAAAAAAGACTGATGGTAAAGACAGGTGAATAACTGATGTTCCTTTTTGTGGAAGGTTATTGAAATTCCTTTACTACATTCAGCAGATATCTGTCAGGAATGGCTTGTGTTACAGAGATTGAAAACAGAGTTGAGTCTTCCTCTGAGCAGCAATATGTACTAGCTGATCTTGTTGGCTTATATCAGCCTTGTTATTGCTTCAAAAGGAAATCTTCTGTATGACATCTTGCTGTATGAAGCATTCAGAAGGCACAGAGGCATTCCACATTCTGGCTGTTCCCCACCATATGAATGCTTCCAAGATTGGGTTTACACAAAGGAAATAATTGGCACCAGGCTTTCCTGTTGGAGTTATGTTTTTTATAGCAAAGTTGCAATTTAAGAAGTTATATCACACCAATTAAAGAAAAAATATACATCCTCAGCTCTTAAATAGTGTAGTGATATTTGAATAAAAACGAAGCTCACTTGAGGAACTAAAAAATCTTATTACCAATATATAGTGGCAAATACAGTAAATAGGTGATTCTTGAAGCACTTTAGCAGTGGCAGGAGTGATGGTTTTTTAACATGTTTCAAATGCAGTTTCATACCTAAATTGTTCTGCTGTACCAGGTTCAAAGAATATGAAGCATTCATGTATGTGAAATGTATATGTCCATGCAGAGGACAAAGTTATCAATTATATTACATTGATAGAAATTACTTTTAAAGGTAAAAGTTCTTTTGTGGTGTGTAGATGTTCCTATGGACAAACAAGGTAAAACCAGAACCCTCTCATGGCTCTTCTACTTCCCATCTATTTCACTCCTCCTATCCTGCTTCCTTCTCTTTAAAATCATACTTCAAAATCAGTTTCTCAGCACCTCAGAGGGCAGACAATGTAGTATATTATGTCTGAAATGTTAGGGTTTTTAAAGTCTATATTAACAGAATTATATGAGATACTGTAACATAACACCAAAAATAACCCATTTGTAAGCAAATGCATCGTCAAGGAACAAAACAAAGAGGGTTTAGTAGGTTTTTCTGCCTCAAAATGCCATTGATCCTGTTCTTTGAGGAAATGTGACCTGTGTTTGGGAGGCTCTCTGGAGCAGTCCCATCTTTGTAACTTAACTGACCACAAGATTGAGATAGATGTGATGCATATTAGCTTTTTTTTTTAATGAGACCCATTTAGGGCATGCTCTGACTACCCAGAGTTGATGTCAGGGATTTGATAGTAACACAGCTAGGATCTCATGCCTTTTATGATGGTAAATTCTTTGTCTTCTTGTGAACATTATTTCCTTCTTCCAAAACCTGAAGCCAGTTTGATAAAGCCGATGTTTAAGACTATGCTGATCATGTTATAAAATACTTCTAAGTCACTCTGTTTCCTCCCCAACAGGAAAATGGTGGTTTCTTGACAATGGGCTACTAAACATTACCCGCGTGTCATTTCAAGACAGAGGTAAATACACGTGTGTCGCATCTAATACATATGGCAGCGTTAACAATACCGTGACGCTGAGGGTT
This sequence comes from Brachypodius melanocephalos, assembly GCA_013398615.1. NCBI lineage: Eukaryota > Metazoa > Chordata > Aves > Passeriformes > Pycnonotidae > Brachypodius > Brachypodius melanocephalos. Next base: position 16,155,865 of record VZSR01003049.1, read on the forward strand.
GTTTTTACCTCTGGAGATATGGGAATCTATTACATGATCGTCTGCCTTGTCGCTTTTACCGTTGTTATGATACTGAACATTACTCGGTTATGTATGATGAGCAGTCACCTGAAGAAAACCGAAAAAGCAATCAATGAATTCTTCAGAACAGAAGGGGCAGAGAAACTTCAGAAGGCCTTTGAGATCGCAAAGCGTATCCCAATTATCACATCAGCCAAAACGCTCGAGCTTGCCAAAGTCACCCAATTCAAGACCATGGAATTCGCTCGCTATATTGAAGAGCTTGCTCGGAGCGTACCCTTGCCACCTCTTATCATGAACTGCAGGACTATAATGGAAGAAATTATGGAGGTTGTTGGTTTGGAGGAGCAAGGACAGAATTTTGTAAGACAGGCGGCAGAAGGCCAGGAAACCACTGAAACAGATGAGCTTTATATGATCCCAAATGCTTTGACACGCAGTGAATCTCCCACAGCTGACTCAGATGCATCATCACTGCATGAGCCACCTCAACAGATTGCAATAAAAGTGTCAATTCACCCATTGTCCAAAAAGGACTGCATGGATGGTCAGTCACAGGAAAGCATGCAGTTGGACACCAAGGAAGAAGACACTCCTCAAACACCAGCACTTCCTGCAGAGCCCCCTCCTGAGCCTTCTGCTGAAGTCAGTTCTGATGACACAGCATTGGCAAATGACAAAAATACATGTGTTATATATGAAAGCCATGTATGATAGTTACTCCTGAATCTATGCATAGCAGGAAAATCAGGTGGAGCTCTTTTAAAAATACATATTGTACTTGCCGCTAAGCCTTACCTGGAGACTATCATAGCAAAAGCATGTAAGTGGATTATTTGGCACTTTCTTCTCAGTTTGAGTTTAGTTTACCATGATGTATGGCAGAGTAATTGCTATTACATTAATATTAATTGCTCTTTTTGATTAGGAGTATTTCCAAGAAACATTTACCTCAGCATTTTCTAGGTTGGAGTCACCTGTAGTGGCCTCCTGGAAGTCACTGGTAGTCTTTGATGTAGGACACTTGAACTTACTAAACATAAAACTGGTTTCCATTTTCCTCCTACACTCTCATTATTTCCATCTATTGCATTTTTGCAAATATTATAACTTGTGAATTTGAAATATTGCCCAAGAGGCAGCACTCCAGTAGCCAAATAAAATCCTAACAGATCCCATTTACAAAGCCTGTTTGCTCAGCTGCATTGTGATTTAGAGGGCTATTAAAGAAAGTTAAAATGTTTCCATTTCATTTGAGACCACACTGCTTAGCCACATAGGAAATAGTTTTCCCTTTTTTATGGAATGAAGATGCCAACAATTGTTTGTTTTGCATGAAGAAACAAGTTTGAGGTGTATATTACAGATGGGAAAGCCCATAAACATATTACAGAAAGTTGCAGTCCAACAACTCTGCAGGGTTTTTTTGCATACATTTGAGCATTTTCTATGTTGCCAGAAGTTTATATGGAAAAGAGATGCAAATATGCAAGACAACTTGTTTTGTTTTGAAGTAATTTGGAAGCAGTAACTATGTACCTTACCAGAAGATATACAGGTTCCATAACAGTCCTGCAAATGCCAGTAATCAGTTGATGACAATACTGAATTGGTAAAATAACCTTTATTTCGCTTCTTAATTTTCAGCAAATTCATATATTCTGAAGATCAAGCCTAAATTCATATATAAGAATTTTGAGAGTGTTGTATCCAAACTAAAAAAAAAACCCACCATAATCAAGTGTCCTACAAAATTACAAAGACAGTCATGCAAACTATTAAATGTGATATGATTGCATTGAGATTTTGAGAACCTCCTACAAGTAGGATGTTCACTGCTTGAGTACATGTGACTCTACCCCGGTAAAGCTTTAATGATCACAGCAATTGTGGCATTAAAAAGGATCAACATTTCTGCCAGGAAATGCCAGGAATGGAAGGGAAGTGATTATTTGTCTTGCAGATAGACAATAAAAAGTACCTTCTCTGCAATGAGTCTGGAAAGAAAGCACTTACAAGGAGTTTGTGTAGGGTTAATAGCATATTACTTAATTACCTGACACATTTAGTTTGGAACTAATGAACAGTCTATGATCTTATAGTGTTTAGGAAGGATTGTAGTATAAATATAGATACTTAAAATTAATCTGGAATCAAGTATATTGTAGAAAAAGAAGTCTCTTAGATCTATGAGGAGATGATGCAAGGATGGCTCTCTGGACATTTTAACAAAGCAGCCACATCTCCGTAAGGTGTCTGTTGGAGGCAATCAGTTATATTAACTGCATGGGTAATCAAGACCAGACAAAGCCAATGTTGCAGGTACATAAAAAAACCCTTGATAATGAACTGAGGTCTTACGTCAACTTCCTCATGTTAAAGCGCAGAGCCTCACCAGCAGTGCAATACAGGAATGCCCCATGACTTACATAGGTGATGCAAAGAAGGCTCCATATTTATCCTCCCGTGATTATTAAAAAAATTACATGTTTAATTATGGTCTTCAGATTTTACAACCAACTTGTGAGAAATGGGAGCATTCAGATGTCTCATATTTTTTGTGCTCACCATGGTGACAGGTTTCTATATAAAACGCATTTGCACATGCCCAAAAGGAAACATGCAAGGGCAAAGTCCCTTTTAGGAATGTGACTGGAAATATTTGAGTTCCAGCGAAGCAATATAAATGTAAAACAGAAGTTAGCTGAAGAGAATACCATAAAGAACCTCACTTCTGACCAGTGTGATTGACAATAGTATGATGCAAATTGGTAACTTTTGTCTGAATCCCAAGGACTTTTCTGTTTAGTGTTCACATCATTTGTTCAAGTTACTTGATTTGCTTCTGATATGAAAAAGGACAAGTGCAGAAACAAAAGCAGGAACTTGCACTAAACTCCTTTAATTCACCTTAACCTCCTGAGAAGAGACACATTGATGTTTCTGCCTGTCCAGCATTTACAAACAATGCCCATGCATTCTAAAGTTACCTACCTGGTGCCCAACTAAGATTGCACAGATAAGCAAGGATGTTCTCCTTGAAAGCATAAAAATAACATTTAAATTACACTTTAATTTTTTAAGTTGTAAAAATACTTATTACAGTATTTTAATTTTAATCTTTTTAAACAATGAAGTTTTTACAATAGAGATCAGACCCTTTCATGTATTTCTATGGTGTTCTGACCCTGCCTGCTTCTCTCAGGGTGTCCTCCAGCCTCTTTATTATTTATTTATTGAGAAACATTTGAGAGCACACAATCCCCATAGATTTCTTCAGTATTGCTGTGTAAACTTCCTTGAAGATACAAATGATGTTTTTCCCTAGAGGCTGCCCACAAAGGGCACATTTGAAGTACACACAAACGCACATTACAAACCACATATAAGCAACAGGTATTTAGATTAGATACATGCAATACATGGAGTGCTGGATTCCTGCTGTTGCAAGGTCAAAGGGAACCCTGAATTTTCTAGAGCTGGAATCACTCAGAGCTGAGAGTTCACAGGTAGAACTGCTCCAACCAGTCTGGACATTTAGCTTTGTGTTATTATTGGAATAAAAACTAAACAGCAATGTAGATGAAGAAAATACAGATGTTATACAGAACCCATGGTTCTCGTCTATGTAGTTTTTTAGTGGTTTTGTGTCTGCTGTTCAGTGTCTTATGCATTCGTTCTATGACACTTCTAAGCCTAAAGCTTTTCATAGGCTATCAGGAACTTCCTTTGTGGAAAACAGTTGGGAAGCAAGACCCAAACCTGTCTTTCCTGTTCCAAACTCTCTGGCTGTGCTATTATAAAGTACACAATTGTGTCTTGCAGTACTTCTTAGCAAATGGCTACTTTATGGTCCAAAAACACAATTAACAATCATAAAATTAATAATGGCTCTAAGAAAACATTAATGTTTGCATTGTTATATATTTTCATGCACCTTAAGCACTTCAGGGGCATTAATCTGTTCCTGTCATTGGACTATGCACACTTTTCGTTACATTTTTCTATTTATTATACCACTAACACTAATACTTCTTAAAACACTCAGAATCTAGAAAATCCAGTCCAACTGAAATTGCATTCTAAAATCAAAGGAACACCAAGCCAAGCTTAATAAGGAAAAGAGAGTTGCATAATATATTTACACCATTTTCAAACATTTTTGCCAAACTTAATGAAAAATGCCTGGATTACTCTAGCAGAAGAAATCAGTGTCGGATTTGAAATGTACACATTCTTTTTTCAGTAAATGTAAGAGCATACTAATCAGACCACTTAGACATAATATTCACTATTTTCTTAACATTTTCTTTTTGAGCAGCATTTGTTTACTGCCGATCCTTTTTTTTGTTCTCTGATTTGAGCATGTTTGTGATGAAACCTACCCTTCAGTTATTTTTTGTCTGTCATATAAAAAAATTTAAAAGAACCCATAGACCAGCATTTCTGTGCAGGTTTGTTGGTACTTGGTAAGGCACAGAAGTTCACTCGTGTGCTTAAAAATTACTGTATAATCATAAGACTTGTGAAATGGCATATACAAGCAGATGTTGATTTTTTAAAATCAGTGCCTGTTTTCTTCTAATGTAGATACTATGTCAGTTCCTTGATTTGCAGTTACCTTTTAACAAAAGTACTGTAACATATAACCAGGGCTTTCTGACTTCCAGTTTGGTCAGATTAACTAATTCTAGAAAGTGTTAACAGTGTCAGTTTTTCAAAGTTCTCATGGGATATCTTGGCAGCATGCTATTTTAAGAGTTGGCCTCTTAAGTATGTCATATTTAGTGGGACAACTGAAAGCTTCTTAGATGCAAAGGAAATGCTTGCACTAAACTATCGTAAGTTATATTTCATTTATAATGAAATCCTTTTTGATTTTACAAGAAATGTAAGACAAATATGAATGTGTTGTTTTGAGAAGCAGTTGCTGTATTTTGATTTAAATAACTGTTATGATTTTATAGCTCACACCCGTAAACCACAAAGAGAAAAGTTCATGCTGAAGTGGCAAAATGAAATGTGATGTAGCTTGTACATTGATCATTGTTTCAATAAAGAATTTGCACAGAGTATGCTGAGTTTGTACACATTCAACAAGATATTTACAGTGCCACAACACCACTTTCCCGCAGAAATAGATACTTAGTCTACATCCTGCACTAATTTTTGGAATAACCAGCACAAACGTTTTCCATGTCCATTATTTTCTCTCCCTGTCTTATCTTCCTATACTTTCTTCTGTCTCCAGCAGCTCTGCTGTGCCACTTCTCAAATACAAACAGAATGAAGTTAGTTGTCAGGGCAAGTGTTTCTGCACCCCAGGCACCACTACTCCAAACTGACCTTTTATAAGTCCCTGAATGGATTTTTTCCCCCCCCAGCTTTACCAGGCTCTAATGCTGTATACTATATTTAGCTCTGTGGCTCCCAGGCCCAAACTGAGTCATTTTACTCTTCCAGTAAAGGCTGATTTGTGACTCTATGGTATCATGTGTAAGTCTGTAAACTGGGCAAAAACAGTAATGTAAACTGAAGCTAAGTTACCAATTTCTTAGTCAAAATCAGAATGTATGGCAGCAAATGATAAATGTGGCAGACTTAGGACACTCAAGTTATGTTATGAGAAGCTATTTCATACCACAAGACAAGGCAAAAATGAGAAAAGCCAGACTTGCATAGCATAAAGAATACATATAAAACCTTGCTTATGATTGAGTAGAAATTCAGCATCACTATCAAATAATTTTGCCATTCTATAGCCAGTTTCTATTTTGAGAACAGACTCCTCTGTACATCTACTCTAACCAGAACCTTTCCTATGTGGCTAAGGACCTTAGGCATGACAACAGGACCAGAGTTATCAAAAAGAGCCTTTTCTCCCTTATCTGCCATTTTAAAAATTATTTTCAGGACTATTTAGCTGTGTATCAAATGCCAGTCACAGACTACCACCCTGTCCTGTTGTGGAGCCACAGAGTTTGAGATCTCATGTTGAAGATGCAGAAGCTGGACCTTCTGAAATATATTTGCCTTTTTTTATATAGGTTTTGATTTTACTACACAATAAACCATTCATATTTATTAACAATTCAGGCCCAGTCATTCTCAATTGATTAATACAGAGAAGCAAAATAAATGCCAGATAGACTTCCCTCTTTCTGAGGCATCTTATTGCTTCTGCCTCAAGATTAGCCCTGATTGACAGACAGCTCCTGAGCTGCTTGGGTATCATTTAACTCCTTCCTGCTGGTGAACACTACCTTAGTCAGAAAACAGAATTCAAAACAAAAACCAAACAAACAAATAAACAACTCCCCCAAACCACAAAACCCACAACCAAAACCCCAAGAAAAACCCCAACTCCCCCAAAAACCTCCAAAAACTAAAAAACCCAAAAAACCCCCACCAGCCAGAAAAAGAAGCTGCCTTCTCAGGAGACATGCGTAGATCTTGCCTATTTAAAATGCTTTGTTATCCTTCTCTCTAATATGTGCAGAGTAAACAGCCTCAGCAAAAGGCAGTAAAACATCGAGAGAAATTTAAGAAGATTAAGGTGGAATTTTTTTTTGCTCACTGAAAACACCCAGAGGTGATTTATCTTCAAAGTATATTAAATTCTAGCTTATTTTACCATAAACATACTCAGGTGAAGAAAAAGGAGATTCCTAAAAACAAAGACATTTTCACTCCCAATATCAAAATAAATTATCACAAAACTATGAAACATATTTCCCTGTCCTTCTCTTAGAATGCCTTTTATCAGGGAAGATAATTTCAGTCCTTTTTATGGTTCTGCCTTGGTCACTGCGGCTTCTTCACAAGTTTAGTGGATGTGCCTTTCTTTTCTGCTGTCTTCTTGGTTAAATATTCTCTACCCTATGTAATCTCCTTTTGTGAGATCAAAAAGAAATCAATATCCCATTGAAGGTTTATCTTCTTGTTTCATTTTCCCAGTCCAAAATCTTATTTTGTGTTTTGTTTTAATGTTTAGAATTTTTTTTTGTTGTTTGCCCTAGAATTCTTCACATTTTAAAATAAATCAGAGGATTCTAGTGGGGTTTTTTTGGTTGCCTGTTTTGGGGCAGGATTGCTCACACCTATCTGTATAATTCAATTTTAATTATACAGACATACAATTAACTACTCCCAAGTTGGTGCAGGATGAACTAATCGATAGAATGCACCAGATTTTTTGCCAAACAGCATTAAGAGAACACCTAAATCCATAATTCCCAAGACATGAGTGGAATAAATGTCATCATTCATTTGTGAGTCTGTGGGCATGTTATGTTCTTTTGAGTGTTCATTTGAAAAAAGTAATATATGATACACCTCTGCCTTAAGACATTTCCCGTTACGGATGGAATAGCACATTTGCATCATCCATACATCAGTTATCCTCTACCTTGATTGGTTTAGCTTATTCATCAGATAGCTGGCCAAGTACAAGGGCCTCTCTAAAGCAGGTATTTCTGAAGAGACTGCAGACAGCTTCAGGACACTATGTAAATTATATGAGCTTCAAATGAATTGATAAATGCTTTTCCACTTTTTTTTTTTTAACTGAAATGCTGTATTTCTACATAGGCTAATGGAGTCTGGGTTTAACTAGAAACTCCAGTTTTCATAAGCATGCAGTAGAATGACAGTAATCTGCTGCTGAATAAAACTGCTTTTTGTAACTACATTTTCTACATTTCATAATCCCCATATAATCTCTCTTAAGCACAGAGCTCATTCTTTAATATATGTGCCCTAAATGAGGTGAAAGGATCCAAATCTCTGTTATTCATGTAGACTGCATCAGACTACTAGTTATTTTATTAGAATATATAATAGACCTACCTTGACACTGTAACTCCTGTTGCAGTTACCAGAAATAGCTCCAGAGCATTAGCCAAATGTTATATGATACACCACCACTGAGAACTATGTTCCTACTCTACACCAATTCCAGAAAAAAAACTTCAGAAAAAATCCATCTCTTCTCAGCAGGGAAGCAGGGAATGAAAGCCTCTGACGGACTTAACATTTCACATGTTTTTCAGTGGAAAAAAAGCAACACAAAATTGTAGGAAATTATTGGGGACCTTGTAAAATTGATGCAGGAGCTAAAATATCACCCAAGAGAGGAGGTCACTGCAGCACGGAAGTTCATCTCAATAGGCAGCTGTCAGTTGTCAGACAGTAGCTACAGGCTTTTCTCAGGGTAATCCATAATATTGTAAGGAGGCAAATGTTATCATAGATCACGTAATTTAGCAGTGTCCAGGAGACTATGGACAGTGCAGCAAGATGCACTTCCCAGACTGCTCAGGTGACTGTGCTGCATCTGAAACTCAAGCACTTTTCCTGACTAGAGATGGGAACTAAGAGCATCACCAAAGACTCTGTGCTGTGATGGTGGAGTCAGATCCTTGCATGAGAACCCTACTCTTTCCTTCTGGCTTGATGTTGTGACCAAAGTACCCACGCCTTCTTTATTTGCTGTAGCACTATATTATAGTTGTTTCTCAAGGGGGACTAAACACAGGCTCTTCAGTGAGGCACCTGCTGAAGACTGTGTGAATGCAGAAGGAAAGGGCTGTACTGGCAGGTGTGAGCTTACCTCTGTACTGCACCAGAAAATTACTCTCCCACAGGCCTGCCAGCATTCACGTGGAAAAGGACTGTGATGCTGTGCATCTGGACAAACATGGTGCAGACAAGAACAGGAGGGTAGGAGTCAGCTGGAGGCAGCCTAGGACAGTCCAATAGACATGGAATTAAGATGACCATCCCACACTTTTTACTGGAAAACACCTCCAGCAAAATCATCTCTCTGTCCCTATCCTCTCTACTCTAAAGAAGTATGTCACATTTTGGCAGCTCAGCAACAGCTCCTTGTCCTACCTATTCTAGCTCTGACCAACCTGTTTTCACTTCTTATTGAGCAGCTACAAGGTTGTCTAATCCTAATAGATGTTTGCTGTGGTTCTTCTTGCCCTCTTTCTCCCTATTACTAATTTACAAGAAGGCATGGTATTCACTTGCCATCACACATGTAAAAGCTGGTCCTCAGAATCCTAACAGACTGACTGTTCTGTTCCAAAGGAGGATGTGCAAAAAAGGATGTGCACATAAAGACGAATTAATAGATTTAAAGCCTCTGTCTGGTTAAGCCCTCTGTGTTTATTCCTCTTCTTATTCTGTAATGGAAGAATGCTGGCCAGATTATCAAAGTACAACATGACCTATTGCTGTGTTTTAACAGTGTTCTATATTTTTTCATTTAACCTGTAAAAACTGAGTACTGAAAGTTAAGAGAACACAGATTCCAGACTTAATCACAACATTTTCTTCTCCCCATGACATAAACTCTATTCTGTGTCTATTTGCTATTTGCAGAACAAAGACAGGATATCCTAGAAAAATCAATATTTTCTCGGTGATGTTGGTTGTCCTCAGCTTGCCTCCACGTAACACAATAAAAAGTTTTAAGAAGCTGTCAGTTAACAGAATTGATAGCAAATGCTTTTGATCAGGTACCTTATTTGGAAAGTGACTACAGTAAGGATTCCCATTTTGTAAAAGAGGTCTGTTGACTTTATATTGACTTACCATATAATAGATTGTGAAAAGCCAATTTTACTGGAGCAAAATTACACAATTTTTCACAAGCCTGGCCTGCTGATGCACATTTTTCCTTTTCTTGTAAAAGTCTGCTATAGGATATAATATGTACTTAAATTTTATTGCTCTACCCATGCAATTAGAGAAATTTTATTGAAATACAGGATCATAAAAAGAGAAGTCTCCCCTCATATTTTTTTTTCTTTCAAGAGCTGTCATAATAACTCTGTAGTTTGTGTCATGTTGTAGCCACAAAAAATGAGACCGATGCTGATAGCCTTTCTGTCTACTTCAGCCTAGGCCATGCCACTTCATAAGTGTTGACATTTTGCTGGCTTTAGAAAGGCCAAAGCATGTATTCTCAAGGGGCTGAAAGGAAAATGTTCCATAAATGCCAACCTGAAACTTGGCACCATGGTCATTTGGCAAATGAACAGCACTGTACATAAACAAGTAGAGAGAGGGAGCTTAAATTCTAAATACTCTCCTGAGAAAAGATAAAAAACAGTTCCTAGGAACAGTGAACAGAAGCTCTCAGGAAAACTAAGATCATTGATTTTTGTCATGAATGACTTATGATTATGGCCATGTGGTTGGAATGGGAATGGAAGATTATGCAGTACAAAGTACTGCATTCTCCAATCTCATGAGAGATTTCACTTACACTCATTAGATAAGGCACTCTGTCATATTTGTTAGATCTTAGGGCTTAAATACTGTATTTTACTCATTAATCCAATTATCTTCCTGTTTCACCATATCTTTAGATGACATTAATGTATCATCATCAATTAACAGAAACTTTTACTATTTCTGTGCATATCTGTGTAGAGGAAAATACACAGGCTGTAGAATAGCCACTGATTTTCCACTCAATAGATTTGCTTCAAAATGAAGCTGCTTTAAAATGAAGCTGACCAAGCTGCAATTTTATTTCCATACCTCTTATACCTTTACTATGCAACACACAAACACTAAAAATAAGAATATATATGGCTCAGAGTTTAGACTGCCAGCTGGCTATCTGACAAAAGAACAGATTAATCAAGGTAGCAGGATCTCTGGTCCAGCAGATGAACAGGCTGTATTCTGCTTTTTCTTGCACTTACTTGTTGCTTGAAAGAAATCCAGTTGTGCAGTTAGGCCCAGACCCAGAAAAACACATGAGCACATGATTTATATACATGAATAGTACCATTGTGCAGGATGCAGGCTATTTCCCAATAATTGCCATCAGTCTTTTCCCTGCTATTGCCTCTTTGTTCCCCATTACTGCATGTGGCCTTTCTGTTTTTTCCAAGATTTTCCTGTAAATTCAAAACCAGGTACAGTCTATGTATATGATCATGCTCACAACAGAGAGGAGTGGGGTCTCAGATGGACTGAGATATGAAATACACACACAACTGTGTTTAAAATGAAATGTCAGACAATTCTCAGCACCACTTTCCATCTCAACCAATTAACCTCTATCAGACATCTATCTAACATTAATTAACATCTAGCATCAACAGAACAACTTTTGGATATCCTGCTTGTTCAACTTGAACTTTGGAAAGTTCATTGTGGTAGCTCATTTAGTTAGGGAAATACCATTAGAAAAGTAGTAGTGAAGGTTTATGAGTTATAATATAGTTATAATATAGTATAGTATAATCCAGCACTAAATATTATAAACCAAAAAGACTTAAAACTAAATAATGTGGATTCTGTAATATTGTGAAGCTTTTAATATTCTTCCACCCACGAGCAGTGGTATATATTTTGAGGTGAGATATCAATATGTTTCAAACAGTCCCATAAGTAAAATAAACATTTACAGGTAGGTATTAACTGAGACTGATCACTAACATGAATTCTCCTGGAAATAATTTCATATACTCAAGTCATTTCAATTATCATGCTTTTGACTTAGGAATACCTCTTGGAGAGTCCCACATGTTGAACCAGGCATTTTTAAGTCTGCTGCGATATTTGCTCTAGAATGCCAGATGTGAATTCTTTGCAGATGTGCCTGACATGGTGCAAGTTCACACTGGATGACTTCAGTGTGAAGGTGCACCACGATCTGCTATACTTCTTATAGTGTAAGTATAGCAGAAATACCAGTGCTGGTCAAATACTTCCATAAACCCTAATGGGAGTTAACAGCATAACTCAGGCAGGTGTTCACAACCTTGCAGAGTCAAAGTGCTGGTATCACATAGCAGATTTCTCAGCTTTCTGAAATTAAAATCAGGAAAGACATCTGAAAGTTGAAAGAGCAATTAAAAAAAATTGTATTGCATTAGTGAATTGTAATGCATGCAACATCATCAGTCTGGTACTCAGGGAAAGGGATAATGGTTTTGGTGACAAATTTTGATTCAGCAAGGCATACAAGGTCAAGAACAAAAAGTTGATATTACTGTAAAAGTACATTCAATACTATTATTCTGACAAAATGAATTTCTAGTTGATCAAAGCCCTTTAATTTTATATTGTTGGGATATTTTGAAAACACAGATGATAAGCTTTTGTGTCAGAGCTCATTAGAGCTGAATCTTAAGTCAGCTAATGCTCTGGCACTAACAACTTACTAAATGTTTCCAGGCAACAGAAAGAAAGTAGCAAAAGATAAACAATTTCAATATGCTAAAGAGGAACAAACTGATACAAAAATAAAACCTCCTTCTGTATGAAACTCCTCACTTCTAAGCAATGTTTACTTCTTCTCTGTTTCATGCATTAAGAGGAAGTACAGAGTCCCACAAAACAATGGTCAGTGTTTTTCACATTTTTTTCACTGTGTTATTTCCTCAAAAGTTCCTCTAATTATTTTCAACACTTCAGCAGAAAAATGCTTGAAACCATGAAAACCACTACAGAGTCTCCAAAATCTTGATAAAGTCACTGAGGTTGATTGAATGTCTCCCTGTGCTTTACATGTGATTGAATGTCTCCCTGTGTGTTGGGGGTTAAGTTTTTCCCTACAACCACTCCTGTGAGGCCTGCATACTGGGATGTGGAGTCTGTATTTTGTGCCTCGTGATATTTTTTACAGCTCTGGCAAACAAGAGGTGCTGAAATTGCAGTATGTGCCAGCTGACAGCAGTTGCTGACTGTAGCGAACTCTCCTTGGGCCAGCCAGGGTCCAAAAGCGCTCTCCAGTATTTTTGTGATTGTCAGTGAGTTCTGCCATCAACTCTAACCCATCACCAGAAAACCCTCCTTCTTCTCTGGACACCAGTAAACCATGCTCCCAACCTGCTGCCCTTTGGATACACTGCAAAACACACAGGCAACTCACTGCAACATCTCTGATGCCCCTACCTATAGCTGTGATGGCTTTAGAGGTACCACAGCTCTGGGTGTGGAATGTCTCATTATTACACAGCTATTTCAGAATCACTCTTTAGCACAAAGGAAATTAAAGATGCACATAAAAGCATCTTTCTACCTACACCTTTTTTTTCATTGTACAGTTGAATAGTTTGCAGATTTCTCTTGCAAATGGTTTCCTCATTTAGAGACACAGACATCTTGGGTAACAATCATTAAAAAGTGTCTTATCATGCAGGAGAATGATACCCTCAATAAGCCACCTCCCATATAAAATCCAGCCAGTGGTCATAAGTCATATTTTTTCCACCTTATCCACAATATCAGTTGACCATTTCCTCTTTGTTAAATAAGCACTGTGTGACTCCCTTGGAGTGGAAAAATGCCTGTTTGCTAGACCAGGTATCATGTCCTGTGCTTGACTGCCTATACCTAACAGCATGTATTGGGTTACATGGCAGGATTTTGATAGCAGGGGGGCTACAGGGGTGGCTTTCTGCAAGAAGCTGCTGGAAATGCCTCCTGTGTCCAACAGAGCCAAGGCCAGCCAACTCCAAGATGGGGCGATTGCTGGCCAAGGTCAAGCTCATGGATGATGGCAGTAGTGCCTCTGGGACAACAAATTTAAGGGAGAAAGTTACTGTGCAATTTTAGCCAGAGGGGACAGAGAATATGTGAGAGCAACAGCCCTGCAGACACAGAGGTCAGTGGAAAAGGAGGGGGAGGAGGTGTTCCAGATGATAATTGCTGAGATTTCTCCCTTTCCTTATCTTGACCCAGGAGACTTTCATATTTTCTCTTCCCTGTCCAGCAGAGGAGGGGAGTGACAGAGCCATTTTGGTGGGCACCTGGCATCCAGATCGGGTCTACCCACTATACAGTCCCTTCTATCAGCAAGGGCTAGAATTCTTCCTTTGTCCCTGTTGATGACTCACTATGTTTCCGTTTAAAGCATTTCTTAACTGAACTTTATGGTCCATGTTGCATATTTGTAGATTTTTATTATAAAAAATAACTAGGTAGTTCATTACTAGCTCAATAGGGCAACCATGATAATAATGTCACCACTTTGGGCTCACAGTGGGGTTGGTAAGATCTTTCCCATCTTCTGTGTTCAAAGCACCCTGTAAACTCACCACACTAAGACAGGAAGGCATTTTTCAGGAGGCTGATTTTACATTTCAGTTCCTTTACCAAACAGATATGTTCTTGCTCAACTTAATGCACTTTGAAAAGGAGTTAAGCCAAAAATGAGAGTCATACTAATTATGGAACAAGGATAGCCACATATGGAGTTATTCAGAAATAGCCATTCTTGAATAACATTGTATAACCAAGCATGGGAGATATTGTTAAATTTTTCTTCATAATTATGGGAAATAGAGCTTTAGGAATTTGATGGGTTTTTTACTTTGTGTTCCTTTCAATTTTTTTTTTTAAATTGGGTTAACATGGCCAAATTTCTGGTAATGGTGGGGGAGGTGGAATCTGTGAAAAGCTGCTGGAAACTTCCACCATGTCTGGAAGAGCCAGTCCCTGGTGGTTCCAAAGACAGAGATGCCACTGACCAAAACTAGGCCAATTAGAAATGGTGGTAATGTCTCTGTGATAACATATTTAAGAAGAAATCAAAACAAAGGTTGTGGTGCAGTTGTAATTTTCCAGCCAGAGAAGTGTAGAGTGAGATTATGTGAGAAGAACAACTCTGCAAACACCAAGGTCAGTGAAGAAGGAGGGGGAGGAGATGCTCCAGGTGCCTGAGCCAAGATTCCTCTGCAGCCCATGGTGAAGACCACGGTGAAGTAAACAAAATTAAAAAGAACAAAACTGTGGACCTGTGGCACAAAATTTGCTTCAGATAAATTGTCGAAAAAACGCAGGAGTATTTATATCCAAGTTCTATCCAAAATTTCAGTAAAAGATGCCCATTACCATTCAACTAGGAACTCAGAAAAAAAAATTTCCACATCCCTAATACCAGAAAAAGTGATAAAATAGTTGTATCCGGACATATTAATTCAGTATGCAATGCGAAAAAGATTTTGGTCTCTTATGTAAGCTTGGTGACTCAGGCAGGATTTCCTTCCCTCTTAAAATTCTTTAATTGGAGTGGATGATGAGGCATCTGTTGCCACTCCTTTGGACTCAGTACAGCAGTCTATGGAAAGATACAACTGTTTTCATAAAGGGACAATGGAAAATCTTTTTCACGGAGTACAAAAGGCCAACAAGCAGTGAAGCCAAATCCATTCCTGAGATCCCTGAAGAATATCAGTGGCATCATGGCAGAGATTATTATAGCTTCATGCTAGATGCTCTGCACAAAATGGAAAGTACTGGAATAAGCTCACAAACTTGATCCACAGAAACAGCTGGCTGTTGGGGCATCTGGCTGTGGGTTAATGTTCCACTTCTTCTAGGAAAATGTTGCTAACTTTTTTCTTAGGAAGACAATTGACTATTTTACCTTGATCCTTCTTCCCCTGTCCCTCCAGAAAATCTAGGTTCATGTCTAAGTAACAGGATACTGTTGCAGCAATATTGCAATATAGTTATTGTTTCCGTCAAAAATGGGAAACAATTAGACCATATGTTTAGTGTCTGCTTATTAGAAATTTTTATTAAAGATAGGAAGCCTTTTAACTTCCACACATTTATAGTCCATGATGAGTTAACTGAAAATAAGAAGGAAAAGCTCCCCATGCAAGTGCATGCACACACTGCCACCCCCATGTACAAGCAAGAAGAAGGGGAATAGTTCTACGGGAGGAGGAGACACACTCACTGTAAGAGCTGCCTTCCATTACCTGCAACACACTGCAGTGCTGACCTTGCCAGGAACTGCTGCAGCAGCCAACTTACCAGCTCAGGAATCACTAAAGTGTTATTTTGCCAAGGACTCTGGGGCATTTTAAGGAGAAGTAAAATGCTTCTGTTCTCTTGGGTTCAGAAGAGTCAAGAATTCTCACATACATTATGAGGCCACCCAACAAAGACTATGAAATCATCTCCCTGAGATGATCAAAGGTGTCTGTGTTAAAGACACCTTGTATTTTTGTGCACTAAAATATGGAAATGTATGCATTCTAGTGGAATCTTGCATTGAAATTGGCAATAAAAAAGGGAGGTGGGAGTGTTGTAAGACAGACACATTTACAGACTGATTTGCTCCACATTAGCTTTTTTTCTGAAGATAACAGTGTTGTTTGGAAACTGTATTAAAATGATTTTAGTAAAAATTTACTCTCAAACATTTATTGGAAGCTTTTATAATCACAAAGTGCAGGAGAAATATACATAATATTCAGGACCCTGAGGTCATAATCCTAAGGATAAATCTTTTGGAAAATTCCTGCAAAAGCCTAATTTTAGCCAATTTTTCCGTAAAAAGAGATAAACAGACAGCAAAGTAGAAGACAAAAAACCATATCCATGCATAGTTTTCCATTACTACTATTGTAAGTACACTGAAGGTTTAGACTGCATGGGATTTCAAACAGGAAAGGATCTCTACAATACTACTCTCCACAACCCCCATTAGGAATTAATGATGCTTCAAGTAGGATTAACTCTTACAAATTTTTGTCCTACTGCTGCTACTACACAACTGTGGAAACATCACGGCTTCTGCCCAGGCTGCGCTTTTAGAGGAAGAGATCCTCAGCAGGAACAGAAAGGCACCAGTTCCTTGGGGACATCTTACTGATCTGCACATCACTCAACTCCATTAACCACATAACTGGGATTCCCACACTTTAACGTTCCCACAGAGTGCTCTAAAGCTCTGAAAGGACAGCAAATGCCAGATGAACCTCATGAAAACTGCGTTGTTTCCCTTCCTGTGGGATGTTGTTTCTGCGGTACAATGATAAATATGTATTTGCATACACCTTTAATTGAGCCTATATTCATCCTGTCAGCAAAATATTGGGCTTATCAGAATAAACGAGTGAGAAAACACTGCAGAATTAATGGAAGCACTCAACCTTTTCTAATTATACACTGCATTAAACTTTTATTAGAGAAACCATATAAAGATGCTTTGCTATGAGTGTATTCTCAGAGTAGCTCATTTAGTTTGGTCAGTTGAACTGATCAGGCAAACAAAAGCTTAACCCAACAAAGTAAAAATATTCACGCAAGGGTGGAATCCCTCATTAATCTCTGAACAGAACAGAAACAAAGTTGAAAACTCATTGCCCGCTTCAAAAGGTAATAAAGAAATGGTTCTGTATCACAAAAAACCATCTCAAGTCTAAAGCAAAAGGCTGATCTAAGGCACTGCTTCCAAGCATACAGGTTTGTCTTTGGTTCATTTTATTTATCTACCTTTGATGCATCAGCTGGTGCTGGATTTTATTTATATTACGCTATTTATTTCTTCAGCTCCAACTCAGATGCATGTCCTTTCTGTGCAGTACAAGCATGCACATAATAAAACATCATCGTTGTTTCAGAAAGCAATGAATTTAAACAGACAAGACAAAAACCTTGGCAGGGAAAAGGAAAACTCAGAATGCCCATTTTACATTGTGCAGTTGAGACACATTATGATGTTACACTGGTGAATGGCAGCAGTGTTTGTTACTGGCACACATAGGGATAGGGTTACATTTCACATGTACCCAGGGAGACATGGAACATACATGGCAGAAGGGAGGACTGAGCCCCAGTCTGCTGCACGCCATTCAGAGGTGCTGACATTCTTTCTTTGGCTGTTTACCAGCACAAAATACCTTCCATAGAAACATGGACTCACAGAATGGTTTCGGCTGAAAGGGTCCTTAAAGATCCTCTAGCTCCAATCTCCCTGCCATGAGCAGGAACACCTTTCACTAGACTAGGTTGCTCAAAGACCTGTCCAACCTGGCCTTCCACATTGTCAGAGATGGGACAGACAAAACTTCTCCAGGCAACTTGTTCAGAGAAGTGCCTCACCTCTCTTAGAGTAAAGAATTTCTTCCTAATACCTAGTCTAAACCTAACCTCTGTCAGTCTAAAGACATTTTCCCTTGTCCTATCACTATATACACTCTCCAGCTCTGCTGTAGTTCCCCTTCAGATACTGGAAGGCTGTCTCCCTTCTCCAGCCTGAATAACCCTGGCTCTCTCAGCCTATCTTCACAGGAGAGGCGCTCCAGCCCTCTGATCATCTTCATGGACTTTTTCTTGACTCACTCCAAGAGGTCCACATTCTTCTTATGTTGGGGACCTCTGGACTAAACACTCCAGGCGGGGTCTCAGAAGAGCAGAGCAGAAGGGCAGAATCCTCTCCCTCGCCCTGATGGCAGCACTGCTTTGGATGCAGCCCAAGATACAAGTGGCTTTTTCGGCTGTAAGTGCTCATTTGCTGGATTATGTCCAGCTTCTCATCCACCAACACCCCCAAGTCCTTCTCCTCAGGGCTGCTCTAAATCCATTCTCCATCCAGCCTGTACCTGTGCCTGGGATTGCCCCACCCCAAAGTGCAGGACTTTGAATTTGGATTGTTGAACTTCCTGAGGTTTGCATGCATCCATTTCTCAAGCCTGTCAAGGTCCCTCTGAATAGCATCTCTTCTCTCTAGCATGTCAGCTGTAGCACACAGCTTGGTGGCATCAGCAAACTTGCTGAAGGTGTGCTCAATCTCAATCCATGTCACCAACAAGGATGTTAAACAGTGCCAGTCCCAATGGGGACCCAATGCCAGACCCCTGAGGGACCCTGCCAGGTTTTTATTTTCCCTAACCTTATCCCTGGCTGCTCAGACAATCTCTCTGTTTTCCCCCCAGACTGCCTGTTCTTGGTTCCGTGCTCTGTAGGGTTTTCTTCTGTGTTTGACTTTGTCCAGGAGCTCCCTGTTCATGCACACAGAACTCCTGGTGTTCTTGCCTGATTTCCTCTATTTTAGGATGCATCACTTTGTATAAATCTGGGATGCATAAAATTTGTACAGAATAAGCACATTCATTACATATACACTCTATACACAGTATGGAAAAAGCCACTAGTTATGACAGGGTATATGTCATTTATACAGTACAATATACATTATACTTACCTCAAAAAATTAGCCCAACAATCTCAGAGCAGTTTGATGCCTGCTTGGTAATTATTTAAAAAAAAACAGTCTGTGGCTTTGCCTAGTAATTTGTAGGTGTTAATACCTGCTGGTTGGCTTTTGAAAAAGAGATAATTTCATGTTGCTGATTTGTGACAGACACTGACAGGTTAGTGGATGGGCAGCTGTGCCTACAAGTCTGTGATTTCAGCTTTTGAGAAACAGGAGGTGTGTGCACTAGAAGAGAATGTGGGCTAAGATGACCTGACCTCCATAGCCAAATCTGACACGCAGAGAAGAGGCTTTTGAAGGAGTGTCCTGCTTTATCAGCATGTGTCTTTTAACTAGTCTTTTAATGCCTTCCAAAGTCAGTACTATCCCTGATGTCTTGCCAATCAGCTCAGTAAAAATATCTACTGTTGCATAATTCTTTGGGAATCACACGTAAGAGGTGGTATGTACACACAGTGAATAATAATAATGATAATAATAATAATAATAATAATTATTATTATTATTATTATTATTATTTATTGCCTTTGTAGATAGCTATTGATTTGATACTTTTTTAAGCTAAGCTATAAATTTATAACAATAAAATAAGAACTCCAGCAAAATAGAGCTGATCTCTCTTGTGGGATGTGGTTGACAGAACAAAATGGTTACACTAAAAATGGCATTAAATGCTGCTAATCTGAATCAAGATCTTTCACAACATGTTGTACTAAGTTTTCTCTGATTCCCACTGAATTTTTGTGTGGGAAATACCCATTTGTTGATAGCTTCACTATATGTATTGCAGGATTAATTTTAAGAGACATATACTGAAGTTTCAAATCATATTTTGGAAGAACATATTCAGGCTTACATTCCTAGAAATCCCAGATCAATATCTGATATATTTCTAAAGAGACACACACACATTTTCAAAGGGAAATGTGGCAGTCAGTGCAGAAACTATCTAAAGAAGATCTTCAAGCTGTAGCATGTAGAACCTCAGTCTTGATGATCGTGTTGTCTTTTTCTTTATTAATATTCTATCTTTTACCCATATATCATGATGTAAATTGCTTAAAATGAAAACAACTGCTTCCTTATTGCAAACTTTGTGGTACTAGGCACAGTCTGAATTCTGTTTTGCAACAGCATGTGTCATTCTGCTGAGGGCTAGCAATGATTAGCAATTCTTTGCTGCAAACTTTATAAACTAACTTCAGCAGTTTCTCTGTGGGCTTTAAGGAGGGTGGCCATGCAGAATCTAAGAAAACAAGCTGTTTTCCTGTTCTGTGCTCCGCAGAAATGTCTGCTTTGTCTATGTGCTCAAGCTCTATTGCATGTAGTGCTTCATGCTTCAGATTCAGTGGCTGTGATTGCATATATATGCTAATCTTGTTCAGGAAGGAAAGCAACACTTTACCAGCTGATAAAGTGTAAATTTCTGCTTCATGACCAATTCAGACTTTTCCAATGCTATCTGAACATACTCAGCTTGAATACCATAGCTCTAGCGGAGTGGAATACAGAGCACTGAACTGGAATTTAGAAAACCTAAGCTTTGTAACTGGTCTGGTGAATAGACTAAAATCCTCCACTTTTGGAGCCATCATCCATAAAACAAGAAAAAGATGATCTATCCATGAAAAATTGTCATGGAAAGCCAGTTACAACATGCTACTAACATGATATTGCAATTCTTTTATGAACTGGAGTCAGGTTCAAGCAATGAAGTCTAAATCCTAATGCTCCATCTGCAAGTCAAACTTTGCCTGCCTAATGTCATGTCTGAAAATACCCTCAGCACAGGCTTTATGTGTGAAAGGTAACAAACATACCACTCCTTTTCTTCCAAGGCTTGTAACATTTTCTCATAGGACTAGAACAATAGCTATTGCTTTCAGTTTTTTTTGTGAAATTTGCTCATTAGAAATCACTCATGAGTTCAGAGCAAGGGTAGGGTACCCTAAAGGAAAAATTTCTGAGTAGTTATGAGTTCCTAAACTTGAAGCACAGAAATAGAAGACCCTGGTTTGTTTTATTCCTTTGCTAGTCAAATAGCCATAGTAAAACATAGAAGGTACATAGTGATCTATGTGACCTGATATTATGTCTATAATTCAGTGCCTTTATCTACTAGATTTTCTTCTATAGCTGAGGCACTCATTTTCCAGGGACAAACAAGTGTCATCTTGTCACACAGAAAGCACCTCAGATATTAAAATACGTTCTGCCTGCAGCAAGACAGCAAAAGTTTATCCCAGTTTCGTATGATGATATAATTAGAATGGGCAAAGTTTGAAAAAAAGATCAATCCATCAAATTAAAAAGTTTTCATTAAATCCCAATGGTGCAATACCATTAACAGTGGACATCTCTGGCATAATCACAGGTAAAAATGTGATTTTCCTCTATATCCAAATTTATAGTTTTAATTGAGTCAGTAAAATCTATTTTCATATACATAAAAGAATTATATAAGTAAGAGTTACTTAAGAAATACTTGTACACTTCTAATATTTCTGTGACTGCAGTCCAGCCTTTAAGAACTTGCCAATGCCAGGAATCAGAATTTACAAGAGAACAAAATGTGCTTTATATAGAAATTAGTAGTAAAAGCAGATGAACTTGTTCTGAAGAAGGTTTCAGTATGTGCCCTTTAAAAAATACATGCCCGACCATTTACAGCGACAGTGAGTCAGAGAGGAGAACTGGGCAAGGCCAACTCCTCAGAGAAAAGAATGACTCACCAAAATGTGTTTAGACTGAGCACCCCGGTCCTGACTTCCTTATAATATGAAACAACACTATGGAAGACATGGAGGTGGTCAGATGAAGAAATATTTGCTCTGGTGGGACCACTTTTTTCTAGCCCTTTATCATCTGCCTTTATTGATAACTTCATCTTCAGATATAGAGCTGAGGAATGAAGGAATTCTGATCTCACTGAAAAAGCAGGCACTTTTAGGGGAGGATAGAAATTATCCAAAGACAAGTAAATAAAATGCAGATAAAATTAAGGATATAGTTCCTTGAAAAAATTAATGATTACTTGATGGTTTTAGAGATGGTCTAACTTAGATGGAACAGAATTTCATATGTGCCCACTTTTGTAATTATCAATCTTTTACTCTGTTTGTGATCCCTTTTTCTCAGAAAGGCTTGAATCCCCCTCACTGTGCTGCAATCAGAGATGGCCAAGGCTGGTCCTACATTTCTGTCCCCAACTCAGCAAAGACACAGTCATGCTGAAGAGCCCTTCAAAAGCCTGAATTATCAAAGCACTCAAACATAACAAAGGAGTCCTTGGGCATGTAGCAGTATCACAGAGTAGGACTGGCAGTGAAATAAAATGAAGAGATCGTTGTAATATCCTGCTCTGTGGAGCAACTTACACTAATCTCTGTAAAATGAATACCCAAAACCCCCTGCCCTAGAAAGAGCTCTGGCACTGTTGGATGGGGAGCTTGATGGAGGGACTGATGCCCAGATGGGCCTTTGGCTAAATATTGCATTGCACAGAGCTGAGCTGTCACTGACACGGCACAGCTTTCTGAGCCAGCACAGGGGCTGCCTACGAGAGCAGAAAGAAAAGATTCACTCCTTCCCAGGACATCCCGCCAGGGAAACATGACCATCCTCAACATAAGTGAATTTAACCAGTTACTGGGAATAAAAAATTACCCAAGAATTTTTGTTCACACTTTTTATAAGATTTCTGTCCTATTCCCTATCTATAATGAACCAGCTTTTGGATTTAAGTAGTTTTATTTTAAATAGTACATGGTAAAAGAGTATCTGACAATTCCATACGAATCTTTCTTCATACTAATTTTTTTAATACTTTAGTCTTGGTGAAATCCCATTCATTTCAAATACTTCCCCCAAATATTTATTTCTTGGGATGTTACCTGTGGGACAATGCTTCTTCTTGATAGAAATATTTGAAAGTAACCAGAGTGAAATTAATTCTTTCATTGTATAAAAGGGAATAAAAGCAAAGTTGCCATTCAATTTAGTGGCAGAGTATTAGTGAGAGACTTCCACAAGCTCCTGAAACCATGTTTTGCAATGAAATTCAATTTAATTTGATATGATCCTGATCATCTTGAGAAATGCTGCACATTTCAAGCTGCCAGTCAGCCCCAGCTAAAACCCAAAACTGGTTTTTCAATGCACTTGTGTTTTATATACACAAAATATATTTATTTTGGGTGGTCTGAGGTTTCTGTGGGTTTTTTTTTCCCAAAGCAGTCAAAATTATTTATATATTGCTTTCAGATTTGACAGGCAGTTTATTTCATTATCAGCATTAACCATACTTCTTGAATTTCCTGTCATTTAACAGCATCCTAACTGATTACAAAAGAAGAAAAGAGAACACTGAGTGCCTCTGCAGGAGACTGTGAAACCAATGACAGATATCTGCTTAATTTCAATGCTTCTCTAAAGAGGCTCACACAGACAGTGCCTGAGGAGAGCAGAGGTCTGAAATGAAAAGTGTTTCTCAGCTTTTTGCCTAGTTAATCCCCTTGTTCAGAGATCACTTTGTTCAGAGGTCACCTGTGATACTTTTAAAAGTCACAATTAAAAATTTTGTTACGTCTCAGTAAATATTTGAGTAGGAACTGAGCCAACTCCAAAACTACAAATCCAATAAAAATATTATTTTTAAAAAAAATATACCCCAGAAATATATGTGACTTTACAATCCATGTGTATGTATCACAATTAAAATATGCTTTGATGCAGGATATGAATATTGATTGTACCTCTAGAAATCCCTGTGATTCTTGATCCATTTTTTCCCTGCCCTCTGTATGATAAACAGTGGGCATAAATCTGTGAAACTAACTGTACCAAATCATCTACTGTCTTGGAAGCTAAGAAGGAAAAGAAAACACATCAACCTGTTTATTCAGATTTTCTCCAGAGAAACCAACAAGGAAGTTCTGCCACCTTGGAAAGGCTATTTTTCTTAACTGCTACATGTGAATATGGTTTGATAAAAAAATGTTCTGAAATGGAAATATCAAAAATTTTTAAAAAGAAAATCAACTGTTTATCTCCAATATATATACCAGTTCTGAGTCAAGAGCTGGAGGTGAGAAGTCTAGGAGAGCAAAGTATGTTGTTCAGTGACAAAACAAAAGGAAATGGTCTCAAGTTGTGCCAGGGGAGATTTAGATTGGACATTAGAAAAAAAATTCCTCACTGAAAGGACTGTCAAGCACTGGAACAGCCTGGCCAGGGAATTAATAGAATTACTGTCCATGGAAACAGTGAAAAAACATCTAGTTGTGGCACTTAGGGACACGGTTCAGTGGTGAAGGTGACAGTGCTAAGTTAATAGTTGGACTGGATGATTTTAGAGATCTTTTCCATCGTTAACAATTTTATCATTCTATATATTCTATTGAAGCTGGGTATTGTTCAGTTTTAAAATAAAACATATAAAAGATTCATATGGGGAAAGGTGAAAAGGGAAAATTGCTTTGTTCCCTTCAAGAAAAAAAGAGGTTCACAGAATAAACTTGAACCTTTTAATTATGAAACTGTTTTATTTAAAAGACAAGTATTTTTTTAAAATTCAAGTGCAGTCTGTTTTAAAAAAGAATGTGTGTTTCAATTTGTGAGCTCAGCATCTTTACCACCCTCAGAAGAGGATGAGGAGTTGATTTCTACACCTGTTTTTGAAGCTGAGTGCTGTGAGACACTTAATGTGACACACAAGGTGTCTTTATTGCTGTTAGACTGAATGCCAGTGACTCACACCAGGAAGCTTAGCAGGGAAGTCAGCTCTCCAAACAGCCAAAGGCTTAAAGGCCAAGTTACAGTCATCGTTTCCATGTATGCAGAACAAGAAGAGCTTCAACCAGAGAAAGCATTTTTGTACCATCTGAGATTGTCCTCAAATAGCACTGGGAAAAGCTCCAGAGAAGGCAATGAAATTACACAAGGGCTTCATCTGTTTGACAAGCATCATCTCTGCAATGTTTACCATAGCCTTAACGAAAGTAAAAATATATTTCCAAACAGAACTGTAGAAAAGAAAAATATTACCAGTCCACCAAAAAAAAAGATCATGCGATCTCAAATTTAGCAGATCTTTGATAGTTTTTTAAATGCCCTTCTGCTGTCAGGGTATTTACATTCAGAATCTTTCAAGCATTTCTTCACAGAGGAAGCTTCTTTCTTCACAGTTCCTATGGCCAGGAGCTTGCTTTAATTAAAAACAAACAGTCCTAGGCTGTATATAAACGAAGTGGATTTTACAGACTGAAACCTCAGCAGTGACCCTGGGGGTGCCTGCCTAATCCACACAGCTGGGTTCACTTTCACTGAAAACTGACACAGAGAGGAGAGAGTGTGCGATGTCTCACCCCAGCATGGAACTAGGGTTCCTGCACAGGTCCCAGAATTAGGAAGTGCTTCTCTCAATAATTAATAGAAGAACTACTGCATCTGGTAACAAATCAGCTCAAATCTCAGTCTCCAGATGACAATTTAGGGAAAACATACCAAATTAGATCAAATGGTGATTCAAGATACAAACTGACAATACTCAATTTTTTTTTTTTTTTTTGCAACATGTTTATGGACTGTGCTATATACCTGTAATGTGGACTCACTGTCTCAGGAAGTGACGGCCTTCCATCAAATTTGGGTGAGTAACTTCAAGTCTACCACCGATTATAAACATCAGGATTAGAGTAACTGACATGACACCACTAACAAAACTGAAGACCAAGGGTGAACAAAAAAGGAACTAATAGATCATTAGGCTGTATCAATCAAGTTCCACATTTTTTTCTATACTTAGACAAAACTCCAGTCAGCTCCAGTGAAGAATATAAGACTATACTGTAAACCTTAGGAGCTACACTAAAGCTGCATGAAGAACTTGCAGTTCTTCATTGTCAAAACTTTCACTGAACTGATTTTTCGAAGCATCAGTTCCTGTACTATTGCAGTGAAAAACAAGCTGTTTAAAAACAAAACAAAGCACCTCTGTTTTTCCTTTAGGTGCCATTGTATGCTGCTCTTCTTCAGTCAGTAACCCATATCTGTTATTGCTAAGCTTCGTGCATCATTAAGAAAGTTGTTTATGAAAATGGTGTTGCACAGCTTTCTGTTTTGGTAGAGAATGAGCGTTATCTGAAAGACATGGAAATTTTATTCAGTCACAATTTCAGCTATTGGTAACTGAAGCGTTGCTTCTATGTGTCCATCTTCTACAACACCTCAATAAAATGTCCAATTAAAATGTTACAGCTTATGCTCTTTTCATCTATCAAGCAGCTTTCACAATTATATTTGCCAATACTAACTGGCCTCCTGAATCATCAACACTGTAAAATCCCACTTTCTCATACAAGCTGTTATTCAGCCCTGATAATTCTTTTTGCTTTCAAAGTTACATCAAGATTTAATGAAAATGTGGAAACTTTTTTGATAAAAAGGAAAACTGCCTATTTTGTGCTCTTCATCTTGTTATATTCTAAAACTGCAGCTTCTTGTCCTGAGGGTATGGATGAGGTAGGTATCTGGTATTACTAAAATTTAGCAAAGGGCTGTCACAATTCACTGTTACTGACCAAAATAATTTGCAAATGTCCAAAAAGAACTGCATCAATAAAATCCTTATCTGAATTCAACAGAACTACAATGATAAAAATACAAGATAAATAAAAAAGAAACATAAGAAAAGGAAATTAAAGAGAAAAAAAATTCTTTCTTCGTTGTTTTGTAAACATTTTTCCTATTATTGCTTAGTTCCCACACTTCACTTATGTGCAACTACATCAGTGCAGCTCTGTGTGTGGCAGCTGTGCTCTAGTTTGGATCAGCAGCAGCACCATGTGTCATATGGCTGTGGCTGAACACCACAGTATTTGCTTTTATCATACTGAGTAAAAGCAACTTCACCACCTCTACCCTTTACCTTAGATTTCTGCTCTCATCTTACTCTACAGAAAAAAAGTGTATTGACTGAATATTTTTCATATAGGTCTTTATAACCATATATGCTACCAAGTATTAGGGGTAGAAAAGTTAAGTATAGGAATTGCACATATAAATGCAGGGCAGGGAAGTTTGTGTCAGTCTAATTTCTGTGGTCATTTAGTGCTGTGTCTGACAGGCCTAAAACACACCTGACATCTGAAAATATGAGTTTTACCTATAGAGAGCTGCATTGTGTCAAGCATAGGAAGTTAGTATGATGACCTTTGTTTAAGGGTCTTAGTTGGCTGTTCAGATATAACATAGAAAATGTTGACTTCTGAGGTCAAAGGAGTGATGTAATTCAAAATCCGGTGGGAATTTTACCAGAGGAAAAAGAACCTTGAGTGTGGGACCGATGATCTGTGAGGCAGAACACATTTCTAAGTAACATTTTGTACTTGATGGTGCTTAAGCGTGGCAGACGTCCCAGACAGACAGCACTGTTGTAACACTACTGAGAAAGTATAAAGGTGAAAATAATTGATGCCACTTTAAGTTAATGTCTTTTAGCTACTCCCTGACAATATGGGCTTGTAGATTGGGATAAACTCCTGGTTTCTTGAAGGATTACAAAGACTGCTGTACAAAAAATATAATCCAATTATGTTCCTACACTGAGTCTCTTAGGCTGTGCAGTATGTTAGTCTAATGCCTTTGTCTCTATTCCAAATGGAGGAAGACAGGCATTTATGTAAACCAAACTACTTAAGTTTTTCACAGCTCTCATCAATGTACATAAGAATAAAATTCCACTTTATATGTAAACACAAGTGAACACACATCTGAATACAGTGCTATGCTATGCATAACATTTCCTCTAGTTACTACAGTTCAGACACAAATTGCAGTAATTCTTTCCCCACCGCCCACCAAATGCAAAAAGACACATAAAGGGAACACATTTGGACCCTCCTGCCAACAAAACAGCAATAGATGCATACTGAAGTAGGAACAATGTGCTTCACTTTTCTGGTGGTGCGCCAGTAACACATCAGCTGTCCTATGGAACAAATTCTACAAAGCCTGAACATTAGCAGTGAGGGGAAAGGGGAAAAAAAAAAAAAAAAAAATAGAGAGAGGGAGAGAGAGAGAGAGAGAGAGAGAGAGAGAGAGAGAGAAACTTGATATTTAGGAAGACAACAATGCCACTGAAATGTTCCATACCAGGCATTAAGCGCCCAGCCCAAGCTCCTCTGAAGTCAGGAGTAAAATTCTCATAACTAAATGTTATTAAATGGGGTACAATGAGGTACAGCCACTTCCAAGGTACAGTCCTGTTTCTCAGTGAAAGAGAATCAAATACTATATGAAAATGAAAAAATCCTGTATAAAATCAGTTTTGACAACATTAAATTGTATCTGTACACATCAAATAGCTAATACAGCTTTCACCATATTTTGTCAATCTCACTGCTAGTTAGGGCTGACATATAAATACTTGCTTAAACATCTTCAGCACAATGCTTCTATAAAAATGCTTTGGTAGCCAAAAAATATCTATTCTAAGCAAGTTATCTTTACTGCTTTTTTTTTTTCTACTCTTCTTTAATGCAAAAGTGGCAGCTCTTCAGGACTCCATGCTGCTGTCTCTCACATTCTCACCATTTATTAAAAATCTGCCTGAAGGATGAATTAAGAAGCATGGCAGTAGCATTATTTATTTTCTAGCCCCTTTACTCTGCTAATAGACTTTCAGCAGTAGCACAATCTAAAAAGTTTATAGTGAACGGAGAATCCTAGCTCTTCCAAATAAAACGTGAGACTGAAAGCAGGTAGTATAAATGGTTTATAACCACCCCACACCCACTGGGAGGGTGTGACTAATGAGTGGCTGTACTACTGCCTGTTGCTGGATAGAATTAAAACAGTTTGCTTTATATCTCTGGGCCAGAAACTGCTGGTCAGACTCATCACTTATTCTGATTTCTCTATGTAAATCTATCTATTTGGTTGAGGGAGATTTTTCCCCATATTATTCTACTTCTGCATCCAATAATATTCAACACTACACTTGTGTTTTGCCTGGAAAGGAGTCCCAAAGGTTCTAAGTCAGGGGATAGCTGACCAGGAGTGTTGATATTACTGTGTACAGACACAGGCCCTGAGCACTATCCTCCTACAGAAAACTTCACTTAGCTGGGAGTGTAGTTAATTATTTACATTCTGCTTTCTATTTTACAATTCAGCTAATCCTGGGGAGAAATAAAACTCTGTCCACTCAAGCAAACCTGTCCTCTGAACCCTCCTTTTTTCCCCTTTTTCCTATTACTTGGACTGCTCATAAGTTATCACAGAATAATAGAATACTCGGAGTTGGAAGGAACCCACAAGGATCATCAAATCCAACCCTTATGTGAAGGGCCCATAGAGGGATCAAATCCACAACCTTGGCATTTATCTGTGCAATGCTCTAACCAGCTGAGCTAATCTCAGTGGCATCTCAAACTTTCCATACAACATCTGTAAACCCCTCTCTGTGTTTTCCTCTAAAGCAATACCCAATTTGAAACTTCCAGGCAACTTGGATGATTTTCTCTTCTTTTGTATTCTATTGGCCTTCCATGCATTATTTTATTCATCTAAGTACATGGTGTCATTTCACAGGTTCAAGGTCTCAGCTTGGCCCAACAATCTTCTCACTTTCTGGTTACTGAGTTTTTTTCTTTTCCATTAAATAAATGTGACACTGTCTGTATACTTCTTACACTGCCTTTTTCTTTTTCAGTGCTTTACATCAATCAATCGAACTTACAATTTCTGATGGAATTCACATAAGCTTTTGTAGCTATGACACACTCTTGTGAGGCACGTGAGACATTAGGCCTCTGCTTGTTTTTGAAATCACAGGTAGGAATGGGCTGCCTGGATAGCAAATGTCACTAATCTAAACTGCATAAATATATCTGCATTCAAATATCATTTCACATTCTGTCAGAAACATGAGAAACATGAAGAATGTCTTCACTTAGGAGTCTTAGGGTGTGTTCAAAATTTGCTCAATTCAACTCTTTTGAATACCTACCTGATATCAGCAAAGGCACATAAACCAAAAGCAGGCTTGGAATCTACCATCTTTAGTAAACCTAAATAAATATTCCATTTTTGCCTTAAAGAATGCCTTTCAGGTGCTCTGTCTCCAAGGCTTTAAAATTCTGATTCAAATTGATCACATTGGGGTTTTAGTTCATATTCACCCTTTCTCTGAAGAACATCTGCATACAGCAT
This sequence comes from Brachypodius melanocephalos, assembly GCA_013398615.1. Classification (NCBI taxonomy): domain Eukaryota; kingdom Metazoa; phylum Chordata; class Aves; order Passeriformes; family Pycnonotidae; genus Brachypodius; species Brachypodius melanocephalos. The sequence goes on from VZSR01003049.1 coordinate 16,186,088, forward strand.
TGTCTAGCAAATTGCTGCAAGCGGATTATTACAAATCTTAAATTGCAAAGCCTTATAAAATAACAAGTCTCTCCAAACAGCCTTTAGACTTCTTAGGTAACAAGAGACAATAGAAGGCATTTGTAGAATAGCTGGAATCTCAGCAGCAATAGATTAAATATTAAAAATGAAATAAGTTATTAAGCAACACCTATTCTGTCTCCTGATATCCCATTATCATCTCCCTATCACCTTTTTCTTATGTACTTCTGCTTCTTTCATTGCCAACCAGTACTTGCAGTTTCAAACACAGGAATGTGGGCAAGCAAAATGGAGGTGTCTCACTATAGGTAAGGGAAAGATTTGACTGTACAACCTTTATAATTACTGATGATGTTTCTGCAACTGATTGTTTAACCATGATGTAAGCATTGATGAGTGATTCTACAGGCAATTTGGAGAAAGTTCTGGATTGGTACCTCTGGTCCTAATGAGAGATTTCAGCTTCCCAGACATCAGCTGGGAATATCACATTGCTGTGATGAGTAGGTCTTGGAAATTCTTGAAGTTTGTAGGAGATAACTTATTGCCACAGGTATGCAGTGACAACTAGGAAAGATCCCTCCTAGACTTGCCTTTGGGAATAGAGAAGGAGGATGTGACTGTGGGTGGCTGTTTTGCCCACAGGGAACAGGAAATGGTTGAATGCATGCACAGCAATGGCTACACAGTAGAAAGAGAAGGAATCATTATTTCTGGGACAGAATAAGATTTTTCTCCAAAAATATATTTTGCCTTACAGAAACCAATAATTTATCTTGCCAAGAGCATTGTAGGCTAACAAAAGTGAAAATTAAATGCACAAAAATAAACCACTCAAACCCAACCATATATATCTCTATAGGATATACAGGATATACATGGATATGTATTACAATGCTTAATGGCAGAATTCGGAAAAGAAAATTATTACAGGCTACAGTTATTTCTGTAGTACCAAAATCTACTCAGATGCTTAGGGTTTTTTTTACAAATAAAAGCTCTGGTTGTCTTTGGAAGAAAAAAAAATATAATATTTCTGATCTTTAACCTGTGTTCGGTAAAAAAATAAATCTATCTATAGATGAAAAAATACATAATAAAACATTCTCGTAGGACAGCTGAAGCAGCAAGCTAATAATCTCATCTTTTGTTCATTTTAGATACTTCTTAGATTACATATTAAAAAGTTATTGTTCTGAAACTGTCCTTAGAAAAATTCATTAATAATAAGAGCACTTATGGCAAATATTGTCTATGTGCTGTTTAAATAATTATTATTGTTTATAAGTGTATAGACAATTGTTTTTTCTATTTTATGAAGTGTGAAAGAAACAGTTGCTTCTGTTATATTAACTCATAACTATGAGTTAAGAAAATCAGAAAGGGACAGCTAATGGTTATATATTCCATGTCCTGCTCCTTGAGAAAGCAAGCTTTACATAAAGATTCCACCTTTTCACTCAACGGCCAAAGACAAAGCCAAATCCAATACAAAATACAACCAGGTCACAACTTGTTTCACATAATTACATAAACCCATCACTGTTGCTGAATAGTTTTTTGTTGTTAATATACTCTCCAAGCTATAAATTTGGTCTATTTTTTATTCTTTTCCACTCACTAGTCTACTGAAAAATAGTAGACACTAAGAAAGAGAGTGTCTCTGGCACTCCTGAAGACCCTTGAGATTATGGCAAAATTTTTCTTCCAATTTTGTTGACCAAAATGAACTATTCCCAAATTCAAATCATATTTTCCCTTTAGTTCATAGTGTCAATACTTCAGGGTAATCCTGTAGATAGTTTGAATATTCCTTTAGACTACTGGTTGAATGTTTTAGGCACTGAAGCTTATTCTGAGTGGGTACATTTTAAGGCAATATAGTAGATAATTCTCTTTGCTTTTTGTGATGACTGGCTGTGGAAATATTGGACACAGTAACCAATCATATTTATTGGCATTTTTAAACTGTTACTTATTATTTTTTCAGATGATTAAATTCTATCCAGATCATCCAAGTTAAATTTTAAGAGGCTTTCTCATATAAAATCTGCAATGAAATCCTGTCTGACAGTTTTTATGAGCTTCCTTTCAGAAATTCAAAACCACAGAAACACACCTCTGCAAACACAGACTAGGACATTGCTAGAAGCTAACAGTTTGTATTTTGTCTCTTCATGCTCAAACATGAACTTGGCATTCATTAAATTATTCAAATGTATGATAAAAAATATCCACATGCCAGGTGCTAGAAAATCACTGACCTGAAACAGAATGAAAAAAAAGAGGTAGTCTTGAAAAAAGGGATATGAAAGAAAAAGCAAATTAGTTCAAGACTAGTGAGTTTTCAAGCCTAAGCAGTGTCTGTGAGCGTGCAGAAGCAGTTTACATATATTACTGAATTACCAGAGGGATTGTGCTGTGCCGTATTAAAAAAAAAAAAATTAAGTTGGCAAAATGTCATATCATATCAAGTTATTTGAGTTTGCACGGTCCAGAGAAGATTGTTGGTAAGTACCAAAAGACCTCAGAGCATCATGATAGTATAATTGAGTACTTATTATGCACATTGAAGAGCACACACATTTAACAGAAATATATAAGCCACCTGTGCAGTTTAACTGTATCCAAAGAAAACTGTATGTTATTACAGAGAGCCAGATAAACTGCATTTAAAAAACTGGAGAAAATGCCTTTATGTTTATAAACAGTACAGTCTTATCTGGTGTATTCTGTGCAGCACTGAACACCTACTCCATAAAAATATGTATCAGAATGAGAAATGTCTGGCTATTGACAAAGAAAGATGATGAGACGCTTTAAGGATTTATACCTTACATCTGGAAGAGGAATACCAAGTGACATCAAATACATATCGCATATAATGACTGGAACCCTGAGCAGCCAGGGACGATCCAGTCTCTGACTTGTGACAGAATAAGGACATACATAATCAAACAAAAAGAAAGTAAACTTCCAACTGATTAATTGTATTTTTACCCAAACAGAAATAAAACCAAAGAACTCACTGCCAGACACCTACCAATGTGCCAAAGTTGGACTGAAAACTTGCATTTTACTAAAGCTGGTAGCATAAGACTGATAAGTATCTTAGAAAGGTCATTAAACTGGCAACTTTACAGACTTGGCCAACCTCTAAATAAGATCAGAAGCCTCAGTTTTGGAGTTTGCCAAACTCTTACAACTTTCCTTGAAGGACCAGGCCCTGTTCACTCATTTGATAAACAACTAACTGACATCGTGCCTAAACCTAAGTTACAACTCTTGTATTCATTAGAGGAAAATAAAACTTGATTGACTCTCTGAAATTTTTTAATTCTGTCTGTAAGGCACACCCATGGTCTTGCAGTTTGGTGCAGAAGGGTAAAAGAAATGGAAAAGAAAGAAACAGTCACCAAGCAAAGTATATGGGAGTTTCAAAGATTTGGTCTGAAGAAACGTCTAGTTTAGGTATACCACCAAGCCTAAAGGCTACAGGGTGAACTTAATCACCATTAAACATTCTTCACTACAAACACAGACAGTCATCTGGTGACAAGGTTGATCATATCTTTTGTCTCAGTATTGCAGCTGAAACCAACACAGTTTTATTCCTGCAAAGACTGAAGTATTAAGTCCTCAAGAATTAAGTACAAACATGATTATGAGAGCACCTACATTAAGAAAAGAGGCTGTGAAATGTAGAAGATGCTTTTACATTGTGGCTGGCATTGGGGGATTGTAAAGGAGAAGCAAGGTCAAACTGAGAAGCTGTGTGTTCTTTCCTCCTGGACTAGTCCAATCCTCCAGCAACATTGCTTAAAGAATTATCACCCTCTGCTCTTCCGATGATTTGTGTTTTGGTTTGGAATGACCTAAAGAAGCCCAATGGAAAATACTTCAGAAGCACTGAAACTCTGAACATTATTTTAACTCTGATAAGACTGATTGTAGTCATCAGTTTACAGTCACATCTATCTTGATGTGTTTGGGCACCTCCTTCAACTGGCTGCTTGTTTAGTTTGTTTTCCCAGTGGTGTTAATGCTAATTAACAGAACACTGAATTTCTACAGCCTGTGAATTAATTTGATTTCTTCCCAGGTCTTCAATTAGCCAGAGAGACCTCTCTTTTAAATGAGGAAGAGACAGTAAACCAAAGACTTTCAATGCTTAAATGAAAAACAAAACCAAAACCAAAACAAACAAACAAACAAAAACAACAAAAAACCCACCTAAAATAAAACCATCAAAATAATTCAACACCAACACCATCTTCCAACAAGCAGGCTGAAACCAGCAGCTTTAAGGTCGAAGAGTAAGTAGCATACATACCCGAGCCTGTGCTCACACAACAGAAGGACAATCTCTTTCAGTGAAGAAACATATTTCAGCTTCAAACTCTACAAGGATTGCTCCAAGCAAATTCTTATTTTAAATATTAAAATACTAACTCCTTGATACTATCTTTTGAAACAGCACCTTTACTCAGTGCAGCCTGAAAAGAGTATGAGAGAAAGTCTCTACAAGACAAGCAGAAGGAAGAAAGAACCCTAAGAAAAAAACCCTAAGAATAGAAAAATCCCTCAGAGTAGAACCATCAAAGAAGTGGCAGCAGAAAAAGGTAGCAGGGAGAAAAGAAATGGACCCACTTACAGATGCAGAGCACTCATACTACTGTTAGACCAAGAAAATTAAGTACTAGGCACTGAGTCATCAAGTCCTGTGGCTTTTTACTGGTGGTGCTACTGGTCTTTGTTGGAGTCAGCCTTGAATTCCAGTGAGGCAAGAGCGAGTAGGTCTTCAAGCATCTCTGTCACACTGGACACACTTCTTCACTTAATCACCTGGTGGTATTTCATTCTTTAATTCCATTTAACTCTTTGCATTTCACCCTTTTCTTTTGATCACCTTTACAAAAGCGCCAAGATGAGGGTTCTCATGTTCTCCATGTAAATGATCCCAATTCAAGTGGGCTGTGATCACTAACCAGTAAGGGAAAAGATCAGAAGAAAGGGAGAAGCAGGGGGCACCAGGCTTGGTGTTGGATCTATTCCAAAGGAATCCTCCTGACTCAGGTTGGTCTCAATTGCTTTGAGAACTGCTCAGTGCAGCATAGAGAGGTCCCAACAGAAGGCCAGGCATAGATTTACTGGACACAATACGTTCCCCTCTTTATAGGTATTTTCCTTCCTTTTCACATTACATCCAGAAAATAAAGTTCTCTTGTTACCTGAGACAGAAGGTACACTTTTTCCTGAAGAGCATTTAACACATGAAGGTTAGGAATTATGCACTCCGGTGTCAAACAGGGTCAGAATACTTAGTGACAATTAGCAAAGCACCCATGAAATCATACTGACAAAGATATTTCACCTGTAATCAAAAACTAAAGTTTAACAGCAGAGTCTATTTTCTCCTTTGTCATCAGAAGTTGAAGTGTTATTTCTTTTCCATGTTGGTATGATGAACAGTTTTCAAACCTAATTTCTTTAAAAGCATATTCTGAATTTGTGAAATATGTTCTCAGTGTATCAGCCACTAAATACATAGATGCTGTTATCTGCTACTTCATTCAGCACTTCTTTCAAGACTGAAAGGAAAGTGAACCTGACTGCAGGGCAGTAAGATGCATTCATGTAGAAATTGCTTTGTTCATGTGTTTCATTTTCTCACTTCAGGGAGTGACATCTCCCTAAGATGGCTGCTATCACTCCTCTCATCTGCATCCTCTTTGATAATTCCCTAGAGACATGCCTGCCAGTTAGACACAGCCTTTCCAGGAGAGGAAATATGCACTGGAATATGATGCCATGGTTTCACATGACAAATTTTATTGTTATCACCTTAGTATCAGACTAAGCAACCAGATATCTGGATGAGCTGATCTTATTGAGAGTACTGTGAAGATCACACTAAGGCCCTGGAACAACAGATGGACTCCATGAAACTATTATTAATATTTTTTAAAAAATAGCTATAAAGTCACAGACAATTGGAACCCACCACAATTGAGAAATATACATGATCTCCTTCCAAAAAGATTTTTTTTTTAATTATTGATTTTCACATGTACTATAGATTTTCAGGTTTGAACCTGAATATTTTTCCATTTTTGGATAACAAATTATTCCACTTACTTGAGATTGCTGATGTTGAAAAACTAGCAAATGGAATTCAAATAGCATCTTTACAAAAATTTGAAGTGAATGAGAATGAGATTAGTTATGAATATTCAACTATCAGATCTCAGATTTATTTTTTATTATTCTTAACACCTACATTCTGTCATTGCTGGTTTTTCTACTTTTCTCTGCATCTACCCATGACTCATTTGTCACTTGCAAATATAAAGCATTTAATTTTAGGCATTTATCTTCTGAGAATCAGTCATAAATACTATAAGAGCTGACAGTTTTTTAAGACAAAAATGTCACTTCCCTCCAGAGATGTTGAGCCTTATTCTCCATGCCTTTATCTTCCTATTCTTCCACTTATTTCAGCAGAGGTAGTCTTAATTCATATCAGCCAATGAAAAATCAATTAGATAATTTCAAGGCTCAGCAATGAACACCAGTCAACTAGGAGGAATGGATTCAAAATACTAATTTGTGCTGTATTTTACACCACAATATAAGTAATGTATTTTCAGCAAATACTGTTTTAAGGGAATTTGCACCTCCTGCAGTAGAAACGAACAAATGTCAGGCCAAAGAGAAAATATAAAATTTGTATTGCCCAGTTTTACTTTTTTAGAAGACGAAGAAGATTTTTAAGCAGGGATTATATGTATATGATGACTGCTCCAACCATTTGCATAATTTGTCTTCTAAATAATTTTAATTATTCTATGTTGTTTTCTTTCCCCTGCTTTGAAATTGAGCTAGTCAATTCTTTTTTGCTGTGACAGCCAGGAAAAAACCTGCTAGGATATCACAGCTATTGTGGAGCTCTGCCAAATGAGTGAGCCCACACAAACTGGCACAGGTCAAATGTAACCATATCAAATGTTATTGACACCTTTTAAAAAGGTACATTTTAATCATATTGCTCACAACAAATTGCACATGGGATTTCTTTGACTGTATATAAAGGTGGTTAGGCCAAGCCTGTCTGGAAGAAACAGAATTCCATGAAAACCAAGCCCAGATCCTATCTATACTCACAGAATCACTAAATCACAGAATCAACTAGATTGGAAAAGACCTTTGAGGTCATTGAGTCCAACCTATGACCTAACACTACCTTGTCAACTAGACCACAGCAGTGAGTGCCACATCCAGTCTTTTCTTCAATACTTCCAGAGACTGTGACTCTACCATCTATCTGCCTGGGCAGCCCATTCCAATGCCCAATCACTCTTTCGTAAAGAACTTCTTCCTAATGCCCAGCCAAAACCTCCTCTGGTGCAGGTTAAGACTGTGTCCTCTTGTCCCATCACTGGGTGTCTGGGAGAAGAGGCTAACTCATCCCCAGCTACAACCTCCCTTTAGGTATTTGTAGAGTGTGATAAGGTCTCTCCTGAGCCTCCTCCAGGCTAAACAATTCCAGCTCCCTCAGCTGCTCCTCGTAGGACTTGTGCTCCAGACCCTTCACCATTGTCCTTCTCTAGACACACTCCAGCCCCTCTATGTCCTTCCTAAGTTGGGGGGCCCAGAACTAGATACAGCACTCAAGGTGCAGCCTCACCAGTGCTGAGTACAGGGGAAGAATCCCTGCCCTGGTGCTGCTGGCCACACTATTACTGATAGAGGCCAGCATACCATAGGCCTTCTTGGCCAATGTGGACACCTTGCAGGCTACTGTTCAGGCACAGCCAACCAGCACCCACGGCTCCCTTTCTGCCTGACGGCTGTCCAGCCACTCTGTCCCCAACCTGTACTGCTTCATGGGGCTGTTGTGACCAAAGCGTGGGACTCGGCACTTGATCTGTTAAACCTCATATTGTTGGATTTGGCTCATCTATCCAGCCTGTCCAGGTCCCTCTGCAGAGCCCTCCTCCAACACTTTGCACCCAACTTGATGTCATCTGCAAATTTACTACTGGTAAACTCAATCCCTTCATGCAGATCATCAATAAATAAGCACATCACAGATTATCCTGACTGATATTAAACAGATTTTTCTTAAGAAAGTGTCAGTCCCTCCACAATTTTACTTAATAATTAAATAATATCAATGCTTTGAGACCATAAGAAAATAGGTTTTGTTTCAAGTGGATTGCTTTAGAAAAAGGTAAGCCTTGAGTGCCATGGAAGACAATAGAGGAAAAAGTGCATCTGAAGAACTGAGGAAATAGCATCAAAGTGCATCTATTGAGGTGTCTTCCACTATTCCCAGACAGCTACAGATGTGAAGATACTGAATTCAAAGTGTTAACAAAGGAAGACAGACAGAAAGATGCAAAAGAGTGAGAACAAGAGAATACGGGGAAAACCAGTTGTGGGTCTAGGCAGGAATATATAAACCAGCAAAAGAACTCAAGACAATAAGAATGAAATGCCATTAATGAGAGTTAAAGCAAAATTCATAAAGAAAGGCAAGAAAGGAGAGACTGGGAAGGTCAGCAATTTGCCCTTTATGTTGAGAGTAGCGGGAATGCACAGAGCTCTAGGGATGGACATGAGCCAACTGGGAATTTTCACATTAGGACTGGTGAGCAGCCCATCATGGGTGACAATGCAGTGGACCTCTGCTACAGCCATCTTGTTCAAGAAGTAGATGAGGTGTTCTTAATTGAACTGGTTGTTAGCCTGTGTGAAAATCTATGAGCTATTCAGAGGCCCTGGGTGTGTAAAATCTCGCAACCAGAGTACATGGACACTTCCATTTTAATCACCAGCAGTGACTACATTAAAGTTATAAAAGCGATGACTATCAAGTATAAAAATAGGCCTTTTGTTCTTGCGCAGTAGCCAGGCACACTAAAGGCAGACTCAGATCTGCTCCAAATGTCTTTGCAGCCTCATGAGTATCTTTCCACTCACTCCAGTAAGGGCTGAATAATAAATATTGCACCAAAGATGTGCAAGGCAGGCTCATCTTGCAATATATTCATAAGTGACATTTGACTGAGCTGCAATGGCCCATGAGTCATGCACTGCTAGATGTAACAGTCTGATAACAAAAAATGTTACACACATAACAAGGAGAGGGGGTGGGATAGGAATGCTGTGCAGGATAAGTAAAAGTTATATGCCTCCAAAAGCCACAGAAACGAAAACATTATCTGGCCATAAATGCACTCGAAGGTCTGAAAGCAGTGACATTTTAAAGACTCGGTAAATCAAGAATGTATGAATTGCCCATCCAGTCATCCAAGGTAGTTAGGTGATACCTAAGTATTCCAAACTTAAGAAATGAGAGCTCCATAAAAGTTTCTTGTTTTGCAATAGATTTGAGTGTTATCTATAAGTTTGCTGAGTACAGTCCCCAACAGATTCAATTCTCTGCTGCCCATGGCCAAGCACAGCTCTGTAACAACCCCTTAACCACAGACTGATGAATGTAACCATTAAACAAAATGTTTTTAGTGACCCGAATTAAACTAACCTGCCTCAGATTCCTTTTTAACATTTCAGAGACTGATTCAACCCATGATCTCAACATCCATGAGCAACGTCCCTTTGTCCACTGGAAAAGAAGCTGAATCCAAGTTTTTCTGTCTCTTTCTGTAGACAGTTACAGCACTGTACAGTAAGGTCTGGTTGCTCCCTAAGGGATGGGCAGGTGGAAGCCAAGCATGATGTCCAGCCAGCAGATGAAGTGTCTTGCCAGCCAGGGCCCAGCTCCACAGTACCCAGGCAAGGTAAACAGGGCAGGACAGACCCAGAGATGACAGCCAAGCTCAACCAAGAGTGCAGATCATCAGGGAAATTTCTGATGAGGCAGGTCTGGGGTCAAGCCATAAAAGCAGCCTTCTGGTTAGGGTCTTGATCAACAGAGTCCATGGCCAGGAAGGGCTGTGGCTGAGCTGGAAACCAGCAGTCCTCTTATTCAACACAGACAGGGACTGAAGGCCCTGGGCAAAGCTGAAATCAGGATTCCAGACCCATGGACAGAGGTGTAGACAGAGGCCCAACAGGAGGTTGGTGAGAACAATTAAGGTCTAGTAGTGCCCTGATCATAGAATCATAGAATCAATCATAGAACCATAGAATCATAGAATGTCCTGAGCTGGAAGTGACCCATAAAGATCACTGAAGTCCAAGTCCAGTTACCAGCAGTAATCAATCGAATGATTCACCATGAAGTAACAATTATATGTGATGAACATAGATTAGTATCTGCTGGAAACTTTTGGTCAAAGGGCTGAAAATGATCAGTATCATTTCAGTTTTCATTTAGCAGTGACAGATGTGGGACCAGCTTTGTGATTAATATGAATTAGGAAGGAAGCTGAGACACAATTTATGTTTTACAAAGGTGTTCTTGTGGGGTTGGGGTTTGGTTTTTTTTTGGTTATGTATCATAAAACACTATAAACATTATGAGCCACTAGACATGAGAGAATTACAGCTTTTACAATAACTGCCTCTTACATGCTTAATAGTAATCTTGAATATGTATCAATTTTTATTCTGCTACTTCAGATTTTGAAATATAAATGCTCCATAAAATCCTGGCCCTGTTAAAATCAATGATGATCATTGTAATTCCCTTTTTTCAGAATTAGGTTTTCAGTTTTTCATTCCTCAGCACTTTACTGAAAATCAATGGTTAAAATAGGCAACCCTTTCCACACTGACATCTGGCTCAAAGTTTCATTAAAATATTGTTAAAATGTTGGACAGATGGATTAACTGAGACCAAACATTACCCCATATAAATTAACCCTACAAGTATAATGAAAGCCCTCTTTCACACATGCTACTATAAAGCTTTTGTTAATAAGAGTTCCCCTTTTTGGATACTCAAAACGAAGTATTGTTCATTGCCATATGGCTCACATTAAATACAAGGAAACAAACAAAAACACAGTAAGTCTTTGACATTTTAATGACTGTGGATCAGCTACTCCTACCAGAAGCTGCTCTATTCACTGGTAAAAACATTAATTTCAGCTTCTGCCTTTTTCCGCTAACTTTGGGTTCACATCTTGGTGCTGGAAAAGGTTATATGCATTATCAATAGCCCTTAAAGACCTCATCTGAGATAAGGGTCCCTTGGCATTTCATTACTAGAATATGAAAGAAAGCTTTTGAGTAAGATTGATTACAAAGACAGAAATAGAGAAATGCTAAAAGTGAATGGACATCAGAGACTCTCCATTTTAGGATAGGGAATTTTCTTCTGTGGGGAAAAGGCTTTTATAGAATCCATGCTGGTGGTCTAGCTGGCTCCAAGGGCCAGTCAATAAAATTTTGCACAAGCACAAGCTTCCCATTAATCTTAACTTTTAGAATGCAGGTGGGTTACTGAACGGTGCCAGCTCCTACTGCTACCAGAAGCATTTGTAGGTTTGCAGTAGTTCATAGGATCTTCTCTCCATCTCCATTTGAAAAGCACAGATTTGCTATTGAATATAGATGAGACAGAAAATATCTTTTCAGTACAGTATTGTGTTAAATGTAAATTAGTTCTCTTTAGAAGGAGAGACACAGTGATCAGACTTCAGAATCATCATCTGACTGAAGATGATAGTGGCTCACACAGAATGGGAGTTATTAATTAAGTATATGAAAGTTAAGTGAAAGACTGATGCATATGGTAAGGACTTAGACACCATTGGACTGCTGACTACCATGATGTCAGGGTACTACTTTGTACCAGAAGAGATGTCCAGTGAAATGAGGACAAACCCACAAAGCAACGTTATTATCTAATTATGAACATTCTCCTGAGACCAGGCCAATCGTAGCTGGCACCTTTGCTTGTAGTCAGTCCCATATTATATGGAGGGAAAATAATTAACCTTTGTGAATGGACAAACTGAGCTTGAGCATCATGGACTTGCAGCAACATATCACAGATACAAGAAATGGAGTACCATTAAAATATTTCTTATACTAAAACACTTTTAAAAGATTGTATTTTAAGGCTCTAGGTGATCCCACATAAATACTTAGAAAGATTACAGATTCCAAGAGAAAAAATATTCTGTTTTCAATAACACGAAGCCATGCAAGCATAATAATTTTCTTAAATACCAGTGTTGAGAAAACAAGGAGTAGATGTCATGTGAATCTGATGGTGCTGAAGACAGCTGCACAGACACATGGCTGGGGCTCCTAAAAGCTCAGACTCTGGGTAATACACCAACAGTCTCGACATGGAAGTCTGCCCCCATCACGCTCTGTACCCACATATTCACACTGATCGATACACAAAGAGAGAAAAGGATCTATTAGCTGTCTCCTTGGTCTCTACTGAAAGATGATTTTGCCTGTTGTTTTTTTTTTCCCTAAATAATTTATAGTATATTAAATAAAACCAATGGAACTGGAATCTGTACTTCAGAAAAGATTGAAAAGATAAGCATACACCTCCAAGAAACACAATTACTTTCAGCACTGATTTGCTCTGCATGGAATACTACTTGGACATGACAAAGGAAATGAGCACAAGAAATGCAAGGTAGGTAAGAAACGGCCTCAACAGAACATAGTGATATGTACTGAAAGTAGAACTACTCATGGGAGGGCAAGTCTTAAAGAAGATCTTCAAGGATCCATTTGAGGATAACTATTTTGTTACTATTTTCACTGATGATCTGGACTCAAAAAAAAAAAAATGCATGTATTAATTACTGTTTGCTGATGTAAAACTGTAAAGCAGCAAAAGTCTTGGCTGAGGACCAGAAGATCATACACAAAGACCTCTAAGACCTTGAGGACTGAAGTAATAGAAACTAGATTAAATTTTAATGCTGCAAAATACAGTGTTATGCACTTGAGGGCTGCTATGAAATACAGACAACTGCAGGCAGTATAGAAAAAGGACGACCATCACAGGATACCCAAGACACCCATTTGATACAACTTTGAAAAAGACAACTGAAATCATATGATGCATTAGGAAAACTATTTCCACCAAAGTATAAATGCTATTGTATAAAGCATTTTTGGCATTGCAGCAGAAATGCAGTCTATACTTATTATGATACCACATATGCATTGGGCTTGCAGGGCAGGTTTTCATAGTGGTAGGGCTACAGGGGTGGCTCCTTGAGAGACTGCCAGAAGCCTTCTCCATGTTCAACAGTGCCAAGACCAGCCAACTCCAAGACCGACAGGCCACTGGCCAAGGCCATCAGCAATGGCGGTAGCACATGCAGGATAACAGATTTAAGAAAGGAAGAAACCAAGTCTGCAGAAAAAACAGCAGCCAGAGAGAGCAACAGCTCTGCAGACACGAAGGTCAGTAGAGAAGGAGGGGATGGAGGTGCTCCAGGTGCCAGAGCTGAGGTTCCTCTGCAACCAGTGATGAATAGCAGGTGAGGCAGCTGGGCCCCTAAAACCCATGGAGGTCTATGGTGGAGCAAAGATCCACTTGCAAGACCATGGAAAACACCACATCAGAGCAAGGGGATGCCCAAAAGGAGGCTGTGGCCCCTTGGGAAGGAGGCTTCTGTCAGTACCTGTGGACCCATGGAGAGAGGAGGCCACACTGGAGCAGTTTTCCTGGGAGGATTTGTAACCCTATGAGGGACCCACACTGGAGCAGTCTGCTTCTGAAGGACTGCACTCTGTGGAAGAGATTCATGTTGGAGAAGTTCATAAAAACTGCAGTCCATGGGAAGAACTCACATTGGAGATGATCGAGGAGGGCCTTCTCCTAGGAGGGATCTCAGACCAGAGGAGGTAAAGAATGTGAGAAGTAACCACACCTCCCATTCCTTGTCCCCCTGCACTGTTTTGGTGGGACAAGTAAAGAAAATGGGGAGTCAATGAGAGCCCGAGAAGATAAGGGCGATTTGGAAGTAGAGTTTTAAGATTTGATAAGATTTTTCATTATTCTACTCTGATTATTTTGGCAATAAATTAATTCCCCCAAGTCGAGTCTGTTTTGTCTTTGACATTATTTAGCAACTGATTTCTCCCTGCCCCTATCTTGACCCATGAGTTTTTCATTATATTTTATCTCCCTGTCCAGCTGATGAGAGGAATGGTGAAGCACCTTGGTCAGCACCTGGCATCCAGTCAGAGTCAACCCACCACAACATCACATAGCAGAGCACCAGCAAGGAGAGATCAATCTAGGCTAAAGAATACTGGCAAAAGGACAAATGGATTTATAACGGCCACAAATACTTAGGCCAGAATTAGGAAGAGGCTCCTCATTTAATCAGTAAAATATATTTTTGCAAGAGCCTTCCAACAAAAGTAGTGAGCACTAGAAATAGCACCCACTCCAAAATGCATCTTAAGCCATCCATGAAAGGGACTGTAACATGTTCTGTATGATTTCTGAAAACAGCTGGAGGCTAAACCTAGTGACACAGAGATCATTTCAGTCCCCCTCCTATTTTCCTATGACTATTCAACAATTAATCTATACATATGCACATGCTTCACCTTATAGGAGAGATTATGAACTATGCTTGACATCGTAGTTGGTGTAGCCATGAAAGAAATACCTGTTCTGTCCCTACAACTTCGCTTGACTGGTCAATTCAGTGAGGTAAAGGGGTACCTCTCATTAGCTGACATTTAATACTTGTTTCTTCCCTCCACCCAGAAGTCTCAGCTTATTTCAAATCACGTGTGTTATCGAATGAACATACATACATTGATTACTGTTTTCTATAGCTTGGTGACAAAACCCAAAATTACAGGAACACTTTGAAATAAATAAACTTTGTGTGAAGGCAAACTCTTTCTAGCCATGCATTTAACTCACTGCACAGAAAGCTAGATTACATAAAAAAATGCTATCCCAACAGTAACAATTCATAATTAAAGCAAAATTAAATGGCTGCCTTTGTAAATTCAAAGGTCATTTGCAAGGTTTCACCAGCACCTTTTACAATCTTTACTGATGAAAATAATCCAGGCTTTTCAACATCAGGAAAGAGGGAATGAAAAGACAAATTAAATTAGTCTAATTTTCATGTATTGCTAGATAATTCTTTACAAATAAAATTCTTTCAGGTTTAACTTTTTTATGAAAAAAGAAAAATTAGCTACTGGAGGAACATGCTTTCTTACAGATAATCTGTTACAGATACAAAACACATTTTTTATTAATCTAAATCTGTTCTGGCCTTTGTGGTTCTGCCTCTATCATGGGATCTGAGAGCATCTGTTATTCCACGGGTGCAAGTGCATACACCTGGGTCTACACCAGCCTAAGCATTACTCATTTTGTGTGTATTGTTTCCAAGAACGAAGACATTTAAGAGAACGGTCCGGAGGACAATCGCAGAATACTCCTCTCCCTCGGCACCAGAAACCTAAATGTCCTTAAGCTGGCCTTCCAATTCAGGGACTATTTCCTAATCATGGGAAACTTAGTAGAATCACTGTTTGCAAATTGTGGATTACTATACTTCTACTTCTAACTCAGAAATTTAAAATTTCTGTCATATGTATTATTGCATATATATATATGATTGATACATATGATGTATTGCTTCTCTGGCCAGAGCAAATCTACAATGATAATTGATACAATAATACAATGTACAATAATAAGACAAGGTAATGTTAAAATAATTGTATTGATGTATTGTGGAAGTGAGTTCAGAGAACTTTTGCATTGCCTTAGTATTGCTATATAAAAGGAACACAAATATTTATAGTCACAGTAAAAAGATGACAAGCACACAAGACTGAAAACTATCACTTCCCAAGACATACCAATAACCCAAATACCTGGAACTGGTGGGTTCTAAGAGCTACTAACACTATGAGAGTCTAAAAAAAAAAATTCGTCAGTATAGATAGAGTTGCTGAGACCTAGGATTGAGAAACCAAGTACCTATGAAATGCCAGTTACACTGTGAGCCATCATATAGCAGAAAAGAATGAAGAGAGTGACAACAGTATGTTACCAACAGATCCCAAAAGACACAATTTCATAGGCTGCTTTCAGATTACCAAATATGAATAGGCAAAGATCATTCATATCAGGGTTCCAAAGGCACTTGGATAAATCAAATAATTTATTTCACATGCTGGTAGCTACAGAATCTGGTTTGCAGACAGAAAGCGACATTATCACACGGATCTTGACACTGTAAATGTAATCAAGAGATTGAAAAGTAAATGGGAAGATAAGAAGCTCTAGAAGAAATTAAGTTAGAAGAAAAAGTGCAATTTTACATACAGTTATTGTAACAACACATATTTTCATCAGACATTTAACCTTGCATAAGATTTATTTCCTAGCTGGTATGCACCAGGTGTGTTGCAACAGCACAGTCCCTGGGAAGAGGACCTGACTGCTGGCATACAAGTCAACCTAGCAAGATGATTTTTACTACAACTGGAGTCAACATTTATTTTTGCAATTCGGAAGGGGTAAGGACTAGCACAAAATAGGAAATGCAGCAATAGAAGTATCTATTTTCTCCCACTGCTCTACTTTTGCAGAAGTATTTAGCTTAATAATTTATGAATATTCATAAATTCCTTAGACATTGACTAAAGCTCAGAATATCCATGTCTCAGATAACCAAACTGTCAAAGCCTAAGGCTACATTGCTAGCAATTTCCATTGGCAATATTGAATGCAGGGACCACCATAAAGTTACTGCTGCAGAAAGAATAAAATTTTAGCACAGCTTTTTTTGGATATTGACAGAATCTTTCGACTGTACATTATAATTCAGAGCTGCTCTAGTAGTATGAATTTAATTTAGCAAAAGCTAGCCTCTGTGAGATCAGTATCATATTTCAAATATGACAACATATCATATTTTAAAACTGAAGAAAGTCACAGCTTTCCTACTGACAGAGAGTTCAACAAATATGAAGTAAGCTGTATCACTCCTTAAGCTGTATCACTCCTTGAGACATGTTTCTTTAGCACAAACTCCCACAGAATACCACTGCAGTGCTTCCTCATTCCTGTATCTAACTCCATGAGCCAAAAGGACATCTCTTCCTAGAGCAACGGTCACCAGAAATTAAGACAGGTAATCAGAAAGTGTTGGAGATCCTGAGTAAAATTTGAATTTATGCAAATTCTATTCCATTACCATATGCCAGAAGAGAGCCATGTGAATTTCTACAAACACAATCAAGTTTTGCAAGACACAAAAGAGAGATTTTGTCTACACAACAAAAGAGATTTCCTCTACACAAATACATATTTGTGTAGAGATTTCTTCTACACAAATAGACAATCAATTATGAATTTTTTTTTACATTACCAGCCCATCATAAGATTTTTCTTGGAAACACTGTAAAGATAACATAGGTAATATAAAATCCTGATCTCTGTAAGACAGCAACTGATTACCTGCAATAAACTGAGAGGCTACAGTCTAGGACTTACCACTGTGAAAAACATTTTAAGCAGTTCTTTCTATCACCCAAATCATCTTGACCCGGTTTATGCACAAGAGTCACAACTGCAATGCTTAAAATGTTAACTCAAACTACATGTTTTCTTCATTCTCTCCCAACACTCAGAAAAATGATAACTCTTTCCCAGTTTATAAATAGATATGAAATTGTCTCAGGTGAACATCGTATGTGGTACTTTTTTGGAAAACAAATCATAAGGATATCTCTTATTTTTTTTTATATTATTGAAGGTTAAAAATACAATAGTGAATACAGATAGAACAACATTCCAAAAGGATAGAGTCTCCTTAAGACATGCAATCCAGTTCAGGGTTTGTGGTAGAAATAGCCGTACAGGTTTCCACAGTAATGATTCAGTCATTATATGACTGTGAACTGCTATTCTGCTCACATTAGTGAATTATGCTGCAGTTAAAATCATTCAGTGGCTGGATTTGTCTTGGGGGACATTTATTTTATGGCTGTGCTATTACCACAATTTATATGGCAGACATACCTGCTTTTAGCTAATTCAGATAACAAAGCAGTCTTTAAACAGATTTGAAACCTGAAACAATCATCCATTCTAACACCTAAACCTTTCATGTGCAGAACTAAATACTGTATTGAACTGCTATTTTTAATGCTCTGATGAAAGTACTAAGACACCACCTCACAAACTCTAACTGGTTTGTCCTCTAAGGGACATGTATTTGAGTAAGGATGGCAAAAAAGGACCTCTAAATTGATCCTGAGTTATGGCCAAACAGCAGGAACCCAATCCATCTGTATGTGAAGTCAAGAGTTAGATTTTCATTTGATTATGTAAATATCTAGAGGTCTTACAGATACTTTGGACACCCTATTAGACTGCTTGTCCTCTTCAGAGATACAAACACATCTGTATGCAGCCCCATGTTCTCAAAAGAGGAACAACCTGGCTATGTTTGTGGTTTCAGAGTTACCTTACACTCAACCATCACAGAGATTGTTTCATGAGTCTTTTACTCTCTGCAGAAAAATTACTTAGGGAAGTAAACACAGACTTTCTCCTCACTCTTCCTCAACACCTGTGCAAAAACGATCCTCCACTCCATTATTTTCTGTTCATACATGATTTTTTTTCCATTCAGTAAATGTCTGTTTAAAGGAATATTATTTAGGGAGTCTTCCAGTGTACCAACCACTTGACTGGATCCACTGATTTGCCTCATGCATGTAGATATTTGACCAAAATTGCCTAAGCATTAGCTTTGAAGACCAAATAGCAAAGTCCCTTGGAAGCCCTATATATTTTTAGTATTTTTGCTTTCAGAGGAAGGACATATTTACTAGGGGGCACATAAAGGAGCTACAGATCCTGCTTGACCCCATTTGCTCTGCACAGATTGATGTGCTCTTCATGTCATATTACAGAGGATGCATTGTGCTGTTCAATAGCACCCTTATTCACATCCTGACTGCATCCAGTCCTGCTGTATAGCAGTGCTGTGTGAACAGATTGCTTTCATGACAGTTTTGAAACTCAGAGGGAGCCAGTTTGAATTGCAATTTTATTTTTAACCATCCTACAAGGGATGTCTACAATCTAAGACACAACTGTCTCCAACATGACACCAGTGTAAAGAAGTGGATGCTTCTGAATGGTTACCTTATACAGCTTCAAAGGGCAAGCCATGATCCTGGAGAGATTCAGAGTCCTAGTACCCAGTTTGAAAAAAAACATGTTTTTTTTTTTTTTAGTTCCTATCTTCTTTCTCTTCTAGTAACTACATAAAAACATGATGAATTCAGGAAACTGCTCCAAAAACTCTATAGAAGTATCCACATTCAGCTTGAATTCTGGATTCCTGGATAACCAAAGTAGTATGACTCAGAGGACTGGGTGAGCTTCCCAATCATCTGTTTCACAAAAGTACTTCAAGTACCTTTTAAACATTTTGAACTACAATTGTGTGATTGTTTTAGGCCTTTGCACTTGCACTGTGAAGTGCTCAAATTAAACAAGACCAATTAAGCACATTTCTTTTTGTACAGGATGATATTTATCTCAAGTGATGCAATTGGCACTTTGGTTATGTGTACACTGTGTAATGCAGCGCAATACAGAGATATCCAGCCTAACAGGAAAGAACACAATCATGGTAATTACAACAAGAGTGCAGACAATGTGGAAGGGAGGAGAACTTTGAACAAAATTAACTTCCGGAACAAAACCTTCTTTAGCATCCACACTTGGGCTCCTCTAAACAGCTTTAGAATATTTTTACTAGTGAATAAATCAAAGTGCCATGCAGTAATTGTCTCTGATAGACAAGAAAAAAATGTCTGTATCTCATTACTGAGTCCAACTACAGTAGATTCATTTTAATCAACTGATTCCAGTCTCCTTTACTAGATAGAAACCTGTATCTTTTAGAGTAAATGGCCACTTGATTACAGTATCTATGGACTTACAGCTCTGTCTAGGTAGTTATTATCAAGGTTTCCATGACAACTTTCTTCGGTCACAATGGCTACCAAGTAAAGCAGTGAGATGTAATGAACTTTCACTTTCCATCTTATTCTATCTGTTCTGAAGGATACTACAAGGGATTCCCAACTTCTTTAGCCACATGTTGTATTCTCCACAGGATTAAGGCTCCTACAAAGTAAAATCCACTTTTCACTTGTGGAAGTGTTCAGTGAAGTCCAAAGATGTTGTCAGGACTGAATAGGAGAGAGGAAATAAATGAATCGCATGGAAATAAGATCACGTGCACCAACTACATGTGTGTAAGAGTGCCAGATACTATTTTTTTTTTTTTTTGAAAAAGCAATGGACTCATTCAGCAGCTGTGCTGCATCCTTCTAGAGGCAATATCATACAGTCAGAAAAAAACCACCATCCTGGAGAAACATTTCTGAGAAAATCAAGGAGTTAGCATTTAGCTACAAATTGCTTAATTAATAAAGAACCAAATTATTACACTAATTAATCTTATGATTATGGACTGATTTAAGAGTTGCTGATAAGTAATACTATTAGTCAGCAACGCAGCCATATCATACAGTATTTCATTTGCTTTAGAAAAGATGAAACTAAAAGATGTTAATGCTCTTTCTGATTTATGGAACTTTAACTGCTTGCCTCCTGTTACTGTTAGTAGTGTTGGTGTCCCTCAGGGGTCTGTGCTGAGGCCAGTTCTGTTCAGTATTTTTACTGATGACATGGATGAGGATATTGAGGCTTTCATTAGTAAACTTGCAGATGACACTAAGCTGGGAGCATCTGTCGATCTGTTGGAAGGATGGAGGGCTTTGCAGAAAGACCTGGAACAGTTGGATGGATGGGGAGAGTCCAATAGGATGAAGTTTAATGAGTCCAAGTGTCAAGTCCTGCACTTTGGCCACAACAACCCCCTGCAATGTTATAGACTGGGGACGGTGTGGCTGGACAGTGCCTTGGCAGAAAGGGACCTGGGGGTTCTGGTTGACAGCCAACTGAA
>VZSR01003049.1:16207147-16384454 GCA_013398615.1 Brachypodius melanocephalos
GGAGGTCTCTTCCAACCTAGAAATTCTGTGATTCTGTGACTGAGCATGGAGCCTTGCTTTGCACTGGAGTCCCTGCCTAGTCCATGGGATGCCCTATGGAGTGCACCCTCAGCAAATTTTCTTGTGACACCAAGCTGCATGCTGCAGTTGACAGGCTGGAGGGAAGGGATGCTATCCAGAAGGACCTTGGACAGGCTTGAAAGGTGGGCCTGTGAGAGCCTCTTGAAGTTCAACAGGTCCTGCACCTGGGTTGGAGCAATTCAAAGCATAAATACAGGCTGGGCAAGAATGTATTGAGAGCAGCCTTGAGGAAAAGGACTTGGCAATATTTGTGAATGAGGAGTTTGACACAACCTTGTAATGTATGCTCGCAGCCCAGAAAGCCAATCACACCATGGGCTTCATCAAAATCAGAGTGGCCAGCAGGTCAGGTGATTCTGCCTGTTTTGTTCTTCTGAAATGCCATCTGGAGTGCTGCATCAGCTCTGGGGTCCTCAACATAAGTACATGGACCTGTTGGAGCAAGTCCAGAGGAAGTCCATGAAGACAATAAGACGGCTGGAGGACCTTTCCAATGAAGACAGGCTGAGAGAGTTGAGGTTGTTCAGGTTAGAAAACAAAAGGCTCCAAGGAGGCCATACAACAGCCTTCTAGTACCTAAAAGGGGCCTAGAAGAGAGACAGAGAGGGACCTTTTACCTGGGCATGTTGTGATAGGACAAGAGGGAATGGCTTCAAATGGACAGAAAGTAGGTTTACATTAGGAAGAAATTCTTTACTGTGAGGGTGATGATCACCGGCACAGACTGCCTAGAAATGCTGTGGATGTCCCATGCCTGGAAATGTTCAAGGCCAGATTGGATGGGTTTTGAGTCACCTGGCCTTGTGGAAGGAGTCTCTTCCCATGGCAGGGGGACTGGAACTAGGTGATCTTGAAGGTTCTTCCAATGCAAACCATTCTATGATTCTATGAAAAAATACTGTTGACCTTTTCTTTAAGAAGGCTTAGACAGCAAAGGCTTTTCTACAGGGTTTCTGAGATATTATTCCACAATTATATATAACCAAGGTGTTTGACAAAGATCATAGCCTATTTCATTCAATGGCTTAATGCCAGCTGGTTGGCTGAAAGCCACAGCACTTTGCACAACTGAACAATGGGCCTTGCTAGAACCTTGTAAAAGTACAGGTGCCTACCTTCTTTCTTAGACAATTAAAACAATTACTGATTACAATGCTCACATACAGTAAAGTACATAATACAATGTCTTAAAATATGTTACAATTAACTACTGCAACTCAATGCATTTTTCTGGGAAGTCTTATGACATTGTGTACACTTGAACATACACAACTGACAACAGAAACTGAGCATCTAATAGATACAAATTTGAAAAAAATCAGTAGTGCTTAAGTGGTATATCTAGGTGTTTAAGTGGGTAGGTGACACTCTGAAGAAACTGAGACTTTTAAAAGTTTGCATTAAAAAGGAGTGTGATTTAGAACATTTTAGTAACATCCAAGATTTTTTTTCTTTACTATTAATGCACCATGGTCCAATTATAGTGAAAGCACAATCAGCAGTAATTCAACAAGAGTTTCCACAAATCCTTCTTGCAGCATACATCCCATTTGCTGGTCTTCATTCCTCCTCTTTTCCTTATTTAGCTCCCTCTAGTCACACAGAATTATGTGACTGATAGAATCAATGTAAGAAGTTTTGCTATTCTTTGAATAAAGCCAGCCTTGTCACTGTAACAAAACAAATCCAAAGAATTGTAACTCCCATATAAATGAATGCATTTTCTGTGATGAGGTCCCTGCCTAGCTTCCTTCTTTTCTTTTTCAGATTAACTTTTACACCTGTTATCTCTTCTGGTAGGCAACAAATGGGAGAGCAGGTAAGTAGAAAAAAGAAAATGCAGCAATTAAGGGAAAAATAAGAAATTATGCAGGAGAAAAGCAGTTATGTTGAGATATGTTGTGTTTTGTGGGGTGCTACAGATGCTTTAAGGTATGTCCTACTAAACAATTCAAAACCTTAAGCATTTTTTGCATTTAGATCTGTTGAAAACTGGGATGAGAAAGACAGGGGTTAAATGGCCAGGAAGCAGGTACAGCTGAGACCTTGCAACCCAACAGCCAGTGCTCACACCTTGGTAGGAGCACACTGTATAAGAGAACAAGCCTCCTCATAAGAAAGTATACAACCCTTTTCCTAGAGCAACAGCTTTCTGGCCTATTCTGGGTTTGTGGATTTTTCCTTTCTTTTGTGACCTGCAATGGTAAGAATTTTCATTGGGAGTTGTTTGTTTTCTTAATCTACTGGCACGTGTAATTTAATAGGAGGGTTTTATGCCCTTTTGCTCTGAGAAAAGTAGAAGAATAAGAAGGAGCTTGTCTTACAATAGCTGGTGTATTTATCTTTTCGCTGAGAAAGCAACACCTGCTGATTAGCAGAGGTACAAGCTAAGCTGTCTTGAGATCAAGTACTATAAAGTATGTTGAAAAAGAAAGTTAAATGTAAGGGAGCTGACTGCCAAGATCTGGTTTATTTGGTAGAACAGAAACAATCAGGCTCTGAATGTAACAAAATTGTTTGTGCCCTGAGGCATCTTACAATATTTTTTTAAGCAGAACAGGTAATTATCAAATTGTTTTCTTGTGTAAACACAGAATAACATGCAAAGGGGATGAAGAAAGACACGGTCCTATAATTTTTCACCAATGCAATACGAATATTCTTCTGCTGTTTGTTGAAAAAGGTGGTGTTGATAAACTTAAGACAGTTGTTGGTCTCTAAACTGGAAAAGTGATCTCTCTGGATGTGGAGATTTGCATCTGTGTAGTCCTGCATGAGCCTCTTTGGCTTTTTGTGTGGTACTGTTTGTTTGGTCTTGTTTTGGTTCTGGTGGGGGTTTTTCATTTGTTTTGTGGGGGGGTGGGGTTTTTTTGTTTTGTTTTATGGTAGATGGGGACATTTTTTAAGGCTTTTTCTTGTTTTGGGGTGTTAAGGATTTTTCTTTGAGGGAGGTATGTGGTGTTTTTTTTTAAAGCCCTCTTGGCTAGCCAGTATTACTGTCTGTTATCTGAGGAGTCACTAGGAGAGGTGCCATATGAGCTCGCAAGACAGAGGCAATGCCTGTGTATTTTTGTCAGTACGTTATGAAAAAAAGAGTGCTTAAAGCCTGGATTGTGCTGGTAACTAAGTCAGTGGCATACAAAGTTGTCATACTACTATAAGTAGGTGATCAAATGCAGTTTCATTATACTCAAGAATATCCCTAAAAGCTGTGGGCATTTGTAGATTTTGAAATGTAGCATATCTCAACAGAGACAAAGCTTAAATTCACAAAATCTCAGCAGGGAACAGTGATGATGCTAAAGACAAAATCCTGCTGTGAAAGAAGTACTCATTACCTTTTGAGGCTATTAAGTACTCTCCTTTAAGTTGAGGAAGCATGTCAGGCTCATCATGTGGCATGAAATGTCTTTTGGATGTACGCTATTTGCAGTTTCCCAGTGGAATCTGTCCTAACTGTGTTACTGCACTAAGAGTAGATTCAGCTCCATGAAAGAAGCAGAAAGTCCAAGACTACAGCATCAAGAGGAAATGCCAGGCTCTGCCTTCTCCAACCACCATCCCAGTGAGAGAAGGGTTGTTTCCCAAAACTGGGCATAAGCCTGCCTTAGCCAGAGTCATTGTCTTTGCATATGCTATAACCATGGGTGAGGGCTTTAGGCTGATTTTCCTGCTGTGGCACTTGTTTATGGTAGCTTATAGTAACATGGCAGATGAAAGGTGAATGGAGTCACAGAAAACAGAGTACTATGTTTTCTCAGTGTTCCCTTTGTTGTGCAATGGCATGGCATAGCAATTCCAGGTGAGCATCACAGCTGACTGGTTCCATACTGGAAAGAGTAGAGCTGTGGCAGCTTCAACGCTGCGCCTGAATTAATTAGTTATGCTTATAGACAGAAAAGGTAACTTATTTGGGAACAGACTGTGCTAATGCTACACAGCCCTAGGCGTTGAAGCTGTTAGCTGGGAATGGCATGGTGAGAATATGTGGTATTTTGTGTTACTAGCTAGCAGAAGTTTACTGTACTGCTACACTAGAAGCCATATGGAGTGGAAACATCTGAGCAGGTCTGAGGAAGGAGTTTTAAATATGAACATAAGTCCAAAGTTGATCTTATACTTTAGTGCTGCCTTTAAGGCTTGCATTAGACCCAGTTTTGGTTCCTTTTAATGTTTTGTGGCTGCCAGGGTGCCCAGAAAAATGCAAGAAGAAAAGATTCTTACAGAAGTTGCTAAATATAATTGGATTGTTCACCCTAAACCATAGTTTAGGGACTCTCACAGCAATAATGGCTACAAAAGTTACAATTTGCAAATGCTTTATTGGAATACCTAGACTACTGCCCCTCAGGATGTTAAAACACAAAACTGGATTTACCCTGCCCCTAAAGAATCTTGCATGTCAGTTATAGCCAGCAATTCTCTGTGTCTCTCAGATAACAGGAACATGATCAATTCTCCCAGTTGAGTTGCTGAGTTCCTGACTCACTGTATCCTAAGCCGAAGTGACTCAGAGCCACAATCTTCTATCTCCTCACCACATTATTTGTTGGGGGAGGAAGCCAAAGCATACATACGAGATAAAATGTTAATACCATCAGCCAGAACTTAAGGGATGCATATTATTTATTTATTTGTATTGGCTGTCACCTTAATATCCAGTTACAGCAGAATGTGACTTCCTCTCAATGTAAGGAAACTGTCCCATGAAAACAGGGTCCTGAGGTTGTGACACTGAAGACTGGGAGGTGATGTGTACTAATACAGTATGAAAGATATGCCAGTCTTAGGAGTTACTAAGAGTAAAGCAATGTATGAAGGGTTTGTCTTGCTGGTAAATATGTTTATCAAGTGATTCTTTGTGCATATCAGAAATAGGAACCCTCACAAGGGGTATCTACACAGTAGTCATTAATTTAAAATGACTTGCTATTAGATTATTTTATTTTTATGTATTACCCCCAAAACTTTCCTTTTTCATTTATTATCTCCAGTGGCACCCATTTGACTTGATACTTTTTTTCCCCCCTACCTGTGTGCAGTATTTTGTACATATGCAGGCAAGAGTTTAACGTTACAATTATAGATTAAGAGAACCAGAATACCCATATATGACAAACAACCATAACCCCCCAAAAAATACAGTACCTGGATTGCCTGGCTCCAATAACTGACCAGAAATAAAACTGGATTAGACTTACTAACTCTATGCTTTACTATCACACAGGGAAAACATTGTTTTGGTAGATATTCACACTAGCAGCCCTTTTATAGGAGTGGATTCTTACAGGAAAACTCCTCATTTCCTGGGATAATGCATTCAGACGAACCGTGCCTCACTGTGCTTCAAACATACATGGCTGTACTTCAAGTAAACCAGGCAACTTGTAACAGTATGTCTATGGCCATCTGTAAAGCTTGTGTTTATGGCAAATGGTCCTACATAAATTGTAGTTCTGTACAACCACAGGACTAACAAGTAATTTCAATGCAGAATAGTGTAGATGTTCTGTGTTCCAAACACTCATAATTTATGCGATCAGAATGATTTTCCTGTACTCAAATTAGAGCAGAAAGAAAGGGTTTAGCTTGCAGTTGAAATACTACTGCCACCATAAA
Organism: Brachypodius melanocephalos; assembly: GCA_013398615.1. Lineage (NCBI taxonomy): Eukaryota > Metazoa > Chordata > Aves > Passeriformes > Pycnonotidae > Brachypodius > Brachypodius melanocephalos. Next base: position 16,212,848 of record VZSR01003049.1, read on the forward strand.
ATCAGTCTACTGCTAGCTGCAAGATCTAAATAATAGCGGTTCAAAGGCTGGATTACAGCAGTATCAAGCTGTCAGTTTATACTCCTGTAAAGAGCAGTTATTGTAAGGCTCATCAAATTGATGCATAAATAGTCTTAATTTATCTTCTAAAATATTTATCTAACTTCAAGTCCTTCACAAAAAGACTAGTTTGTATCTTCACCCATATTCCTTTTTAAATGTTCACAACACAAAGTGTCCTGAAGCCTCTAGGCTGTCTCAGGAAATAACTGTCCTGCAGTATCCTGATCAATTTTTTTTCCAGTTATGACTTCCCCCCAGCTCTGTATTCTTTCATTTATCCTGGTGTATGTAGCCTTCCTTGCAGAACTGCAAAGGGAGCTGGCAGGGATCCAGGATGACCTGTCAGCACAAGCAGCAGTGAGGTGATGAGTCAGCAGAGGCACTGTGTGTCTTTGTGCTCTGCTGCAGCACTACTCACTCCCAACTCTCCTGGAGACAAGTCTTGGCTTTGACCTTGAAAAGTGCCCACATGCTCATCCTTATTTTGATGAAAGAGAGGATGTGTCCTTCAGTGAACCTGAAAATGTGGAGCTGCCCTACAAAAGCTAATAACCCAAGGAAAAGAGGCTCTGTGTGATCTGAGGATTATGTGTGGCTTAACCTGAGAACAAGGCTGGCAATTTTGGAAAGCAATCCATTAAGAACAGTCACATAAACTGCAGTGTTAAAACTACTTTAAAATAGCGTAATTTCACTGCATTTGTGCCACACTGCATTCAGTATATCACCAACGTAATAGCTGCACACAGAAAAATCCATCAGATGCTACATGCACTGTGGTGGCATAGAATAAGACAAAATTATCTATGGTTCAGAAACATAATGTCTATTCTGAAAGGATATCAATGTGGCCACTTGTGTATTCAGGTATTTATTTTGTTTCCATTCTTTATACTGCTTTCTTAGTAAGAACAATTTAAATGGCTCCCTCTTGTGTCAAGAAAAATGCAGTATCATGTTTGGCAAGAACTAGTCCTTGAGCAGAAATTAGAATTTATCTATATTTATACTGCAGAGTCTAGTTATCAGTGTGTTGTGATGACTGAGGAGACTGAACACATGTATCCCTTGCTGCTCAGGTGCTCTTTGAAAGTACCTAAAAGAAGTACCATAAACAGCTGCCTTTTGACTTTTTGACTGCGTATGATGAAGGATATGGAAAATAGCTTGTGAACCTTATGTATTGCATCCCATCTAATTTGCTAATGCAGTCTAGACTAGATGGATATCTTGTTTTGGATATCTCCGTCCTTAAAGATCTGTAACAGCACAGAATATCTGGTTTAGCACAGCTTAATTTACTTCTGGTGTTTTTTACAGGTGAGCAAATCATCTTGTAAGGGGTAGAAGGAAAGCAATGAAATGGAAAGCTCTGAGCATGAAAGAGTCAGTGAATGGCAGTGAGGAAGCAAAAATCTGATTTCAACAATCCTGCAAGTCTTCTTTCCTTCTTTCTAGTACCTACTAGCTGACAAAGTTTTTGTCCCGACTTTTGAAAGCTTTCTTCACAATAATTAATACCCATAAAATTCAAATTCAGAATTGAGCTTTTATTTTTTGCATAGCATGGGGCATATTTTGGTGACATTGGATATTAAGCAATAGTCCTGGAAATCAACTTAGAAGAGGAAAAATACTTACAAGACTCTAAAGTCTTGCTAACCTCAAGAGGCAAATAAAACATATCAGGAAATATATAAGTGTGTATACACAGGAAATATCTACAATACCTTTTGAGAAAGCAGGTCTGAAAAGCTTTGTTTCAAGGAAACATACTTCAGTTCTGTGGTTTCTCACAAAATCTGTTTCTGCATAGTCATGAATTAACAAAACCAAAATAATCTAAACAAAAAGAAACTAGGCTCACTTCAGAGTGGGACTAATCATACTGACAACTGGAGATCTTGATAAAGCTGCTTTGCAGATAATTATCTTGAGATAATCTCAATTTATCCCGATTCAGAAGTCTGGGTGACACACACACACACACACACACACACACGAGGCTGTGTTTTCTAGCTTGAAGGGGAGGCTTTAAAACACCGTATTATGATTTAAAATACTGTATTACTATAATTCTGCTGTAGTCATTCATCCTTTATAAAAAGTTCTCCCTATTACAGCCTTACAGTTACCAGAATGAATGAAAATAGGACACCTGATATCAAATTATACATGCTTTTCAAATCTAGGACTTTGTATCCTCCTCCAAATAATTTGTTCTTACTTCTCATACAGAGGGAGTTACCACTTGTTCACAGAGAGGAAAAAATTACTATGGTGCACAGAACAGTTATTCAGTATCTTAGAGTTTCTTGTTTAAGGGCCTCTATAGTGGCACCCCACAATCTATTTCCACACTACAGAGAAGAACTGGAGAGGGTAGACTCAGCCAAAGAGAAACTGAAAGGGTTTCTTGAATCCAAAGTGTGTATTTAGGCTCAAAACTCCTGTTTGGAAAAGACCTCATCAGCTGCCACCTGGGACTAGATACAACTAAACTAAATATAAAAAATACTAAAAAATACTCTTTTTATCTACCCAGCCATGCAAAGTTACTTTTCTGAACACAACCACCATCATGATCTTAACTGAACTAAGCTACTTGCCTCATATTCCAAGCCTGACAGGACAGGATGAGGTAATTGGGCATTTCATTACCTATTTCTTTTGAGGTACTCATTCCAAAATTGATTGGAAGGTATTTATAAAAAGACTGAGTTGCACTATATATAAACACACATTAAAGTATTTTAAAAATCACATTTTATCTTAAATATGGCCGAATACTGGTACTCTTAACCAATAATCTAGTGGCTGGGGTACCTGCCTGGAAAGTGTAAGAGACCAGGATTCTCAGACGGAGAGCTTTTCAAATCCTCCTCCCTGGATTATGCACTTGTTTCTCTCCTGGGTTATTTCCAAACTGTGGGCTGTTCTAGAAGAGAGGTGCTCTTGGGGTCTTTGGTAGCTTGTGTGGAGAAAAGAATAAAAAAAAAATTGATTGATCAATAAAGCTCATGAGCTGTATCTTCAGTGGTAAAATCATTCCAAATTAGGCTTTAGACACCCAGCACTAACATTAAGGTGTATTTTTCTAGTCAGTTTGTGATCTTTCCAGTATAAGTGTGCCTTGTGAGGTACTGGCATACCTAAAATGGGGCCACTACAAATTTATTTGATGCTTACATTACTTTTGTTTCAATGCTATAACACAAAATATTTTAAGAGGCAAAAGTCAATCTCTTTAAAGGTGGAAAACTCTGAAAAGCTGCTTTTTTCTTCTTGACCTAAAGTGAAGGTAGATGCTTTCATGCTGACCTTACTTATTTGTTTTTCCTTTGGGCGACAATTCTGCTAGCCTCCACTATGGCTAAGGTTTTGTATACTAGAAATTAAGAGTGAGACTTATATTAGCAAGTATTTCCCAAAGAAACCTCAGGCCAATACTCTTGACACTTTTCAGAAGGAAAATTAGGTTTGTGGTTTCTTAGTAAGCTTTTGTGCCTCATTTCTGCTTAACCTCAGGCAATGAAATGTAAATCCTTGAACAAGGTTTGGACGTGAAATTTAATATTCCTTCCTTGCGTATGCAGGATTTTGGTAAGCAAACAAATAGGTATACTGATTTAAACAACGATTTTTCCATCTGAGAAAGGAGACTTTGATGTAGACTTTGTTCTGCATCATAGCAAACCTCGCTGTTTTATGTACAGATAGTACCATCATCAGTCAGGATCAAGTTTCCTGTGACTTGTCTGTAACTCTTAAAAGTGAATGCTGTAGCCTGATTTAGCATCATCAAGCTTTTGTGTGAGTCGTACAGCTCTCAGGTGGTTAAAACACTGCCGTTTATTCCTAGACCTAAGCTAACTCTCCATACCACAACAAATGTTTACAACCTTAACGGTCTGCAGGATGAAAAGATCTCATGGTATTTATTTATCCCAATAGATGCATCTTTCTTTCTGGTAGGCACTGTGAGTTCACCAATTCTTGTAGCTTAACTACATAATGTTTCTTTAAATAAACCCACTGCGATTTTGCTTACTGAAACAAAAAAAAGGTGAAGGTTTATATATAACCGGCTTCCTCCTGTGCCGCTGGTTTTCCAGGCCCTCCCTATGCAAAGCAGTTGAGCAGTGTAAGCGGATGTTGCATAATGTGATTATGGGCTGCTTTAACGGAGGAACGTGTCCCACTTGCGGCATGTTATACACGGGTGCCTCGCTTCTTTCATTGAACAGAAGCTGTGATGCTGTTTTTATATTCCTGGCAGCTGCCATTTGCTAAAGCAGAAGATTAGGGGATTGGGGCTTGCATTTTTTTTTCTTTTTTTTTCCCTGAAAACCTGTATTGCTTCCTCTCTCTTATGCCTTTAGTTCTGAAGGAGATTACATTTCAGGTTATCTCTTTCTCTGTCTGATCCCAATATACCATCCTAACTCATATTACAGTAATTTGCACGTGTATGTAATCAGGATTTTACAAAAATCAACCTCGAAAGCGTATCTATGTGACGTATCTACCGCTGAGGGAACATGGCGCTGAATTCCCGACTTGTCTCCAGCACCAGCCGCATTCGCCATCCGGGGTGAGCTGCGCTCCTTCTCGCCCCCCATCGCTGTCCCCTGGGTCGCCGCTGTCCCGGGAGTACCGGCGACCCGGTCCCTCACAGCCCCTCACAATGCCTGCCCCTCGCGGCCGCCGCGCGGGACCGGCCCGGCTCGCGGCTGTCGCGGGGCTGCGCAGGCGCGTTGCACGCGGTGTGTCGCGGCGGGCGCGCGGGATGCGGGCGGCGGGAGCGCATGGCAGGTGGCGGGAAGCGGAGGCCGCGCGGCGCGGCGGGACCGGCCGGAGAGCAGGTGGGGCGGGGGGCGGCGGGGACACGGCCCAGGGCGGCGGGGCAGCCGCCTCCGAGGGCTGCGGGCCTGCCTCGGCGCGGGCTCTCTGTCGGTCCTCTGTCTCCTTGCCCCTCGTTCTGCTTCGCTCCGTGGCTTTGGGGAGAGTCACAGGGCCCCGCGCTCTCCCGCGCGGCAGCCGCTCCTCCACCGAGCGTCTCGCGGGGAGCGGCGCGCTCGAGGTGCGCTGGGCCTGGCGGCCTCCGCATCATCCCGGCGGGACCGCGCTGGGAACGGGGACAGGCGCCCTGACCCGCCTCATCTGGCGGCCACCCTGCTTCGGAGATGAAGTGTCCGCCGTATTGCCCTCTCTTAAGAACAAGAAAGAAACCTTATCGTTTTTTTGTGGGTTTTTTGTTTGTTTGTTTGTTTAAATTCTTTCGAGTGGGGTGGGTAGCGATTCTTACCAATTCATGGAGACTTGTATGGCAGTGTGGTGGTTGAGGCTACTCCTCTAGCAGAGTATGCCCGTATGGATCATTTCCTAGCCTCCTTCAGTTCACTTCATTTTTAAAAGCAACTTCACCTTTAAGCTGCTTCTAAAATGCTGCACTGAAAACTGCAGTAGTTGTGTTGTTGAATAGCACAGTAGTTAAAATAGTAGAGACCAGAGGATTTTTGCTGTATTATTTAATTTGACATGACAAAATAGTATTCCTACTTTCAACTGTCTGTAAAACACAAAAACATACTGTATGCAATCTGCAGTGTGATTGGAAATGGTCATTTTAAAACAATGTAAAATTAGATTAAACTTTGGGATTGCTTGCTCCTTTGATTAATTAACTAACAGAAGTGCTTCTGTTGATTATATTGACCCATTAATATCAAAGTAACAGTTTGCTACTTCAGACACGTTTAGTACATTTGTCAGACTGCACTTTTAATGGGTTCTGTCCAAAACACATCTTCTGGGCTGTGTATGTGCTGCTTTAACTAACGAGCATTTCATAATGGATCTAATCCTTCTTCTTTCATTAATATAAAAGCTTTGTAGAATCCTTTGGTAGAGTGACAGAAAGTAACTAAATTAACTCTGTTTTGGCTTGTTTGTTTGTTTTAATCTATAGAGTGAAAAAAATGGAGCCGTCAAGAAGAGAAGATCAAATCAGGCAGATAATCCCGACAGTCCTTGCCAAGAAGCAGAAACATGCTATCGGCTTAGACTGCCTGAGGACTTCTACCAGTTTTGGAAGTTTTGTGAGGAACTAGATCCTGAGAAACCAAGTGGTGAGGTTTTAAATTTTGCCTCTTTTAACTTTCACTCCCAAAAGCAGCCTGAAGGCAGGCAAACTGGAGGTGGTCAGATGCATTGTAATGAAGCTTCAGTTTTTCAGTTGAGATGAAGGATATTTACATGAGTGTAAACTAAAACACTGGTTATAATCACCAAGATGTACACTTCAAGCTTTCTAAAATGTAGTTACAAAAGTTATGCAATATAAGGGGACTAAGCATGGTCTAAATCTGCATTTCTTGCAGGTGCATTTAAAATGGTTTAGTATGGAACTCAAGTTTCTTCATGTATCATGGTTTAATCCCAGTCAACAACTAAGCACCACATAGGCACTTACTCTCTCCCCCTTGGTGAGACAGGAGAGAGAATCAAAAGGGTGAAAGTGATAAAATGTGTGGGTTGACTTAAAGACAGTTTAATAGAGAAAGTAAAAGCCACAAGCAAAGCAAAACAAGGAATTAATTCACCACCTCCAGTGTGCAGGCAGGTGTTCAGCCATCTCCAAGAAAGCAGGTTTTCGTCATGCTGAGCATGATGCTATATGCTATGGAATATCCCTTTGGTCAGTTGGGATCAGCTGTCCCAGCTGCATTCCCTTCTCAGCTTCTTGTGCACCCACAGCCCCCTCTGGTGGGATGAGAGGTTGAAAACTCCGTGTAAGCACTATTAAATTTGGATTTCAACCTCTTCAAGTTTATTATATAACAGAATGTGGCATCCCTGTGTGCTCTAGAAATGACAGTATCTTTCAGAGTCACAGAATGGTTTGGGTTGGAAAGGACCTATAAAGGTGATCCGGTCAAACCCCCTACACTGAGCAGGGACATCTTCAACAGAGTCAGGTTGCTCAGAGCTGAGTCCAACCCAGCCTTAAATGTTTCTAGCTCATCCACTATGTTTCTGGGCAGCCTGTTCCAGTGTTTCACCACCTGCATCATAAGGCATTTTTTTCCTTATATTTAGTCTGAATCTACCCTGTTTTAGTTAAAACCCACTACCACTTGTCCTCTTGCTACAGGCCCTGCTAAAATATTTGTACTTCCCTTCAATACCTAAGGTACTGAAAGGCTGCACTAAAGTCCCCGGAGCCTTTTTTTCTCCAGACTGAACAACCCCAACCCTCTCAGCCTGTCGTTATAGGTGAGGTGCTCTAAGACTCTGATCATCTTCACGACCCTGCTCTGGACCCACTCCAACAGGTCCATGACCTTGCTGACAACCCTGGAGCTGGATGCAGCACTGCAGGTGTGGTCTGAGCAGAGCAGAGGAGCGGAATCTTCTCCCTCCCCTGCTGGCCACACTGCTTTGGATGCAGCCCAGGACACATTTGGCTTTCTGGGCTGTGAATGCCAGCCTCTCATCCATCAACACCCCCAGGCCCTTCTGGGCAGGGCTGCTCTCCATCTGTTCCTCCCCAGCCTATGCTGATACCAGGGGCTGCCCTGACCCAGGTGCAGAACTTTCCCCTTTGTTTTGTTAAACCTGAAGATATTCCCATGGGCTCAATTCTTGAGCTTGAATAGGTCCCTCAGGATGGCACCTTGTCCTTCAGGAGTGTCATCTGCACCCCTCAGCTTGATGTCATCTGCAAATTTGCTGAGGTTTCCTGATCCTGTCTTGTGTAATTGATAAAGACTAATATGAAACAGTACTGGTCCTAGTACAGAGCCCTGAGGGACACCACCCATCACCAATCTCCATCCAGACACTGCACTGTTGATGCCTACTTTTTACTAGAAGTGTAATAACTCTTGAATGAAACCTATCTGGACAAAACCATGTCTTAGCTTTCCTTGTCTAGTGAATAATGTTTGACTGAATTTATGGAAACATTCAATACCTGAGCAACATCAGAACTTCCTAGTCTACATGTGCACCTGATTCATGGTTTGCTTTTCAGATGCACTTGTGTCAAGTGTTGGACTTAAGCTGGTTGGACCTTATGATATTCTTGCTGGAAAATACAAAAAAGCAAAATCAACAGATGTGAACTTCAATCTTCATTGGAGATTCTTCTATGATCCTCCGGAATTTCAGACTATACTTGTTGGGGATAGCAGAACACAGTATCACATGGGATATTTCAGGTATTTTATTTCCTGTGTGCCCTTGCTCCACTACTATTATGCATAGCTTTTGGCTTCTTTTTCCATGTAACATAAATTGTGTGCTATCACCAAACAAGAATCTTTCTTTTTTGTAACAGGATATTTACACATGGCTTTATCTTTTTATTAAAAAGAGAGCAGGAACACAAGTTGAACACTAAATATTTATTAATCTACCTCCTCCAGCAATCCAGAGCATCTTCACTCACTAATCTTTAACTTTTGCCATGATACTGGGAAGAAAATCAAATTGCCAAAAGGGAATGTGTATTCTCTCTGCATGTATGGATGCAAGCTCTTTTCAAAGCTTGCTCTAAGAGTTTAGAGCTTTAGATCAAAGGGCATTTCTTGGTAGGTTTCTGAAGGAGATGGCACCATGGCGAGGAGACAAATTTATTTATACTTTGAAATAGGAGAAATGGACACAGCTTGACTATTTTGTGTGTTCTTTTTCATCAATAGGGATGTGCCAGATGAGCTCCCAGTGTGGGTTGGTGCAAATGAAGCTAAGAAGGGTTGTGTGATTTCCCAAGTTGGTGATAATGTCTTTGCTGCAGTCAAGTAAGGTTCATATTTACTTTTATTTATAAAGAACAGAATAGAGAGAAATTGATAATTGGGAGGTGGGATGTGGAATAATGAAGATAATTTTTATATGTCTTTCTTAAGAAACCCTCGCTCATTTTCTGCCCCTGCTGGCAAGTTTTAAGATTCTCTTAAAAGCCTTTGTAGGCTTTTTGACAGTGTGTTCCTTTCAGAACTAAAATAGATAAGTGTTAATTATGTCATTCCTTAAATATATGGGCAGTGACAGGCTCTAAACTGGAAAAAAAATCCACTGCATATGTTAAAATAATTCTGTATGTAGAAAAAGGGCATCTCAAGCAGTGGTGAAGGAAATTGGAGTATCATAGTAGATGAATAGCATCTGGCTCTTGTTCTTGCCTACATAAAATACATTATTTTTGTATATAATTAGTATCTACAAGAAGTACCATTTCTGCCCTGTGGCAGGATAACAATGACATGGATATGTAGTTCAGTCTGATTCACAGAGCTTTACATGCTCCTGTGCCAGGAATGTAAACAACTGATCTCATCCCTGCTGGTTAAAAATGGAAAGCTCTCTAAGGACAGACACGTGTCAGTGAAAGCAGATTGAAGAATGGCGTCTGCAAAAGAACCCTTGTGCAGTGCAGAGTTAAATGAGGACATTTGCTTTCAAAGTGCCGTGGGGAAGTTCATAAATACATATTTGTGTGCATGACTTGGGTGACAAATGGTGTATATAGCGTAGAAACAGCAAACTGAATTCTTAAGATAGAAAGATGAACAGTTACTGAGGCTGGGAGGACTTTCAGCACCTGCAGATTGCATAAACTGGATTGTAATGCAGGTACTGATAAGAAAAGCCCAAGTACTATCTGTGCCAAACTATTTTCTTTCCTCTTGTTAAGAGGCTTGAATTTTCAAGTCTCTCTAGAAATAAATGCAGGACTGCTAATCTGAGTTATTAAGATCTAGAGGTTTAATGTTTAAAAGGCTATTAATTTTTTTTTTTGTTTTCTTGACATGTTTCATCTGTTTGCAGATTACTTTTGTCAAAAAAACTTAAGGAAGTGGCTGATAAAAAGAAAAACGCTGTTTTGAAAGACATAGATGAAAAGCTAACAAGAACAGCAAAAGAACTGGGTTATTCTCTGGAACAAAAAACCCTGAAGATGAAACAGAGAGATAAGAAAGTATGACTTTCCTCATCTACTGGAGAGAACTAAGTTTGTTAAATTCTTTCATTTACTTCATGTTTGGGTTTTTTCATCCTTCGAGTCAGTAAGGGTGCTTCATTAGGAATTTCCAGAGGTAATCAGCTCTCTGTAAAACTTCAAGAGAGGGAAGATTACTACAACTGTGTTCCAAATAATAGGATTTAATAAAAACACTTTACTCTTGTAAATCATAGCTTGACATTCAATCAAAAACAAAACAAAAAGAACAAACCACCACCAAAAAAACCCAGTAAGCACAGTAGTATATAAACTGAAGTAAATAGAGGATATGGAGAAAACTGTTTTAAATGGAAAATTGTTCTAAATAGTTGGTTTGAATCTGTTAGAAACAGGACCAATAAGGATGATATGGATGATAAGAGGTTTTTTGCATACCCATCAAAAATAATTATGGTAGGAGGAGACTAAACAAATGTGGTACAATGCAACATGAGTGACTACAAGCATACCAAGATTTCAGAATTTGACTGAAATGGAGTTTCTAGTTATTTCAAACTTCAATACTTCAAATTAACAGCAATATAATTTGAAACTAAGTTGATGTCCTGGAGCCAGGACACCATATTAGGTTTGACCACCAGCAGTCAGGTGTTAGTGTTTAATGAGGTGAGTTATTTTTAGGTCACAGTACTGTCTTATGGTGCTATGTTCCATTTTCTGTGTTTTATTCAGGTGGTTACCAAAGCATTTCATGGAGCAGGCTTAGTCGTTCCTGTAGACAAAAATGATGTTGGATACAGAGAACTTCCTGAAACAAATGGTAAACATCTTGTTTACTATATCATTCTGCTTTTTTGAAGTAAACAACCCTCAGTAAAAAACAAACTGCCTTCATATTTTCTACTTTAAAAAATTGAGTGGTGGGAGTAAAACCTAGAAGACCTAACCATCACACTTAACCTCAAAGTATTGTCTTTAAAGGAACGAGATGAGACTCAATGAAATGTGCTAAATCTGAGAAGAGGATGCCTGAAGTAGTAGTTTAGATGACCTTTTCTTTTATATTGTCAATATTTGTATTGTATCATGTCAAAGCCATGCAGGAAGTAGATCCAAAAAGCTGATCTACATTCAGGGATGTGTGGGTTTATTTCTTATCCACCCTCTTCTCCCAGTGTCATCTTAACCAGAGTCAGTTCCTTGATGCAATTTCATCACAAAAGTGCTTGTCTGCCTTTGTGAGGAACTGAGAGGGATTGGTGTGGGGCGCAAATGAGTTTCCAAGGAAAGAGGGGAGCTTCAGCAGCAGTTCAGGGTGTGCTCACTTACCTTACATGTAAGTGTGACAGATGGGTGTAGTTTTGCCACAGAACACTTCTATGCAGTATTAAATTTCTGTATTTAAATATCTGATTTTGTTTTTTTGCAGCTAATCTTAAAAAAATTTGCAAGGCCATTGTTGATGCTCCAACTGATGAGGAGAGAGTCAAGGCTTTTGCACCCATTCAAGAAATGCTGACCTTTGTTCAGTTTGCTAATGACGAATGTGACTATGGAATGGGGTACGAGCTGGGCATGGACCTGTTTTGCTATGGATCACATGTGAGTAGTACAACAAACATACTTCACAAAATCATGCATTATTTTTTACATGGGCTAGAGGTTGTTCTGCTGTAGATTGAGTATCCCTTGGAATCGTAGAGGTCTGCAAGAATAGCCTTAATTCATGAAGACTGTTACAAAGTCACACAGCATCATTCCATGTTGAATTTAAAATTGTGTGTATGAAAGCCCAATCCTGCAATCCAGAAGTGGAGTGCGAAGTGCCTGATCCAAATGCAATGAATAGCTGGAGTGCCCTGTCCCCAGCTACTTGTATAGGCACCCATGTTCAACCAGATCAAGAAACAGCCTGATGTTTGTAGTAACCCCAGCTGGAAGAATGTGAACCCAGGTCAACTGATTGGTTGTACTGCATAGGGCACCTCCCACCAGGAGTCTCTTCCCTAGTTCTCTGCTAACAGTGAATATCATCAGTAAGGGGATTGAATTAATAGCACTTGTTACACATAAAAATCATATTAATGCTTTTTGTTCTGTATGAGCTACTGGCCTGTTGATGAAAAGGGTCATGGCTGTAATCAGTCCATGGCTAGAAAATAACACCTGACGTTTCAACATCAGCCTAATAGGAATGGATTGTCACGGAAACACCCCTGCAAAACAGCTGCTTCTAGCAAATCTAGTATTGGCTAAGTGGTGCTCCAGAGTATCGTGGGAAAGATTAGTTTTTCAATGCTAAATATAGGCTCAAAAGAGCTGTGCTGAACATTGGTTAAAGTATTTAGCTATTGAAATGTATGAAAACTGACTGCTCTTGCCATACGCTGTCAGATTGCTAATGTGTGTCTTAGATTTCATGCCTTGCTCTCTTAATTTCCATACATCTGAAAACGTGTGGTATTTGCCTTTGGTATCCTGCTCATTTAGAACCCTTTTTTCAGAGACTAGACTGCTTCAGCTGCTTAAATCCTTCCTACAGCTGGAAGGGCAGTGAAGGAAATGGTTCCTCCAGTTTTTCTGAGTAGGTGGAGGCAAATACTCATCTTCCACACGTTGTGCTTTTCCCCACATGAGACTAACCGCTGAAAAATTCCTGCACAGTGGAAAAATTGTGTTTACAGTACTGTCATATGTCTTGTCTGTTCTACACTGCAGCTTGAAACACCTGTAACTTTGCAGCTGTTTTCTAGAATTAGAAACCTTCATTTCTAGTTTAGTACACAGAAAAAACAGTTGCTTCACACAAGTTTTGCTCAGTTAGGTCCCTGCCTGTCTTGAAGCTCCTACTTGGAGCTGTTTTCCAATTCCGAGCCTTCCTGTCCCTTTGCTTACAGAGCCAGAGAAACACTGACACTTTATCTGTAGCCCAAGACAAAGAAAAGAACTTGAATCTTGTCCCCTTTGTTTGAGAGATACAATGGACTTAAATGTACCATGATTGCAAATGTAAAACATGCTCTGATGTTTATACACTTGAAATGCTTAAATGCTTACTGTAAGTACACTGTAATCTCCTCGAACAGGGTGGGGTGGGATGAGACATGGGACTGTGACAGGATAGGGGACTTCACCTGCAAGCTCCAGCTTGGGATGCTGTAGTGAGTGGGCCATCGTGTCTTGCACTCCTAACGATCGATTTCTCTCTCACTGCGGCAGCTCGGGCAGCGCGGCCTGTCCTTGCTGTGGCTGTCCCAGGTGTAGCATTAGGATGTGCTCGGTCACTTTGGGAGGGGTTGAAGGGCACAGTGGGAATGGGGCAGCACCAGGAGCTGGGGCTGCTCCCGGAATTAACAAAGCCACTGAGGCCGAGGGCGGCTCTTGTTTTCCCTTCTCTGCTGCAGTACTTCCACAAGACGGTGGGCCAGCTGCTGCCCCTGGCTTACACGCTGCTGAAGAGGAACCTCTTTGCGGAAATCATCGAGCAGCACCTGGGCAGCCGGCGGGAGGAGGGCCTGGATCAGCTGGCGCCCTGAGCGGGGGCTGCAGCTGGGCGGTGACCCTGAGCGCCCGGGACCGGGCTTGTTTGCGTGTGTGTCTGTGGCTCTTTTGTACTCGGTGGCGGTGTCCCCTGCGGTCAATAAAGGTTTTCTAAGGAACGCGCTGCTTCCCGGTGCTGGCTGCCGTGGCGGGCCCGGGACAGGAGCGGGGCGGAGCTGCCCTCGGGCGGGGCAGGAGCTGCCCTGCGGACCCCGGGAGCCAAACCGGGGCCGGGGCTCTAAGGAAGCACGGGAAGGGCCGGCCGCTGCCCAGCATTGCCAGGAGCACCTGCGGGCACCGTGCCAGTGACTCAGGCAGGGCTGGGCCGCTATGATTGGGTCACCGCCCCCCTGTGCCATCCGCGAATCGAGCCCCACGTCCCTGCTCCAGGTGATGGTTTTGTCCTTCTGCGTGTCCCCAGTTGTGTCCCACCCCTCAGGTAAGGCATTCCCTTACTGCAGCATTCCCTTTGTGGCAAAGCCCTATTCCTCCTCCTACATTGCTGGAGGTGGCTCAGGTGGGAGGAAACTAAAGGGATGAAGGAAATGCTACATTACAAGAGAAATTAGGGAATTCCACTGCGGGTGCTACCTTGCTAATCAGAAGAAGACATCTCCAGTTTTAAACATTTAAAAATTAAACCCAAGTGGCTTTGTACAAGGTGCAAATTAATTGTTCTTGGTATTCTCTTGGTTCTCGTTCTGTGTTCTTGGTATTGCACTTGGAGGTTTATTCTCAGGTAGTTGATTAAAGTAACAGTCCAGAAACAATAGAAAATAACAACACTTACTCAACAGCCCTGCCACCAGCCAGTGACTTGACTTCCATTGTAGCAATTCACATCAGTACTAATGACAGCAATGCTAATTACTACTCATAAACATTATAGGCCACTAGCCTCATGCTCAAATGTAAGCAATTCCTACTATTTTAGGCAAAGGATTGCCACTTCTATGTTACTATGTGGTAGAAGGGACTATGGGAGGTACATATATGTTAGAGTGCTGCTGAATTTCAAGTGCATAAGGTAATCACATGCCACAGCTACTTGTGTAAATTTGACAACTTCATCCTTTTCGCTCAGCATATTAATGTTCCAATTATTCAAGCACAAACATGCCATCACTCATTCACAGGCCTAGAGTTTTGTTGTATACATAAACAAACAGGTACTTTCCCTCTCATTTTCTTTTTTATGTTTCAAGTACAGGAGACCTTTATATTAATGCCCTATAGATCATACAAGTACTAAAAAAATAGAGTCATGGAAAGGTCGGCATTGGAGAGGACCTTAAAAATTAAACTTTTAAACTGTTACTTAAATGTGAACTTAGGTCCGCAAAAATGAGGACCTGAGACTGAACATCCATCCTCACATATTAACCCCTGATGGAGAAGGAAGTCTCTTACAGCAGCTGGAAAATGACTGATGTGCTGTGTATCATGCAACTGGGACAGATGTTTTAGCAGGGCCTGCTGCACTAGGACAATGAGTAATGGTTTTAAATAAAAAAAGAGTAGATTCAGACTAGGTAGGGGGAAAGCATTTTTTATTATGAGAGGTAAAATAATGGGTTGCCCAGAGGGGAGGTACATGCCCATCCCTCAAAGTGTTCAATGGATGGGGCTCTGAGCAGCCCGGTATAGTGGAAGGTGTCCCTGCCCATGACAGGAGGATTGGAACAAGGTCATCTTTAAGGCCCCTTCTAACCCAGACCATTCCATGATGTGTACATCATCAACAGACAGCTTTTAGACAAAAAAAAAAGATCACCCACTTTTAACTACTTTAAATCAAAAAGATTTTAATTCTATAATTAAAATTTTAAATTTTTATTTTGGAACAATACCCCATCTAAGGCAGATGGGTTTGATGGAGTTGATTTGGCTACTGCACTATAGCCAAATGCTAAGGAATGCAAATACTGCCTCTCCTAAACTCCCTTCTTTTTGTCAAATATTATTAGTTTTGTACGTAAAATTCCTAGCTGTTTATTTTGTCTCAGGGAAAATAAATGCAAAAATCAACACAAATCTTGTTTGTGAAAACAACGAGAAAACATGACACAACAATAAATGGTCATACAGAAGTTTTTAATGCTTGATTAAATCATCACAGTAATGAGAATTTTTACTGTAATGATATGCAGTTCTACCACACTATTATAAATAAAAACATTAAGATCAATATTAAATACAGCTCTAGGCAACATCACAGATTAACAAAGAATGCATTGTTCATGAACCAGTATCTGAATGATTTAAAAAATAAGAAAATGCTGACACTTTTCCCCCTCCCATCCACCACCTTTTTTTTCTTTTTAAATTAGTAACTTGAGTAAGGCGCTGCAAGTTTCACGTTAGAAATTTTTTCTTGCACAGCACAGGCACACATACTTCATTAACAGAACTCTACTGTATGTTTACCAGAAGACATTTTAAATGTCAACAGGGAAAGCTTTGCAGGTTAAGAAGAGTAATCAGAGATGCACAATTTATGTGCAGCACTCAGGATCCACACAGACATGAAACACAGCAGGAGTGTGAACTGTATTTTAATTCAGACAGCAGTCTCTAGAATTAGGTACAAGTTAATACAGTACACACAGCAGTGTTTTACGATAACATCAGACATGGCAGAGATTTTAAAGTGATTTCTGTATGTGCAGTGAGTTTGTATTCTTCCACTGTAGAAAAAAAAAATCAGCAGAAATCAGTGTCACAGACAACTTCCTGCCTTCTGTAAATGGGCCGAATCCTGCTCTTCGTGAAGCTTCCTCTTCTTCAGGGTTATGTAATGTAACAGAGCAAATTTTTAACATCCAGCACTGACTTCACATGGAAGAGTACAGCTGGTTGTTGCCATGCTCCCATTTTTATATAGCCAAATTCCCTGTTTCATTTCCAAACCTGTTTTTAATACAGGGCCTGATCACTGTGATCCCCCTGGCACATTTCACTTTCCACCGGTTCCAGTTGCTGCTATAGCTGAGATGATAAAATGTAGATGGCAGTTTTTTACTATGAAAAATCAGTTAAAATTTAACAGTGCACTTACTTAAGCACAGCCATTTTTGTGCAACTCGCCAAAAGTGCCAGAATTTTGGTTCACGGTTATTGTACTTAAGATAAAATCATACTGAGTACTTTGTGAATAAAGATGTTTGAGGTAATTGTGATGAATGCCTTAGAGATACTGAAATTATTATGTTAGACTTTTAGTGTTTATATTCTTGCCATTTTTTGCAGTCTTGTGAGCATAATTGTTAAAAGACAGAAATTTTATCCAACCTCATATTACAAAACATGATTTTCATCAGCCAGATTTCCTAGTTTTTTTCCTCCCTAATTTAGGCTTATAGCATATTGTCATTTTTCCTCTGCATGCAGTTCTGGTGGTGGTCTGATAAAATTAATAGGAAACAAAACAATGTACTATAATGAAGTTACACCTATAATGAAGTACCCCTATAAGGAAGGGGTCTGTCAGTTCACCTCTGAGTGTGTGTGTGTGTTGCTGCTGAATTTTAAAGTCCTGCCAAAGTTTCAAGTACTGGATTCAATTCTGCCCTGCTGCTCAGGTGTGACTACATATAATTTACACCTTTCTATTGTTGGGAGAAAAGAAGAGTCAAAAGCAATCTAATAGTTGCTTTCTCCTATTACTTTTAAAACCCTGCAGGGTTTTTTTAATGAAACCCTACTATTACTGTTCCAGTTATCTGCTAGTAAAGAAAAAAGGAAATCCAAGGTAATGGCAGTGAAAGTTACATTTGAAAATGATCTCGTATGTATGTTGGATCATAAGCTATTTTCTTGAAATCCTTCATCTAGTTGTAAACATTTGCTAATCCTCCATTACTTCAGAGGATTATGAATTATTCTATAAAATCACATTAAAAAGCTTATTAGTTATGTGAGATATTAACTGATTCATATTTAATAATTTTTTAAATCCATACAAATATAAATAAAGAATGGTAAAACTTCAAGAAAAATAATATACATTTAGTGCAAATTATGAGTTACATTTCTTCCTACCGTGTCAGCAGTGGAGCGTCTTTTGTGGAGAAAAAAAAATAAAAATGACCATTCTCAAATTTTACGGGGGGAAAAAGATCTCTGGTGTTGAAGCATGCATTTTTTACCAGATACACGTATACAGAATTGTTCCAGCTCTTAAACTAGTAGAATAGCAGTATTTTTTCTTATACTGCACAACATTGGTATATATCGTAGTGTGTTCAATAATACAAAAATTGCATAAGACCAGGTCACATTATTGGTACTTTCTGCAGCAAAACCAGTATTTTTCTCTAAGATACTGGTTTCATCTGAGTTTAGTTTTCTCATATTATGACAGCACACGGGTTGAGAGAAATCTCACATAGTTCTTGCAAAGTATTACCTGTTCAATCTGGTTTTGTTGCAGTGGATCTGCACTGCCCCAAGCGTTTCGCGATGTACGAACTTACACATTTAATGGCACAAGAAAAGCCTCCCTTCTTGTGATCACACCTCAGTAACTCACAGTACATCTCAATATGAGAAACAACTGCTTCAAAAGGGCACACCAATTTTAAAGAGACTTTGTTACGGCTCAGGAGAGAGAGAAATAAAGCTCTTCTGGAATGTAGAAAGGTGACAAGTAATAGTTAATACGTTTCATGAGTTAACACAACAGTTTTCAATGGTAAAAAGGGCAAGACCTTTCAGTCTCCACAAGATGGCTCAATTCAGAATGATCCCTCCAGAAACAGGGATTAATAACACATCTCTTCAATGCTGAAGTACCAGGCTGGGCTGGAGAATGGCACCACTCTGCACAGCTCACCCACTGCACTATCATAGCAGACCTGATGTCTCGGGACGCATCCAGTGCAGGACAGCAGCTCTCCCTTCCCACACTCCCATCAGCCTTCCTCCTGGCCACATGCTCCCCCAGACTGACTCCTGATTGCCAGCAGCACTGTTATGTAAAAACCCAGCTCGTCTCTGATTTTAGAAGTTTTCCCCAGACTAAAGTGTTGTGCTATTCAACAAATGAACCTCCTCTTCCGTTTCCTCTCTCTCCTCAGCTATGGGTTTCAGTTGAACATTATGGAGGCGGGGTCTTGGTTTGCCGTCTGGGCCATATGACGGAGGATATCTTTTTTTGTTATAATGCCAAGGAGGCGCCTGAAAAGGATAAATGGAAGACTGATATTAATCCAAGCAGGAAAATAATGAAGCAGAACAAATCTGTAGCCAAGTCCTTTTTGTTGACAGGAATACAGCAAAAGTAAACAGCCTGATTTTCTTATTTAAACAGAAACATTTTATTTATCAAAATGTTGAGGAACCACCAGTTTGATAAAACACAGCAATGCTGAGACACCATATCAGATGGTCTCTGACAGCTGTAGTCCATTTTAATGAAATACAAGTCATACAAGTAGAGCCCATTACAATTTTTATTTAACTTTTTGTTTCTACAAAAATCAAATTTTGATTAGCATATGCCAACAAAAAAGTAACAAAGAGGGACAAAGAAAAGAGAGGTATGAAAAAGAATTGATAGTGATCCCATTTCATAAGGGAGGCATGTTCCAACCTAGCAATCAGAAGTCATGTATCGCTTGATGGCCCCAAATCAAGCAAACCAAACTCCCCTCCTTTTCTAAACCCGAAGGATCCTTCCAGTCTGACACACTGGCCCAGATTGAATGTATTCATAGGAGCACACTGTACTGGCCATGAAACTTTTGTATAATAAACAACAGTAAATTAGTTTTTGGAGTTCATGGCTCTAAGAGAAAATAAACTCTGGATAATAAAATTTTCATTTTCCAATTTACTGTGCTCTTATGACAGGGTTTTTTAAAACTATAACTGCAAAACATCAAATAGAGTGAGACTGTCCAAAAGGATAATATCACAAGAGAAGCAAAGAGCAGAATGAATGAGCTGCTGCCCTTGTTATTCTGGTTAGTACATTTCAATTTGTCTTATTAAAGGATGCATGAAATACTTGTGAAATATTAGCATAAAATGAGAACATAATTAGCATGTTTTGCATGTAAGCAGCTAAACATGGTGGGTATGTTTAGTAGACATGGAATTAGCAACCCATGTCCAAATTAAGACAAAGCGTACCACCTATCTAAGGGGTTAGTTCACAACATCATGGTTAAAACCATATCTAGATTCCAAAGTCAGCAGTTAACATAGCAGGCCACTTGGTGGCTGGTATCACTGCACATTTTGTAAAGGAATACACTGACTGCTGTAGCTAACAGCAGCAGAATCACTGACTTTACATAAAATCTAATTTTGCTAAATCCAAATTTAGCAAAATTTTTTGCTAAAAAAATAACTTTTTTTAAAATCATGTTGATAAAGGGGGATTACAGGGAAGATCTAATGATGCATTTAAAACATGCTTATCTTTGCTTCTCAAAAGATGTGATACTTTGCTATTTAACAGCCGTCCAAATCAGAAAAAGAAATTGGCATATACAAAAATCTTAATTTGCATTAGGCAGAGAAATATTCCTAGCTGCATGCCTTCCCACCAGGGGAATTCTAGAGATCAACCAGCTGGGTCGATGTGATCTCACAAGTATCTCACAGAAAGTTTACTGTTTACTTTCCTTTAATGTTGTGACTAACAGTATGTTCACATTTACAGCTTCATTTCTACAAAAGGATTTTGCACGTTATGTTTAATACAAATTTTGAGCATAAGAAGATTTCATTGTTCAGCCGATGTCGTGAAAGCCCTGAACAGTTCACAAGTTTCATGCTTCCTGACTTCTAATGTGTCTAATTATGAGATCTGATATATCTAATCACCAAGGGTTCGACGTGCTGCTTTAGTTGCTCGAGATGCTCTAATATGTTCTTCTTTGTGATGATCCCCAAGACAATCCTGCAACAGATTATGTTATGCTAATAACTGTGTGAAATCAAATGAAAAAAAAAGAAATTCTAATCATAATAAAAAAGGATTAGAGCAAACTAAAAATAAAAAAAAAAAAAAAAAAAAAAAAAAAAAAAAAACCCCAAAAAACCAAACAAAACAAAAAAAAACCAGAAAAAAGAAAAAGAATGGTTGCAGGAAAGCTAATGAGATAATTAAATGAGAATTGATTTGAAAGTCAGTAATCTTTCCCAGATTTTGTTTTTTTCCCTTTTTCTCTCAAAATGCTGAACACAACTGTCTCTTCAACCACCCCAGAACAGTATGTTTCTTGTATCAGGTACACATCAGGGTAGCAAACTTTATCCCTTCACCCTAAATTCACATATTTTTGGGTTTTAAAGGCACCAAAACTAAAATCTACTTTGAATTTCCTTTGTTTAATAGTCATTTCTCCTCACACATACAGATAATTATTCACATTTTAACAAGCCACAGTAGATGAACAAAGTAATAGCTATGTAAAGTCATAGCAGCGGAGGTTCGAAGCTGCCCTACAGAGCTGGGCTATCTGGTGTCCTTAGACAAATTCAGACAAATTTCTTGTTCATGACAGGACAAATCAAGAGCAACTCCCTGGAATGGATATACTGGTATAAATTTGGAGGAGTAAAGCTCAGTCTTCTCTCTGTCATCTGCACCAATTTCTGTACAATCCAATCTCGATTGGGACCAGTATGTTGATGCAAGTCTTTAAACAGGCATATTCAGTTTGCAGGAAATCTGCCAGCCAAAATATGAATTAGTCCTTGATATCCACAAGGCTATATGCCATATACCTAAACACCACCGCTACTAGTATTTATGATCTGCTCTTCTTGTAACGGACAGTGTGCTCGTGGAATGCCACCAATTTGTAAAATGAAGCAGGATAACATAAATATTAAAGCCATCCATACTTCCTGCTACTTTATCATAAAATAGTTAAAAATTTATAGTAGAGCCTGACAGTTTTGCATGATCAAGCTTTCTTTAGCAAAGAACTTAGCATCAACATCAATGTTTGAGCACTCAGAACCACAACAGAAACTATGAAAAAAATTATCATAGTAAATATTTTTCTGTGAAGTTCCATCAAATCCAATTTCCCTCCCTAAAACAAGAATAACTGCATGCCCACACTAACTTCTAAGTGTCAGATCATTATGTCCTTTCCCTATGAGAGAAAGGCTTCTGGTAACACTACTTGCCATTCCATACAGAGATGCACTGACCAAAAAAATCCCCAAAAACAGGCAGGATAACATTTAAATAAATTTCTTTTAAAATACATCTGGAAAAAAACACCCAACTTGGAAACAAAGTAAATATTTAAACATTTGCCACATATAGAAGCAGTCCTTTTGCCCACAGAAAAACTAAGACAGTCCAAGTCATTTCAGATTTCTTGTCCCAAGGACATTGATCAGTCCTAAACATGTGAATGAGCAGATGATATTTCACTCCCCAGGTGCCTTAAAAGACATGCTAAAGGGAAAGCAGGATACTATGATGGTAGGAGCTTTGATGTTGCATGTCACGTGTTTAATGCAAGAGATACAGGAAAGCAGAATGTTAAATGAACAGCTGCACAGAAAAAGATCATGTAAAAAAACAAGGAGCAGTTTTAGATAAGAGGCAATTACCGTGAACATTTAGTTTCCATGCTGGGGGCTGATTTATTTAGTAGGTAATCACAGGGCAGCTCCCAACAGTCTCATTTACAAACATTCTAAATGTTAAAATCACCTTTCTGAAATACTTGAATTGTAGAAACAAAAGTTGCAGATTGAAGTTCCAGAACTAGCAGCAGTTTAGTTGTTAGTATTCCAAAAAATAAAAGCTTGGTGGTAATCGCCATCACCAGACTCCAGAAGAAGAGACTGGATCATTTCCTCCTTTACTCTTTATGAACCCAGTATTTGTAGATGTTCAGTAACTGCTGACACATTGCATGTTGCCAGAACATAGATAATAACCAGGAAAGACAGGCCTTAGACTGTGCAGCACACAAGACTAAATTTCTGCAAGACAAGTTGTATGTCCTCCACAAGCAAGTTGCACAGACCAAGCTTGCTGAATGGCAGTAAATTTTTAACAGAACATCATAAAATTACTGAAATCATCTGCTTGCTTACTTGGAATACAAGGAAGGCATAAGAATTTGAGAGAGGTGCTAAAGCACAGCACGTTCTTAATGAATAGCTGGGGTCCTCAGCTGCAATACCAAACTTACAGGTTCAAATACCATGATCCTGGTGTATATCCTGGTTCAAAAACTCTGATCCTGGAAGTGAAAATTACTGTGTCTAACAAAATGCATAGCATTGCTGCCATTTTACTCACCCATTGTGTGTTACAAGGCACTGCCTCAGACCCAGCTTCCGGAAAATATCCACCACTATTTCCATTGGTGTGTGGTCTGTCACGGTGAACGGGCTCATATCAAGTATGCTTCTGAGCTTCAAAGGTCGAGGGCTTTCTGCTGGAAGCGATGGGGTATGCTGGGCAAAACATACCCTGGAACTGCCAACAATCCCCTCCTGCTTCTTTCTAGCACTTTCTTTAAGAAAGACAGGGAAGGGGGAAAAAACAGCAGAGGAGAAAGAATTTACATTCTTGGAGTAAGATGTTAAGTGCAGACAGACAGCTCAATCAACACTACCAGGCTCTCGCAGGTTTCCACAGCCACTGCTTTATCCCCAGAAAGTGGCTGTGCAAAAATCACAAAAGCCATTTACCATTCAGCTTTAGTCATTATTCAACTAATTTTCTCACTCCCAATAAGTAACTTTTATTTACTATAAAGAGATGGAAAGGCTAAAAAAATAACATACTCAGCTCCTGAAGAAACTGCCAAGGAAAACCCAGTCTCAACTGACAGTCTCCTGAACCTCTTCTTAATATCCAACCTAAACCTCTCTGACACAACTTCAGGCCATTCCTTCAAGGTCTTGTCAGTGGGCACCACAGAGAAGACATCAGTGCCTGCTCCTCCTGCTACCCTCACGAGGAAGTTGTAACTGCAATGAGGTCTTCCCTCAGTCTCCTCTAGCTGAACAGACCAAGTGACCTCAGCTGCTACTCATACAGCTTCCCCTCAAAGCCCTTCACCATCCTTGTGGCCCTCCTTTGGATGATCTCTAAATAACCCTCTAATAATGGGTTTTGGCATTCAAAAGTGTCCACAGGACTCGAGGTGAGGCTGCCCCAGTGCAGAGCAGAGTGGGACAATCCCCTCCTTTGCCTGGCTGGCCATGCTGTGCTTGATGCCCCCCAGGACAGGGTTGGCCCTCCTGGCTGCCAGGGCACAATGACTCGTATGACAGACACAACCTAAGATTAAGCAACTTTCACTGGATAATCTCAGCAGCTGAAATGAGTTTTACCTGTGAAAGCATATTCTAAGAAGAATGTTCTGCTATTCCCCCATTTACCCAAGCAAACGCAAACTTAAACCAGTATGGTGTCGGTAATAATTTCCAAGTTTTGTACATTCATATACATTGTACGTAATGTAATACCGTGGTATACACAGTAGTAAGACCACAGGCAAAAAACTGACTGAAGTAAACAGTATTATGTTAACAAAACATGTTTTAAAAAAGTTTCTGGAGACTTCTGCCTCTTTCTCAAGTGTCTTTGTTTAAGAGATAATGTATCCAAAACAAAAGTAGTTTAAGATGCAACTTCCATCACTTATTTCAAGCACTAAATCTTACAGTTTTGTAACATTTTCTTACATAACACCGTGTTTCTTCCTTTGGTTATTTGGTTTCTTGCCACTGCACAAAGCATTGTCACAAGTATCACATAAGCACTAATACTCACCCAGAAAGGGATGTCCCAAACAGGGCTTGTGTGCTCATGTGCCCAGGGACAAATTTCCCATTAGACAAACAGATTGAAAAACATTAACCTAAAATAAGTAATACTGCACTTATCTGTCTATAATACAACCTTGGTTGTTATAAGAAAAGTAAATAATACACTGTTAGAAACAAATAGGATATATATTTAAAAATTATTTGGACATTAATTCTCACAGAATACTGCTAGTCAAAAATGAGAATTACTCGATTTTGAAGCATGTTAGTATAGCATTACTTGAGGAAATGAGATACTATCAAAAGCCTCAAAAAACTAAAAAATACCAGATTAGACAGCATTTTGACCTACTTGAGTATGACAACTTTTTTTTTTACAACACAAACAAAGAGATGAGGATTTTCTTAATTCCAGAGCCTGCTACTGAAGATGTATTATCATATACTTAACCTGGTGTCTAGGAACATACAGAGTAAATTCTACTTGAAATATAAAATAATATAAAACAATTTACATTGGTGTATATAATAATGCAATACTGAAAGTTAATTACCTATTGCAATAGTTAAATCTCTTCTTAGAGCAAAACCCACGAGTCTCTGTGATTCCTTTGACATAATAACAGGGAAACCATTATAGCTGGTTTCGTTGATCAAGTTTTCTATGTCTTCGACAGTCATATTATCCTGTGTCAGAACTGCTAAAGGTGGGTCATTTCTCCGAGGTCTCATCACGTCAGCAGCCAGTGTTGTGTGAGTGAATTCTTCCTTTGCATCCAAGAAAGGATACCCATTCAGTCGGATGTGTGCTTCATAGATGCCTTCCCTACCAAAGGCATCTCCTACCCACTTACTGGTCATGACTGCAGCCATTAGGGGCACAATATATTCCAGCCCTCCTGTTAGCTCAAAGACAATAACTACCAGGGACACAGTCATCCTTGTCACACCACCTGCAAGGAAAATGATAGCCAGTAACATTTGAGTATCAGATAACAATGATTTTAGAATTTTCTGCCTTCCTGTTGAGACCTACAAACCTAACTTTGACATGAAAGGTCATCTGACAAACATCCTTCTGTGTAATACCAACACAAGCAGACAGAGAAAATTAACACAAAACTTCTAGAAGTGAGAGTTTTAGGGAAAATTCATAGAAAGGGAGGTAATTCATAGAAAGGGAATTGGAAAATATGTACAGTTAGTTAATGTAAACTAAGAATAAAACTGTGTGTATCTCCATACCACATCTGGGTTAAAAGTACTGTGAAATGCAAGGAAATCCAGTAGGATAAGAATCTGAAAAAAGAACGTAACTAATGCAAAAAAGTCACAGGTAGCAAAATCAACAGCTATGTTCTCCAAAGGACTAGGAATTTAATGCTGTTGCTTAACATAAAAGCTAACCAGAATTATGATCTGATGAAAAGAAATCTCTTTCTTGGACAATGGAAGACGGAGATTATATTTCTCTTTTGTTACTATTTAAAATCTTTTTTTTCTGCTAAGGTTTCTGATGCTGTATCCTCATTCAATGAAAGAATATGAATTTCCAATGCATTCAAGAGTGATTCAATATGCACTATTAAAAACCAGAACAACCTCTCCAAAACCTAAATTTGTTTCAATCAATTTAGTTTGATTGCCCAAACACACTTTTCCTTAAAGAAAAGATCTACTTCTTGCAGAATCTGTCCTAACAGCTTTTAAGTTTAATTTTTAAGACCACAAAGTTATAAACGAGATTATAAACTTTAGGTGCCCAACTTAAGCCTCTTTCCCTGAGGCTGATTTTCAACAATTAGACTTGTTAAAAATACCTTACACACTTCTAAAGCTTTTGTTTGGATTCTGAATTTCAAGAACAATTTTTGCAACTCATGTAGATGTGGCAGCTGAAGACATCACTTCCTTCTAATAATTTTAACTGTACTTGACGCTGTAAATGTCTTCTTCCGTTTCAAGGAACTGATTTTTCTGACCAATGTAGTAACGACATCTCTTGATACCAAAAAGAGAAAGTAAACACTACTAAAATTTTCCTATTTCTCATCAATTTAGATTTAACATTACTCTTCAGATCACAAGGGTTTGAGGGTCTTATGCAGAGATGTGAATGTATTATTCTGGAGGGAAGACCCTATAAATAGGTCTTCCAAAACTGCATAAGTTTATATCTCCTTTTATTTTTTAATTATTATTTTGCTATATGAAGAAATCACATACTTATTTGTTGTATTTTATTTACCTAAGCATGCAGCAGCACCAACCATGGCATAAAGACCAGGTGTAATACAGTCAGCTCCAACTTCACACCACTCCTTGAAAATGAACCAGTCATGATGGTAGTAAGCCAGCTGCTCCACTGCAATTCCTACAATCCTTCCTGCTATTGCTCCAATTGCCATACTAGGTATGAACAAGCCAGATGGAACCTGCAATAAAAACAGAACTGTTGTCATGCTGCTGGAACATACCTGACACATCACTTACTTAACAAGTGATTTTTTACATTTTTTTCTGAAAGAGATGCAAATGCTCAAACTGTCAGGTTAAAACCATGTAAAGTGACCTTGGAAGGTTAGCAGAATTTAACAGAATGCTATTGATATCTCTGATTGACCTGATTAGCAGAATCCATTTTATGAGCATGTTTCTTTATATCTTACTGTATTTAAGAGAAAATTTACCACCAATACAGGACCACAAAACAGACTCTGTGTCAACAGCACAATTCTCTACCAAGTGCATGTCCAGTGTGAGTTGTACTAAATCATACTGAAAAGTGTTCCTTATCATTTCCTGTCTCCCTTATTCCTTTATATGCCTCAGAGTCAACATTCACTTACTAAACAGGACTGCCTTCCTAAACTGTTTCCTGACACTGCTGTAAATTATAAACAGGTGATTTTTTAAAAGGCTTTGTACTACTATTGCTGTTTCCTATAGAAATGAGTTTACATAGATGTAAACTCATTTCTATGCTAAACACACTAAGAGAGAAAAAGGCAAGATAATCCCCACTGCAAAAAGTAGATAACACGAAAAGTTAAAGAAAAAAAACCCCTCCTACTGTTATTTTACTTAAAATACTTTTCTGCTACTAATTAAGCCTCATCACACAACCATGGCTTAGTAAAATATTATTGCATACTTGCTATTATTAGCAGTTTCATATAAAGAAACTGTTGTGTATCTTTTCTTCTCCTTACAAAGCTAATCTTTCCAAAAAACATACTGGTACTTAAATGTCTTAATAAACTGTAAATGCCCGCTGCTTCTCCTCATAGCAGTTGTTAACATCAAAATATCTTATACTGTGAGTGGGGTACAGATGTGACTACAAAAAAGGAGTAGAATTTTTACTTTTCCTAAATGCATCTCTTGTTGAAATAATATCATTAGATATTGCATTCCTGGTGTAACAAGACACATCACATAATTTTTCTTGTACTGTACAGCTGTGAAATTTAAGTATTATGGAATTCCAAACTATAGGTTTTTGCTGTGGTATTCAATAGCTGGTGCAGAAATATATTTCAGAATTGTTGTTAGTATTATTATATTTTGTCTGTATTTATGGTGGCAAAGAACATTTCTAACAACAAACCAAGGAAAAGCAAACATAGCTTATAATTACTATTATTTTGTATTTTGTCTATATTTGTGGTTGCAAAGGTGATTTCTAACCAAAAAATCAAGGAAAAACAAACTCTGTGTTAGGCAGTCAGCAGCACGAGTTTTGAGAACAAGTATAATAATCCTTAATTCCTACAGTGAATTACCTAATATTTCAGTGTTTTTAAAGGTAATGTTCAATGCTATCATTTTAGTCTAGTATTCAAATTGTGCATTTATACCACTACTGTTATTATTATTTATACCACTACTGTTATTTCCCACAATTAATTATCTAAGCCCCTTCCCAACTACTAAAATATTTTTTTTTTCCTGAGTGGAATTCTTTCTTGGTGAACTGTACAACAGTACCCTGAAAAAAACCTCATGTTTGCAATATAAAAGTAACTAAATAAACCTTTGAAACTGGCTCAGATATTGTGCTAGCAGTATGCCACATGGAATTGTATCCAAATTGTATCCAAATTGTTTCTGGTCCTTTGCTAATATAACTTCTTATGCACTAGCTCCTCCTCTTCTTTCCATCACATGTGGATAATGGTTACAAATCTAACTGTAATTATGATTTTACAGGTCCATTTGTTCACATAAGCCCATGAATCACAAACCACAAAGGGGAGAGGAATCTTCCCAGAGAAGCAGCAAGGGAAAACAGCTAAGTTTTTCCTCTTCTCAGCTTTCTTCCCTGGGGCTTGCTTTTGAACAAGATCAAATTACACTCCAGAGGAAAGTATTTGTTCTGTGTCACATGTGTCATCTTTGGAAGAAGTAAGGATTAGGATATGGGTACAACTTTCCACTTCTTGGTAGTGCAGCTGTGTACCAGTCATGTTCTGAGGCAAAACTGTAACTCCTTCCCACCTGTTGATCAGCATTTAGACACAGTGATGAGTCTACTGATAATACGCAGTACAGTATAGGTACAAAAGCATGAAAGGGAAAAAAAACCAAAAAAAACAAAAAAACAAACAAACAAACCACCAAAAACCCCCCAAAAAACCCCCAAAACCCAAAACAAACCAAAATGTGCCAAACCCCTGCCATATCAGCATGCTGGTAATACATGTCCACAGCAGTAATAGCAGCACGAATCACTTTGCTCCACTGGCAGCAGCTGGGTAACTTTGCTCACCTCACAGGAAAGCAGTTCCTGTGGGGAAGATATGTGTTTGCAGATGGCTTCAGCTCCAGGAACAGACCTGGAGAGCCCAGAGGATTCTTTATAATAATTTAAATGAAAATGTATTATTATTTCCTTTTTTTTTTCCTTCTATTTTGAATTTGCTTCTTTTATAGAGATAAAGTCTAGAGCAAATAAGTATCATTAAAGTAACATCCTCTTCTCCAGATCCTGGCTGACATTCTAACCAACCACATGCTTTAAAGCTTCCAAGAAATTAGTGTAGCACAGTTCCATCAACGACGGCAATATGATTCCTTGCCTATTGGCAAAGTAATGAAGACACTTTCCCAACTTTACAAAAGTATTTCCACCATGATGATGTTCTGAGAAAAGGAAACAAATCCAAAAGAAGTATAGGCTCTCCCATTCTGTACACCAGTGAATTCTAATATGCAATGTGACCTTGTGGTGACAACCCCATGTGAAAGAGCCAGATGCACATAAACACGTGAATGGTAAAATAATGTCCTAGATATAAATGAAACTCAGTAAGTGAATACAAAATAAACAATAGATTGAAGTGGTCACATCACAGAACACTGTCCAAATTATGGACCTAAGGAAGATTAACACTTAAAATACACTCTAAGACTCCTCTTACCCACCAACCAACATATAGAACATAACTTCAAATAACCTGCAACATCTTCTAAAATATCAAAACATGAGAAACACAACATGATGTTATTGTTCTACTGATAGAACAGTCGAGGTTGGAGATGACTGCCCCAGATTGTCTACCCCTGCTCAGGCAGGGTCACCTACAGCAGGCTGTCCAGGCTTGCAACCAGTCAAGACATAAGTATTTCCAAGGATGTGCTCTGCACTCATATGCCAATGATCAAATATCCTCATAGAAAGGAAGTGTTTTCTCATGCATGCTGTCACATGGAACAGCAACTTGAACTGAAAAGTTAAGGCAAATTTAAACACAAATCTTGCTTAGTGAACATTCTACAGATGTTTGCATTAAGACACATTTGATAATGATGTGGTTGCAAAAACCTATGAAAGGAGCCTGACAAGACAGAAAATTATGAATGCATGACAGTTATACATCATCATTCAGAAAACAGACGCAGACTGGGGAGAAGCTGAAGCCACCTCCAAAACAGATCTATGAAACAACTGGGAAAACCAAAAATTACACTGCTTGTAATGGAGAAGAAATTCCCATTACAGTCACATGAACAAAGCTCACTTTCTCCTCATAACATGTAATATTGGAAAATACAGCAAAAGAAATCATCACTGTCACCCTTTAACATCTGTAGCAATTATATTTATGTGAACAATGAGGAGAGTGGATGTAAGAATTACCACTAATGAGTCAGTGTAACGGGTACAGCCCATTCTTCTTCCAAGTAACAGGAGTAGGGAACCTGAGCGGTTATGCTGAACTTTGTATGGGCCTGATTCAGCAATAAGGGATGATTCTAAGATTTCCAAGAGCAAACAGCCATCCATCCACAGTTACTGCTCCCTACTGCATTTAGCATGTTTCTATTCAGCTGAACAAAGGGCTATTCTGAATTAAATTAAAGTTAATACTGTTTGCTACAAGACTTGCTTATAAACTAAAAGTAAAAAGACCTCTTTAAAAAAAGAAAAAACATGAAAAAAATAAACAAAGTTTCTAGCTTTGAGAGATAGGAAATGAGAAAGGCAATTATTAAATGATCACAGCGGGTAAGAGCTACTGCATTCACACTTACCTTGATACCAAAAGTGAAGACTGTCATGATTATTTTAAATATGAGTGCTAAACACAACTGCCATATAGCTGAATAGACTCCAGTGCCTGCTGGACGGTCAGGAATATCGTCTACTATTTTGCTTGCATTCATATCATTTCTGTAGTCACAGAGCGAGGAGGATTCCAATGGCCCACAGTCTGTGAAGAGCTCCTTAATAAGCTCACTGGTGTTTAGCCTTGTGTATGGATTAGGAAATGCAATCACAGCTGTTATTGCTGCAACAATAATAACCTCCAGGACAGGATACTTCCCAAATTTTGTAGATTTGCGTCGACGACACCATGCAATATTTGCTCGGATGAAAAATGCTCCCCAGAGCCCACCAAATACTCCCAGAAGAATAAAAGGAAGCAGTTCAAAAAGGTACCAAGGAGTGTGATATTCCACATAAAAAAGAACTAGGCGGCTATTACCAAAAGGATTGATGGATCTTAAAACAAATGCAGCTACTAAAGCAGCAAAAAATGATCTCCATAAAGTTTTCAGAGGGAAATAATAACTGACCTGCCAAAGACAATACATGAGAATTATTAGTGATTCAATTAAAAACCTGGAAAGACAAGTTTATGCACTTGTTAGAATACTGCTACTCATATGGTATAAGCTAAAAAGTCACTCCTGTCACTTGGAGCATTGGCACTCCAGCCAGATTCTACATCTGTAAAAAGCTCAACAACTCAGATTTAAAGTCAGTATTATGGCAATGTCAAAATCACTGCTGTTTTAAGAGTGTTAGGAAATGATGCACTGCAATTTATGCTTAAGAGCTGCTCTGTTTTGTGTCTCTTATTAGCCTCCATAAGAACTAGAGCATGTACTAGCTGCACTCTCAGATCTCCTGCTAGTATTTTCATCTCCTTTCAACCTATATTGAAAGGTTTCTCACAGATCTGTTATATTTAAGAAGTAGAATTAAAACTAACAAAAAAAAAGTTAAAAGGCCTCAAAACAGAACATGCAATTTCATTCTTAAGCCTCACATAACTTGATTTGAATTTCAAAATAATTTTCTTAAGCATTTTTCTGGCCACAGAGGAATTTCTCAAAATCCTCTAAGAATATAACAAATTTATACATAAAAGAATATTTTCCTACTTTTCAATTCAGAGATTTTTAGGGTTTTAATTGTCTTTAAAAATTGCAATGACAGAAATAACATTCTGATATATTATGAAAATTACAGTTAAAACTAATTTAACATAAAGCATTTTCTGGACAAGAGAATTTGCTTGCTTTGGAGATAAGTTTTATAGCATATTTGCCATTTTAATAATTTTCATATTCAATTCTATTTAGTGTCTGAAGCTTTAAGTAATGTTTAAAAGCTTGCTTTACAAAACTGTCCAATAAGTTTCTAAAGCTTTTTTCAAAAACTAAGAGCCCTATTCCTTTTTTTCCACAATAAACTCCTAAACTGAAAAGCTGCTGTGTCTCTATCTGTATGTAAACTGTAATTATTAACAGACTCAGCCCTTTTCCAGAATAAAATAATTAAGAATAAAGTAAAGTTGGCATTCATTCATTCATTCAAAAAAAAAGAAAAAAATATCTTTAGGAATTTGCTGGTAACAGGGCTCTTGGCACTGAAATATGTGTCCAAAAATAACTTCCTTCTTAGGAGAGACTCCATAGCTTAAAGCAGTCTGAGATTATTTAAACTAAGAGAATTTTTTAAAAAAATATTTATTCTTCAGTGTCATCTCTTGACATACCTCCTCCAGACTGAAAAGGACTCCACCAATTGGGGCACCAAAGGCTACCGAAACTCCTGCTGCTGAGGCAGCTGACAACACCTGGAAAAGAATAAAGGTGAGGGGGTTTGTTGCAGTCCATGAACAACATGAACAACAGAATCTCACTACAGCTATAAGCTAAGTTTGCTGATGATACCAAACTGGGACATGCCCCTGACTCTCTTGTGGGACAGGAGGCCTTGCAGAAGGATCTGCATAGATCGAGGCCCTGGGTAGTGATTAATGGGATGAAATCCAAATGAAATCCAAAAGACTCCAAATGCTGCACACCTAGGATGAAGTAACACCAGGCTCAAGTCTAAATTGAGAGAGGAGTGGCTGGAGAGCAGCCCTGCCAAGAGTGATCTGGGGGTGCTGGTCAGCAGCAGCTCAGTGTGGGTCAGCAGGGTGTGCCCTGAAACCCAGAGGGCAAAACCAGACACCATCCTGGGGTGCATCAAGCACAGCACGAGCAGACAACCAAGAGAGGTGACAGCCTTGGGGGGCCTCACCCTGAGTGCTCTGTGCAGTTCTGGGCCCCACACATCAAGATTATCGAAGTCCTTGGTTGCATCCAGAGGAGGGAAACAAAGCTGGTGACAAGGTTGGAAAGAGTGAGAACTGGTTTGGAGAGAAGGAGGCTGGAGTAGAGACTGCCCTGCAGCTCATGGCAAAGTCCATGGTGACACAGGTTGTTTCCTGGCAGCTCATGGAGCACCTCGGCAGAGCAGATCCTCACCCTGCAGTCCATGCCAGAGCAAGCTCCTGGCAAGAGCCATGGCCTGCGAAAAGGAGCCCAAGCAGGAACAGATTTCTTGCAAGCATTGCAGCCTGTGGGTGATGCAGGCTGGGGCAGTCCTGAATGACTGTATCCTGTGGAAACCACCCATGCTGAAGGTGTTTGTGAAGGATTGTCTCCCATGGGTGGGATCCCACATAAGAGCAGAGAAAGAATATCAGGAGGAAGGAGTGGCAGAGACCAAGTATCCCCCGTGCCACTTTGGGATAGAAGAGTTAGAAGTGAAGCTGAGCCTTTCAAGCAGGGACAGAGAGGGCAAGATACATTTAGCTTTGTTTTAATTTCTCACTACTCTGCTATTGGCAGTCAAGTAACTTTCCTCAAGTCTAGTTCGGCCTGTAATGGTAACTGGTGAAGAATCAATCTCCCAGTCTCCAACTTGACCTCTGAGCTTTTCATCTTACTCTCTCCTGCTGTCCTGCCAACACAGAGGGGTGAGAGAGCTGCTTGGCCAGCACCAAGTCTGACCCACCACACTCCCATTAACAACAGTGAACTAAAACAGGGCAGAAAACATTGTTGTCACCAGGAACACTTTTTTCATGGGCTCAGAGCACTCTGCTGTCCTCATAATTGCAGACACTCATCAATTACCAAAATGTAGAGAAAAGCACAGGAAAAATTTAAATAAAATCAAATGGTCTCTGAGGTGGAAAAAGTACAAACTGACTCTGCCATGGTAATTATTTACCTGTGAGAATGCTGGGGATAATATGTTGTTTTTAACATAATAAATAACTATTGATAATCACTAAACATTGTCCAAGAGAACAAGTACCATCTTTTAAACAAATACGTGTAAATGCATCAATATTCAATACATTCTAGAAATGCTTTTTCAAGAACTTACCTCTCTTTTTTTAGCTTCATTTGTACTGTATTTTGGAAAGAGGTAGGAAAAAATATTCCCACAGCAGCAGGCAACATGTACCAAAGGACCCTCTTTTCCTAAACTCAAACCTGATGCAACAGCCAAAA
This sequence comes from Brachypodius melanocephalos, assembly GCA_013398615.1. Lineage (NCBI taxonomy): Eukaryota > Metazoa > Chordata > Aves > Passeriformes > Pycnonotidae > Brachypodius > Brachypodius melanocephalos. Next base: position 16,247,280 of record VZSR01003049.1, read on the forward strand.
CTAAAGTAATTGTTTTTATCATCAAAGTCCACTTCCCCAAGTAACCTCTGATGATGAAGCCGCTCAAAATAGTTTTTATCTGGAAGAAATAAAAAACTGTATCTGTTAACGCATTCTTCGATTTTCAGAAAATAATTCATTTTTTTTATTTTAGCTGCAGAACTTCAAAGCCAGCCTTTTCAAATGATTAGTGTTGTCACACTTTAAAACAAGTATCATTCAGATTGCCACACTGAGTCTATCTGCTTGCCAAAAGCTTTCCATTTGCAACTTACTCTAAAACAACAGATAATAACATACAACTAACCAAATTATCAATTACATTTAGTAGAAAATTAATTTGCAGCAGCTTTTAACACTGAATTCATTAGTTTGTTACGTAAATTATTGAGCAAAAGGCAGCAAACTGCCAAAGAAAAAATAAACCTGTAAAAACCATACTCAAGGTCACCTACTGCAGCAATATCCCAACTTGCACCAATATCAGACCCGTTTTCTCCTCATGTTTTACCATCACTACATAAAAATCAACAGCAGATTTCTTCACATAAAGATGGGAAAGATCAGCCTACCTCCACCAGAAAAATGTGCCACTTGCCAAAGGTACTACTGTGCTTAACAGTGCTATATTATTAGCCTGGAAAATATGCCCATATAGAGGAAATAATATATAGCTATTGTAGGACAACTGTCCATAAATAGGTTGCATACAAAACACTGTGTCTAGAAAGTAAAGATAGCTAGATTTGAAAACCAATTTAAGATGAAATTTCTTCTGGAAAAATGGCACAGAAATATTCCAGGCTTAAACAGAGGCAGATTAAAAACAATATATTTACAGTAAAACTGAAGGAGTGAGACTGACCAGAACTGATTTGACACTGGATTTTTCTCTCCCATTCTATGGATAGTAGCAGACAGCAATTGTAAACAGTGAGTTTTTGAGGATACTACACATCTCACCTTGTGGCTGTCGGTTGGCAACTAAAGCCATTGCAACGAAAGATTGATTGCTCTTTCAAATGACCCATATTGTGTCAATGAATCACTGCTCTCTTATCACCATAGGGAGGGTACAGATTAGAGGAGATTTGGAAATCATTCTTCAGAAGTATACTGATCCAAACGTTTCCTTAAAAAGTGGTCCCGACAGAAGTGAAATCCACTAACCCGGGAGATTTTGTAAAATTTGGGTTATTTTCTCGGAAACAATTAGCACAATTGCATGTTTTCGATTTGAATGCTTGTATTAATACAGTTCTTCAAAAGCACAAGGTGCTTCCTCTTGCCTTCCCCCTAACCCACTAAGGCAGCAGTAATCTACACATTAATATGAAACACCAATAATATACATATATTAGTTAGACCTCACCTCAGGTATCCCTGAGCCACAGGCGTAGGGAGCAAATACCTTCACCAGAGAAACTGCCAAGAAGGCAAAGCTCAATGCCCAGAAAATGTACATTATGTAGTTCATTATGTATGAACCTGGGCCCTAAAAGCAGAAACAAAAAGTCAGAAAATACATCTGACATAAGAGCAAAATCACTGCTTAGAATAATCTAGAAGTACTCTTGCTGCAAGTACCCACATTTTATACCCACATTTTGAGGCATAACAATTATTGCCAAGAGAGACAGTTTTGTTTGAAAAGCATAAAGTCATGACACCTACGCATTAGCAGATACTGAGTCATAGAAGGTAGAAAGCATTCTAACACTTCATCTTAAAAAAACCCCCACAGAACAGGTATATTTTTAATAGCTAATAGCTGCTAAAATCTAGTGAATATTGAGTAAATCTTCCTTATTTAAAAAATGTGGTAGAAAAAAATGAAACAAATCTATTCTTAGTTATCAGAGAACACCATAAATGGATTTAATTTACATACAGCTATGATCAAATTCTCATGTCATTAACAGTTCTGTATTATCCTAACTTCCTTACATTTGCCAAGGCCCCTTGCAGTTCATGAAATTTATTGCACATTTATTGCACTGTAATCTATTAATCAACTCAAATGCTGAAAAATGGCATAGACAGTACAACCCAAATTCATGTTTAGAATCCTAACCTTAAGACCATTATTTTCTTTCCCTATTCAGTCAAGCTGTTGAACAAGACCATCAGAGAATACTCACTTCTGCTTGCCCAATTATTAGTTCTGCCCATGTTTTCCACTGCGGACATTTATCTCTCTCTTCAAATGTGGTCTCATTTGAACCCCAACAACACTGCTCATGGTTAAACCACAAAGCACTAAGGCAAATGCCTTCCTTTAAGTCAGTCATCCAGTCAGCAGCTATGTCAATTAATCCTGCCAATGCCCCTGTTGTAGGAACAGTTTTGTATTAATGTTCTGGTAAACAGAAATAACACACAGAGCTAAAATGAAGCAACGCGCTTCTATTAACCAATGCAAATTGTGATTACAGAAAACTTAATTAAATAGACATTTAATACACTACTAATTTTCAGGATTATATCCTGTTTTCATTATGGGAAGACTAATATTTGCTGAAAAATTAAGTGCTTTGTCTATTTCCCAAATTAAATGAGGTTTTTTCCCTGCCTTTTTTTTTTGCCTATACCACAGTTCTCCAACAGCCCACTGAAACCAAAGAGTTAAGAGGAGAAAGAGAACTGTTACTTTTTTCGTGATGGACCATCTTATATGGCACCAAGTCTGTTGGAAAGAGATGGGATTCACCTGTCTAAAAGGTGGAAAAGGATTCCAGCCCATGTGTTGGTAAGTCAAAAGCAACACTCAAATTACTAAAACAGATAAACATAAGATCTCCTTGTGACTGAACTCAAAGTTGTACCTTTAAGATCCACTAGATAAACAAGAGAAGGCATCAGACCGAAAAACCTACCAGTGTTCAAGACAAGAATTTGTTCACTTTGTTGCTCAGAAACAGAATAAAGGAATTTTAATAAACAGTAGCTTAGGGGAATGAAAACACTATATTGCATGTTCCCACCAAAATTATCAGAAACAATTTCCAGTAATTATACACTCCTGGTTGTACATCAGATGTATGTAAACATGCCATAAACTTTGAATATATAATAATTTATATGTGATTCGTGAAAGTGACTATGCATATACCTAAGCAGTAATTATACTGTTACCATGCTTTTTAACAGGCATAGCCTTACTCCACAACTAATTCTCCTAACATTTAATCTAAAATGTCTGTTTGAAATACTTTTTTTTGAACAACTGGGCACAAAGTTTGTGACCTTTCCTTTCTGCAGGTTTCAGTCACTTCAAACTATACAAACAGAAAAAGCAGCAGCACTGCCCGACAGCTGGGCCACAAATTATTGGATGGCTTTAGTTATAAAATTCATTCTAAAATACGTTAAGAAGGAAAGATAATTGAAGTATAGGTCAACAAATTCTACCTGTTAAAGTCAGTATTTTCTGTGGAAGAACCTATGTAAAGCTATGACATAAACTTATAGCTAGAATTCACTAATCCATAAACACATGCTTTACAAGGAAGTGTGCTTACCAAAACTACACATATACCAGAGCTACTTTTACAATTAACACTTTCACAAGAAATCCTAAAGGTAAAAACTAAAATTTTGCAAAAAGAGACAACATAGATTTCAATCACAGGATTAAAGAACATTGATAGTTTAGTAGGTGGAAGTTCAAAAATACTTAAGAAACTCTCTCTAAATTCAGTGGTTCCCATTTGATCAGTAAACCTTCACCTCAAAATGGTGAAGCCTGTAAATAAAGATAGCCAACTTTTTTCTTCCCTTATGGAATTGTTGTAGTGGACTGAACCAGCTCTTAGCTGAGTTGGTGGAGAACAAATGAAAAACACAATAACTGTACTTGTTGACAAATATAAGAAAAGAATTCTTTGTGTTTTCATTTACCTGAAGCCAAACCAGTTAATGTGACTACCAACCATCCTGACCATGCATCGTACAAACTTTTTGTCATCTCCCATGCTGATTCTTTCTTCTTGCTGTTAATCTGCAAAGAGAAACTGGTATGTAGAGTTGTATGTATTTCTGTAATATGAATAATGAAAAAAAAGGAAGTATGACATACAAATTGCATGATGCAAGCTGCAGGCAAATAAACCCTGTCTTGAAACCACAAACGTTCTGCTTGTATTTAGTGCTTTACATACATAAATCAGCTTAATTATTCACACATCCAGCAACTGACAGTGCAATATATATTTGCTTAATTTAAAGAACTAAAATCCAGGAAATACATTATCAGGATAATTGAATATTTTTCTATGGCACACACCTAAAAATATAAATTGTATTATTTCCCTCTTATAGAATAAATATTTTTAACCTCAAATAAACTGTTAGCATACTAATAATAAGCTATTTCATATGATTCAAATTCCAAAACGCCTACTTTGAATATAAACATTTTTATCTTTAGACTAAAAAACACATAAAAGTGAAACAAAACAAAAAATTGGATAACTAACCTATAGTACTTCTAGACAACTATTAGTAATGACATCTGAAGTTATTGTACTGAAAAAGTTGCTATTCTTATTTTATCCTTATTCACCCTGTGCACTTAGTTGCACTGCCACAGACACACTTGTGTCAGTTTAAAAGCAATATACATCACATTTCACTTTTCTGTACAAGTACCACCAAAACCACTATTGTACTATTTCAAATACATCTACACTGGAAAATAGCCTTAAATATCCTAGCATGCAAAAAATGCAGTACTTTAAAAATGGTATTTAGGTGACAGGGACCTATTCCCACTCTATTAAATTACTGCTTCCTTTCCAAGTAGTAATAATGCTGCAAGGTATTCAACTAAGCAGTACCTTTTAAACAGTATTCAAGTAGTTCTAGCTGATGTAACTATGTACAAATGTAAACAACATGCATATATTTGTATGTGTTACTAAACCAGACCTTAACTCCAACATCTAACCAAAAAAGTTATTTATCTCAAATTACTGTTATTTATCTCAAGTACCCGTCTATGCCTTTCCCTGTCTTTGCACTTCTCTCGAACCCAGTCGATGGTATGGAAGTCATCGTATGTTCCTACTCCAGGAATTGGCTCATCCAGAAGGTCCAGTAAATGCGTTGAACTGTTGATATTTCCTCCATTTGTCATTGTATAATGAGTTCCTACAGCAGAGAAACACAGGAATCAATTAATTCTGCAATAAATGAAGTAGTCAAACTATAGCACAAAAATTTCTGAGCAACTAATTAAGACACTTTCCACAATATGCATATTGTATTGTCATTTAGGTCTCTCAGTGTTGCATGCCAGTCTTTTTTACTGTCATTCAGCTGTAAGTTAAATTTGTGTATTAGTGACTTTGTGCTTCCATTGGTTAAATAGGAATGTCCTAGTCAAATTATTGTTCTGTTCTGTGTACAGACTCCAGAAAAAGTTCAATAGAAGCAAGTGGAAAAAAAGAGCAGCTTTGACACACATTTAACTTGAAGTTTATTTCAGTTTATGAACTACCAGAGGAAAATCTGCACAAAACAAAGCAAGGATGATTAGCTAGAAAGTTCACAGTACCTTCATATGTTACCAGTTATTTCTAAATATACATTCTCTTGATTACCAATCCCTCTTACACATCTAAACCAAACCTAAAATACATTATTAACAGATTGTAAGTGCAGCTAAAAAGCAACAAAAAGCCAAACAAATACTCATTTTTTGTTTTTATTTATTTTTTTTCAGGTAAATCACAGAATAATCCTCAGTCATGAAAAACTGGAAATACTGTGTAAAGAAAATATCTTCTGCTAATTTGTCATCACTAGCTAGTTTCTTCACAAGCAGCTTACAGAGCAACAGCCCCACGAATATTTACTGCACTGATCACAATAAGAAGAGCAAGAGGAAACTGAGAATTTCTCCATTTTCAAAAGTGATATAAGAAAGTTTTACTTTCTTTAAGCCTTCAAATTTCATAAATTCTGTAATATATTGGGTTTTTTCCTTAGTTCTCACTTTGTTTGACTAAGAACAAAATAATTTGCCCAACAGTATACAGCACACCACAGTAATCTCTATTCATAAAGATGTAGGCTCAAGTTGACCAAGATTTCCATCAATTCAGACAGATACTAGAACTCATTTCACTGGATTGACACTGGGATGTTCAGATAGGTGGAGGGTTTTTTTAAGCTGGGGTGTTTTTTTTGGTTTTGTGGGTTTTTTTTTTTGTGTGTGTGTGTGGTTTTGTTGTTGTTGTTTTTAATTCTAAGCTTGTTTAATTGAGCTTCTTGGTATTGTCAACAGAAATTTCCACCTAACCAAAAAATCAAAACTAACAAACAAAATGCATGTCAAAGGCCCTACCTGTAAACTTCCAAATGTTACAAATGCTGAGTTCACCAGCCCAATCCCTCACAATTAGATTTATACATAAGTAAAGTGTGCCTTTTCCCTTTACCAATGTGAATCCTAAGATCTAGAAGCAGTGTGACACCTGGCATTACACTCTGACCAAAGTGGTGTCTCACTTAAGAGGTCATGTTGATGCCTACTATATAACACAGTGTTTATTTAGACATTTTCTTTGTGGTGAAAGACAAAGCAAGAAAATAATACAAAACTCATATTAGACAAAATGCAATCTATGATTTTCAAGAGCCACAAACAACTCTTATTACAAATTCTATAAAGATTAAAAGAAAAGTAAAGAAGACAATGCAAATGTAGGAGACAGCTCCCCAGTAACACCAATACCATTCTCTTAGGTGACCCTGGCTGCCATCTTTAGCTTAATACTTTTTTCCCCAGTCTATGCCATACTAAATTCCCCCTCATCTATTTCCCATAGCTAAGCCCTGTAAATCTCTTCCCAAAGCTGCAGCTAGTCTCTCTTAAGGCAGACGTAAATAAGCATTACCTATGCTTCCATTAATAAAAGGCTAACAACAACAACAACAATTTAAATCAGATTTGCTAATAGAGGTGGTTGTGAAAACCTTGCTTTAAGATACGGGATTCAATTCTCTTGCCATTTCCAATTCTCCCAACTAGAAGTCTAAGATAAATGTCCGGAGAGGTGAAAGGGCAAGGTGACCTTGTAGAAGAGATAATAACAAAATTCACAGTGTAATAACTAGTTTAGCTTTCAAAATTAAGACAGTAACAGAATATATTATTAAAATATTATACTTACAAGAAATCAGCTTCCTTTGGCAAAGGAAGGGGACATAAATTAACCTCACCCACAGCTTAATTATTAATCTCCTACAAAGTTACAATGTGATCACACAGTTTCCTGAATCTGAGTGAGTAGGGTTGGGCAAAAGCTTGTCTTTGCTCTGGAGGAGTTGGTTTTATGCCCTGCTATATATGAAGCAATATCACACTACAGTGAGCATGCAATCCTGTGCCACAGAAGGCAAAGCAGAGTTATAAATGTATCACAAACAGTAACAGATTATTTTATGCGTATCAAAAGTTGCTAAATTGGAATTCCCTCCAAGGGATTATCAAGGATGTCATCATCAGAGATGGCACTATATTAATTGCACCTGACCCACAGCAGCACTTGGAGTAGACTACAAAGGATGGTCATTGTCTAGATACAGTAAAACTCCCACTGAAACTACGTCAGGTTCCCACTTTGCCAACAGCTGCTGGCACACCAAAGACTGGAATATACATGATTACTGTATGATGGGGAAGAGACACAGAAGATATGAAGCTGATGAGGAGGTTTTGTTGAATACAGAGCTGCCATGAGTGCCTGATGCAATAGCTGAATAGCCTGAATAGCCATAACCTTGTACCAAGTGAGAAAACAGGCAGCAGTGAGTGTAGTAGAAAGGCATCCTCAGAAGATCATGAAGAGGACAACTCTACAAAATTTGATGTTCTGTATCTAAGATACAAAAGTCTGAGACGACATTCTCCTGCCAGTATTACAACCTATGTAGCATACAACTATTCTAAAAGAGATTTTAAAGAAATAAAAATACTTTTAAGACTCAACAGTTTTCCAAGCTTTCGCTTCCCTTTTTACCCTTCCTTCTCTAGCATTTCACACAGCAAGATGCTTCTTCCAGCTATGAAGATAATGATTCTCATCAGCATAAACACACAAGTTCTCACTATTTACTACCAGTTCCAAAGTGTCATTAAATGCATTTTCAATGCAATGTTAACACCCTTACCAAAATACAAATATTTCATCACAACATTCTAACCATCAGGCAGGAAATCATCATTACATAGATAAATTGTAGCACTTAGCAAACCATCAAAAGTATTTCCCTTTCCTTCCTCTTCCCCAGTCCTCAAGTTTCAAGTTGCTTTCTCACACTACATGCTTTTCCCCAAAATAGGAGCAGTTTTGGTCTTAAAAACCACAACAAGCACTTAGCATACAAGATGTACAGGTGTAGCCTCTAGCTATGATAAGAGAACACTTCTGATATTCATTTGAGGACAACCTAAGCCATTCCAGAGCTGTAAAAAAAGTAAAGCCTTTTTGTTATGTATCAGTTTGCTTAAATTTTTATGAGCCTGGAAGCCAATGGTAAAAGTGGCATGCAGAACTTTTATTATTACTGCTATTCCAAACTAACTCATGTTACTACAGAGAGGGAAACAGTAGTATGCTGATCCTCTCAGAGGCTTAGTAGAACTCATAAGAATCCTTAAAAAGCAAACACAGTCTTTCCACACTTCGCAAAAACAAGACAAAATCACAGAATAGTTTGGGTTGGAAGTGACCTTAAAGATCATCTAGTTCTTGGCCAAGGACACATTTCACTAGACAGGCTGCTCAAAGTCCCATCCAACCTGGCCCTCAACACTTGAAGCATGGGGCATCTACAGCTTATCTGGGCAACCTGTTCCAGTGCTTCACCAACATTACAGCAAATAATTTCTTTCAATATCTAATCTAAATCTCCTCTCCATGTGAAGCCATTCCCCCTTGCCCTGTCACTACACACTCTTGTAAATAGTCTTTCTCCATCTTTCTTGTAGGCTCTTTTCAGGTACTGGAAGGCAACAATTACATCACCTCAAAACCTTCTGTTTTCCAGGCTGAACAAACCCAACCCTCTCAGCCTTTCCTCATGGGAGAGGTGCTCCCGCTCTGTGATCATATTGGTGTCCCTCTGCTGGACTTGTTCCAACAGGTCAGTGTCCTTCATGTGCTGGGGCCCCAGAGCTGGATGCAGCACTGCAGGTGGGGTCTCACCAGAGTGGGGCAGAGGAGAAGAATCTCCTGCTTTGGATGCAGCCCAGGCTTCTCTGGCTGCAAGTGCACATGGCCAAGTCATGTCCAGCTCCTCATCCACCAACACCCCCTTGCACTTGGTCTTGTTAAATCTCAGGAGATTCCCATGGGATCACTTCTGGGGCTTGTCTAGGTCCTTCTGGATGGTATCCCATTCTTCAGGAGTGTCAACAACACCACTGAGCTTGGTGTCCTCTACAAATTTGCCAAACATCGATCCCTTCACCTGTGTCATTAATGAAGGTATTAAATAACAGCAGTCTCAATACAGAAGGACACCACTTGTCACTTATCTCCATCAAGACTCTGAGCCATTAATCCCTACCCTCTCGACGTGACCATCCAAGCAATTTCTTACTCATCTAATGGGTTCATGAAATCCATCTCTGTCCAGTTTAGAAAGAAGGATGTTGTGGAGGACCATGTCAAAAGCTTTACAGAAGTCCAGATAAACAACATCTGTGACCCTTCCCTTTTTTACTGATGGAATCCCTCTGTCACAGAAGGCCACTGGGTTGGCCAGGCATGAACCCTGGTGAAGCTGTGCTGGCTGTCCTGAATCTCAACATGTAACTGCTGGGAGCTGCTGCAATCACAGACTGCAAGCTTATAGACACTCAGCTTCTAGATAATAAAAGAAACATGTTTCTTCAGAAAAAGGAAACTCTTCTGAGGGTTCAGTCACTGTTTTGAATGAACTACCTTCGACTTTTGTTATCCTTCCATGCATGTAATTCCAAGCCTTGGGCACAATCCTTTCTCAGCAATCAGCTCTGGTATTGTGAAGAACTGTTTCAACTGAAGTTGTTAAAAAAAATATATTGCACAATGTTAAAAGAAAAAATGTAATAAGCATTAAGGTTAGCAGTAAAACACTATACTTAGGGACACTTGATGAGAATTATGTACAAGAAAAACAAAAATGCTACACAAATGAAACCAGAATAAGAAAAGTGGACTCCAACATCATAAAAAAGCTTTTATGTCTGAAGAAGTGAAGGATTTTTTCTTCTTTTTTTAAATTTTAATGAGAATGTAAAAAATATAATCCAAAATTTCTTGGCATGATACTATGTCTGCCAAAAAATGAACAGTCCTTATCATACTTCTATCCTGCATTTCTCTTTGAACATGAAGTTATACTCAGCGGCTGTTGGGTCCCAACATTGCTCCAACCTCCTGCTTTGCCTAGCTAGTTTCTCCTGATGGAATCACTAGGAAAAAAAATTACAGAACTAATATTTTGCTGCACTCACAGAAGCTGTTTCATATATCAGGATTCCTCCCTGCCTTTTTGTCCCTCAATCCCAGGCAAGGAATATATCTTCTTTCATATTTTATAGATGTGCCTCATACAAGCAGTATTCAATCTTGTTTGATGTTGGAACTATGACAAACATGACAGAAAGCTGATTTATGCAGATTACACACAGCAATCTTGAGGCCATGCACAGTATTTTTAAGGGCTGCCTCACCTCCTGCAGCAGTAATCCCATACTGCTTTGTCTTTTTGCAACTCAGGAGATTTCAAATTTGAAAGTAAACCTGGAACACATGCAGCTGATGAAATGTGTGGTTTTTAAAGAAAAATACCTGGTAAGTTTATAGCTAATTTATTTCATACAAGAAAGGGGTTTAAAACATACATGCTGCTCCTGATTAATGCGTAAGTGTTCAACAATCCTCCCCAACTCTTTCCTCGTAGGCTGTGTTTCTCCTTTTCTCATAAAAATAATGAGAAAAGAAACATCAAGATTTGAGACAAATGCTATGCCCTGGGTGGTCAAACAGTGCACAACAGATTTTTATGTGGCAATCCCCCACGTGATTATCTGAACAGTTACCCAGTATCACCTGCAGAACAAATCCTCACGGCTACACCCTCGCAAAAGAATACGGTACAGAATCGAGACACGAACAGGCTGCTCAAGAGGGTGGCTATCAGAGTTAACAAGGCACCATAATCTTATGATAAAGCTTAAGACCCCTTCAATATGCTACACAGCACATAATATCCATCTTCTGAATGCACATCACAAAATATACCATTGTCTCAAACTGAGCCTATACTACTTTATTCCATTTTAAGAAATGAGACATACCTCTTGGGACATAATCACAGAGTAAGACTGAGTTGATCTAACTGACTGCTGGCACACAAAGAGTAGACCTTGCTCCCCCTGTTTCTCCCCGCCATTCTTGGTCACACACTCCCACTCTCACCCTTGGATCAGCTCTGTCACCCTTGATCTGACTGCACAGTAAACCAAGCCAACATGCTAATCCAACTAAGCAGACAAAACTAACAACAACAAAAAAATGTGCCATTAGATGGAACTGGAATCAAGTTTCTGTGCTGTTGGAGAAGAAACTGAGCCAGTGCAGGGGCAAAAACTGAGAGAATAGATGGAGAGCAACAAGTTCACTCCCTTCCATAGCAACAAACTGTCAGACTAGTTATCCTGAAACACATAAATGCACCCTTGGGGTCTTGTTAGATTTTAATTATAACTTTCTGCCGGAAACAACTCAGAACTATAAATATTAATGTCCAGACACTATACAGTAACATCTATTTCACAGAGCTCAAAACTCCCAAAGGTTTAGAAACATTCCAGAGTTGTGAAATCAACAACAGATAAACAATGTCAATGCTGTATTCAAAGGCAGAGCAATAACAGGACCTAATTTCTCAAAGGTATTTCTCTACAAGCTGCGTAATTGCTAACTCTTACAGCAAGAATAGTTGCTGCTGCTCACCCATCCCTTTTTCTAAACAATGCACACAGCATATGCTTCAGCCACTGTTCTTATGGCTGACAGCAGTGCAATGTGTCTCCTTTGGGCTACTCCCAGCAGTGTAAAAGGAGGAGGGAAGAAAATAAATGCACCTCTGGGAGTGAAAATGAAGCTAGTCAGATTACAATAAAGGCTGAAATAAGCTCCCCCTAACATGACCATCCAAATCTGCTGAGTGTTAAAATCAGCAGGGGCTGTAGCTTTCCAGAGGCCAGATTCTAATCCAAGGCTTTGCTTCACCCGTGTGTCCTTGAGTATTAGGTGGCAAGGGGAGTGGAGGCAGGGAAGCATTCCGCATGCAACACACACTGTAAGGATCACTTATACTTGTAACAAAGATCTGTATACATGAGGTACGTGTTAGTGCCTCAGCCTCTTTCTGTCTCCACATTCAGACTTCAAACTACGAGGCTTTCAACCAAAAAGACAAGAAACAATCATCAGTTTATTTAAATTTGTCTGTAACCACTCAAAAAGAGTCATTAAGCACTATTTCCTTTTCCTGGCTAGAAGAAATTTTTAGATTTCAGAATTAGAAGTACAGCACACAATGCCACTGTCATTCACTACTGTTGAGGATTAATGATGTTGAAGTCTTTGTAATCAAGTAATACATTCCACTTTGTGTGCAACTGTGAATTTTCAGCACATCTCTTCAGTTACCTCTTTTAGCTGCATCAAAGGCTTTCAAATAGAAACTGGTCTCTGCAATACAATCAAAATGCATATAAAATTGACACAACTATATATACATAAACTGAAAAAAATCAGCTGGAAAAAATATGATAAATGGGAAACAGGAAGATATGGAACAAGTTTTGAGGAACAAGGATAAGTTGTACTATTTACCAAAGTACTCTATGATAATACCCCCTATTTCATCTGCCCCAAAACAGATCTGGGTTTAAAAATAACTGTTTAAAAAGTAGGAGTCAAATCAAAGTTCAATAGTAACACATTGGAGTTAAACCAAGACTTTTGAAGATTTGTGTCTACCACAAATGGACATGGGGAAAAAAAAAAACACCAAAAAACAAAACCATAAGCTTTGGCTTTTCACTTGAGGTGAAACAAACATTTGTTTCTTAATGCAGCACAAAAAAAAAAAAAAAAGGATTGATTGTTACAGATATCTTTTCTTGTAGTCATAAAGGGAGATGGACTGTGTTTATTTAGTTATGTCTGTGATGAATAGGGACTTCAGATATGCAACTGAAAAGCTGAGATTCTACCACTACTAAACTTATAACTTATATTCAAGATGAATAATGAGGAAGGAAATGAGAAAAATAGAAGGTATAAAAATACATAAAGTCAGATAAAGCAAACATTATAAAGCAAAAGGGAAGTTATCTATGATCTAACTGACCAAGGCCATAAGAGTCAGAACACCAGAAATTTAGATAATTACATTTTTAAGTGCCGCTGCTGCACGCACATAAGAGCAACTTACTTATATGTTGTTTTAGAGGGCAAAGACAGGATGCAGTAAAAGTAATAATTCTGCTAATATGATTATCTCAATCAGACCACATTCAGGCCCAAGGAGGGCATCATCTTGGTCTGTTCATTAGCTTTCTAATATCTCAAATAAAAATACATCAAAAATTATTTCCAAAATTGAGAAACATGCTTCATAGAGAACCTTACCAGTTCTACAGCACCCACAGACAGAGAACCTGTAACTACCTAAATGAACTGTAGTTACACCTGATGGTACTTTATTTGATTAATCACCAAAGTCAAATATGCTAAACTCATACTTGAAAATCCTTATCCCTCTTTTATACAAGGAACTTAAAAACAAAGCACAGCAGAAATACAGTGCCATAATCATATTGAGTTTCTCCAAGTTATGTTTTTTCTCAAAGTACTTAGAGAATGATAATAATCTTGATCACATTTTCTGTGGAGAACACATAATTAAGCAAGAAAAATATTTTTTAAACTCACCCTCTGCAATCAATAAAATTTCAGTGTCAAGCTCTAGCTCTGACAATGTGTACACAACTTCCATACCCATGTATTTCAAAGGTCACACTGGTATTGACTTTTGATTCATTACTAATTCTTAAACATAAGAAGGCCTCAAACAGAAATGCAGCCTAAAAGTACAAGTTTTGTCACTTAAGAGGATCTGAACTGGCTCAGTATGCATCTGACTCAAGGATATTATTAGGATATTATTAAATATTCCTAGGATATTATAAAATAATCTCTGCCCCACTGCTTACAGTAACAGGTGAAGCTCCAGGTGGCTGAGCAGTTTCCCCTATGTTACTATTAGTATTGTCTAAGCAAGAGAAGTTGCACCTTCATGGCTGGTGACTGGTGCACAATACATGAAATTGTGACTTATTTTGTCTCCCCAAAATACCAGGTTTACTAAAACTAAGTCATCAGTAAATCCAGCATGTTCTTTATATATGTAATTTTCACATCTCCTGGATATTGACTCAATCAGAGATTATTAGCAAAACAAAATTTCATTAATTTTGCTTGAGGACTTCCAATTTCTTAAATCTAAGACAAGTTTATGTATGTGTAGAAAATAACTGGGAGTCAACAAAGCTTACACCTACTAAAGATCAAGTCTAGCTTGATCTGATAGCCTGGCCAGTATACATGTACTGCTATTGCTCGGATTTCAAACTTTTAAAGTGGGGTTAAATGAATTCTTATCTAGGAATAACAAAAAGAGGGGCAGGGGTAAGGGAATCAGAGTGTGAGCATGTATGTGAATGGCTGAAAACCAAGCAAGATACTGATCATTCTCACCTTCCAAAAGGGTCAAGACAGTAAAAATGATGCAAAAATAAATCCAAGGGCAAAACAAGTAATTTATTTACACAACATATGTTGCAGTATATGGTTTGTTACATGAAAAATTCTTACAAAAATGTACATGCCAGTTACTTGGGATTTATGCAATCCTAAATCAGAACTTCTAAACCCTTTCTGAGAAGTAGTATTTTTAACTGTAATTTAGTAGAGAAGAGAGCAGAAGTGAACTGTGTTTCTGAATTCTTATTTGTGTGTCAGGGAGAATAACTAGGTCTGGAACGATGCATTTAGTATCACATAAGAAGAAGTCTCAGGACAGCACAAGTCAAAGGAACTCCTGGTAAGAAGTATTCAATAATATCTGTTTAGCTTATTTTTTTCAAGAGATAGTAATGAGTAATCAATATAAAAGATAAACACAATTAATAAATACACATTTTTAAATCTTTCCACTTGATGTTTCATAGTGTACTTGCACAGGAAAAAAAGTCTTCTTAATGCAAGCAAACAGATCCGGCCTTTAATAATAATGTATTATAATACTTTGTATTTCATCTCACTGAACATTAGTGAAGGCCGTTAATTAAACCTCAAAGACCCCTGCTAATTTAAACAGTCATCTCATAATTGCTGAGGTACAGCTACTTTGGGTGAGCCACTGCAGTCAATTAGTGCAACAAATGCTTCGATGTTACAAAGCAATTTTGCATGACATGAACATTACTCTGCAGGACATACGAGTTGTCAGTATGTGAATAAAGGAAAAAATTCACCAGCCTTTGACAATTAAGTCTGCTTTCTTGGAATACCTTCACTCACATTCTCTGAGCTTGTTATCACAATGCTGTGAAATCTACACGAGAGGAAAATAAAAATCTTGGTAGTACACAAGGTAATGTCAAGAATTTACTTTCAATTTCTGGTTTTGAGTGCTAGTATTTTGAGCTTTATTTTATTAGCTGAATCACAATAACAGATTACTGTGACATTGTAAACCAGCAGGAAAATACTCACAAATTTTGGTTATATCTATTGTAATAAGTCTGGAGTCATCTTCTTATGAAATGTATTGCCGTAGTTTGATAAGCACTTGAAAAATTCAGAATTGCAAGAGATTATGGTGACACTATTCAGGTTTTGTTAATCAAAACTCACTAGAGCAAGCCCAAGAAGCACCAGTAACACTGTTTTGAAATACAGTACAAGAATATGGGAGGCATAAGCCCTAACAGAATTCAGTGAAACTGCAAAAATGACAAGTCACAACTGGGATTGTCTTGCTGGCCCCCAGCCGTATCATCACAATGGAACTACCTAGCTGAATTCTCCACATTTTTCATTACAGTATTTTCAAACACTGTGTTTAACAGCAATACTCCAGTGTGCCAGACATCACTTTGCACTGCAAATATCTACTTTTTATATTGTAAAAATTCACATTTCAATGTCTAACTATAACTGCAGAGTCTGAAAGTGTCATGCTAGGACTGTTTTGCAGTTCTCACATTTAAATCTATCTACAAATCTAAACTTACGGAATGGTTGAGGTTGGAAAGGATCTCTGGAGGTTATCTTGTCCAAACGCCCTTCTCATGCAGGGCCATCTAGAGCTGTTTTCCCAGGATCATGTTCACATGGCTTTTGAGTCTCTCTGAGGAAGGAAATTTCACAATCTCCCTGGGTGACCTGTTAGAGTGCTCAGTCAACCTCGCAGTAAAAAACTGTTTCCTGATGTTCAGAGGGCACCTCCCATGTTCAGTCTGTGCCCATTGCCTCTGGTCCTGTCACTGGGTACCACTGAGAAGTGCCTGTCCCCACCTTCTTTGCACCTTCCCTTCAGGTATTTATATTCAGCCTTGATAAGATCCCAAATTCACATTTTGCAAATCTTTTAAGAACACACCCACCTCAATTTCTCAGAGGTGGTTCTAAAATCTGACTTAGAGAACTACGTAGCACTTCCTAGACAGGGTAAAATGTTCTTGCCTAAAAGAAACTGTATTGGAACTTGTTGATGTTCTTAAGATATGCCCAAAAACATGCTAAGAATCATAAAAAGACAACAAACAACCTTCTATGTAAACTACTAAAAGGCAGATAAAATGTTAGATGAAAATAAACGATGAGCTAATTAATTTACAGAAATAAGAGTCTGCATGGACATGCAAACCAATAAATAACATGGAGAGAAAAAATCATTTTATGTAAATCATATCTCTATTCTCAGCCTACCTCCTCTCTAATGCTTACGCCAGCAGCTATAAATGTTGATAATTTTCTAATTTTAGATTGCCCAATTTAAACAAAAGTAGGAATTCACTACATTTGTTGTTTTAAATGCCACATTGTGACCATTCAATCCAAACAAGAAAACATACTTACACCCTCAGAATTTGAAGGCATAACTTTTGTTCCTACTGCAACTTCTCAGGACAAAACCAAATCTTTACAGAATGTATTGTGCTTTAAATTTTAGCGAGAAATAAAGTGTAAGCTCAAAAGAGGACTTTTTTCCCCCCCATGAACACTGGTAACACTTCTTCTAAATCTGCTTCCTGACAAGCAACAGTGTAAAGAATGTACCCTAAAGTAGCAGTTCCTTATGAGTTCGTCAATATTTGCTGAGCTGACATATTACCATTGCAGAGCTTTCCCTTGGCACAGCAAAGACGGCAACAACCGCTCGAGTCTTAAAACCAGGGAGGGAAACTTCAAAGCCAGACAAACACTATTCCTATTCACGTTACTTGGAAAGCAGGTAAATATCCTACTAAGTAACGAGCTAATTTGGTCGTAGTCAAAGACAAACAGAGTTTTTGAAGGGTTTTTTGGTTTTTTTTTCTGCACGAGATGGCTTTATTGATTAAAAAAAACACACATAAAAATGCCCGAGAGAGAGCGAAAGGCAAGCCTGCCACATATCGAAGATGGAGTCACAGGGCGATGAGATGTGAAGCAGGACTGATCTGCCCGCAGAGAAAACAACCCCTGACAACACAGGAACCAGCCAGAACTGAATTCTCCTCCCACAAAAGGCATCGGGCAGCCGAAACAAAGCAGGTCGATAATTAGCAAGCCTTTACGTCCCCGTTTCAAACGTGGACAGCGGTCCCGCACGTACAGCTATGCAAACAAGTAACGCAACCGCCAATCCGGCATACCTCGTTTATGCAACTCCCGGAGCGGAATGCCGTCTCCTCCCCCGCCTCCATCGTAGGGCAGATATGGATCGGAAGAGACATCCATGGACGTGACGAACACGAAGCCCGCCTGCCGGCTCAGGAGGCCCGCGGCATTGCTCACGCAAGGGCGACCGCGGGAGCCGCTGCCATGTTCGGCCGGGCCCGGCCTGCGCCGCCGCCGTGGCTCTGCAGCGCCGGGCTCTGCGGAGCGGGCTCGGCCCCGCCGCTGATGTCAGCGCGGGGCGGCCCCGCCACCTGCGCCTCCCGCCCGCCTCACGGCCGCGGGCCCGGCCGCACGGCACGGCACGGCAGCGGCACGGGGCGGAGAGCGCCCGGCGGCGCGGGGCGGAGAGCACCCGCTGCAGATCCCGGGAGCCGCCCCCGCCGGCCGGACGGCGGCAGGGATGCGCTCGCACTGGTGAACCCGCCAAACCCGCCACCCTGTCAACAGGTGAAAGGTGGGGCCCGGCTCAGAGAAACGGGCGAACCTGCCACAGAAGAGCTGCTCATAGTTCCTGCACCTTTCTGGAGCCACGCCTGCTGACGCTTCTAAACACCTATAATCGCACTTTATCTGGAAGATTCATGCATTGCTGGGGGGTGGGGAGAAGCCTCCTTCCTAGGCATTTTATTTACTCTTTTCTAACGTCAAAACGATTACCTCCAAAGAACAACATTAACCTGCCAAAAGCCAACCCCTCTGCTCCACAGGATCAGCCCACCCCACTTTCATCAACCCGCGATCCCCCATTCACACAGAACTTTCGGTCCTACAGCAATCGCTGACAGATTTTAAATATATATATATTTGGTGATTATTCTGGTATTACAACTGTGTAACATCCATACTCACACTACAAAGCTTGGCGTGGGGGTGGAAGAAAATGTAATAAACAAGTCCACGCTTAGCTCGCATTACTCTACACATTGATAAAATGGTCTGAGTCCCTTAAAAGTCACAGGCTCAAAATAGGCAACAACCCACATGAATGCTTAATCAAGGCACTCATGTGATGCATCATCAAACAGTGGCTGTTAGAGCACTGGCAAAGCCCAGGTACCTCAAACAGCCAGCATCTAAAGACAGGAGATCTTACACTGACTAGATGCTTCCATTTGAAGCAGATACTATTACATATTGAATCCATATACTGTTTTATGTTTAATGCATGATCTTGTACTGGCCTTATCTTGCAATTCCTGGTAAGAAAAATTGATAAGAAAGGTATTTTTACATGAGATTTCCATAGCTGGTCCAATGGTAATGAAATACATACAGAAGGTGTGCATATCGTTTTTCCTTTTCTTTCCCTTCAGCAGGTAGCAAAATTAAATATATTGCATGCCTACTGCACCAAGGCCCAGCTTCCATTTCATTCACACAGCAAACAAGGAATTAGTTTTATTGTGTATGCCTTTGCACCTTTGTAAGTGTGACAGAGAGTTATTTTAGTTTTCAAATGCATTAGTTTCTTAAATAATTTTCCATACATGCTCTTATGGAAGTAATTTCTTTTACAAGCCAATATTACAAGCTGCATACTGCAAATGATCATTTTGAGGACAGAGTAGGACATAAAGAAATGTTACATTTACTTCACAGGCTTGTAAATATACTAAATGTTTAAAATATGGTTTCTATACAAACGTTGAGAAAATGCTGGTATCTCTACAGGTGGAAAATCAAGCGAGAAAAAGAGAGGGGAATGAACATATAGCAAAATATGTTTCAAAACCTTAAAGACTGCCTTATCTCTGAGATGAAGGGAATTTTTGAGCCACAGATACTCAATTCTAGAAAACAGAGAGCTCCATTTGCTAGCATCTATAAATAAGCAAACAAATAAGCAAACAAATGCTTTTTAAAGAGTGGCCTCCCACAACAACCTTTTTAACAAAAAATCCAGAATCTTTAAGATCTTGTACATCCAAACTTTCAGAGCCATTATGTATAATCACAATTTGGTTTTGCCTGTGAAGACAAACCTAAGCACCTCTTAACTTCAAATTATCATATCTCTTATTTCCAGAGATGTATAACAGAAATCCTTGAGCATTCTTAACTCCTTACCTCAACAGAACCTGGAAGTAGTCTCTAATCTTATTGTAAGGATCTAAATAAAAAGTCATTCACAGCTGGAAGAAATACAATTTCTGTAAACCTGAAGCAAAAATTATTACAGAATGAACCATTAGTGCATCTATTATATGTTGATTATAGATGACAACACTAAAAATGCAACTTCATACTTGAGAGAATAGGAAGTAAAGGTTATAAAGGACTTGCATTAATAAAGTCTGGAAGATCACCTTTACTTTAAGAGTTTGATGTCTGATTGTCTGGAATGTCTTACAACTGATAATAAAAATCAGTCAAAGCAAAGAAATGGCTCACTTTTTGGCCTAAACTTGTTCATTGGACTAAGGCAAATGCAAAATTTCTGCCCAAGACTGAAATCCAGTTTGAGTTGGAAAAGGTGAAGGATATAACCTGTTGGAGAGCATATCTGATCAACTGTGGATATGAGGGAAAATCATAACAAGAAGTCTGCAGTGTAAAATAGGTGACTTCATACTTGCTACATGAAATTTCAAGAGCCCACCTAATTAAAAAAACAGCTTATCAAAGGTCACTGTTATAGACTGGCTGCCAAATACAGTCCTTTGTCTACTCTTAAAAAGCAGAGTAGTCATTTTCCCTTCTCAGTTACCAGGAGCTTGTGTTCTCATTGTTCACATCCATCACCACTGTGTGTATTCCCTTTCCTACAACACCATGAAAGGTGATTTTAGTTTTTGTGTTGTTTTGGTTTTCTTACGAAAGAAAGATACTATGCACACTAACGTGACAAGCAGTCTTTTTTTTTTTTTTTTTTTTTTTTTTGCAAATATATAAACACCTATACAATTTTATCTTTCCAAATGACTCTTTTTCTACCTTATCTGAAAAAGTGCATGGCTTGAACTGACAACTTTATATTCCAAAGAGTATGTCGGTTATTTCTGTTGTGAAGTTATGTAAATTCCAAAATTATAGTCAGTGAAATAGTGTCTCTAGCTAACTATGTATTTTGGATATTATGGAGCACAGAATATTATGAACACTTGTTGTAAGGACTAAAGCAAGTTTAACAATAGCTTTATTTTAAGTGGCTGAGAGCCCCTTCAAATTGCTGATTTCCTACATAGAGCAGCTCACACATAAACAGCAGGTTTGTATGGCAGCTTGTTCTCCAAATTTCATCACAGTAATTATAGACTGAGGTCTCAATCCCAGAAATCCTCCATGCCCAAAGAACTTCAAACATCTGAGTGCTCCCACCATTTGCTGCAGGCACAGGCTGTGGTTAACCATAACTTAGATGCACTTGTCTTTGCAGAAGTCCATTATTCTGAAAATACTGGAAGGTACACAGGTGACACACCTTTATGGCACACTAAGAATGACAAAAGACACTTTTATCCTGTCTCCACGCTTTATCTTTTCCACTTCAGGGAAAGAGAAGAATCATATTCAAGGCAAAGTATCTGACAATATAAGAACAAGTCAGAGGTTATACAAATCAGGGAAATATGTTTTGAAGGGACAAAACAAGGTCAATGAAAAAAGGGGAGTACCATGGAGGTATTGACAGCTTGCTTACCCAAAGCTGGAGGGAAGACCTTAACTCTGAAGCACTTCCCACCATTTTGAATTAAAAGGTAAGCTAGGTTTAAAGAAGACAGTCAAACACATATAAAATAAACATACTCTCACTTCTCCCAGTTACTTGGTTTATTTTGGTGACAGGCTATGTAACTTTGTTGCACCAGATAATGAAAATTAAAACTGTGTCTTTTATGAAATTACAAATGTAAGTTTCAGGATGCTGAATGATTTTATCAGCATGACAACAGATGCCAAAAATGTGACTAATAATTAAAAATGTTAGTGTGACTGATGCAAAAGATTTTGGTGACTCTTAACTGTTGTTTTCTTCCTTATTATTATTCAAAACTAAAGCTTCTCTTTCAGCAGAGCTAGAAGATAATGTTCTCTTGAAAAATGCTACAGATAGAGCACTCACCAAAGTAGCTTACCTCTCCAACCATTCCAAAAAGAATTTAACTCATATATACCTTCTCTTGAAGGGTGGGCATGAAAGCATCCATTTACAACAGAATGCCCAAAGTATATTAAAATGTCTCAAAACCCTCTGTGCCTCATCATTACTCTTCCTTCCAGCTTTACTCTCCTACCTTTTCTCCCAATTTCCTCTTTCATTAATCCTATTCTTAAACCATGCAGACAAATTAAGCCCAGGTGTAACCCCTCTACCAGCTTGACTTCTTTTAATGTCTCAGTTTACCATCCTGCAGCCCCTTCAGCCTGACTTTGTTCCTCCTGCACAAAATCATACAACTTTCTCATATGGGTCACACAGAGCCTGCTGTGAGAATATGAAAGATGATAAAAGGACAAGCACTGTTCTCTCAGCTCTAATTCCCAGACATGGTCCAGGATGATATAACAAAGATGCAACCACAGAAAATGGCAAGGAAGGGAGGAGAGAGAGAGAGAAAGGTACAGTTATACATAGCTTCAAATTGATAGACAATAAAAAACAAGGATAAATTATTTTAGAATCATCGTAAATTAGAGTCTTGAACTTCATTCCTTCATTAGTAGGATACAGAATTCTGTCCTTGATCAGTGTATCAAGCTATATATAGAAGACTGTTACCATTGCCACTCCTCATCAAAAGCCTCAATAAGGCAGACAGATAACAACATAAAAAATTTTAGACCCAATATAATGTAAAAGCAGAAGAAAACAAATGTATAGCATATGCTATTGAGTAGTTTAAGGTAGATGAGATTTAAGCAACACAAAGTTAAAAAAAAAAAAAAAAACAAAAACCCAAAAACAGAAGAAAGTGCACAGCAGCAATATACAGTAAGATTTTTCCCTATTTGCATTTTATTATACAAAAAAAAAAAAAAGCTTCCTAATCAGTTTCTTTTTTTATAATCATTTGTCTCCCACAAATTTGTTACTTAATTTTGCTCACAATCATTTCACCCACCAGAGAACATCTTGCTTCAGGCTCTCACCTAATAAACTCACTTTTTACTGCCCAACCACAGGTTTTTGTATTATACTCCTACAGTTTTCTGTAACTTCCAAAGGTGCTTTTATTCACTGTCCACACACAGAAGGTGGTAATTGAAGTCAAACCCAACCAGCAAACAGAATGCAGCAGAACAGGTCATATAGCCACAAGCATGTTGTGTAATCAATTCTGAGACTGACTTCCCCTCAGGGAAGTTGAACCTTCACTTCCAATCAAGGAAACAGCAGTAAAGGTTTCCCACTGCCATGCAAAACTTCAGGGCAGAAGGAAAAAATACACTTTAAAAAGGGAAAATAAAATCATGATGCAGCACTAACATCTAAGACCAAAAATAAACAAGGGGGAAAAAAAAAAAGAAGTTTGGTCCCTAAAAACTGGTTTGACATCTTGGCCCAAAACACTGAAAGCAAGACTAGTATGAGTTTTTTCTCCACTTCCTTCTGGGCCTGCCCTTAACACTACTTAATGTGTAACCCAATGAGGCTGGAAGAAAACACTTGACATCAACAGACTACATATAGCTACCAGGTGTGAGAGGCATGTGTTAGTCTTTTTCATCTTTGGGGGTTTTTGGAGTTTTTTAGGTTGGTTGGTTTTTGGTTTGTTTTTTGGTGGTTTGGTTTTTCATTTTTTCAAATTAATCAGTTTTACACTGACAATAGAAATATCTACTTCTGTGTATTAGTCATATGAGGAGGACTCAGAAGAAAAGCAAGCTATTTTCTGCAAACAAGTTGCTCTTTCTGGTTCTCTAAGAGCATCTTAACTACTTTCTATATTTTTTCTGTACTTTTTGTTTACAGTGTAGGCTTTTACTAAGAAAAAACCCCACTGCTGCATTTTCACCTTTGCATATGTGTTCTCTTCTCACACTCCAATTTGCTAAAGCTGTAGTTACAATGCATCAACAGGAAGATTTAGCATCCTTCCCTGAAGTTCACTTCCCCTCTTTCTCAGAGTAGTCAAAATTCTGCTGCAGAGATTGTTCTATTTTTCCTCACACCTAAATTCATACAAGGATATAGGTCTCATCTGCTCCATTGCCCTTATTCAGTTTTAGGGTTGTTTACTGTTGGCCACTATTTCCAACTTGATTGCAGGGGATAACATTCTAGCACCAAGGTGTATTTTTCCCTAGATGTGGCGCTGTCCTGGTTCTGGCCCAGCTCAGCAGAGGGGGCACGACCAAGACATTATGTTATTCCATACCACCTCCCCTCATTGCTGGGGCAGAGAAATGGGACTCTCTCTAATTTCCAAGAAGAGTATCCCTTTCCAGTTGGGAAAACATGGCTGCAGTAGGGTTTGCTCAGGTCAGGCTCTGAGGTGAGGATTTTTGCATGTGAATCATTCTCTTTTTTTGTACACATTTGTTATTACTATTGTTGCTATTACTGTTCGTTTTCTTATCTCATTGCTGTTTCCATTAAATTGTTCTTATCTCAAGCTGTGATTTTTGCCTTTTGTTCCTCCAATTCTCCTCTCCAGCCATCCATAGGGCTGGCAGGGATTGTGGAAGGTGTAGCAAGCAGTATGTTTGAAGGTCTCAGTGGAGAACTAAACTGGGGAGTACTAATCCTATACCACAACAGCCATATATATATATATATATATATATATATATATATATGTTAAGCTTACCTTCTATCTTCAAAAATATTATATCTTCATAAATAAATAAGCTTTGTGAACACAGTGTCAACAGCAATTCTGTATGTTCTTAATACGTAATACTACATTATGCCAGGTATATTGAAATTCCATTAAACTATGGGCTCAGTACTTAGGAGTGGTTAGAATAAACTTACTCCCTTTCTAGGACATGCCCATCATCCAAATGCTGTGTGAAGTTCTGACCCCTCCCTTAAATTAGAGATACTAGAAAGGGTTCAGAGAGAAGCAGTGGAGAAGATCCAAAGGATGGCATAGCTACAAGGTCGAATCAAGCAAACAAGAACACCTCAACCCGAAAAAGACATAACTAAGGAGAAGAAAATATAAGTTGCAATGGAAATAAAATTTTCACCATCTGTTCTAATAACAGTGACAGCAGCACATAATTCATGTGCTTATCCTTGTTTGTTTCTACATGTGTATGGCCACTGCATGATAGGCTTATCAGGGTATTTGTGTATTTGGCACAACAATCAAGTCATCCTGGTTTCAGGTCACCCTGTTCTAGTTTCATATCAAACCTTTTCCTATCAACAGCAGTTTCACTTCAATAAGCTAATAATACCCCCTAAAACTTTTTGTATCAACAAAAATATTTTCTGCAGTTACAACTGTAGATGAAAATTTAAAAAAACACAAAAGAGAACTTAAGCATTTATGCCATACAAGGGTAAGTGACAAGAAGATCCACGTGTCAGTCCATGCTAATGCATGGGCCAGTGTTAACCTAAGTAAGACTTTGGCACTTATATCTGTTCTCAGCAGTATTTACACCTGCATGTAAATTCAAAATAAAGAAGAGAAGGTGGTGCTTTACATAAAATGTAGCTAAGCTATGAGAGCTTGCAAGGGATGCTTTGGGTGCTAAAGAATTGCATTTATGAGAAAAGCTCAGTTCAAGAAAATTACACTCACTGATAAACACTAAAATTAAAATCCACCACTCAGATGAGAGAGGCCGTCAGCTAGACAAAAATTGCTGTACAAGTACTATGGTGCCTATCTCCCACCCTGCTCTTACTCTTCCTTAAGCACTGACTTTTAACCCCTGTCAGAGACAGGATGCTGAGCTAGGTAGATTTGTGGTTTGACTCAGTACAGCTGTTCTCATGTTTCAGGGACATCATGATTCTTTCAGAATAATATTTCTGTTTAATCCAAGCAGATGAAAAGCTTTCACTTTAAAATGCTGGTAAGCAAGAATATTCTCAAAGGCAGAAAGCAAGAGTACAGCCCAACATCAATTTGGTTAAAATCCTATCTGCCTTCTTCGGCTGACTTGAGAGAACAAATCAAAACTAAAATGAATAAACGAAATACTAAATCTGTAAAAAAAAGTCTATTTAGTTCCTAAAGATTTTATAGACATATTATACTGAATTATTTTATTTTATACTTCAGGACTCATCTTTCTACATGTATGCCATCACACTTCCTCTGTTTTCACTCCTTCACTTTACACTATTCACATGGTTTGTCTTGGAGAAGGACATACACATACTAACACTACACCAAGCTGTCAAGTTGGGAACAGCTTCCTCAGCAGCATCTGTTGACAAAGCCAATGTGCTTTAAGCACTTCAGGAGAGCTGCAGAAGGAAGCCAACAAAATTATATAATATCAGAAAGATGGAAAGAATGGATTATTAGTATTATAATTAATCTTCCTCCAGAGCATCAGACTCCTGTGCTAAATAAAACTTTGGCAGGAAGGACTGGCGAGATCATTCAAGGACTATTAGTAGGGATGACTAACAAGTCCTCAAAGAGTTGACCATGGTATTTACGAGAAACTGAAATTATAATTATTTGCTTTCAAACACTTAAGAGAACAAGAAACTACTTGGTTACTAAAACTCTACATACACACTGCTGTAATTTCCATCTCTCAGAAAGCCTAATGCCACACCAATTCATTTATAATCTGATGGCCTAAAGCAACCCTACAACACCATTACAGGCTGTTCAACTACAACAATATCAAGCGAATTTACATTTTGGACAATAACTACAACAAAAAACCAACCAAACAAACATTAGAGATCAGGAAATCAAAAGCATAATAAACAGATATTCACTGAAATTCACTCATTTGATGGTGACATCCCATAAGCAAGATAAAACATTTTTTTCCTTAAACTAAGAATCTTCCAGTCAGTTGTGGTGGGGGAGGAGGGTGAGAGTGAAGGGGTGTCGACAAGAATTTTTAAATCCTTGAAGAACCTTGTTAATCAGCTCAGTTACCTATATAAGCATAATGTATAACAATTTCTGTTCCAGAGAGGTGGGCAAAATCAACTTCATGCAAAATGCCTGCAGCCTAACTACAATCCAAAAGAAAAAAAAGTAAATTATAACTAGTTGCTGACAACTTCATTTCATTCTATAAATTAGCTGTGTCTCATGCTTGCCCTTGTGATCATAGCAAATCATGTTATCTCATGCTTTGATCTGTATAGCATCATTTGGGGGTGATTATACTCCTTACTTAAGAATGGCAGTGAGCTCTTTAATGCAAATATTGCTAACTTGGAAAATAAGTTGTATGTAACTCAGGAAACTGATATGTCAAACTGTCATAATGACTGTTCAGTCAAGTCAGTTTTACAACACATGGATGGAATGGATGGATAATAAAAACAATACCAATGGTTCAAAATTACTTCAAAGACTTCTTCATATCAGCTGTTAACAATAGATAGAATCTGTTAAGGTAATTTCCACATATAAGGAATACAACAGGAACAGTAAGCTATTTTATTATTTTCTTCGTATTCCTCCTATTTATAAAGGGCAACAGTTAATAGAAACAAGCATACATGTGAAACAACACTCACATGTTGTTGGAAAAGATAACTAGCTCTTGCTCAAAAAATTACCCACTCCTGTGGTAGAAACTTCTTGATTATACTGAACTGCCTGCACGTGCTGAAAGTTGCATTCTGTTCCTTAAATAATGCCGTAATATTAGTTCATTATTGTAAGATTTTCAGTGTCAGTATTTAAGGCACTGAAAATGGACCATTTAGGTCTCTCTCTTTAGGCAAGGGACTCCAGATCATGGTTAAGGAGGTTTCAGCAGAGATGCAGTGTTTAACACTATGACCTGCTCGCACATTCTTCTCTTTTTCAGCAGCAATGAAATAGTAGCAAGGAGGAGAGTAGCGGCTGTAGCAGCAGCTTTTGAATTACCAGTTTACAGGTTGTCATACTAAGGTTAAGTATTGCCAATTTTATGTTAACACCATATGTCAAATTGTAAACTGTCTCTACACTGAACTCACAATATAAGCAACTAAGCTCCTTCAACTGAATCAGGAATCTCTACCGAGAAGAATGCAAGCTCATTCAGACTCTGATTCCCATAGACAGATCAAAGTACCTTGACATGTAAACACCACTGAGGTCATTTGTTTGCAAACGATTTTTACTGCAAATAAGGTTTAATCATCTCATTTCAGGAAGTGCCTTGGAAAAATTGCAGTTCGACAACAGTACAAAAATTCACCTCCTACTAAGCTTGCTGTACATTTAAATAAAAAACAGTCAAACCTGATGCAGTCCTCTCTTATATAAATGGCCTTCAATTCTGAGCAAAATTATGAAGACCTCTCTGGTTGGCTAACTCTGAGTCAGAAAAGGAAAAAGCCTGATCTTTTGAAGAGACTTGTTACATGCTTCAAGCCCAGCTAACAGCCAAGAATTGTGATTCTCTCAAATTTTAGAGACAGGCAAGGCAAACCACTGCTGAGAGAAAAAGAACTGATTAGACATTTCATCTTCTCATCACATTCCATAGTTAAAATATTAATCTAATAATATATTTCCATTCTGGAAATTTAATTTCTGTTTAGAAAGAATTCTTTTTTCCCCTCTGCTAAATTGATGGAAAACAACGATAATCAACTATCCTAGTGTAAGTTTTTGTTTAAAATCTAAATAGCATAACTCTGTAAAATTTAAACCAGTAAATATTAGCCTATATGACTTAACTATTAAAGAACTGACAGCTTTCCAGAGTTAAGTAAAATGTCTTTAAATTGACCTAGGCAAAAAGTCTAAAAATAAAACACAGATATGGATGTGCATTCTCTGTACAAGCTCTGGTAACACATCCTCCATACAAAGAAGCGGATGTTTCCATTTCAGTATAAAATCACCCGACTCATTAGCCAGCCCTTTAAGAAGGAAAAACACTAACTTCAGTACTACAAAGTTTTGATAAGCAACAAAAGCAAGTTTTGTTCAAAGCTGACACGCAGCATCCCTTCAAGGCAGGGCTTTGGTACAAGCCATTCAAGCCTCCACATGCATGGCAATGTAATTATTTAGCATGTTAAAATACACTATACTCAAAGACTTCACAATTTCATAATACCTACCTGTTGTCCACAACTGAAAATTAGTCATTCATGCAGAGAAAACAGCTACTGGGGAACACAGCAGGCATAGTACACATATAATTACCATACATCTGTATGTATTTGGTTTACAATACTACATCATCACAATTTCTATGTTCTCCTCTTGTGAGACACTAAAGGACAGGTCACACACATGCTTTCAGATGGTGTTAAGAAAAGCAAGATTGTTGTACAGCAATGGTTTTAAGATAATGGTGATCACCCGACATGGAACTATCCACAACCTTTCAAATAAGATGACACTAAAAAGACAAACCTATCAATCAAATATTAAAGAAACCTAAGAGTCTAGGTGACAGATTACTAATTTCTGATTACTGGTTTCAGTTAATGTTCATTTGTTTAGTCCCGTAAAGTATCAAGGAATTTCCCACATACGACAAGGAGTATATGAGGTAGCATTCCTTCCCAACATCATCCAATTTCCACATGCTTTCAACAGAAGGCATATTCACCACTGTGGAAGAGCTTCAAAGGCCTTCTAAACCTCAGTTAAGTAATCAAGTATGAGTGGTAATGTGAATAGCAGTACAGTGCAGCTTTATAGAATTGCTGCCCTGAGAGTCAAGGGACTGAGCAAGCCTAGTGAAATAAACAGACTTCTTCTGTTAACTTACTACCCTCTGAACAAGGGGAAAGACAACAATTACTTTAGAAATTCCATATTATTGGACTTTTATCTACATAATATATGTGCAACTTATCTTTCCATTTTCATTAGCTGAAAAAAAAAGAAAGAAAAAACCAGGATTATTTCTTAACCCTTCATTTTCTCCTCACTGCATGGTCTTGATTTTTAAAAAGATCTGCAAATCTGTATTTTATTAGATAAATTGTAAAATGTTGATGTTCACTCTATTGTCCATGGCAGATTATGCAGACCGCATAAATTCATGTCTGTGCTCATTTGTACTACAAGCTCACATTCTGAAGCAATGCAGCTTTCAACTTATCTACATTATTTCCACAATAATTTTAACTACAAATACATTATTGCCATTTTGCTAATGACGCTAAGACACCAGGCTTATAAATTCCTCCAGTCCCACAGACTTAAACCACACCATATTTTTAAATAGGGGTTCTGATTTTGGCAGGGTTCACCTGCTAAAGCACAGAGCTAGACCTGAGGCTCTGCATTCACATCATGCTCTGGAGGGCCTGCAGTGCTGAGAATGTAATTATCCAGTTATTGGGATGGTCCTGCCCTTCCTCAGGAGGGGAAACATGCCATATCGTCCATATTGAATCCATCTGTACTTAGACTTAACAGAACAAAAATATAGCTAAAGGATAAGAGCATTTAAATAATAGTAATAATAATAATACAAAAAATCCAAACATATGATGCTAAGTGAGTGAGAAAGAATTACAAAACAGACACATGCAAGAAAGCCTTTGTTTTGTCTTGTCAATGATTTGCTGTACTAAAAACACAAAAGAAAAGACATCTGACTCATTTGGACACCTAAGGAACAAGAAAGACAGATGTTCACCTCCTGAATGGAAGTTTATGTGTAACATTTTTCAAAGTATGTTCTTACCACCCTAAAAAGAAAACTAACAGCAGATTCTGATCTACTACTAAGATACTTATTATGATTTGCTGTACAATAAAACATTTTCCATGTATGGAGACACATAAACCACCATTGACTTAAATAAAATAATAGGGCTTATTAGTATTGCTACCTCTTACAGGGATTCCAGAACTGGGGCAAGCAGGTAAGTCATTAGCAAAAAATTAAAGTTCCAGGAAAGAAAATACATTAGTATTTATGTACCAACCCACATTTTGTTACGTCAGTGTAGAACAAGATGGGAGCTGCTGCCATGTGCAACAATTAGCACTGATTTTGACAATGCAAACAAAACAACCACTTCATCTGTTCGGCACTCAGTTTAAGGATCTGATTTCACAACAAGTGAAGGGCAGAACACTGGCTCTGAAACTATTAGTTTTACTGTAAACTCATTTCTCCTTCATGCCTGAAGTGATGGAAATCATTTATATGAACAATAATCAGAGTAGCTTCAGACATTCAGTACAGCTTGTAAATACCGTGTTAGACAAGAAAGGCACTCACTTTATTAACAGTGCCAGATACTTAGAACAAAGAATTGTATATATAAGCCAGCTAATAATTTCCCAACTCCTAAGCACTAGACTTAAGCACGCTGGTGTTCTCCAAGTAATGTGCCAGAAGGAATAAGAATTGAAGGTGTGCTGGCTTTTCATAGCTGTATTGGTATACACGTTAAACAACTGCACAGTCAAGACATATCTAATTAAAAGGAATACAGGTGAGAAGGATGCTTATAATGATATGGCACAACCATCAGTACAGTGCCAACATCCAACTGCAAAGGGAGAACACATGGAGAAAGAGACACTGCAGGGACAGAAAACAACTCAATGCTAATGGGAGAAGAAAAGAGGAAAAAGCAGTAAAAAAAGCAAAGAATCCAGCAAGCAGAGTTCAATTTTAAACAAAGTGAGAGGAAGTGACCAGAGTATACATTTAATCAAGTTTAGTATCTTTAACAGATATTACTTTCTTTCCCTCCTTCAGTTCAACCCTTTGGCTATTGCCAAATGAATGCTAATACTTTCACTACATGAACTGCTTTCTTATGCTAAAAAAAAAAGGAGCTTCCCAGTTCTTTCTTCTTTGTATAATTTCAGTGCTTTTATAGTGTTCACAGTAGGAAGTTTTCTTCGCAACTTTTTATCTAGCCAAAAATTCAGCTCATATTGTGCCTTCTGCTGCTCTATTTTTGGTTTTGCCTCTATTTTACAGATGTGAAGCTGAATGAAGCAAAACAGGTTTATCACTAGAAGCAATGATTAAAACAGTCTGTTAATTTTTGCATCAAAGAAATATTGGAGACATTGAGACTTCCAAAATCCCACTGCAGAGAAGAAAGACCAGGTCGCTGCAGAATAGCCATCCTTCCACTTGACAGCAAGTTTTACATTTGTCAGCAGCATCTTAATATCTGCCCTGCATCAGATGTCATCCCACACAATGTAATTGTTAGGCAAGCACAGAGAAGAATATTCAACTCCTTTCAGGTTTAAAGCCTCTCTCTGAAGGAAAGATTATCTTAACAGAAAACTATCAGATTTGGTCATATAAAACCAAAACAAAATAAAAATCAACAAAAAACCTCCACAACACATATTAAGCTGAAATTAACTTACCAATGGATGCATCCCCATCCAAGAGATTGTCATCTTCAGAGGTCTGAAAATCCATAATTACACCTGCTCCATCTAAAAGCTCCTCATCGCTGCTTGCACTAGTTATGCTGTTGTAACTGTTTCGATAGTAGCCTCTATGAAACAGCTGCTCAGACTCCATTTAGCTGCTTTATAACCTGTATGTATACATAAAAAATAAGTTATTTCCTATTTGAATATTCAACAAACACAAAGAAATTTGTATCAAAATAAACCATGAGTATTACGTGCTTCGGTGAAAACTTTTTATGGTGACAGTACTACAAGTTACAAAAAGGGAGCAGCAATACAGAACAAATACAACCAAACTGAAGAACAAAGAGCTAAAGCAGGATATCTTACCTGATCTGATGAGAGCGAGCAAAGAAAGTAATGAGCATACAGGCATAGTATATTGTGGAAAATCTAATTAAATACAGTGCAGGGAGGAAGTACATTGGTAAAGGAGAACAGTGGACTAACAGCTACACTAATAGCAGAAAAAGCACGTAAGGCTGTGCAGTTTTCTGCAGCCTAGTACCACAGGCATTTTTCTGCTCTCCAACGTCAGACATCCTGCTTCTCTTTCAAGCTCTACAATTGAAAGGTCAAGCAGAGAAGCGAGTCAGCTGAGGGAACCACTTCCAGTGAAGGGACATCTCTAGGGAAAAGGCAAAATTGACCAGTAAAAACCCAGATTTACAAGATATTTGCTGACAGCTGATCCAAGCAACAAGTAAACCTTCAGAATGTGCTATGTTATCCCATAAAAACACTTTTCTGTATCTGAATTTAAAGAAATTTTGTATCACCACCTCAAAGTGGTGGCAGGAAAAAAAATAAAGGCATCTAAGGCTTGTTATTTCCCCAAAAGGGAAAAAACTTTAAAAGCTTTAAAGTACTCTTCCAGATTCCAGATTCCAAATTTGCTTTAAGTAAGTCAAAGTCAAAAACAACTAAAAAACACCACCAACACCAACGAACTCAGCAAACACAATCAACACAACAAAACACAAACTAATAAAAACTCACAGTGATTTGTCTTAACAAACGAGCTCTTTTTCAAACTAAGAATCATGCTATAAAAAATCACTGTAAAATTCTGTTTTTCTGTTCAGTACTAACAACTAAGCTGAAATGAAGTCATTTGTCCTCTAACTCTCATGTATCTTCCAACAAACCCTACTTCAGTACAGCGCTTAGTGAGAATGCTATGCACCCATGAAGCAAAAGGAGACAAAATTAAAATTATCGATACAAGATTTACACATAAGAATATCTTCTACAGTAGAGAAAATGCGGTGACGGGAACCAAAGAGTAATTTGCTAAAAAATTTTGAAAATAATATAGAATTTGAAGTGGTTTAACTGTTAAGAACTTTCAAAAGTAACTATTTGTTATAAAAGTCAGGCATTCAACATATATGTAATCTTATTTTTAAGTATCTAACTAGTGCATATTTTAAGAGCAGACAAATTATATGACAGAGACACTTCCCACACCCATTCTTAAATTAAAATTTTAACATGTATCCATATATATATGGGGGTCTATGCCAGAACACCTGTCCAAAAGATGAAAGCAGAATTAAGCTTTTATCACGAAATTCTAAACCCCCCCATATTGAATTAATTTAAAATCTTGCATCTTTTTTAGTTTTTAAATAAACCTCTCCTTCAGAAAGGAATTTTAAACTCAGAAATTACTAGAACTTTACAATAGTTCAAAAACAAAGGGCATGTTGTGGCCACTCTTTCTATTGGTCTCACCAGCATGAAAATTACATTTCCATTTTTAGTCAGCATATCTAGCTTTCACCTATTTATTCTGTTTGCAACATGAAAATATTTAAGCAGAATGAGAACATCACTCATCTTCCAAACTCCAAGTTTGGAAAACTCCAGGTGAATGAATTGTGAGGAATTTCTCACTATATTTTTAGACCACTAGCGGATTATTTCTTTACAAAAAGGCACAAAAAACCTTCAAGTTAAGCTTCAACCACAAAAATTCTTAAGGATTCTCAATAATTCAAACTTAAAATTTAGGGAATGCTTATGCTAACCTTTATAGAGATCATTCTCTGTAGTACTCAAAAAAACCTATCAAAAACTTTTTTCTTTACTGTGAGGGTGGTGATGCACTGGGACAGCTTGCTCAGAGAAATTGTAGATGCCTCATTCCAGAAGTGTTGAAGGCCAGGTTGGATGGGGCTGTGAGCAATCCGTCCAGTAGAAGGTGTCCCTGCCCATGGCAGGAAGGTTGCAACTAGATGATCTTTAAGATCCCTTCCAACCCAAACCTGTGATCCTCAGGAAAGGATCTTGGTCAATTTTTAGGTCATTTTTGGAAAAACAAAGTTATGAAAAAGCACTGCCAGTTAACTGAAGCTATTTGAGTTAAAAAAAAAAACCAACCAAAACTGACACTCATGGAGGAAAGAGACATACTCAAATATGAAAAGAATCACATAGACAAAACTGCAGCAAAAGACTATACTTGTAAAGCACAGTTTTAGCTTTAAAACTGCAACAAAATCTCTCAGTATTCATACTTACATTACACTAAATCTTAACAATCTTAGTTAAGAGTACTTTTTATCTCCTCAGCTTTAAAAAAAAATAAAAAACAAAAGGAAGCCAGCAAAAAACAACTAAAATCCAAGAGCCAAATTACTGGATGAATATCGAACTCATGTTTCTCGGTCATATGATGCCAAACATTAAGCGCATTGACTTTAATTTGTATAAAGTATTCAAAACCACTGCATCTCCACTCCCCAAAATGTCATAACCAGAAAGATGCTGGCTACCCATAGTTGTAACAGCTGAGGAATTATAGCCACTGATGCAAAGATATCATCCTATCTGATGGAAGGCATTGCTTCTTTCACACCCAGTCACTAATGAGAATACTTTTTAATGGTATTTCACATTCATCAAATTACTAATGTGAACACTTTATTATCATTCAACCAAACTGGCTGAATTATCTAAAAACTCCAATTTAAACTTACAAAACTAGCCCCATTTTGTTGATACATTAGAAAAAACTCTGCTATAAGAGTTGAAGAGTAGTCTCCCACACAGGTACAGTAACAAGCAGCTCCATGAGTGGTAAAGTCTTGGAGGGGTTTTCAGTCAACAGTTTAAAAAGAAGGAGGGAAAAACAAAAAGAAAAGCTAACAACATAATTCCTTAGCATCAACCCAAACTAAGCATAAAATCAAGTATGACTCAAAAGCTTTAGCTT
This sequence comes from Brachypodius melanocephalos, assembly GCA_013398615.1. Lineage (NCBI taxonomy): Eukaryota > Metazoa > Chordata > Aves > Passeriformes > Pycnonotidae > Brachypodius > Brachypodius melanocephalos. The sequence goes on from VZSR01003049.1 coordinate 16,282,988, forward strand.
CACAAGCAGGTACTGATCCTTGGTCAAATCATGGTAAACAACTGTGTCCATGACTACTGCTTTGGAGCAAGCCTAAAATACATGTAAGATACAGTGCTAGTTTCTAAACTAATGGGTCAATACCCATAGCGGCAAATATTCAGTCCAGGAAAGAAAAGATGAGGAGAAATAACATTGCAACTTGTTAAGATGACTAAAAGGTAAAATACATACTCCTCTTCTGAAGGGCAGGACCTGACTGCAGTTTCCACTGTAGACAACGGAACTTCTGTTTGTTGAATCTTGGTCAGATGCTAGTTTTCTGTTTGATGGTAAGACACTGCAACAGTGTCTCTTTACAGTTTTTAAAGGCTTTTGCTCCTTTTTAATGTGGAGTTGTGTTGAAGTCATCTGAGGGTTATACAATGGAGCAGAGTTTTTACACATCACCAGAATGACCAGAAATCTCATTAGTCATACTGCTTTTCAACTTCTCAGAGAAATGCACTGAGCAGTCCATAACTATATGCACAGATTCCTAAGTTCAGTCACACCTGAGATGAGAATTTTTCAGACAATTTCATTCAAGTTCAATATAATTCGGGATTGTCAAATTGGAATGTGAAAAAACACCACTATCCTAAGTCTGACTCAAGCATCTTCTCACTAACAGCAGCTACCAGATTTTTAAGGTCTGAATTAAAACTTCTTTAGAGACATACTAAAGCCCCTGAGATCAAGGGAAAAATCCTATAGAGCTCTCCAAAACACAGCACGGGCACAGGACAACTACTTGTGAAATCTTGTGGGGACCCCTGGTGGTTCCTGGTCTTTACTCTCGCTACTAACAATTTTCCAGCTTCAAAGAAGTGAAGGGAACACCAGCCAAAAAGGAACATATCCAGTGTACTCTGTTAGAAGTGACAAGCCTTTGATCACCAGAAACAAAGCTGGGCAACTCCTCCCGGTATGTGTAACTGTAGAATCCCAGAAGATAAGGGCTAACATCTATCTCAAACAGTGCTAGCTGGATGGCTGTGGAGCCAGCCAAGGACTGCTGGTAGTAACAGATGATTGCTGGTAATAACACAAGAAAGAACAAGCTGTGGCTGGAGAAGGGGCCATGCAGAGGCAGGGCAGCACTCCTCTGGGACAAACATCCTTGGTCTAGTTCCCAGAGACAAGCACAATGCTGTACAGTGGAAGCACAGGAGTGAGGCCAAGGTGCGGGCACGGACTGTAGAGAGGGATCAAGACTATCCAAGACCCCTGAAGCTCTCCAGCCCATTTCCAGAAAGGTCTGAAAGAATGGACTGTGCACGATGGGTGATTTGCACAGAAAACAAGAAACCTGCCTTCCTGGTGAGGAAACCTATATATTAAAAAGTAACCCCAGCAAGCCCAGGAGTGCCCCCAGGACCCTGGACTTGTCATCAGCTGGAACAATGCTGGAACCAGGACTAGTGAGCTCTTTTTCTCTCTCTCTTCCCTTTCACCCTATCCCTTTATCCAAAACCCACTGCCATGCACTTATACACTAAGAAAAAAATAACAACTTTCATGCCAAGTGTGTAATGCACTAACAAAACTTTCTGATTGTTTGCAGACCTTCTTACTTCTGCCACTCCTTTTGACTACATTTATGAGTCCTGAGTGCTTCCTTCCCTTTAAGGGAGGTACATCACAGCAGCAGAGTGATAAACTGACAGATGCTCTGGATCCTCTCAAGCAACAGTGAGGTGAGGAAGGACTGATCTGTGATCAACACCTGGATCTGGCTAATGGCTGACATCCTTTGCTGGATTACACAGAAGCCACTTCATTTTTTTAAAAAACAGCACTTCCCACCATTTACTGGTGGCCATTCTGGTAATTTTCAAGTAACAAAATAAATATATAAACCTGTTCAGAGAGACCTGTGAACCTCTGATGTTAAAAAACAAGACTATTAATAGTCTGTTCCTGCTTTTTAATAAAAACAGATACTCTAACTAAAAGGATTTAAAAACATTCTAAAGGCAGTGAAGCCCTAGATGCACGAACAGCACCAAAAGTAAAGTATTTACTAAATCAAGTGTGTTAGCAGTTCAGAATGCACAGTAAGTTCCCTTCAGTTGAATATTCTTCTCTCCAGCTGTAAAACCTAGTTGAAATGTTGGCAAGGGCATCTCCCAAAATTATGTGTATTTTATCAGAGACTACAAATAGTAAACACATTTCTGGCAGGAGAGTCCAGAGGGAGATTTACTGTTCAATAGTGGTATCATGTTAAAAGCAAGACTCATGGTCAGTATCTTATGAGGAAAAAAAAAAGAAATTGCATTCATGTAAGATTTTTACTACTACTACTACAAAAAAAAAGGAAATAAATTCACCTATAGTTTATTAAAATGCTTCTAGCTAACAGACTGCAGAGAAGGTGAATTATCTTAAATATGTTATATAACCACAGAGATGAGGTCAGTTCACTGAGTTCATAGATCAAATTTATTAAAAATAATTCATCCTCTACCTATCCAAAGGAAAAAAAAAACCAACCCATTCTTTAAAATTTGTTAGGAATAAACACTGAGATTTTTCTGTGGTAACAACATGAATACTTAGTGCACAGATTGTTAGGTCTCCTCAGGTGTCTTAGAAGCTTTACTGCCTAAGTTAAAAGCATATTCACATCTCAGCACAAAACAGAAGAAAACTGCTCACTAAATCAGTAAGACTGAAAATAGTTTAAAGTTGTCTGCAAGACAAGAAGCAAAAAGTCAAATAACAAAGGAATCTTCAGTTTTCTTTCCTAGAAATACTCTGGATATTTTTAGATTCACTTTTCAAAATCATAAAATTAATGTGTTTGGAAGCATATGGAGAACTGAATTTTTTTCCCAACATATACATGAGACAAATTAAAAGCGGAAAACCCAGGGGAAAAAGCTGCAGTAGATCAAAAACTGCAGATAACACATCAAAATCTGAGAAATCTGGCAGAGAACACTAATTTGAAGATAAAAGTGGAAGGAACTCAAACACAAAGTTATCTTTCAGGAAAACAAGTACTTGAATTTACACTGGCAGGATGTCAAAATATTAAATCACTCCAGTAGCTCTATCTGGAATTTAAACAAACTACTGAAGCAAAGTGCCATTTTTACTATTTCAATTAGGAAACATTCCTTCTTAGTGCAGTATGAATGTGCAAAATACATATTTGAGTACTTCATCTCTTCTGAACTTTTTAGAGAATTTTATCAAAATATATTCAAAAATAAGGAGAAAAAAATAGCAGCAAAGGTTATTTTAACAAAAGGGTCTCTGTTTCAGGACCGAGCTTAATTCACTTTTTTTATTTATTACTCCTCCTTAGCCCCACAAATTAAGCTCAGTCTACTCCTGTAACTAGAAAGCCTAAGGAAAATGCTTAACAAGCAAAACAGCCTAGAAAGTTCAAGGAGAAAATACCTGACTAGACTCTCTCTGCAAGTTATTAAAAATAACTGCTGGAAGCCACTATGAAGTTATAAATTCTGTTCTTTACATTCATTTCCAGGAATACACACTCAAGTCTACTTACTACATAATACAAATTAATAAGGGTACTCCAGATTTGTAAACAGATTTGTAACCATTTTAACAGCTTTGTCTAGAATTCTTTCTATTACACATGAAGCCTATGAATTACCTCATCAAGTCCCTTCTCCAGTAATAAAAAATATCAGTTCATTAAGTATAATTACTATCTCAACAATCTGCATTTTTCAGTTTCTATGTTTCTAAAGCAGAGCACATTTCCCAGGAGAAAAAAAAAAATATCTGTTTTACAACCCTCTTATCCTAATCAATTTAAATAAGCATTGTTTTGTCTAGACTTTATTCTCTCACATGATTTTACAAAGGCTTCCAAAATTCAAAAACAAGTTTCAAATTAAACAACTCTAAAAATTTGTAATTGTCAACTTTCTACTAGTCTGAGCATCTTCAGTTTCCAAAGCACGGCACATAAACAAGCACAAAGTAGTGTATTGTAGAGCCTCCTCATTCACAAGCACAGGTAAAAAGCTGACCTGACACCTGAAGAGCTTTAGCAAGTCAGACAACACAGAACCTGCACTTTAAGGTTATGACATAAGGGAACAACTGAAACAAGGAGGACAGAATTGGTAACGTGCTCACAGGCACTAAACTGAAATCTTAGTTTTGGGGAAATAAGGAGAGAGAGTACAAAAGCACTTCCATGTACATGATCACTGCCACTGCTGACAACCTTTGGAGTTTATTGGGTTACTGCTGCTGTCAAGGTGCCAAAGCAAGAAATTTAGGAACATGTAAAATAGTCTGAATTAGGAAATTAAATCAAACTGGAACTATCACATCTGGCACAAATGTCTTCAGCAGTAGAGCTTCTATTCTACCTTTTTAAATTTATAAGCAAGTTAAAAATATCCCTACTGCCAAATTATTATACGACTGCATAGTTACACCTATTCACATGCACATGAAGTCAGCTAAACAAGAGCAGGAAAAAACTATCTCAACGTTCCTAGAATGCCTTTTGGCAATGGTTGTAAACTTGGAACCGTTGTTCTGGCTCTAGTGCTTACACTCAAGGAATGCAACTCTGCTGTTCAAGGTAAGACACAGACACACAGACCCTAAAGTGTGGGGAGGTGGGGCGGGGGGAAAGCCAAATTGTATATTCAGTGAACAGGAGAACATATACTACACAGGCAGATCCACCTGCTCCTAGAGTAACCAGCACAGTGGCTTTTCACTTGCAGGGTACTCAAACATCAATTTGCTACAAACGTTTGGTGTGCAAGAGAGCACAAGAGGAAGTATAAACATAGCCATGAGAAAAATATTGACAAATTCATAAAATAAAGTGGTTCAGAGCAATGCAGTCACAAAGGGCAATAGCCAACAGCTTCAAGTGTCTTTTCTGGTCAAGAATTTGGATAGGCTTATTCTTATTACAAGAGGAGAAGAGGGGAGGAAGGGGGGGAATTTTACCCAGGATTACATTAACTTGCAAGTACGCGCCACTGAGAGAACAGTGGAATGGTAAACCACTCAAAGAGGACACTGTAAGAATTTGGGCAAAGAAAACCTTGGAATACAGCAAGTAAAATGTGTTCCTAGAAACATTACAATATACATTGTGTACGACATCTATCATTATCAGGCAAAGAATTTTTAGGACTGACATACCACATGCCAATACTAAACACAAGTAAACAAGCTCCATTTTTCTAACACCATGTAAATTCTGTTTTCGCACGTGTTGCAGAGAGATGCAGAGTCATTGTGTTTTAAGCTACCTGTAGTTTTCCCAGAGCAGAACTCCTTCTCACTCTGACAATTTTGCAGCAAGTTTACATCTGCTTGCCAGCCAAAGAGACAAGACATCAAATTTTCAGTATTTGACAGTTACTCGGTGCACAACTTATGTTAGCAAAACCTATAGTGACAGCTGGTGAGTTCTATTTTATTATGCTTCACAAAGGTATATTTCCTATAATGCACAAATATTTATTTTTAATTTCACATTACAGCATATTGACATTTCTTTAAATAGAGAAACAGTTTTGACGACTATCTGATTTCAAATCTGTCATACCAACACATTCTTTATTCAAATAGCTGTATCTGCAAAGAAGTATCTCTGTTGCTAAGGGATACTGAAAATAAACCCCTTCACAGGTCCACCAAAAAAGAAAACCATCTAAAAGCAAAAAGCACCAACTCCCCTTAAAATTTTTTCCACAAACTCTGCACCAGAAACTTTAGAGGTCCCAAAACCTCAAAAATGAGGTGCAAGTCCTCACACCCAAACAACTATCATTTACCACTACGTTGCCAAAAATATTTAAGCATCTATTCTGACATAGGTTAGCCCCAGAAACATTTTAAATTTGGTTGTAAGGTCACGTTTTACCTGGTTTAATACTTTAAAGTGTGACACAGCAAATTTACTACACTACACTGAACGTAGTTCACTATCAGCACACGATTTTCCACTGTCACATTGATAACCATTCATTTTAAGTGAGAATTGATACACACTTGTTTTACAGCCATTTTCATAGTTTTGGCTAGAGGAGGGAAGAATTTTGGAAAAGCAGGGAAGATAATATGAAAGAATGCTGTTAATATTCACTTTTAACCTCGCTGACCTGCAAGCCCATTAAATTATGAGGCTCCAACAAAAGCCCATTACCTCTCTCCCTTGTCTAAGAGCGGCCCTACCAGCCAAACCCGTGAGCCAACATAAAGCGAGTAACTCATGCACAGTAATCCTTCCAGCGCTGGTTACGTGGGGAGGAGACCCTGGACGTTCCCAGCCGCAGAGCCCCCGCTCTCCGTGTGCGCACAAGCGCTGCCCGGAAGAACACTGGGGTGGGGTGACAGGGTACAAACACGCTGTTTTTACGCTCTGTAAACACGCAGGGCTTTTCCCCCCCTCATCCCGACGAGGTGAGGAATCCGCACAGAGCCACCACGTCCATCCCTTCCCGCCTCCGGCCGGCCGGCCGGCCGGAGCTGCCCCGACGGCGGGCAGAGGCTGCCCGCTCCCCTCCTCCCGCAGCCTCGGCCCCGCTCCCGTGCTGTGTCCCTGGGCCGCGGGGGAGCCCGAGCCTGCCCCGCCCCGCCCGTACCTGCGCGGGCGGTGCCGCTCGCTGATCCCCGGGGAGGCGCTGGCTCATCCTCCCTCCGAGGGCCAGCGGGACACGGTCACAGCCCCCGGACCCGCGGCCGCTTCGCCGCCCGGCACCGCCCCCTCGGCCCGGGGAGGGCGGGGACTCCCACCGCGCAGAATCGGCGCTCGTCGGGCCGCCGGGGTCAGCATCGCCGTCACGGCTGATTCTGCTTCCCGCGGTCCGCCCGGCGCGGGTCCGTCCCCCGATCCCGCCCTCCCGGAGGGGCGCGGCTTCCCGGAGGCCCGGGAGGGGCCCATGCTGGGCTCCCTCGTTGCGAGGGTGGGTTGAGGGCCCAGCGGGAGGCAGGATAGTCCCACGCTTCAGAACGGGTGGAGGCGGTTTCCCGGGTGAAGGCGGCAGAGAGATGCTGGTACATCGCTATATCGTTCGGCTTCGGGCTAAACTGCGCCGCCTCTAAATTCCAGGGGCTGTGGAGGCCCCGAGAGCTGAAGGGTTTTACCTGCATTTTCTCTGCAGGTAAAACCCTTAAGCTGAGGTCGGGCTGAGGTACTGCCAGCCGAGCTGCTGAGGCCAGTGTGGGGTTCACTTAACACACAGTGAATGGAAGTTCCACCAAAACGTGTCAAGTCAAGGAGTGGATTTTTTTTTTTTTTACTTTTTCCTAATAAAAATGCCTGCTGCTTCTTTTATATGCAAGGCTAACAAGCCCGGAGGACGCCAGGCCCTGTAGCACTCGGACTGAGAAAGCGCATTGTGAATCATAAGGCTTTTTGCCCATAGGTACTATTAAGGCGTGCTTTGGAGTCGGGAACGGAGACGCCACCTGTGCAGCCCAACCCTCCCCGGTAAGCGCTGCGTTCAGGCCGCCGGGGCACGCTTCCCCTAGGAACCCCGTCCCGGGGCTGTCCTGGGGCAGACACGTACCGCCGGTGCGGGGCTGTGCGGTGCTGTGGGGCGCAGGTCGTTCGTGGAGCAGCTGGAACTGTTTTGGGGGGGTTCCCCTGAAACGCTGAGACTCGCGCGGGCCCCGCCCATCACGTGACGCCGGCCGCGCGTTACCAGGGTGAAGTGCCGCTAACGCGGACAAGGCGGGCGGGCAGTGCCGCGGCCCCGCCCCGGTGCGGAATCGCCCAATGGGAGCCGAGCTTCTGGGCGGGGCCGCCAATTGGGGCGGAGGGGGCGGGGCCTTGCCAGGCGCGAGGCCAGGTTGTGCGGCCGTGGCCGCGGCGGGCAGGTATGGCGGGGTGGGGATGGGGCGGGCGCGGGGGAAGCTGAGGCGGGGTGGGACGGGGCGGGCGGGGCCGCCCTCCTGGGAGCCGGGCAGGTAGCCCAGGTCTCTCCCAGCCACCCTGGTCCGGGGGGTTCCCGTCCGCGCCTCTCGCCCCGGTACTGGGCTTGCTCTGGCTGTGCGGGGGTGGCGGCCTGGCGGGGCCCGCTTGCGGAGCGCGGCCCAGTTCGGCCCCTGCCCTGTCGTGTCCTGCCCTGCCCCTCACCGTAAGCGCGGCCCTGGCCTGGCCGTACGCTCCGGGCGGTCGCCCTGCCTCGGAGTGTGACTTGTGCCGCTTTCCTGCGTGTCCGTGGTGGATGGATGAACTGACTTACTGCCGTGGGCTTGAAAAGACAACGCCCTGTCAGCACTGATGTCCTTTCTCTGGACGCCTCTTTTTCCTTTGCCACATGTGAAAATAAGCTATCTAGCTCATAGAAGATTATATACCCTCTTTGACTGAACTATAACTTCTCACCCAAAGGCTGGTTTCTCCGTTGTTTTGCACGGAGCAGCATGCAGAAGCAGCCCTAAGCTATGCCTAATGCAGCTGGTTTAACTGCAGAACAACGCTGATTGTTTCATAAAACAGGGTAGGAAGAGAACTTCAGTAAAGTCATGGAAAGTTCAAATTGTGTCCCACCTACTGTGCCTTTAGTGTTGCCTGAAAGAGAATATTGAAGCTAATATCAAGTCCTTCTTATATTTAGAAGTGCATTTTCATTAAACTATCTTTATGTAGTGTAAGAAAAAAAAAAAAACCCAACGTTACAAGACACTACAGGCCTGTGATTTTAACTTTCTCCATTCCTAGTAGTCTTAGTAGGCTTTGCATCTCCTCTTTTTCAGAACAGATTGCTTTAGATCTCTCTTGTTTTGTCTTGCTATGCTAATCAAGCTTATTCATTTTAGTCTGCTTTTGTGGTATAGGTCCTGTTACGCAGCATCTGTATCTAGTACATGGTAATTCTGTGAAAAAAAAATCTCAAATTGAGGAGAGACCCTGATTGTGAGACCTGTGCTGTGTATGAAGTTTGGATCTAAGCTACTAGGATCTCCTGTTGGAGGGAAGCTGGATACAGCAAAGCAGAAATGCTATTAGTTCTTCCAAGTGAGGCTTAAGTGAAGAAAATCTTAGGACACTTTTGTCTTTTCAGCTTAAGGAAACTTCCTCAGGGTATGGAAGCTCTTTTGGCTTTAAAATAAAAATATTTTAGTCTACTGTGAATTTGCTCTGACGTTTGTCACTTTGGTCTTTGTTTTGCCCTTTCCCTGTGCTGTTCTGACACATCTGTATATTGCCATAGCTTCTGCTTGCAGCTCCCTAATGTCCTGTTTCTACCAAAGTATTTTTAATATAGAACCTTAAACACCGTCACAATTCACCTGAGTACTCCTTTTTTATCTGAAACAGATAGTACATGAAAAATAGTGATTTGTGCCATTTTGTAATGATTTGTTTTATATGCAATGTGAAAAGAGTCTTTCAGTCAGACTTAAGGCCACACCTTTCTGTATTGAATAATGATTTGAAACATGATGGAGATCTATTGAATTCAGCCCATTTTTTCATTATAGTGATAAAAAAGCTGGATTTAGTGCTTCTTAAGAAACAATGCATAGGGATTCCACTTGCCTTCATTGTGTTTCTTCCAAGAAAGATTTTTAACCAGGTGCTGTAGCTCTATGATGTTTGTGTGTTAGCTCAATCAGAAGCCTTGGCACTGATTGTACTGATTTATTTAAAGACAGAACTGATCCTTTTTAGTCAAAATGAAAGATGAAACAGGTTTTAGTTATGCAGCCCTTGTTGGTCTAAAATGAGCCAATTGTACCAAGATAGGATTGAGACTATGAGTAGATGATTTACAGAAAAGCAACTGAAGAGACAAATGGATAACATTTTGAATTAAACAAAAAAGGTACCATACCCTGATCAGGCTAGATCACTAAGTACACCTAATTAAATACGCTAATGGATTTTTTTGTTGTTGTTGTTGGGTTTGTTTTGTTTTGTTTTGGTTTGGTTTTTTTTCCAGTAGTCAAGTAAGGATGCCTTAAGACAAGAACTATGGATAAATATATCAAAGTACGGAAGATTGGAGAAGGATCCTTTGGGAAAGCAATACTTGTCAAAGCTAAAGAAAATGGCCAACAGTATGTCATTAAAGAAATAAACATCTCTAAGGTGAGTGTTTATTATTAATAAATTCCTGATCCTTTTTTTTTCATATTTCTGTTCTCACAAATCATTATTTTCCTTCTGAAGATGTCAAATAAGGAGAGAGAAGAATCAAGGAGAGAAGTTGCTGTTTTGGCTAACATGAAACACCCAAATATTGTCCTCTATAGAGAGTCATTTGAAGGTAAGATTAACTAATACAGTAGAACCTGAAGTAACGTGAGTGACTCTGTGCGCTATTTACTGCACTTAGTCTAAAAGTCAGGGAGTTTTCACCCTTTATTGAGTATTTTTCATACCTTTACTTACTTCAGTTATTTTCCATATTTTTTTCAGAATTCCCATTCATGTTTAGAAATAGTTGTAATTCAGAAAAAAAGGGCAACAAATAAACTATTCATGACTATACCTTATATGCATTATGATATGATATATGATGCTTAAATGAAAGATATTTTCTTGTTTCTCCAGAGCATAAGTCTCCTTGAGTAAACCCTTGCAACTGGAATGCCTGTGTGGGTTTAATTTGTGTAGATTAAATTACAGTCTAAATTTGGATATTGATAACCTAGCAAGAGCAGTTTTATGTCCAAGTCTGTTGTCTTAGAGTGCAGTCTTCAGTAACTGCAACCATGTAATTGCTTTCAGAGCTGGAAAAACAGATGGGACTGTTTAATTCATCAGGCAGTGAAGGAAACAGAAATATAATTCTACATTGTCGTCACAGTGAATGTCTTGGGAAATGGGCAGAACCGAAAAAAATTATTCCAAAAACATATAATAAAAGTTAAAATATTATTAAAAGCTCCTAAATATTTTTTGAAGTGCTGTTTAGAGATTCTGGTCTCTTCTTCTTTCCTGCCTTTCTGCTGACTTTCTTATATCTTTTTGCCTGGGGCTTTCATTTTTTCTTTTCACTAAATTAGATTTTTGCGACATAATCACATTACACAGCCACACTTCTGGTTTATATATGCACACTGCTTTCTTCATTGTGGTAGAGGCCTGTTCTTTGAGACTGTTTTTTTCTTACAAGGTAGATCCTGTAATCCATCATTCATGAGACTTTGTGTTGCATCTTTATTGCCAGAACACATTGACTTTGAATGCATTGCATGTAAAACTTATAAAAGAAAATTATTTCAACAATAAATGTGCAAGAAATCCAGAGTCCTAGAATCATCTTTTAAAATAATATTAATAAAAGATAATAATAAAATAACCAAACAGAGAAACAGCTTTAAGAGCTTGATATTTTGAAAGGCAGATTTCAGAAGCATTCTGTGGGAGTGAAATTTAAGTGACTTAGATGATTCAATTTATTTTAATTCAAAGTTTTTTAAGTGCTGTGACTAACTTTTTCATAAAATAGGAAGTTTTTTTTCTTTTGAGCAGCATGTGACTGATTTTCTGCAGTTATTCACCTCTTCTCAAAATCATGGCTAGTATGTGAGTAGTGTAGTTCTTACGCTTTTGGCAACTCGCAATTTGCTTCTCCCTAATCTGTTTTTTCATCATTAACTGGGAAAACCATAAATTTGAATGAAATGTATTGTGTTTGTTCATACCCCCTACTGGGAACTTGCATGGAATTTTTTGAAGTCTCCTGAGATTTCATTCAAAAATGAGAAAATAATTGTTTCCATCTCTGGTTGTCTGCTGGAAGTTCTCTTACTGTTCTTCAGACTGAAATAAACTGCATGTCTGGTATGAAAGCTGAAGGCTGTCATGTCTGGCAAGTCCAGGTAAAATTTCAAGAAAGACCAAGGCAAATAGAGGCAACTTAAGATCCCTATTTTTAGGGTAGGGGGATCTATAGAATGTTTGAAAGCAGTTTGAAGATTGGTTTTATATTGCATTCATAAAATGACACCTTTGATTTCATAGTGGTTTTGAATGTCATGTTGGGGCGTTTGTTCAGGAGATGTAATTCTTTTCTCTCCCTATCAAAATAGTCCAGTGTTACCAAAACGGGAAAATTAGGATGTGAAACTCAATATAAGAAACATTTTTTCTTGAAGTTTGAAAAAATAGACTAATAAATTATATTTGAAGCTGCATGTGAAAAAGTTAAATTTTTGTTGCTTTTTCTGTGACTATAGTGAAGATATCTAGCCAGTTAAGTAAAGAAGGGTCTTGTTTTTTCCTTTTTGGAATACTTTCTCTTTTACTTTACAGAAAATGGCTGTCTGTACATAGTGATGGATTACTGTGAAGGAGGAGACCTATTTAAAAAGATAAATGCCCAGAAAGGAATCTTGTTCTCTGAAGATCAGGTAACAGCAAACTGCTCCTCCAGTGTTTTGTTTCAGAATACATTCTCATGAACTTGAAAATATTTTGGTTCAGGTTATAGATGTGATTGCTTAATCTAGAAGGAGATTCTCAAATAGTCAGTCTTATTGCTGATGGTCAATGTAGTATCATTAAAAGTACAAACAAAACCAAAACTGCATAAAAAAAAAAAAAGAGAAAGAAAATATACTTGGAAGTCCTGGATATGTTACTTGAGATTTTGTCTGTATCTGTAAGATGCTTTTAAAAGTTGGCTCTCTTGTGAAGTAAACCAAATCTGAGACTTGAAGAGGACTGAAAGAAGCATGAATATCCTTAAACCTCTGAAATAATATTTTTAAAGGTAGGCATAGGATTTTTGTATTGTAATACTGATTTTCATATGTCATAAGTGTAAAATAATATACTTTGTAAGTATAATAATATGAAACATAATAATATGAAATATGGAAGTATGGAGTTGGCATAATTCAAGAGTTCATTTTGCCAATAGCAGAAATGTCATATTCTGCTGTTTTGTTTCCAATACATTTTCTTTATCCACAAAACTGGCTATAAAGTAATTTTTATTGAAAGAGAAGTGACATAGTTTGGAGTAAATGAGAAGATTTTAAGTACAGATTTGATTAAATTAAGTAAAAATAAGTTATGTGGGATTCAGGGTGGGTTTTTTGTTAGGACTGACATGTTTCTATGTTTATAAATTGTTTCTATGCTTTTGTGTCTGTGTCCAGTAGGATCTCAATTTACCTGGGATTGGGAAGCCTTAGTAGTATATGAAATGTTTGGGATACAATTTGTAACACTTCTAATTTTTCTCATTTGACATCACTTTTACAAGAAGGACTTCAAGTGGAAAAGTGAAACTTATGCCTTGCATTATACTATAATTTTGTCATGTATGTACTTCTAAGTAGTGAATGTAAAACTATTATTCACATGGCAAAATTCTTGTCATTAGTCACTTCTTAAATTGTGATTTTTGCAAATTTACAAAAAAAGGGCATTGTTGGCTTGTTCATAATCTTCTAGCTAGCTGTTCGTTGCTTTTTTCATAAAAATCTACTTTGTAATATTTTTCTTTTCAAGGTAAGATATGCAAAATTACTACATGTAAAATAAGTGTTTCTATAAGCACCACTGGCTTCTTAGGACTCTTGGTCGATTGACTGAGTGCAAGAAGACTTGTATTGGCTACAGCAAAAGTACAATCTTTTAATTTGCAAGTTCCACATCTTAGGCATTTTAGCCAAGCAAATCCATATTTAATACCTCTGCTAGGTTTATTATATGTAATGAAAATAGAATCTCAATGTTAATATCAAATTTGCGTAATATGCATCTTTCATTAAAGGGTTTGCATTGTAGTGACAGTACTGTTAAGTTTTTAGTTATTCTATGGTATAAATGAAGAGGGTAAGAGGGGGAGAAAGGTGAAATCCATAGTTACAATTAAAGTCTGATTTGTTAATATCTTGTAAATGGGGGAGTTTTCAGATAAATGACGAAGTTGATGTTACATTTTCTTTTCTGAATAGATTCTGGATTGGTTTGTACAAATCTGTTTAGCACTAAAACACATACATGATAGAAAAATCTTGCATCGGGACATAAAGTCACAGGTATGTAGGAGGCTATTTTTCAATTGAATTGTCTTTCAAAGTGATTGCAGTCATATCTTCCTAGTTTGTTTATCAAAACATTTCTAGTACTGGAAACACTTCTTCAGTGTGCAGGAGGTGTGTGTATTTGTAGAAACAGATGAGGCTCTTTGATGAAGCTACTAGTGTTAGTCATGTATTTATGTGTGGGGACAGAAAAAGTTATGTTTGACAAAATGAAGTAGCTTTTCTCATATTAATGAAGTAGGACTTGTATGAGTCTGGTGTTCCATAGTAGTCAATAATAATGATTTCAGGGGGATTGAATGGTAAAAAACTTTCTTCTTCTCAAAACATGTAGAGAACAAAAACTGTGCAATTGTATGAATCTTTTAATTAACAGACTTCTTAACATTTCTATATCAAGAATATATTTTTAACCAAAGATGGAACAATACAGCTGGGAGATTTTGGAATTGCCAGAGTTCTGAACAGGTAACTCCTTTTTGATACTGTTTTTCCTCTGACTTAATTTAAATTGCTTTGATCAAAGAAAACACAATCTGTGCACTTCATGTGAGTTAACCAGTTAACATCCATCTTTATTTTTGTCTTAGTACTGCAGAGTTGGCACGCACTTGCATAGGAACACCATACTATTTGTCACCTGAAATATGTCAGAACAAGCCTTACAACAATAAAAGGTACTGATAAGGATTTTATTAAACATTTTTTGTAAAATGAAAATGAGTTCCTTTAGGAATCTAAAGCTGCTCTAACCAAATGATGGTGAACATCTCTTAGTTTGTCTCTTACCCAAGTAGGTGCTGAGCTTCACTGTAAAGGTGGTAGCTTAGTAGGTCTGCAGTAGAAAGCAATGTCATGGAGAGATGACTTAGCTTAATGCTCCAAGTTCTAGATCTAGTCGTGTTCTTAATTATGGCTCTGCTTTTGCCTGTCTGCACAGTGGTTGTACTGCCTTCATTTATGCCCTACCAGTATGAAACTCTACTAAAGATGAAACACAGCAATTTGATTATCTGAGCACATGATGTGCGTAGATGAGTGGCTCAGCTTGCTCCAGGTAACAAGTGCTAGATATACCTGGCATATACCTTTGCTGCCCTGGCAGCAGCCTGTACCTGGTAACAGTGTCCCTCAATGTAATTACACAGCTGTTAGTAGGTTACCCTTCCACTCCACCAAGCTGTTGCATTCATTGCTGAGAGTGCTTTATACTCATTCAATGGATTTCTTAAGGGATAAAAATCTTGCAATTCCTTCCCCTTAATTTCTTCTACATGTTATCCAATGGTGTTCTAACCAAATCCTGTAATGAGTAAGGGTGAGTACAGTCATTGCTAAACTGAATAAATTGACTTTGAGAATTATATTTGCTGAATTAGGTGATGAGGATTTTTTAAAATTTTGTTTGTTTAATTCAAAGACCTCAAGCAAATGTATATATTTAAACAAAAGACGTCTTTGTCTGTATTTTGTCTAATTTCTGTGGCTGAGATGGTTCTAAATTGGAAGCCAAAATAGCATCATCTGGTTTTCAGAGTGGCCTTATTTTTGTTGTTGCATTGGTTTGGGGATATTCCTTGCCTTGGGGTTTTGCATGGTCAAAAGCCATAGAGGGGAGCTTGTACACCCTCGAAAATCCACCCTTTTCCTCCTCAGAGATACAAGTTACTTGGCAATGTTCACCTAGAACTAAGTTTTAAAGTAATGTGTTCTCTTTGATTTAGTGATATCTGGGCCCTTGGTTGTGTTCTCTATGAAATGTGCACACTTAAACATGCGGTGAGTAGGAACTTTGTGTGTCTATAAAAGAACAGTGATTTCAAACAGAATTTATTTCTGATGTTATGCAGATATATTGTAGTTGTTGAAAGGCTTTCATGGTAGCTGTTTGAAAATTACCTTCAGCATTTTCATCTCCGCTTCCTGTGCCAACCAACATTTATCATTGGTGTTTTGTTTCATGCCAGTCTCTCAGATATCTTGGTACTTTTGTTTTTAATGGATTGTATTAGCTGAAAAAATTGTTAAGTGTTGTAATAAAGGATACTGGGGATAGTGGGGGGTATTTGTGGGGTTTTTTGTTTGGTTGTTTTGGGACTTTTTTGTTTTGTTGTCGTTGTTTGGGGTTTTTGTTGGTTGTTTTGGGGTGGGTTTATTCCTAAGAAGGCTTGATTTCATTGAAAGCTTCACTGAAAGTCTTAATAAGGTCAAAGAGTTGCCTTTATCCAATTTTTTCTTCCTTTTTCTATGTGTGTGTGTAGATTGAAGAGTATGTCTTCATAGTTCATTTTTCAGTTAGGAAGGGACTAAAGTGTTGGGGTTTTTTCTGTCCTATTATGGATTTTTTTTGATTTGTTTTGTTTGGAGCTTCTTAGTAGCTATTTTTATTAAATAAAAAGATTATAACAGCATGAAAATGGAAAGAAATATTTTCAAGGGATAAAGACTTAATTTCATTTCCAAATTTTTAATTTCTTCTTGCTTGGTCTTTTATGTGGCCACACTGCTGACAATGTTTAATTTCTGAGAGTTGATGTCAGAAATACGCTTTCTTTAAGCTGCATGAGAAGTATTGTTTTCTTTTTATTGTACAAAAGAATTGAAGTGTGCTCTCTGTTACCTGAGCTTAAACAGAACTCTGAGTGTTCCCTCAGATTTCACCCTGAATGAGTGTGAATACTTAACATTCTGTAATTTGAAATGGGGGGATTTGCTAAAAAAGGCAGAAAGCATATTGTGGTTCAAAGCCTGTGGAAGAGGAGATCATGCAGATAATTTTTTTTTCTTAGTTATATTTCATTGTCAGTCTAGATGTGGAAGGAAATAATTACTTGTTAGCAACATTTATGTCTCCATAGTGTGAAATACCTGTATTGTGATGTATTTTTAACTGGAATTTTAGTTTGAATACTTGGCAACAGATTATTTTGAAGTGCTGGTGTTGACCTTGAAAATGTGTGTGCTGAGGCAAAGAAAGGTGCAGTGTTAGTTTGGTTTCCTCATCATCTGTATGTGCAGCCTTGCATGTGGGCAGGTGATAAGAATAACTGTTTTCTTCCTTGCATGCTACAGTTTGAAGCCGGTAACATGAAGAACTTGGTCCTGAAGATAATCTCTGGACCTTTTCCTCCAGTTTCTATGCATTACTCCTATGACCTACGTAATCTGCTGTCACAGCTATTTAAAAGGAATCCTAGGAATAGACCATCAGTAAACTCCATATTGGAGAAAAACTTTATAGCCAAACGGGTTGAAAAGTTTCTCACACCAGAGGTATGGAGTTAGTTTTAATTCTGTCTTTGCTAAAAACATCATAGGGCTTAACTTTTTCTTTATTCTAATGTTAATATATTATGTGGAAAACTGGAGTAATGGTATTGTCTAGAGCTCTTATAGACAGGAGCAGTTGAGGAAAAAATAGTTGTACCGTGAACTGTAAAGAAGTCTCAAATTAAGTGTTTGGTAGTTTCCATACATTAATCCAAAGTGACATTTCCTGAAGTGCATTGTTTTGTGTTTTTCTGTATTGTGAGGAATCATGACTAAGATGATTTGTTTAGATATGCATCTTTCCATAAAATGCTGCTGTCAATTATTTCAGCATTGTTGCTGTATAGAATTTCTTCAGTCTATTTTTTGTTTGTAATTTGGAATGGCTTGAGAGCCTGTTCTGGAAAATAATGCTAAGTAAAATCATCTTTATATATTTCTTGAAGTTTAAACATGTCACGTGTATATACCCTCAAAGAAATTGCTTCCTATTCTGTTTAAAGTCTATTAATATAATTTGATATCTAATAATGTCCTTTCAATATGAATCTAGTCAAAAGAGATGAAGATTAGCAAGTGAATAATAGTACTGGTATGAGGTAAATAAATACAGAAGAGAAAGGGCATGAAGGAAATGCAGTATAAATAATTCTAATGGATTCTAACCCACAACTAAAGAAATGTTATGGAAAGGCGATATATAATTGGAATTTCTGTTGTGTTGAAATAGACTTTCAGACTTCAGACTGAAGTCCCAAAGAAAGGTAAAATTCAGAAGTCTTTATGGAGAAGTTCATTCTAACATTTGCAACAGTAATAGTTTGATCTGGTTTTATTTCCAGTAGCTAGAAAGGATATGAAATTTTTATTTGGAGTTAGTCAAAGTATAATTAGTAATAGGCTGTCTCTATCACCAGATGGTGATACTCATTTGTCCTAGATTGAGTACTAATACCTAGGCACAATTTTTCCAACTGTACCACTACTGTGTTTGACTTAGAGGTGTTATCTAATATTTAAAACAACAACAACAAAAAAAAAAAACCCCACACACAGAAAGGACCTTTTACTAAATGTATCAGTCTGGTACATTCATATTCAGCAGGAGGTGGTCATTCTGTGACATAACTGTAATGTTTATTTTCTTTTAGTATCATCCATGGCTATTGCCGTTGTCCTCTGTTTTCCTTAGTCTAAGCTTAAAAATTATTTCATAGTTGAGATCTTCAGGATGTTGCAACTGTTGCTGAAATCCTATTCTTAAATGTCAGGAAATCAGTCTTTCAGTTTTATGTAAATTCTTTCTTAGGCTTCATAGTTACTAAGTTGCATTAAAGAGCAGATCTAAATTAGCATCAATTTTTAAAAAGGAGAGTGGGCTCTTTGAAAGATACTGAAGAATCAGGTTTCTTTTCTGTCAGTAAAGGTGTTATCATGGAAATATACTTCAGTTGTTACAACTTAGGATTCAAAAGTTTCAAGATCACTGAAATACCATTAATAGGAAACTGTAGGAAACTATGTGATTTCTCGTTTATGGAATCTTTGATGCCAGACTCTACAGATTAAAAATTTGCTCTGCCATCGTATGCAGAGTCCTAAATTCTGTGCTTTGATTCTTCTTTCGTTTTTTCTTTTTTTCCTTCCCCCGGGTTTAACTCTTCAGCATCCATTGTACTGACTGCTACAAATCAAAGCAATCTGGGTAGTTCAAGGTTCTGTAAAGACTAATCCTGAACTGACACTTTTCATTTATCCTTGCTGCTCTTCCTTGAATAGTTTTTATTTCTACGATATAGATTTTGAGGTGTTTAGTTCAGAACTACCTACAGTATTTGAGATGATGGCCTGTTAATATTTGAATATTCTTTGTCTAGTCTCAAATTTTTCAACCCAGTAAGACTGCTTTCCATATTTTATTTTGCTAATCTGATACTGACAGCACACCATATATATTTGCCCAGATATCCACATATGTGGTCATCTTCCCATCTTAAAAAGGATAGCAACACTTTAAAACTGCAAACGTTTTTACAGAACTATTTTTTGACACAAGCTGTGTGACAAATTGAGATGAACTTTGGCAGCTACTCAGAAATCTAAAATGAATTATGCATGAAAATTGTGTTGATGCTCTCTTTAACTTTCTTCTAGATTCTTAGCTAGTTCATAAATGCGATAACACGTGCCACCCAGAAGTCAGACTAAATTGCTTTTTAAAATTACTTGAGTAATTATGCCAGAAATGTTTGAAAATACTCCAGCTCCATATTGGTGTTAGTAATACTAAATTCAATGCATAAACTTGAGTATTCATTTAAATGTAATAAATGCTCTTAGATGCTTACTGCTAATGGCACACTTGCCTGAAAATGAGTTCTTCCTAGCTTTGGTCACAGGTACTAGTGACTAACTCTTCAACTTGTTTAGCTTATTGCAGGAGAAGTCAATCACAAAATTTTCCACAAGTTTGGACCACATGCTTCACCAGGTAAGTTAGTATCTACACTGCTTTTACTTTCAGCTCTGTTGAGGTCATACATGTAGCTTTGTTCTTTTACTGGTTTGATTTATTTTTTGGTGTGTTCTCTTACCTGACTTGAATTTACAGGAAAAAAGAGAAGAAGCAATTTCCTCCACTCGCCTAGGGAGCTGGACGTACGTTGGGTACAAACAAATGCAAGTACAAGCTATGGGCCTATAATATATTAAGTATATTTTTTCCTTTTGCAGTATGCTCCACTTCCAAACTTTAAGGAGACAATTTAGACTGCAAATAATTCTATTATTTCTATAGGAACTATTTCGTATGCTATGATTGTATGACTTATTTTTATCCCTTAGTAATGACAAATGACTAATGAGAAGTATGGTTTCTTTAAAAAAAAAGTGTGGGGTTTTATTAGAGATTCCAAGATAAAGCCCTGGCTTCAGTCTAATTTAGTAAAATTTCTGCTAGTGGTAACAAAGTAGGTTAATTCTCTCAAGATGGTCTTATTTCATTTTACTGCATAAGCTTACCTTTTTTCCCCCCCTAGATTTTATTCCCAATTATTTTATTTTCCTGTAATTATTTGTTGCTCTGGCAAGGGCTTTGCTATCTTTTGATAGTGTTTCTGTCCTCCTCTTCTGTGGTAAGAGAGCCCTGCTAACTCAGAATCAAACCCACAATACTGTTGTATATTCAGGAGCTCTATAAGGTAAGCAGTATCTCTGAAGGCCATTGAAGCTCTTCTAGAACTCATCTTCTGCTGCCATTAGCATTGCAGGTTTCAGTCCAATGTTGTTAGTGGAGACAGGCTTGTCTTTCCATTCCATTGGGAAACATCTTCCCTGTATGCATGACCACTGTGCAGTAAGCAGGGCAGCTGAATTTAGTGTCAATTATCCAGCTTGTAGGCTTAAGATCTAAAAGCATGGAAATTGTTTTCTTCTATTTCTTATCAAACATCAAACTTAGATGAGCTAATACATCAGTTTATGTCAATGAAATGTTAGCATTTTGTTACAGGTTCAGGAGGATGCCTATGCACAAAAAACCTGAAACCCAACCGTGACTGTAAAGCAAATTTACTTTTATTACTAGCTGTAGCAAAATAATACATACCGATGCCTGGTTCCTGCAAAGCTGCTGGCCAGAAGGACATGGGGAGCATGGTGCTCATGCAGGAGGAACAGGCAGGCCCCACCTTCAGGGCATCCCCTGGATCCACATGGTGTGCATCCTGTCCTTGTCACCCCTCCACCCCAGAACCACACCTCATGGCTTCTCAGGAGTGGAATTTTTCACGTTACAGTGTCATCTTGCATCTGGCCAGTGTGTGAGATGAGGCCACAGCAGCTATGGCTCCCACCTCCATGCTAACAACAGCTCGGTTGTGCATTGTTCCTCTTTTACAGGTTGAGTTGCCACCGATGGACCAATACATTTTCTCTTTCAAGGGTTAGGTTCCCACCATTATACAGTAAAGTTTTCTTCATTGTCTTGTCAATATGCAGACCAAGCAGACAAGAGCAGACCAAATATGTCAGGGCCTTAGACACGACTTCGGTCTCTGACACATGGTTAACCCATCTTTCTCCAGTTTTGCTGTTCTGAGACTTTGGGAAAGGGAAATATAATACACTGGCCAGCCTGGGTAGCTCAAACCCAGGGGTTTTTTATTATGGGGGGTTTTTTGTTTGGTTGGTTGGTTTTGTTTTGTTTTTATTCTGAGTTGTTTTTTTTTTTTTCTTTTCAGCTAAAAGACCAGTTCAAGAACAAACACTGACTTCAGTTGCACCAGCTCAGAAAATTACCAAACCTGCTGCAAAATATGGAGTGCCTTTAACTATCAGGAAGTCTTGTGGTGCACCTAAAAAGCCTAATGAGAAGAAGCCATTGACTAAAATTAGACAGGTAAGAAGTTAAGTTAGTTGAATTGGGCTGTTTTGTTCATACTTTATTTAAATGCTATGCCTTCCTTTTCAAAATGTCTTGTTATGTGGACATGCCTCATGCACCTGCAGAGAAAGTAGTAGTAGTTTGAACGCTTGGCTTGCTTCATTATTGATTGTTTGTTTAGTTGGTTTTAATATAATTTTTGTCAACTTCTACTTTAGGCTTGGGTTTTAATTCCAAGGCTAAATTACGTTTGTGTGGTTTTGTTTGCTTTGTTGATGTTAACAACTCTTAGAAATATTGGAAGCCTGTCAGGTATACCAAGATCATTGACACTGGATAGAAACCTTTGCATCTTTTTTTCTTTGTTCCAAAATAATTTCAAAGTTTCAAAATATGTAAACTTTTTCTAGCTATTTTACAAAGTGTTATCAGTCAGGGAAACTGTAATTGAAAAAGGAGTTTCCCAGATTTAATTCCATGAGCTAATGAGAAAGTTTTCTGTATACAGTGGTAGAGTACTTTTGATCTTTCTTCCTGTTGTCTTCTCTGTGTTCCTTATTACATAAAATTTCTACTCTCTCTCTCTTTATTTCATTAATTACTGCATGGTCAGGAGGGGTTTTTTTGCTACAGCTAGTTTTGAGCTAGATGCACATGCTGAACAGCTACCAACCAAGAGACTGCCGCTTCAGCAAGAGAGCTCATTCAGATATTCTTCTGAATAAGTAACATGGTTGTTGTTGTGTGGTTTATTTTGGTGTTTTTTTCCTTCTCCCATGGCACTTCAGGGAAGGTAATACTAAAACCTCTATCCATCTGTCAAAGTTGTAGGTGGATAGAAAATTATCTTTGAGATACAAATTATCCATAAAGTTCAACAGTTACCAGAGATTTTCAGGAAAGCTCATTGATCACACAAGCCTTTTTGGCTCTTGAAACACAGTTTGAAAAAGCAAGAAGGCAGTGCAGACTTCTTGGGTGTCCTTATGAAATCACAAAGTTTATGTGTTTTAAGGCTTGGTAGCAAAGCTGTCTATCCATCTTTGTCATGGGTTTCACTAGCCAACACTGATTCAACTTGCCCTGAGACTTAATGTGGCAGGGGAGAGACTGAGGAAATGTCCTCCTCCCACATGGAACGAGTCAGTAATAGTGCTATTTTAATACAGTCTTTTTGTGAACTGTACTTAGTGATAAGATGCAGGATAAAAACAATGGCTACAACTTAACATGAATGTTCTCTGAGTCTGAGCTTGCAGCTTTTAGCTGGTTTTTCAGAGGAGGATGTAACAATCATCTCCTTTAGCAATATTACATTAACATTATGTTACTACAAGTCTCTAAAGGTTTCCAACTTCTGCAATACTTGATTTTAAAGTACCCATTTGATGTTGTCAAAAGAAAATACTGTGAAGCTCTGTGTGTTCTAGTATGGTTAAAAAAAAGCTTTAAAAGTAATGATGGCTTTTAAAAGAAGATTAGAGTAAACAGCACATTTTGTTGACTATAGCTGCTTCTTTAGCAGATATTCAGTGGTGACTGTGTTGTCATAGGTAACAAGAACCTTAGTTAGAGCTGGAACCAAGTGAAGTACCAAGCAAAAGAGCCTTAGGATAACCTACCAAATCTTTTCTCCAAATACGAGAATCTTAATATCTAGGCCCCCTCAAAGAATTACTATAAAGAAAAGATTGTAATAAAGACTGATACTACCAGAGAAGAAAAACATAAGACAAAACAGATTTAAAAATCACTACGTTCAGCTTTTGAAGAAATTTTAGTAAAGGATGAACAAGTACCCCTAGATCCTAGCAGTGCTTTTCACTTCAAACCTCCTGAATAAGCAAGTATTTTAAACCCCATTTGGTGCACACTTAGTTGTGACTTAAAGTATATATTTTCTTATAGAATTTTTCTCTCATTCTGGCATTGTGCTGTGTAATTTGAAGTTTCACCTTTTATGCAGGCATTTCCAATCCCATTGGTAAAAATTATTCCAGTAGATAAAAGGAGAAAAACGTTTGAGGTTCCATGAAATCATCTGTTTTCAAACTGAGCAAAAGCCAAGTCCACAGCAAGAATGACAAAATACAACTTTCAAACCTTTCCTCCTCATCCTTTATCCCAAACATTATATAGCAGTGATTTCTCTTTTTTTAATCTTCATGGACATAAGCCAGCAATTGGATCAATAACCAATCTTGACACAGACTTGACAGAGTAATGGCTCAATAATAAATACCAAATTATATGCTTATTTTTCAGGAACCTTCAAAAAAGAAAAGGTTAGAATTGCCTGAAAAAGAAAAACGCCAGAGAGAGCAGGTAGACAAGAGTCTTCAGATTTTTCTTTATTCCCCCATAGTAATTTTAATGAAATACCTTGTGGTGTGGTGTGTAAGAATATGCAGTAGTTTGATTTCCCAGTTCCTTGACATCTTTAATCCTTACACATTGCAGATCAGTTTACCGAAGGCAGATGAAATGAGAAGATTGGAAAAAGAAAGGGTAAAATATGTTTAAAACATGTTAAGAGTGAAGTTCAATTTTTACTTAGTGGTTCCTTGAATTTTGTTTTCCTGTATTGTTTTCTCCTTCAGATGGAACGAATAAACAGAGCCAGGGAACAAGGATGGAGGAATGTGCTTGGTTCAGGTGGAAGTGGTGTTAAGGTTGGCAGCAGATGCAGAAATGTGGTGGAGTCTGTTCCCCCCACCTTTGATTATATGAAATGGTCTTCTCTTTTCAGAAAGGTCTGCTCTTGGAGGTCAACTCTTGGGGCTATCCCTTATTAATCTGTGGCTAATTTGAGAAAGACTGTAACAGCTCCTCCCTGGCCTTTTGGAGATTATGTGCAATTTTCATTTTTAATTTTTCCTAAATTTCTGAATCTCTTCTCTTTCTGCCAGTAATGGTTTTCATGCACCACTTTCTTATTTCTACGCCTGCTTTTGCTGCTTTTCCTGTGCTGACTGTATGCATGAACGCTTCTTTCACATACAAGTTTTTTCTTGAATTTTTTTGTTCACAGATTTTCATATTATAGTAATGGATCTCATTCTCAGTATTAAACACTTGCTTCTAAACATTCCTTGTTATTTAGCAACATAAGTTTTTTTGTATATTGATAAGATGTTCAGGAGGGGGGTAAAAATTTTGAGTAAATCTAATTATTTTTTCAATGCAGTATGTGCTGTTTAGCCATTCACTTTGTGTGTCATTTAATCTGATTCCTGTGACAGTTTCTTCTTCCCTATTTGTGCGTGTCATAGTTTCGTGAAAACATAACTGTCCTGGAAAGTAGTCTCATCAAGTTAGTAGAATATAAGGGTTTGAATACTTTCATCAGACAGAGCCAGTGCAGGAATTTAAGTAGTACTATGATGTAAATCTATCTGACAATAGAAAGTGGGTTGAAACACAGAATTTGTTGTGGTGGTAACGAGTCTTAAGAAAATATTGGGCATATACATGCTTAGTAGGGTTTTTGTGCCCAAGCTCTGACTGAGAAATAAAGTCAAAATGGATAGAGATTTTATTGCTATTCCTTGTACAAAAATGAGGAATACACAAACACTGACCAGGTTTCAGTAGCTGCTTATTAAATATTTAATTTAAAAACATCTTTGGATGTGTGCTATACATCATATAAGTAAAGCTTAAATATGAATGTAAACTTAAGCATACCAGACTTTAAAGACTACAAAGTGCTGATTTAATGGAAAAAAAATCAAAAAATATAGTTTGCCTCCTATGTTGTCCTCTTCTACTTCAAGATCACAGTGACAGGCACCAATACAAGCTCCCATACAACATGATGTGCATGCATACTCACATTTGGAGGAGAGCTGCATATGTTCCTGAACACAGTGTTTTTGATTAACTCAAAGAGTTTTACAGTGAACATATGAACTGTTCTATTGTAGCTCCAGCTGCATTGTTACCTGTATTCTCTGTTATCTAGGGAAATTTAGACTAGTGCATGTGTCTGTTTTCACCAAGGGTCACTGGTGTAAAATGTCGTGGTAGGTGGAAGAATCACTGAGATGTCCTCTTCAAATTGGAGAGTTGAGTACAAATCATACTGCAGACTGCTAGTTTATCATCATTTCAGGTTTCCATATGCTATTATAATATTCTTGACTTAATTATCTTTTTCCTTTCTCCAGCATGAAAGCAATATACCTAGCAACTACCTGAAGTGCTGTTGAATAGCATTGTTCAAGCTTTCCAATAACACAAGCCATACAGCCTCTCACAGAGGCACAACGGAGTCATGCACTGCGTGATTCTGTCCTATTTTCTTTTTGGGTTGGTTGCTGCCACCGGTTTCTGAGGAAAAGTAGGGAAAAGGTGGCAAGTGTTTGGCTTTGGGTTTTTGGTTCTAGCAGGAGGTGTAACAGTCTGTTCTCCAGACTGTTGATGGGCACCTGCTTCATATCGTTTGCCTAGAGAATGATGATCATTCTCTAGTATTTCTTTAGATTTTGGAAACTGAACTCTAATAATGATAGGTGAAACCTTGAATAGTGTCGAAAGTAAGACTTTTCCTTCTATTTGTAGAAACTATAGTCTTGCATAGTTATTTTAATTTGAACCAACAGTCTACCTGCATATTTGTTTGAATGCCTAAATAAATCCTTGATTTACTACTCTCATCTGGATTATGGGAAGCCATTGATGGGCAGCTGAAAGTCAGAATGTGAGATAAATTCCATTGTCAAATATAGTCTCTTCAAGAATTTCTAAACCAGCAGCCTTAAACCTGTCACATCTGTACTCACCTGTTTGAATTTATATTAAATACTTCAGACCACTCTCAAAGCAAGATTGACACTGTTGTTAAAACACATTCAATAGATTTACTTCCATAGGTTATTTGACTTCCTGCTTCTCCCAGGCATAAAGGAAACCTTTTTATGCATGTGCTGACAACCTTAACCTTGTTTTTGCCAGTTTCACATTTTCTGCATCCATCCTTGGCTATTACTATACATAGCTGCTTGAAACATTATTTTTTTCATTATTTTCGCTTGAAAATTCTTCAGGAATTCTAGTGCTTTGAGAATGACAGGGATCATTTGCATAAAGCAGTACCTTGTGGTAGGTGTTCCCCTGATGTCTACTTTAGTAGAGAAGCATGTCAAGTCTAGTGATGGAAATTAAGTTGTAGGTTGGTGGCAATGGGGGTTCTGAAATAAATCTGCATGTAGTGCCGTTCAGCAAACTTAGAACTATGCTCAACTCTTTCCAGCTTCATGAAGAAAATGTGTTTGGCTGTAAGTCACTTGTTACTACTTCAGTTGGAATTGTATCACTTTTTTTGCTAAAACTTGTATTTTTGCCATGTAATATTATCTATCTCTGTTTACACTTCAATGGAGTTGTTTTCAATGACTTGTAAAATGTGTGACAGACAGCTCATGTATAACCGGACTATTTTTAAAGGAAGCTAAAATGGTGTTTTATTCTGGACTACTAACCAAAAAAAAAAAAAAATTCATTTATCTATGTTGTAGTTCGTTAAAATAGGGGCATGCCAGGGATAAAACTAGGACCAATTTAGAATTGTTGCAGAATATTTAATATTATTACTCTGCTGAAGAGGTAAAAATTGGCAGAGCCTATTAAAACCAGTATTTGAGATTTCCACCCTACCCCTTTTGGTTTCCAGGCACCATATTATGTCGGTGGAGGTGGTGTTGGTCCTTTCCCTGTGTCTTCCAGAGGACGCTATGAACACTATCATGCTATTTTTGACCAGATGCAACAGCAAAAGGAAAATGTCTTCAGAGTAGCAGAAGAGAGGGAAGCCAAATGGAGGGCAAAACTGCAAGACCGAGGGGTTGTTGAAAGGTATGGCTACCTTCCATTAGAAGTCACGTGTGTTCTACTTTGGATGAAAGTAACAAAAGTTACTGTACATATTTATCTACAGAGGAATTCCACCTGGAACACGTCCAGGAGTTCCTAAGGGACCTGCAGGTCATCACCATTTACCCGATGTTGGTGCAGTTAGGAAAAAAGGGAAAAGATTGAAGGAGGTGTCTAAACAAGCCAATGCAAACAGGTTGGACTATGATAATCCATGAATCTGTCCCTATATGTTAGATTCTTGTTCTGTGTCTGGTTTCATTTAGCAGTTGAGTATGTCTCCAAATCACTTCTATTCATTGGTATTGTGCTGTCTGTTTCTGTGTTAGTCCCTCACAGACCACAATTCTTTTAGAGCCAATGCAGATCTATCACAGTCAGCACTGTGATTCTGGGTCTGGTCCGGTCGAGTGGAGCATGGCAAAAATAAACTGAATGGGAACGATGGAGTGCCCAAAAATAGAACTTTAATGATGGTCCAATCACAAATGCAGCAGCCTCATAGTTTGGGGAGGCAGCATCCAAAGACCTGGGGGCATGGCTAACTTTAACGATATATAAGGTTATCTAGGGGCAGGGCTCCAATCCTGAATGGGGGGGTAGGGGCATGACTTTGTGTCAGAGGTCCAGAACCAATGGAGAAGTAGAACTAGAGACATGACCTATTTTGGAATGACGCCATTAGCATCCTAATTTTCATGTCCTGCGTCCCGGGTTTATGATTTTTGCATAGGCTACCTGGGCTAAGCTATTACCCATCTCAGCTAGCTCAGTTGCCACAGAGATCTTGGCTTGTCCAATAATGGAAAAAATAGTTTACAAAGCAAATGTACCTAAAGTGCATTTGAGACAAAATTGTTGGCTTAATGTGGTTGCAAATAACAACAAAAGCCTCCTCCTCTGCTTTGTTTACCATTCCACTTTTTGTGTTACCTGACAAGATGCTTTGTTCTCCCATCATCTTATTCTTCCTGCCTTCTCTGCACCTAAGTGTGTTGCAACACGTCTAGAATGATCCCAGAATTGTTGACTCCTGTTTATTGATCAGTGGAAAACTTCTAGGAGCTTTCCTCTTTGAGATGTGAATGCCAGGTGTGCAACTTCCAATTCAGTATTCAAATAGTGAATTAGAAGATCTAAGTCTAATTGTTGTAAATAGGGTATTTTTATATTTAAAAGGATTGTAAGCAAATACTGATTTTCTTTCTAATGTTTCACTCTTTCAAATACCTTCTTCAAAACTTCTTTGCTCTTCTTTAGATCTTGTAATATTGCCCAAAGAATTGTGTTTGCAGTTGTGACTAGTAGATAGGAAAATACCAATTTGCTGAAAGTTCAGTACTGTGAATGTTACTAACTTTCCTAGAGGCACAAATTTTCTCCTTCGTTATTTAAATTTCTGCTGAGCCAATGATCTGTTCCATGGAGGAAGAAATAAATGGAGTTAATGTGAGAAAAAGGAAATGGCCAAAGAAATAATTTATTCTTGTAAACTAAATTAATTCAATTTTATGTTCTAATATAATATGTACTTGCAATTATAGATTTTTTACTATTTTAAAATTTGCATCAGTAGCATCGTGCATAACACTGACATTATAATTCGGAAAGCTCTGAGGTATATTTTATATTCCTTATAGTAGGTTGGACTCTTGTGAGATAATTACAATTCTTCCTGGTACAACCCAGTACTGGAAGGTATCTTTTGCCAGCTGTATTTAAATGTGTTTCCTCCTATATTTGTTCTCAGTCCTTTGCACAAAGTGCACAATCCCCCAACTCTTGCCTAGATTAGGAAACAGTTTGACTCATACACTTGAAAATAATAGATTATATTTGTCTACACCTGGGTAAACGGTTTTAAATGTATTAAAATTGAGAGCACCTATAGCAGAGTGCTGCAAATTATAAATAACATGGAGACCGGGAAGAGAAACCAATTCAGTATTTCTCAAATACATTAATTTGGAAGCACTCAATGAAAGAACTGTCCAAAAGTTTCAAAATAGGTAGAGATTGGGTTTTTTTCTGTTTGTAAACTGAAATACTTTTAGATACTTTAATACTTAAATTGAGGTGCTAGGTGTTGCTTTTTAGCACCTTAAGTATGTTAGGAATTTGTATTTTACCTAGAAGCGATTTTATTATCATAGGCAGCCCAGTTCTATTTCTGTCCTGTACTTAATTCTTTCAGCTGAAGGCACGTGTTCATGATGTTTCACTCAAAGAAAGAATTTAAATAACAAGAACTTTGTTAAATATAGTCAATTTAGGGCATATATTGAAGAAGCTGAGAAATCTTCATGTTGAAGTCTTTCTCACTGTACTACCACTATTGTAAAGCTGCGTATATTCAGTGTCAGCAATCTTGAAAAATTGTCTCAGGCAGAAGTGCAGCCCAGAAGAAATCTAGATGAAATGTTTTAGCAAAATGAGTCACTCACCTTTAGAGTAAGAAAAATCATTTTCGTAAAATGTTCATAAAGTGTTGAGATAAAATGTTCCTGTGAATTTGAGACAAATAGGATTGTCTTGGTTTGGGGTTTTTTGGAAAGACCTCTCCTCCAACACTGTAAGGTTCATGATGTGTGACAAAGTTCAGCTGCATGATGGGGCTTTGCACAGATTTCACTGTTCACCAATTGAGTTCATATGTAATCAAAAGGTAGAATAAAAATCTTTCAATGAATTGGGATGTGTACACAAAGATTGGCAAGTGCTTGTTTCATTACCAGTAACACCTGTGTGGATTATCTTGCCGTTTCAGAGCAGTGTTTTATTGTATCAAAGTAGTTTTATCTCTCAAAGTAGTTTTATCTCTGTTTTCCTTTTAATGAATTGCAACAGGTGGAAAAAAATTCGTTTCCTTTTTGATTGGGGGGTGAAGGGGCAAAATAATAAAATGCAAGTATTTTAATTAGTGTGCTAATTAATTCTGAATTACTAGAGCTTCCTGTATTGCAAAATGATTTGTTCTTTAACTGCCTCAGCCTAATGGATGATTGCTGTCAGCATGTTCCACTTTTTTCCTGACTGTTGCCAAACCCCCAATGGTCCTCAGTTAAAGGAGGCTTGGGGAACCTTGGAAAGGCCTCATCATTCTACCATATGTAGAATCTTACACCACTTCTCAGTGTTTCGGTTTTATTTTAGTACCAAACTTCTCTGGATCTACTTCTAATAAATTTGTCAGAGTCTGGTTCCTCTATGATCTTATGAATGTACTCATAGAGTTGCAGGATGCTCAGTTACGGTAACCTAAATGTAGCCTTGTCTTCCCAAACAGATCCCTGACCTGGGGTGAAACTTGTCAAAAAACAATCATCTTGTTATGGCTAGTTCTGGGGTAGGAAAATTCCTTCAGGGACCCTTTGAACACAAACAAAAAAGATCCCCCAGGGTTCACTAAAAGGAATTGCCAGAACACTCTGAGAATAGTAGCACTGCAGTAATTCCCTAAGTGATGGAAGCTCTTAATGCAAATGTAGGACAGTCTTGAAAGGCTGTCACAGTATTGACCTTACTGATTGGCTCGTGTGATGAGTTCTTGCTCATCTTTGAAGGGAAATCTTGAAGGAGTCTTCTTTTTCACACACTGTAACTGTAATGAAACAAGCTGAGACACTTCCAGAAACAATCATACCAAGATTATGTTTTGACATTCATTTTTGTTTTGATGACAAGGATCTGGAAGGACAACAATACAGTGTTTTGGATTTATTTTTTTAATAGTTCTTCTCAACTTTAACAGTTCTTCTTTTACTAAGCCTATTTTCCTCCATCTTGTGGAAGTGTGACTTGTATTTTGGCTGATGGAAGGCATTTTTTGAAGATGCCTTACTTATATAAAGTTACTTTTTTCCCTGTGTTCTAGTTAGAATAAGTGCGGGGGGGAGGACAGTGGGGGTGGTGGTGTTTAGAGTGTCATATTTCAGAGACTTTCATCTTGCTGTGTTGAAATTACTCAGGCAAAAAGGATGGATAGCTGCAGATAGAGCAAAGCAAGTTGAAGAATTCTGGCAACGAAAGAGAGAAGCCATGGAAAACAAAGCTCGAGCTCAGGGACACATGGTATGAAATCTGGTCTTCCTGTGTGTATTACTGCTTCAGCATGCTTTGTGATTCTTTGAAGTAGCATCATAAGTGAAATGCTGACTAAATATTTTCCTTAAGTGTTGAAAAAAAGAGAAAGAATGGGAGATAGTTTTAATAAAATGTATTTATTAAATATTTATTTATTATTAAAATAAATAATATTTATAAAAACATATTGCTAATTTTAATAAAACATAATCATGCAATACATTTCTCAATACTTTAAACTTGCTAACAAAGGAAATTGTCTTTGTTTGCATGTGTCTAACTTGCTATTGGGAATTTTAGAAGATTCATTTATGGTTTTTTGTGTTTATACTTTGTAGTCTTGTTAAAATTAAACTTTGTGTTATATAGTAGCTTGAACCAAAAAAGAAGTTTTATTAAACTGATGCAGCTAATGGTCAGACGTAGTGGTGCATGCTAGGAGAACACATTCTGCCTATTGGAGAGGTATTATAAATTCACTCATATTTGTCTCTGGTGACCTTTAGAAAACCTTAACTCTTTAGAAATTAAGTGAAAGATAGTGTCATAAAATGTTCTTTATGCATATGGTTTTAAGTTCAGTATTCCTTTAGGAAGTTTGTTCAAAATATATATTGGAAATGACTGTGTGTTTTGATAACATGGAGAGTTTTACCTTTTGAGTGTTTCTCTGCACTGTTCATATGCCATTGAGTGACAGTATCTTTGTCAGCTGCTGAAATTGAACTGTCTGTGCTGGAGTAGCAGTGAGATGAGACCAACTACAGATTTATAGAAGCATCTCCTGAGTTATATCTGGTTATCAGATTATGATTTAAAGCCAGATCTTAATGTCAGGAATTGTTTCACTTACAGTAAGCTATTCTTAGGTACTTTGATTCACTGCTTTGATGGTGAAGTAGCAAAAGATTAGTATATATGTTTTAAAATATGAGTCTTCCTCTCTAAAACTGTGGTTTGGTTTTTTAAAACCTTCAAGACCAGTAAATAATTTTGAAAAAAATGAGCAATTCGTGTCACTACTTCTTCTTGGACAAGTTGCTAGTAGCACCTACTTCCATTTTACTCTTGACTTTGTTGGCATTGATATAAATTTATAAGATCAATTAATTTAAGATACTCAACTATTCAAGTTCATGTTTCTCAGTTTTCTCTAATGTGTTCAATGAGCCTAAATGTTTTATTCTTAGGTGGTTCCCATAATAAAACAGGGAGGTCACTGAACAGTTAAAAAAGTCACTTCCAGATGTTTAAGATTTATAGCTTGAAGCCAGAGTACCAAATCCATTCCTGGATTTGCCACTGAAAGCAGAAGTTATCAACAGCTTCCTTCTATTTGTGCAGGACAATAATTTGACTAGCTGGCAGTTGTTCTTATATAGGCTGTTGTTTGGACAATGTTGATCTGAAAGGAGAAATCATCAGCTAATAGTCAACCCTTTGTCTGATGACTGTCAGTAATTTACCCAGCTTCTATTAAATATAATTGTTGTCAATTTTAATTTTTCAACTGACAGTCTAAATTTGACTCACTAGTTGAGTCAATGGTACTTTCAGACATCTGTTTTTTAGGACAGCTGCTGACCTAATTTGCTACTTCATTGTAGCTGCATGGCATTGCAAAATATGAGTCCTGGTCTTTGAAAATTTAATGTAGGCAGATGAGTAAAATTAACAATCTACAAAAAAGAAAATCAGTTCTCAAAAATCTTACTTCCAATTTCTTTCTTAAGAGCAGTTACATAAATCACCATCAGTGATGGAAATACCTAAAATAACTTCAGTGCTAGAACAAAGAACAATGAAATTCCTTCAATGGTGCCAGTAAACTTTTGTAAAGCTCAGAAACAT
This sequence comes from Brachypodius melanocephalos, assembly GCA_013398615.1. NCBI lineage: Eukaryota > Metazoa > Chordata > Aves > Passeriformes > Pycnonotidae > Brachypodius > Brachypodius melanocephalos. The sequence goes on from VZSR01003049.1 coordinate 16,316,451, forward strand.
GTATTAAAAAGTTAAAAATAAACCCAAATATTTTCTGAAAAGATGAATAGAGAAAATATTCTTTTCTATTTTCTATGGCTTAATGCTCAAGCTGAAACCAGCATTCATGGAGCCCTTATGAATGTATAGGAACTATTCTTCCACTAAATGATTCCTTTAATTTGTTCTCTGATCCCCTGGTCACTAAACCACAGAAGTGCAGTAATGTGCTATTTCCTTGAGCTAGTCATTTTTCTCAGTCTAAGAGATTATTTAAGCAGAATATTTGGATTCAGTCAATAACCTCACTGGAGTATTTACTTACTGATGGTTCTCTACACACAAGCTTGAGAAAGCCAAAGCCTCTGGCATTTTATAAGGCAGAAGGTCTATCACCTGTATGTGTGCTTGCTGTCTTTATTGTATACTGCACTAACAAGTCAAGGGATTTTTAACCTGTTCAGTAAAAATTTGTGATGTATCATTAATAAAACAATTCAAGTATTCTTTATTTTAATCCAAGCAGAAAACATGAAGTTAAATGATTCTTGTACTGTTCTGTAGAGAACTTTCTTAAAGATTGGAATCCTTTTGGTGACAAGTCACAGAGTACATCACATGAACCAAGTCTATACACTGCATGTGTGTTAGACATTTAGCACAGCTTGTTAGGTGTAATGTGAAGTGCTTTATTAGATTTTTGAGTCATCACTGTTAAAAAGCTTAATCTAAGAGCATGAAAAGGTTCTACTTTGTATTTTAGGCTTGACTCAGCAGTGGCAGAAATCTCAACCCTGTGCTACCATTTTTATATAATCCAGATGTAGAAAACTCATGCCCATCACAATTTAGATTTTCTGACATAGCATGAGAAAATCAGAATTGAAGGGAGAATGCAACTATATTCTTAGGGCTCTTGTCTCTCTCTTTGGCTACTCAGAATTTTTAGTTGGTGCTGTCATATGTTTCATGTAAGTGAAAAAGGCTTTTTGGTTAATGTCAGAACATCTGCAGATCTTTGATGGATTTGGTTTCTTATAAGTGAACAGTTATTGGATAAAACAGATAATTTTACTGCCCCAGCCACCTTAAATTTGATACCATTAAATGGCAAACAGGGTACACTGCAAAACGTGGCAGATACCTATGGAGGCAGGTCCATTTCTGCAAGAGGAAGGAAATCCAGAAACAAGGAGGAAGAGGTATGCTTGCTGCATGTTTGCCACTTTGCTCATCACAAAAATAGCACTATTTTGACCTTGACTTGGGCCCAGTTTCCCTGCATAGTTCCATCTGTTAAACAAAATTAAAGGACTTTCTAAATTTCTAGGAAATAATTTACTGTTAATGTACTAAAGATTGAATTTGCTTAATTATTTTTGTTTTTAAAATAATCAAAATAATAGTTGCTTGCATCAGTCTGTCTCAAGAGAGTTTCTTGGATTTGATACACATAGGTGTTGCTATATCCTAATCCTGTTGTGATAAATGCAACCTTTCCTAGCTTTCAGTAATGTAAAATGTAGTTATAATTATTAGTACTGAGAAACATCTATTCCAATTTTCTTTATTTTCATTACATGAGAATTTATCAGAGGTTAGTAAATGCTAATGAAGGGATTACAATAATATTGGGGGGTGGTTCATCCATTTTATTTTTTGTGGAATCTGATATATTTTAGGTTAACTGTACTGGAGAGAGTTTCCATAGAGCTGAAACTTGTCTCATTTCTTTGCGTTAGGAATATTTGGCAAGATTAAGGCAGATCCGGCTACAAAACTTCAATGAACGTCAACAGATTAGAGCAAAACTTCGTGGAGATAAGGTTGGTTTAAAAATAATCTTAAATAATTATGGAAGTTGATTGCGGGGTGTATTCTTTTACCCCTGGTGGAAGACTTTTGTTCTAGGCAGTTTTATATAGAGACATATATTTTAGACAGCATGTATTGTGAAAAAAGTGGAATTCTAGAGCATCAAACCTCTCTTGTGTACCTCACCTGCAGAACATGCAGCAGTGATGAGGGCTGGCAGGTGAGAGCCCAGCATTGTTGACCACTTTCCTTGCAACAAGAGACACTTTTTTCCTTACTTTTTAAAGCTTCCCATCTTTTAAAACCAATCCTCCCTGAAAAACCAAACAAATAAACAAAACCCCCGCTGATCTCAGAGATCAAGCTCTGTTCAAGTAGACATTGCATTTGAGCAAGGGGTTACTTAGTGAAGCTGACCCATGTTAGTCATACAGTCAATTAAAATATTTTGAGTAGGCACTGGTATCACTCAGCTTTTAAATACATAAACTGATGATAATTCCTTGAAGACTTTCACTTTGCAGAATGAAGCTGCCAGTTCTGATGGACAGGACTCCAGTGAGGAAGCAGAATTGAAACGCAAGAAGATAGAAATGCAGAAGGTAAGTGTGGAGTGGGAGGAGATGGGAGTTACTGTTGTCAAATGTTTTCTATCTCATAAATTTTCTTATATTTCATTTTGGTTTCAATAGTTTGTTCATGTATCCACTACACGGGGTGGGGGGTTAACTGTATTGAGCAAACAACTGTGTTCAGCTGCTTTATCTTGGCAATTTTAAAACATGCTGAGATATAGTGTAGTCTATCCTTTCAACTCAAGGATTTTCCCTATCCCAGCCTTTGAGATTTATCTCTAGGGTAGCTTTAGTTCTAATGGCAATTTAGTATAACTAAAACAGCATTTCGAGACTGAGAGGGTATGGAAAATGTTCCTCAGACAACACCTTTATTTTAGTTAAAGAATAAAGGAAGGCAAAACTCCTTAAATGGGCTGACATGGGCTATGTGTGGATTGGAATGTGAGTTATATAACCCTATGATGAATTACATTTAAAATAGATGCATTTCACAGAAATACAGTGTTTGATTAGAACATTATTCCATGTGGTGGTTTTATATCAATAACTATTGCACAATATTATACATAGCAAGTATTGCTCTTATCTATTCTATGATTTTCCCCCATCACCTGCAAAGTACAGTGTAAAAACAAGCTAACCTTGTGCCTAACCTGAAAACTAGAGATGAAACAGTAAGTGACATTTTTTGTGTTTGAGTAAATTGGTAAAATTTAAACTGAATATTGAGTATTTTTAGATTAACGCATTTAGTTTCAAAGCTAATTTTAAGTAGAGATACTAATTTTACATCACTCTGTTTAAGATTACAATGTACACTAAAAATAAAACTGCAAATCAGGAACTGTAATTAAATTTTGAGGAGTTGCCATTATTTCAACATAAAAGATAAGTTATTATACTTGTGTGGTGATTTTGTCAGTGGATTCCTCCTTTCACAGTCTGTACAGTAGTGAGAGAAAGGGAGATGCGTAATCCAAGAATATTCCTTCTTAGGATGTTCCATAAAATAGGTTGCTGATGATTTTATGTTGGTCTTTTTCTTGCTTGTTTACTGTAGGCCCAAGCAAATGCTCGTGCTGCAGTTCTGAAGGAACAGTTGGAGCGAAAGAGAAAGGAAGCATATGAAAGAGAGAAAAGAGCCTGGGAAGAACATGTAAGAAAAGAAATCTGTTACCTGCAGTTGAAGTATGTAGGGCCATATCTTTGTATAAATAAAATCCTATACTGTGATTTTTCAAGACAAGTCGTTCTGAAAGTAGAGAGACTATCTTCTAACAATCAGAATTCCCTAATTAGAAGTCTAATCTTAGGTATGCTTGCAGGAAGACTTTAAAATGTCAAACCTAAGAATCATTAGGATTACCCCAACTATTTTATTAATGATCTGTTAATGACCAAAATTTATTTTATTTTCTTTTACTTTTGTGTGTTATGGAATAAGAAGTCCAATTAGTAATAGTATGACTAGAAAAAGCAGGATGTAAAGCTGACAAACTGACGTGCAGTGGGTAGTTGTCTTTTACATAAATGTGTGGCATTATTGTTCTTTTGTAAGGATTACATGAGCCTAATTGATAATACAGTGTTTAATGTGCAAAGTCTTGAAGTTAATTTTTGATTTTTTTTTTTAATTGAATCTATACAGCTGATTGCAAAAGGGGTAAAGAATCCTAATGTGCCTTTACATGTGGAAGCTACAGAGCATAGTCCTATGAATGAAATACAAGAGCCTGGAGCAGCTCTTCCAAAGCCACAACTTCCAGTGAAGCCTGGTGTACCTGTCATCTCCATGACTTCTGCTTTGAAGGAAGTGGGTGTGGTAGGTACTTTTGTTAAGAGGGTAAAATGAGTGGAAAGGAAATAAATACTGATTGGAAGGTGACTACAGAGGAAATGTATAGGTTAGGTAGAAAAAAATTGTTAAAGACATTGGTTGCTTCTAATTAAGGAAAAGAAATTAAAAAAAGAAAAAAAAAGAAAAAAAATGTAAAAAGAAACCAAAGCTTCAAAGCTGTTGAAACACATCTGTACTCTGAAACTGAAATTCATGTTTTGAACAAAATGGCTTATGACAAACCCTAGGCTGCAGTTTCCATTTTGATCAGGGCAGTTATGTTTAGTCAAAGAAGACGTCAACTTCCAGCATTTTCATCAGCCTCTTGAAGAGAGGACTTAATGAGTTGGTTACTTGGAGGAAGTGAGCAGATAAATTTTGAATGATAGGATTATGTTATATTAATGATTGATTGTTTTCAGTGAGCTTGAATGTGCTGAATATTACAGAGAAGACAAAGCTTAAGATTCTTGAATCTGTTAGTGCTGTCTCGTCTTGTTATCTAAAGGAGTATTGTAATTTCTATTTTGCATACTCTCAGTCCTGGTATTGTAAATACTTGCATGTTTCCCTCAACTGCTTTATGTTACAATTGTGAAACTGAGCAGTTGCGTGTAACCTTGTACAGTTTAAATTTTTAACACAATCTGTATTATTTTGAATGCTAGCTTTTGTACTTTTACCTAAGCTGTTTCTAAATTTCAGTGTAATGTAGTTCTTCGTACTGTATTCAACCCTGGACGCTATGACTATGGACTCAGAATAGAGCGAAACTTACAATAAAGAGTGTATATAAAATGTAATACACTGAACAATGTCAGATGACAGCTGGAAAAATAAATCATGACGAATACTAAAATCATTAGCATATTTTTTCTACATGGACAGTTTGTCTCACAGTAATGCAAGACAGTGACTATAACAGACTAAAAAATAGCATCCAGAGCAATTGGAAATGGACAATACAAGCCTTGTACAGAGATTATAAATTCTACATTTTTGCCTTCAGTATGTAGTTTGCTTGTTTACATATCGATTAAGTTGTCTCTTCCCCCTTCTGCTTTTCCTTCACAAATTATCCTTGACTCAGTGCTTGCCACTTTTTTGATTCTCTTGTATAATTACTCATTTGTAGCATAGGAATTTGGTGGCATCTTGCTGTAGAGGTCATTTTTGGCTTTGTCTCTACATGTTTTGTGCTCCAAAATCTCATTTATCTGTTTAAATTGAGTGATTAATTTGCTCATCACTTTCTGATTGGTTCAAAGATGGAAAGTGCCCTTGAAATTCTGTCTTTGGGACAGAATAAAGCAGAGTCATCAAGCATTCTGTTTGAGTCTACCTGCAGTTGTCATTGGAAAGGTTGTATTATGTCTATTACTATTCTTAAGATAATTTTTTTCTGACATGTCCTTCTATTTTCTATTTCATGCTTCTCGGATTTAAAGGATGAACATGTAATAACTGCAGTCCAGGAATCTGAGGAGGAAGTAAAAAAGCCAGAGTTTACAATACAAGTATGTCAAATTATATACAGTTTCATTAAGGTATCCTTTTCAGAAAGGCAGTATTTTAATACATATGTTGGTCCTTCTTTCAGAATAAGCGAGAAATTCTGAGAAGATTAAATCAAAATCTTAAAGCTCAGGAAGATGAGAAAGGAAAAAATGAAAGTAAAAATACCTCTGAATCAGCTGGATCTGAAGATGGTAGAGAACAACAAGGTGACCAGCCACTTCTGGGAGATCGCAAAAAATGGGAACCTGGGGCATCTGAGTTGGTAGTTCCTCTGGCTCAGTTATCACTGGAAGATTCTCTCTCTGGAACAGAGTGTAAGTACTTCTCTTATTTTTTTGTCGCCATGGTATTAGTAAATCAGTTTGCCATGTGTAATGTGTTTTTATAAAGCAGGTATTTTTTATTATTATCACCTTGTTATCAGTTACATGTCATCTGCTTCTACAAAGTGGGTGGTTATGTATTCCCTTAAATAAGGAATGAGGCAAGGCTGAGTAGTTAAATGGCCTGCAGGAGATTCAATAAATAATTTCATAATTTCAAAAATAAACAGTTACCTAATTAAATGCGTGGTTACTTTCTTTGTGTCTTTTCAATAGGTACTAATTTAATGGAAAGAATAAAAAGCATTTAAAATATATGAAATTTTCTTATTTAACTTGAGAATCCTGTTATGTTGTGATACCACTAGAAAGGAAAAAAAACATCTGAGGGGTTTTCTCAATTTATATCTGTTATTTCTGTTGAGCCTTTCTTAGCTTTTTCCTTTCTTAAATCAAGACGGTCATTCCAGATTTTCTACTTGCCTTCTCTGGTCTTTTGGTTTGAACCCCTTTTTCCTGATTTCAGTGTATCTTACTAAAAGTCTGTTTCACATCGTAGAAAGAAATAATCATTGAGAATGTGACAGACTTGCATCTATGCATAGTAGTTTTATAGTGCTAGAATGTTAGAAGATCAAGAAACTTCTTTTACTCTGTTTTTCTTTGTCACTTTATATCCTGTTTTCCTTGGAGGGAGAATTAACAGAAATAAATGCCAAAGGATGGCAAGACAAGGAAATTTCTAATTTACCATTCCAAGTAAAGTTCAAGACCATTCCATGCCAGTGTTAAACATTTCTCATACTGCATTCTGTTGGAGTGCCTAAACTTCTGAAAACAGCTACTGCTGCTATTAAGTTGCATATGTCAACTGGTATTGAATAACTCCTGTTACTGATTGGAATTGGCAGAAGAAAAGTTCTAGATAAGCACAGGCTTTAGGCTGTGTGACTTGGGATGAGGTAACATGAATTCTGGCTTTGTAGCCTTTTTAGTTTCCAGTTTTGTGGAGGTTGTTTGTTTAATTGTTTGTTATATAGAAAATGAATAAAAATCTCTAATTTAGAAAAGCTTTTATATTTGTGTTTGTGTCCCAAAGGTCAGACTCTGGGGGAAGTAATTAAGTTAGATATTGGTGAACCTCACAGGAAAGTCTGGGGCAAAAGCCCTACTGATTCAGTTCTGAGGATCCTAGGAGAAGCAGAGCTGCAGCTGCAAACTGACATACTTGAGGAGCAAGATGAGATAAATGGTAAGCATAGTGGGTAATTATCTGCACTGCAAGTGTAGTGACAGTTTATCTACTGAGAAAAATTTTGAAGTAATAGAAGTGTATTCTTATATTCTCTCTTGCTTTCTACTTCTGGGTGTTGCCTTAGTTCTGAATTTAAGCACAAGCTGATACTGGAGGACACCAAAATATTTCAAACTCAGTGAAGTGGTAAGAAATTAACCAGGGTGTGCTGAAAGGAAAGGATCTTCATTTTGCTGAAAAGTCTTAAACTTTGCCTTTTAATAGAAGCAATCCTGTTTTTTGAAAGGATGTCATCATCTAATTATTGGGTTAGATGCTTCCTGTAACCCTGTTGGCAGCATGTGACTTATCATATCAGTTGAATTTTTTTTTCCTGGTCAACTCCTGCCCTTCATTCTTTCTAAGGACAAAAAGACTTAAATTTATTCCAAGTATAAACTTGTATTAATGATAATGTAACATATGAAATTCAAATTTTAATATTTCTAGCTTTCTTCTTTTTAATAGATGTACTAAAAGCATGCAAACATTTTTGTTCTGTTTTCCTTTAAAGAAACAAAATTTGCCTGATTAGCCACAGTGTAGTTTATTATCCAGAAATGGTGAAGCATTGTTTAAATAATAGAATCATTTTCTATTAGGTACTGCAGAACTTCTTGAAGGAGGTCATCAGCCTTCATCAGAGAAGAAGGAAGAAAAGGCTTTTTCTCCTGTTGGACCTCAGTCTGCAGTACCAGTTGGTGTTACAAAATCTGTCATGACTGTACCAGAAGAATCTGGACCCACCCTGGTACAGAGCAAACCTATTATGCTGGATGGTAATTAATTTCATCAGTAATTCTACTTAAAATCTGTTTATTGAATGCAATAAGTGAAGTAATGATCCTATATACTTTTATATCTTCCTAAAAATAATCTGCAGTTTTTTATTAACACATTTTAGGTAGGACCAGGTGTTTTCTGTTCCTGTTTGTAATCTGATTTGGTAGTGTATTTAGTAAATTTCCAGAAACATTTTTCTGTGTTCTTGTAGAAAACTAAAGAGTACAAGTAGAATTCTGAAGTGCTTCAAATTTTTTGTTGTTAATTTTGTGGGGTTTTAGTTTGTTTCTCCACATCAGTTGTGCTGGAGTCTTTTCCCCTATGTGATACCAGCATCCTTTTGATCTCTGGGGGCATTGTACTGAGGTTTTTAGAAGACAGTTCATTGGAGCTTTAAGATATTCTTCTGGTATCAGAAAAAACTCCAAAACTTTTAGTTCTGGGATTACAAAACTTCTGCTGTTTCTGCAAAATGCAGAAAATTATTAAAGCCGAAGTATAATCTTAAGATGTATACTCCCCCATCTTTTTGCTTGATTTGGATTAATTTTTAATGAGGTAAATGACTATTAATTTTAGAGCCTGATGATTTGGAAGCAGAGGTGCTGGAAGAAATGGAAGATAAAATGCACCAGAGTAAAGACAATAAGGAGTTTCCTAGCACTGTTAATGAAGTATGGGTAAAAGAGAAAGAGGATACGTAAGTACTCTCTTCTGACCTCTCTCTCTCACCAGTTCAAATAACTGAGTTTTAACTGAGTTTTATTTGGACATGTCAGTTAAAATTACACTTAGTTAAAGCTTCCTTGCTTGCTGCTGTGTTAGTTTTACTGCATTTGATGACCTCAATAGACTAATGACCGTTTTTTACCTGGTATTTCCCCTTGATGGGATGTGTTATAATAGAGCACAGCTTGACAGAATGAATGAGGCAGCTTTGGAGAAAGCAGCGCTCAACAAGGTGCAGCCACAAAAGGAAGCTCCGGCAGGTCAGTGCAAGTCTCATGTTCCAAGGCTTGGCAGTGTGGGGTGCTTGAGGCATCCCTTCTCATTTCATTAACCCCAAAAGAGCAAGTTTTTATTTGCTTCTTCGGTTCTTACTTCTAAAAGGGAAATTTCTGATGGATTAGGAAGACAAATTGTAGTAATTATGTTTGCCACTTCGGAGGAAAACACGTTACAAGAAAGCTACTCTATGTGTAGATGAACAGGACAGTGGCTCATACTGACAAACGTTAACTTTCTGAATGTTACAGCTTTTTCAAATGACTATTTAGGATGTTATGAGATCTGATTATTTACTTAATCAAAGTGTTGCTTTGTTTATACAGAAATTAATTCTGAGCTGCAGCTCAATGTCTTAAGTGGCTGCTAATGACAATCTTTTATATTTATTGCATAGAAAAATTGTTTGTTCTTGGAGGTCTGGGAAGTAACTTCAGAAAGAACATTGTCAATATTGTCAAGTATCATTGGTGATACTCCTGCTCTAGCTAAGGGTGGCTTAAGCAAACTGGATAGGTTTTTTTCCCCTTGTTTGGATGAATTATATTGAGATAAATTCAGAGAATTCTAGTATAAGGTGATAAGCAACAGGTGAAAATGGATGACACACTATCAGACATGAACTGGATAATGAGAAAGCAGAAGGCCTGAGAACAGAACAGGCTATAGCTGAGGTTGTGTATTTGCCAAAAGTTAAAATGAGAAAATTTCGTGTTGTAATTGTATTTAGTAAAATAATCAAAAATATTTTAATATTTTTAAAGTGCTATCTACTTTTCCCTCTAATTGTATAACAGAAATTAGTTAGGTGTATTCACAGTAGTTAAATTTTCCTTAAGTATCTTGGGGTTTTAATCTAGTTAGATTTGTAACAGACTTTGTTTTACCACATCAGAAACTTGTTCCAGTGACTCTCAGCAAGCTGAACTCTTATTCCAGAGGGTAATCCAGCCCACAGCTCTACCAACAGCCTCACCAGTTCTGTCAGCTCAGTCTTCGCAGGAAGAGTCTTTTGTACCTCGTTCACGTTCCATATCACCAGCAAGAAATAAGGGCAAAAGCTCTTTGTTGATTGGACTTTCTACAGGACTTTTTGATGCAAATGACCCAAAGGCAAGTTTAAAAAAAACTAAAACGAAATACTTTTTTGCTCTATAGTATTATTCTTACTTTTGTATTGAAGTTGAATGAGGCCAGAACAGATGGCACAACTCTTTCAGCAGGTATTTTTATTTGTCTAGCCGTGTCTGCCCTGTAGTTCAACTGCACTGTGCTCATGGTATCAGCAAGTCTCATGCTCTCTGGTTTCAGCATTCTATGTTCAGGTGTTAGTGGAGGAATTTCACCCTCTCTCTGAGACATTACTGTGGAAGTTCATGAAGACATTCCTAACTTGCCCTATCTGCTTTCTCCCTTTTGTGCAATTTTTTGGAATTATCGCTATCTTGCCATCATAAACAATCACGAACAGGGCAGCAAAGATATCTTGTCACTTCTGCCAACCAAGTAATTTTTTCCTGTAGGATTTAATCTACTAGCACAGCTTCTGGCTGTGAAGCAGGAAACCTGAAGAACAGTGAAATCTCATTTTAGTGTTTTTTAAACTCAAATTGTCTTTAATATTGTTACCAAGCAGGCTTTCTATTGCCTTTGTAGATGTTGAGAACATGCTCACTCCCAGATCTTTACAAACTGTACAGAACTTTAGTTGATGTTCCCAGTGTAGCAGATGTGCAGCATCAACATAATCTTGAAATAGATGATACAGAAGATGAGCAAGCCAAAGAAGGACCCTCTGACTCTGAGGATATGTGAGTATATCAAGTTTATCAAGTATTTTAACAGGCATCTTAGATCAAGAATGTTCTTGGTTAGACACTAAGTGTTATACACACTATACCAGCATGGAGTGTTTACAGAGATTTTAAAAATTTTGTATTGAATCACCATTTACTTTAAGTCTTGTTCCAGAGAACTGAGAAGCTAATGGGGTTTACTGCATATAATAGCTGTCTGAATTTCCTTCCCAAAAGGAAAATCTATCCAAGGTGCTATTCTGTCTGGTGTCTGCAACTTGCATTTTGCTCAAACAACTCAAAGTTGATTGCTATTAGTCTTCTAGAAATAAAAATTTCTTGCATATTTCTTTTCTTTCTATGTTCTGGGAATCTTGCTCATTTATCTCCTCTACTGTTGTATTACAATGTTCTTCAAGGCCCCCAGATTCTTTCAGGGACTTCAAAATCCGTCCCTGGAATTGACTAATCCCCACAGCTTGAATAGTCTGGTGTATCTATTCTGATTAGAGCTAGATCTCTTTTTTTTCTCCAGACACATTTTTATCTGGATTGAAAATCTTACATTTGCTAGGGTTCTATAATAGTGTACAAATACAAGGATTTTGAAATTACCTTACTAATAAAGTTGAATTGAGGACTTACTCTCTTCTTAGAAGACTGTGGGATATCTGTTTATTCCCTGTGTGTTGCATGATTCATTGGTATCCATGCTGTAGTTGTGTTGGACTCGGGTCACAAATAGGTGGGGGAGGGAGTGTGGAGGGTGTCTTTTCTTTTTTTCCCCTGCTGCTAGACTGGCTTTTCAATTTGCTGCTTAACAAAAGGAATGAGCTCTTTCTACAGTGTTTGTCTTGCAAAGTATTAATTATATAAATTTTATATCACATTCCTTTAGTATTTTTGGAGAGACAGATACAGATTTGCAGGAGCTCCAGGATTCGATGGAACAATTGCTTAGGGAGCAGCCCAGTGAGGAATTGAGTGAAGAAGAGGAGTCTACTTTAAAGGCTAATGCTGTGGAATGCATAACAAATGGTACTGAGCTGGATGAAGGAGATGAAAATAACCCCAGCAGTGAAAGTGCTCTTAATGAAGAATGGCAGTCAGGTATAATTTCTGTTATACCTGTTTTATAAGTTATTTATTCATGTTAAAAATTCAGACACAGAATAATGTTTTAGCTTCGTTAACTTAGAATCACGTAAAGCTGTAATTGATAGTTTTTAAACATAAGTTTAAAAAAATCAGATAATATTCAGACTTTCTCAATGTTAAGGTCAACATTTAAGTGACATTCCTTGTTGCAAATTAAAGCTTGGCTGTTTGTTGGGTAGTGATGGTAAGAGCCTTTTTCTCTAAGTTGTCTAAAACTTGGCTTCAAGGAAGATCAAAGACAGAACGCCTTGTATGTCTTGAATAATTCACAGCTGTAAGTGTGAAAAAGAAATAGGAATTGACATGACTGGAGTATCTGGGATTCAGCTTAATTTAACAGGCAATCAGAAGGAACATGAAATTATTCACCTTGTCCTTAGCCAAAATTAGGTATTAATGCAGTCAGACTAAAAGTGAGACAGATAAATTAATTACTGCTTTTAGCATTTTACATTAGATATGCTCAACATCATGAAGTCTCGTTTCTGTATGTTAAATTTTGGTGGAAATAGAGGTATTTTACTCTTGCTGTAAAATTAAGTGCAATTAGAAATATAGTTAAGAAAAGATGCAGAAAATCAGTAAGTAATCTAAAACAAAGCTTTTGTGTAATTTTTATTGAATAAAATTTTCAACAAATTGAACATCTAATAATTCATTCCAGTAATTATTTTAAGGTGAAATAAACTTTGTGAATGTCTTTAATTTTATGGCAGTGCTGATACTACACACATGCAATACTATCTGGGTCTGTGATTCTGCTGTTGTTGCAAGTGCTAGTGTTTAATACCAGTGTTCTATCTTCTAGATATTCCATAAGAATTTTAAGTTTCATTGCTGGAGCAGGGGGGAAGGCAGGCCAGCCTTCAAAAGGGTAACAGATAGAACTTGAGACAAAAGCTGCTCAAGATCTAGATGTTGAATAGAGGATTAGAAATAACCTGATGGGGTTTTAACCCATCTACAGCGTTTCTTTTTATTTTAATGTTAATTTTTTATTGATTTGACTGTTGATACTTGAATGAAGGATGTGATTTGATCAGGACTATACCTTACACTAGTCATATATAAGAATTTTAAGTAGTAGAGTTCTACTAACTCAGGAAGTCAGTGATCTACCAGGTAATCGTATTTAAAAGTTTGATAGTATATGCTCTGAAATATATTAATTCTCTCCAAATTTGAATACTTATTTAAGAAAGTATTTTTTCTTGCAATTGTCTTTTACAATGGAATTTTACATAGGGATTCTGTCTTGTATTTTTTAAAACACTCTTTTTGTTAGATTTACCTAATGTTTTACCATTGTAAACCTATTTCTAAGGTTTCTGTAGCCTGTAAGCAAAATTATTCTGCTTTCTCTCCCGTATCTTATTGCACCATTTGGCATACTTAATTTGCTGCACGAAGGAGATGCACTTATAAAAGATCATGGAACTCTGTAGCTAAACTAGTAGTAAGTTTTTTAGACTTGCTCCATGGAACAAGATACATCTCAGGGCAGAAAGTAATGGATGGGTAACATACATGTCCTTATTTTTTGCTGGAAGACAGCTGCTTCATTAAGGAAGTCCTTTCCCTTGTGTGGGGCAGCTGCGAAACCCTTCATGAGTTTCACCTCAGAAATTTATAGAGTGGTGCTGTGGAACTTGACCTACTTTGCTAAGTAAAATTCTGCTTTAAGACCATACCTTGTTTTCCTTCAGGCTGAATACCCCTATGTATAATTGTCTGAGTGGGATTTGGAGGGGATAGCTGGATGTTTCCCATTTGGGATTTTTTTCAAGAAAGGGACTATCCTATTTTCTTGCACATTATCAGAACATCTGCCAACATCATTCAGTGCTCCTGAGCTTACTTGTTTGGTTGCTTTTAAAAGATATTTGTTTTAGAGATTTAGAAACAACATTAAGAATGTAGGAAAACTGAGGGGGTTTTACTGTTGTTTTCTTTCTTTCTAGATAATAGTGATGGAGAGATTGCCAGTGAATGTGAAGAATGTGATAGTATCTTCAGCCATTTAGAAGAGTTGAGATATAATCTGGAGCAGGAAATAGGCTTTGATAAATTAATTGAAGTTTATGAGAAAATAAAGGTTAGTGGAATAAACTCAAATGGAAATATTTTAAGAAACAAGCACCTAGCACTGTTTGCTGTGCCAGTTAACTAATTTCTTTGTGTGACTAGAGTAAAAGTTTTTTTCTATAGTCGTTTTACATGTTTTGGCACAATAAATATTAACAGAGAAAATGCCTGGCCAGTGAATTAAAGAGAAAAACGTTGGGTTATACCATGAATTGATTTAAGAAATCTGAACTATTTAATTTTATACCTATTTTAATTTTGGCAACATTGTTTGTTCTTTCCCCTAGGCTGTACTTGAAGATGAAGATGAAAATATTGATATTTGTTCAACTGTAGTTCAGACTGTTCTTGGAAATGAACACAAACACCTGTATGCCAAAATACTTCACCTGGTAATGGCAGATGGAGCCTACCAGGAAGGTAATCTCAATGTAGCCTGGCAGTTATGGCTGTCTTATGTTCTTCCTTGGTCATATTCTATATAGGTTCCAATATACTTTTAAAACATCATAGTATCACAGAATATAAAACATATCTGTGCTTTGATATACTGATTGGCTAAATTAATTAAAATTTTCCACAAAGGGTATTTTATTACTGCAACAAAATGTGGAAAACTTTGCTGACCACTCGGATTTAACAGAATTTGCATGTACAGTCAACTGTAACAATAACTGGCTTACAAAAGGTAAAATATAATTATTTAATTTTTGTAAAACAGTTTCACAGATGGGGGAAAGGAAATCCAGCACAAAACTTGCAGAATCAATACCAATTTTATCTTAAGAATTAATGAACTTTTAGCTAAAATAATATTATGCTTTCTATAATTACTTTTAATAGGTTGCATTATCACTCCTTTTCTGAAAATTTCATGGAGCTATTTATCCTGTAATTAGCATTTTTCAGAAGACCTTGATGTAAAACCATCTTAGTTGGTGACTCAGTAATACATGAAAATAATTTATTTTGCTCTGGAGCCCTGCCCAGCTTAGCATAGGTTACAAGACAGATGGATGTTCCTCCATCTTTCAGAGAGTCACTCTTATGAAAAACCACTCAGATCACCATCAGTGAGGGAATGGGTTTGGTTTTTTCATTTTGCTCATGTCAAAAATTTAACTGCTGTTACATATATTTAGATTTCTAAAAGATTTCTGAAAGTCTTCACTGGAGAGGGGAAAAAGAAGAAATCTAAAATTTTTGATTAATTTTATAGGAATCAGAAGCATCATATATTGGCTTTAGAAGTGTATGTAATGATCACCATTTTTAATGTATTTCAATTTTCAAAAAAATACTCTAATGTATGTTAACCAATATCTACCTTCTTCATCTTTTAAATTCTTTTACAAATGTCTTGCATTAGCAGTGCAAGGTCAAGTAAGTCTATGGCTTTCTATGACTTTTATATGTAAATACTTGGGGGAGGGTGTATTAAAACTAGTTACAAAAACATAACTTTTTAAAAATTCTAATCTAAATTACATTTTCCTGATTTTTTTTTTCCTACTGATATAGAACTTCTAGGTAAGAACAATTAGTTCCATGTTGTTTTCATGCTGTGTTAGAGAAGTATGACAGAGAAATGTCTGAAAAGTATTTTTTCAGGCACAATTTATTGATTTGACAGTTTTGGAATAATAGATCGTAGTTCATTTTTTAAGTGTCCAAAAGACTGGCAATGTAGAATAATAAGAAAATGGTGACTGTAGTGTCACCATTTTCTTTTGCTTGCTACTCTTAAGGATATTTTAAAACTAGTACTAAAAGGCTTAAATGAAAATCTGCTGAAAAGTTGGCATATCAATTATAAGCTGTTGTCTGAGTGAATCCTATTAAAATGAGCTGACTTTCATCTTGCAAAATGCTGATTAACAAGTGGCTATTTTTATTAGATTCAGTTCTAATTCTGTATTTTACAAATCTGTGGTAGCATCCAAAATATGATAAGAAAAAGTAATTCTATACATTTCAGATGCTTAAATTAAAAAGTCCTATGCTAATAGGGGTGAATAGAGGACAAGTGACAGACAGAAGGATGTTCATGAGCTTCTGTCTCAAAAGCCTTATACTCTTCAAATAAGTAATGTTTGGAGAAAATTTGTTCTTACTGAAGCAGGCCACTTGAGGTGCAACAATCTTAAATTCACTGACCCAAGATGACACGATGTTCAATATTTGTGTAGTGCTTTAAGGCAGCTTTGGTCATGGTCACCTCATTGGTGACAGACTTAGTGGATTCTTAGGTTATTACTTACTAAATTGTAGTTTCTAGATTGTTTTGTAACCCTAGCTTGACTTGTGTCTATGTGTGTCTCTCCTTCTCTTCTATTTTTTACAGGTAATGATGAATAAACTTGACTCAGGAAATTCCTTAGTGCTTACTACATATCGGTGTCTGAAGTCTGCACAGCTGAACAACAAATTGTAGAAAGAATGTAACATGGGGCAGGAGAGCGAGACTTCAAAAAATAATGTTGATTGTATGAAAAAGAGAAAAAACATGCCTTTTAAACTGAGATACCTTTAGAGTTCTCTTGTGTGGATTTGCATATGAGTTCCTTAAATATTCGGTGCCCAAAATTTTAAAAAACCCACAGCAACCAACCAACAACAACAACAAAATAAAGTCAAACTAAACCCAAAACCTTCAACAAACCAAACAAAAAAACCCCAAACCTGTAACTTCTCAAATTAAAAAAAAATAGAGAAAGAAATACCTGTGTATATTCTGATACAAAACTGAGACCTATAATTAAAACAGAATTTCTGCCATATGAACAGATAGCTGGTATGGTAGAACAGTTGGAAGCATTACTGTGTTGTGGAAATACATCTAGCTATTTACTTAGATACTTCAAGTAGCTTTTCTTTACACCTACACAAAGAAATTAATTTGTTTTTATTGACTCTCATGATTGTATTTTAATAGTATCTCAATCTAGTGGTCCAGTTCAAGCGTTTCACTTTTATTGTATTTTGAAGCCGAAGGCTTCTGTCACATTTGAAATATCTTGATGGTGTTTCTGAATCAGGGGAAACTGGTACATAAGTCATCAATGAAATGTCTGGGATGGGGGGGTTGAGATTGTAAAATCCATTTGGAGCTGGAATACTCTTTTTTCCAAAATTTTTCTCCTTTTTCTTCTTCTTCCCCTTTCCTCTCCCCTTCCCAAAAATCCCAGTTGTTTGCCTCTCTTGAATTTTGTAATCTGGTCACTGATGATGTCCTACACTGTTGAACTGAAAGGGGGAGGGGATTTCCAGTTTGGTTTGAAGGCTGAGTGTTCTAGTTGTTGCTCCAGCAGCCACAGGGGAAAATGAAACATTGCAGCCACAAATGCTATGTAACCGTTCACATCTTCTGGCTCCTGTATTGTATAGCTTGGTTTTCACCGCCCTACAAGCAAAATCAGGTTTCTTCTGACATGCATTTCCTCATTCCTCGTGTCAAAGCAGTACTATACGGGGCAGACATTAGGGATTCTGTTGTTTTCCAGTCATTGTCTCTGCATCAGCTTTACTGGTTTACCCATTACAGTAAGTCTCTTGATATGAATTTGATGAACTGTCGAACTTCCAAGTGCCCTACTGGAGAAAAATAGTCTTGGTTTCTTTTTCAGCTACAACCAGTCACAATCTAAAACTGTCAAAAGTTGCTTTTCCACAAAGTAAAAACAAGTATATATATATATATTATTTAAACTGTCAAAATATGTACATGATTTTTTGTATAATTGTTTTATGGTATCATTATTAAAATTTTGCCCACTGAAAAACATTAATTTTTTTAGACAGATACCAAACTTATTCTAGTTCAGCAGTATTGTGGGAATCTGCGATGAGAATAAAATTAATAATAAATTGCCTTTAATAGATTATTCTTTATATCCTTATTTCTTTGATAAACACCTCTTACTTCATCTGATGAGAAACTATGATCAGTTGTAGGAAATAGCATTGGTTCTGGGCTATGCTGCCTCTCTTCTCATTCCCTTTCCTTTTTTATTTCCTTTTTCTTAACTTCCCATAGTAAACTTTTTACCAGGCTTCTCTTCCATTCTGCTTTTCACTGCTGCATAATCTATTCAAAGAGATGATCCTCATGACCTACGTCATTCATGACATTTCACAAATACACCCTAAAGACTCTGTTAAAGAACGATCCTGAATTTCCTTTTTCAGGTTTGAGTTTTCAAATCATGCCTTGCCCACCTTTTGAAGGAAGAGAGGACTCAAAACCTTTAAATCTAAAAATAATACAGAATAACTGTATGGAAACAACAAAATATACAACCAGTATATTCTGTCTTGTATGGTTTTGAATCCCCTTAAGGTGATACAGTCTTACTGGAGTGAAGGATTGGGCCATGTTCACTTCTTTAAATTGAAATAATATTATTGACAGTCTTCGTTTCTTACGTTGTGTACTGGCTTGCTTCTGGTGGGAAAAATGGGCATAATCTGCTGACTGCAAGACTTACAAACAGAGCTTTTTACCAAATAATAATTTGAAAAATACATATAGATTGTGGACAGCCTTTCAAGAATAATCTTCAAACCTGCCACCCAACTCTGAATATCCTTGAAATCCTTCAAAAGCTAATTTAAAACTGACATAGTAAATAAGTTTGTCTTGAAAAGAAATACTTTCATCTGAACTGTTAAATCCATATTTAGAGTATTCTATAATTACATCAAGGACAGTGTGGCTGTAATTTATTGAATGTATTGAATTTATTTTAGTTCAGCATTTGGCTTGTGTGCATATTACATTCACCTTGAAGAATTTTCTCTTGCAGTTCTAGTAGCAAATTGAGATATATTGAATGGTATTTTTCACACAAAATATATTCTGTGATCTATATAACACTGATGTCTTTGTCCTCAAACTTGCTTCTTAACCCTTGAAGCCACTTCTAAGGTCAGTCGAGGAATGGTTAAAAAAAACCAAAACACCCAAAGCAAAAAAACATCAGCAGCAAGAAGTAAGACCCCCCCCAGTGGTGAGGTGGTTTGAGCTGAACAGGTACAGTACTCTACCAGGAGTATTGATGCCTAAAACCGTTTTTGAAGAGCAAAGCCTGAAGAGGCCTGATGAGTGCCTGTTTGAAGTTACTACTAGAAGAAACTTTAGAAAAATGTGTTATCTGGTTGCGTAACGTGAAGCAAAGCAGATCACAGATTTTTCTGTGGTCTGGTAATAAGTGAATGGCTGATGCAAATCAAGTTCCAGTCTACCACATTCCTAACAAGGCTCTTCGTGCTCTTGAGAAATCTGCATCATTTATTAGTAATTCTTACTTCAGCTTTTACTGCTTCTCTGTCCCTCTTGCTCTCATTTGAGCACAAATGCTGTATGTTTACTCCCACACGCATCCTCCACTCAGGTCGTTGTCCTAAAGCTTTCAATCTTTGCCCGAATTCCTCGCGAAGCCGGGCTGCGGGTGTTGTGCCGGCCCTGCCGCCGCCAGGTGGCAGCGCTCGGGCGGGAGCGGCGTCCTGGGCTGGAAAGGTGCGGCCGCCTGGGCTGGGCGTCCTGCGGGGGGGACACGGCCAGGCAGAGCCGGAACAGGAATTCGGAAGGCCCTGCGAGTTATTTATTTCCTTGTACAAGGCCGTTTTCTGAAAATACCCACACATACAATTCTTCGTCTGTTTACAAATCTTTACATTCTTTTTCCTGGAGGAAAGGAGGATCATAGACTCATGGAATATCCTGAGTTGGAAGGGACCTACGAGGATCATAGAGTCCAATTCCTGGCCCTGAACAATCACACCATGTGCCTGAGAGCATTGTCCAAACACTCCTGGAACTCTGGCGGTCAGTCTGTAACCACTTCCTTGCGGAGCCTGCTCCAGTGCCCAACCACCCTCTGGGGGAAGTGCCTTTTTCTAATATTCAACCTAAGCCTCCCTGACACAACTTCAGGTCATTCCCTCGGGTCACTGGTCACTAAGAGAACAGATCAGTGCCTGCCCCTCCTCTTCCCCTCGGAGGAAGTTGTAACTGCAATGGAGTCTCCCTTCAGTCTCCTGCAGGCTGAACAAACCAAGTGATCTCAGCTGTTCCTCGTATGGCTTCCCTTCACGGTCCTTCACCATATTTGTAGCCCTACTTTGGATGCTCTCTAGTAGCTTTATGGCATGGTATGTCCAGTTTCCCCAAATGACTAGATGCAAAATTAAATAAAATACAAGACTTCTGGCACAGCTGAAATGTATCATTGGGTTCTGTATAATCTTCCCCTCTGTGAGAGGCTGGGGTAGAAGCATGCCCCTGACTAAATTACTGATTTGACTTCTGTCTCCACTAAAAGCACCACATCAGAGCTCAAATAAAGCTACACTCTACATAATTTTATTAGCTGTGATAAACCAAAGACAAGTATAGAAATTGAACATTTCAATCCTTTAAAATGTTTTTCTTTTCAAATAACTGTTCTTTCTCAAGTCTAATTTTACCATTTGTTCATCCATGAACCATGTAGACTCAAATTTAGCGTGAAATAGAAATCAGTGTTTACCATTCCTAAACCATCTTTGGCCATTTTTATCATAGCAGTTTAAATGGAGCAATTTTTATAGTTTAAGTAGTAGTTTTAAAACCCATAAAGAGCTTCCTTTAAATTAAATTTTTGTGTTAATGCAATTTGCCCTTCAGATGCATTTCCAAGTTGATATGTTTTCCAGCTGAGCTGATGAGTTCATCAATTCAAATTGTAGCACTTAGAATGGTTGGTTTGTGCAAGAGTCTTAAAAACACTTCTTCATCAACTAAAGCTTTAATTGAGCTGCTTCCACAAAGATATATTAATTTGCAGTTACTTGTGAGACATTTATATATACATACATATATATGTGTGTGTATATACATGTGTATATATATATATATATTTTAATATGAGTTCAGCTGCTGCTCCTAAATTGCTTGCCTTGAGCATCTCTGATCTGGTGTAGATCAGAGATTTTATTTCCAAGACATTTTTAAACCAAGATGGGATTTAGCCAATTCCATTCACTTTCTTTTAAACAATACAGTTTAGAGAGCTCACAGAGCCAAAGACTTGGAGAGTTTTTTTTCACATGAGCTGCACAACACAAGCCAAAGCCATGGGCACGTTGCAGAGTGGGAAAACTCCAGTGAGGTAGCATATGCTTAGTTTCAGGATGGCTGTGACTTCTTTCACAAGTCATCCCTGAGGTTGACTGTATCAAGTGTGAGGCTGGGGTGTTGCATGTGAGGCTGGGGTGTTGCATGATTCACTTCTGCTTGGCTGATGGATGTTCCCTTAGGGACTGTAGTCAGCCAGGAAAAAATACAGTTCAGGTTTAAATAGGACTGTGGCTTGAGCTGATGCAGACATGCTCTGAGGAGAAGAGAACCAATCATACCCTAATTTTTGCTGTATCCTGCACACAGTCCTGACAGTAATCTCTCCCCTAGGGCAAGGGATGAAGTATGCATTTTGGCTGTGTCCTTGATATAGAATGAAACTTCCCTAAATTCAAATTGTTGGCTAAAAGACTGTGGTTCTATCTCTCTTAAAAAAATTTAAATCTTAAGCAATAGTTCAGGGGTGCCATACTTTCCTCCTATTGGCTCCCCTATGAGCAATCAAATGTTCTCACTGTTCTTTGTTTTATTGCTGCTACAACTATTCTGAAGGCTGTCAGAGAAGTTTTGCAAAACTAAGGTATGTAGCTGTTTTCTGAAGTATTGATTTGATATAGATACAGAAAGGACGGAAAACCTGAGGTGACCTTAATGATGAGCCACAACTCTGTCTACTGTGGAGCTCTACCGACTTGAGCCCTGCTTAAAACTCCTTTTTATAAACTGCTGTAGATGTTATATTTCCTCTAACTTCTGTTTCTTCCTTTGTATGGAAGTGTTTAAAAAGACTGGACATGACTCCTACTGCCATGGCCTAGCTGACAGGGTGATACTCAGCCAAAGGTTGGACTTGATGATCTCAGGAGGTCTTTTCCAACCCCATTTATTCTGTTAATTTGTAACAATTCTTGATAAAGATGTCTGAAAGATAGAAATAAAATGCAACTAATTTGCCATAATTATAGCACATTTAACTGATCCTTTCCCACTGACATTAATTTTGATAACTTACACAGCCATTCGGAGTATTTGAATCCTCTTCTTTAAACATAGTAAGAAGAACCTAAAAGATTAAGCCTATGACAGTTGAGCTTCTGAATAGAGTATATTTGGACACAACATTGGACATGCTTTTATGTCTTTTAATTATAAGAAATATGAGTATACTTTATTTTTTTATACTCAGTAGTTTTAAGCTGTATTTAGTAGACCTGTATTTATTGTTACATATGTGAGAATTATTTCAATGGCACTAAAATATCCCTGATGTGATTTTTAGCTTAGTAATATAGCACTTTTTTCCCAGTTGTGGAAAATCCTGATTGCACTAAGTTCTATATCCAGTTCCACTGTGGCCTTTAGTACATCAGTTAATGATCTCAATGCCCTGAGTAACTTAACTCACTTTATTCACTTAATACTGCTTTGTCAACTTTCCTCAGATGATCACTATTGCTTTCTCTACATTGGACAATCCTCTTTGTCCAGAAACTTCAGCAAATTCTGACTTCAGAGACTATGAGGTCAAACATTGCCAGGTGGGAAAGGAAGCACATTTCAGTCCTGGCCCACAACCTTTGTTAACCATGCAGTGATATTGTATTAACTACTTAGCTCAGATCCATAATGGGCAGACTTTCCACCACAACCCTGGTCTACCTGTATATAACAGCAGTGGAGCATGGATGAGCATTGTCATAAAGGCTCCTGCCTCACAGCAAAATTAAAGAAAGCTTGAGTCAGATCCCATTGTGATTTGTTAAGCTTCTCTTGTTCACCACAGTCTGTTCTTTCTCTCTGCTGATGATTATCAGGACCAGGAGAAGGAAATGTTCGCCCACCCTCACGCTTGGGCACAAAGCAGAGTGTCATTGATTAAACTGCTGAGAAGATGGGTGTGAGCCAAGGCACCAGACTCTGAGCTGCAGTTGGTGAGGATATGAACACATCTTCCATTCTGCTTATTCTGCCACAGTGAACACAACCTCCATCAGAAGGATGGGATAAAACAGATGGAGCTATAACTTAAACCACTCTGTAACAGTTCCTAAAGCTCATCTGTCAAGGATGGTGCCAGACTGCTTGTGCAGTGTTAGTAAGAGAAATTTATGTATGAACATACAATTTGAAATAGGCCTGCTGAGGAGCAAAAGCTGTGTAGCCTATAGTGCTTTTCTTGCATTAATCAAGTTGTAATGTATTTACTTAGCACTATTTTTGTTTTCACTTGCTGGCAAAATCCCCACAGATGTTTTATTCTGATTTACAGCAGTTAAAAAGGTGAGAAATATATAACTGAAATAATTTACTAATTGTGTAATTTCCTGGCTTATCACACAATAAACCATGGGGGCTTGTTAGAGGATCACAGTAATCCACAGTATGACACAGGTCAGATCACCTCCTACAGTCACTAGCTTTAACAAAGCTATCTATGACACTTCAACCCAGGTATTTTCAGCTGAAATTCAGAAGACTGGCAAGCCTGTAAGATGTGGAGTGTCCCCTATCCCTCCATTCTGTATTTCTGTCTTAGTGGTGTCTGAAGAACATGCTGCTCACAGCTACACTGATGGTCATGGAAATTGCAGGTACCTCGTTTCTGG
Source organism: Brachypodius melanocephalos (assembly GCA_013398615.1). NCBI lineage: Eukaryota > Metazoa > Chordata > Aves > Passeriformes > Pycnonotidae > Brachypodius > Brachypodius melanocephalos. Next base: position 16,340,348 of record VZSR01003049.1, read on the forward strand.
AAATCTTGATGCTTTTGCAGCCTTAGGGAACTGTATTTTCTTGCCATAGGATAACAGAGAGGTCAGAAGGTTTTGTGATCGTTGGCCAGATGACTGTGTAGAATAATAGAACAAATGGGAAAAAATGCACTGAAAGTATCTGGGAGGTTTTGTGCATACTAGACAATATATTCTATACCAATTTTCTGCAGCTAAGTTTACTGTTACCGAGACCTAGAAGTAGCCAAATAAAACAGAAGGGAAGCCTTCTCTATATTTCTTGCCTCCATTTCTCACTAACATTTTTACATTTGCTCACTCCCTCTTCCAATGGAAGCTGGGGGAAAGTGCCGAGTACAGCACTAATGACATGAAGAAAAATACTGAAGGAAGCAGCATGGAGGCCATGGTTTCAACCACTCTCCCTCCCTTGCCCACGAGAATTTCAGTGACCTCTTGACACCTCCCATGGGAAACTTTAAATTGACAAGAGTATTTGCCAAGTAAATAAAAAAATGGCATTAAAACAGTATTGTTTCTGACTTAATCCTCCTAAAGTCAATGCAAGTGAGTTAAGGTTCCCAGAGCAGCTATAACATACAAAGCTCAATCTTGATGGCTGGGTATGTGAATGTGTAACAGGACTGATTAAAAAATACTTCCAGGCACTCACTAATAGTCACTGGGGAAACTGAAAATAAAAATGCCAAAAATTTAGTTACAGGTTATTCCTGGATTGTGCTGGTATATTGGTTAAAACTAATAAGTTTCATGTTATGCAACACTACCTAGAGTGAAAACATTAATTTGTCCTACGAAAACAAAGGAGAAAGCATTTCATGTTCATTATAAGCTGATTGGTTATTCTGCCACACAATTCTGGTTTTTTGCTGGAGTAAGCTACTCAAGAATTATTGTTGTGACTCTTGGAAAATATTCTGGCTTTATTATATGCCAGTTGCCAATTTTTCCTTTGAAATCTGATTTATGAGGAATATGAGGGTATGTTGCACCTCAAGTGTCTCCATACCATACTCCCTCACACCCAGGGAATACATTTGCTGCCCAGCAACACTTGCTGGTCATTATTTACTCTGATCCTGCTTATTAATAGTAGGATTAATACTAGGATTAATTCTACTCCAGGAGACAGGTTGCTAAATTGGAGATCCTAGTTTAGTACCAGGAATTGTTCCTTTGCTTCCTCCCCAGCATATTATTTAATTGAACCTGTAGAGATAAATGCATCTGTGCCAGTCCTTGTCTCCAAACGAGAGAGACAACTCTTACCTTCTCTACTCTTACCTTCTCTTATCTTTGCAGTCTTTTGTGCAACAAGTTGCTAAGTCTTCCATGTATGAGGTAACTCTGCCTTCTTGTTCCCCACACCTGTCATATAGAAAAGAATCAGCACAAGAAATCCTGTAAATAAGAGTGCTTCCAGAAGACAATACCAGAAAAAAAAAAGCTCACCAATGTGAACTAGTATGCAGGAAAAGACCTAGCACAGGGCATTTGCTGACAGTTCTTCAGAGCACAGCTGCCTTAGCTATATATAAGGACTATGATGTGGATTAAAAATACATCCGTTTTTTAGCACAGGTGTGACCTTAGAGAAGAACTGTGGTAGAACTGCATTAGCAGTCTGCAGGGGTTTGGCACACTTACCCATTGTCAGTGCCCCAGTCCATCCACACAGAGTTGCTGTTTGCATTTTCTGGGACACATGGGAAAACATTACTTGAAAATGAGTTTGACTATAGCTCATATAAAGTGTCTATTTAAGAGGTATTTAGGGGCTGATTCTTAACTGGGGGATGGAATCCAGCTGCCTGTTTTCTTTGGCCTCAAGAGCCAGTTTCATGTGATTTACATTTTCAAAGCTGACTTCACAATGAAAGAGCTTGAGGCTTGGTTTTGAGGCATGGCATGGTTTTTTTGGGACTGGGGTTTCTTTGGTGGTGGGGGCATGCTAGTGAGTAAATATTTTACAGCCCACATTCCTGGTTCTACAAAATCAGCGACTCTAGGCTGTGGGACAATGTAAGTAAGCACAAAGGCTGGAATTTATTGCTAGTAATGATCTATGAGATAAGATTTTTCTGCTAAGCCAGTGCAGAGTTCTCTTGCCAGATGTGTGGGAGTGAAAGTGACACAAATCTTAAAAAAAAAAAAAAAAAAAAAAAAAAAAAAAGGGAAAAAAAAGAAGAAATCTTTGGCAATCCCAGAGTGATTATATAGCCTTGTAGCACTAGCAGCCTCAGAGAATTCATTTTGTCTCTCAATGTCCTTATTGACTTAGAGGCCAAGCCTCAAGCTTTATGAAAGAAATCCAAAGTAGTGCCATGAATACTCCATAAATTTATCTCACTTCCTTAATCTTACTTTGAACAAAGATCATTTTGGGGTCCTTTTTTCTACATTCCTCTGTTTATAAAGAACTGTAGTAGCAACATTATAGTGATTCTGCACAAAATCACTGGGGAACTTGTCCCTTTATTCCCTTACTTTCATCCCAATGTAAGTAAAAACTTTCCTGCAGAGTCAAGCTACATCATAAATCCTTGCTTTTTGCTTTCAAGATATCATGGACAAAAGCACAGTACATGGCTGGTACACTGATCACATCCAAACCTCTGCCTACATCCTTTCACAAGTGTGTCAGGAAATGCAGAGAACCAAAGCTCTAAAGGAGCTTCTGTACCTTTCAGACAACCAAGAGGCCTAATTTGTGCTAATGGGGCTGCAACTTTCTTTAGAGCTGAGGGCACATTCCAAAAAGGGATACTGAAGTCAAAGAAAATGCTTTCCCTTGGTGTAAGGATACAGCTTTGACTACTTTGGAATTAAAATGGTAGTGCACTTTAAATGCAGTAACATTTTAATTTTTTATATCCTAGTACACAAACTCTTTCACAATCTATCTCATCACTTATGTATGACACCACAGCAGAACTGTTCAAGTGTGCCAGAGATGTTTGAAAAGTAAACATGCTGATAATCCTACTTGCCTGTCACATAGTTCTGCCCAGCAGGCACTTTTAGTAAGAAAATGCTATTTTAGGGAAATATATCTCTCAGAAAAAAAAAATCTAGCTGCACATGCTTTTAGGAACTAACATGACAACTTTTTTTTTTTTTTTGGCAAACTATCAAACTGTTGCAGCACTTGAAATTCTAAAATAATTTAGTTTAGAATTTAATCTTCTTGTAGATTTTGCTGTAAAAACACATGAGTTTAATGAAATTCATGAATCCGTGAATCATGAATCCATGTGACATGGGAAGATGTCACATATTTATCCTGGAGCATCTTACCAGTCCCTGCTCCTAAGTCTGAGAGTGGAACACAGCTCCAGACTCTTCTGGGACAAAATCCAAATCAACACTCTGCAGAAGAGATGCAGGTGAAGCGATTATGGTACTTTTCAATAGATTGCCTGATTTGGACAGTAGGAGGAACTGCAGGACTCACCATAAAACAACACAAAACCACACTACAGATACATTATTGCTACACATTTGTCACACTTTAGCTTTCATGACCACAAAAGCATAAGTGGCTTTAAAGAGATCCACCTCTGTAAATGCAGTTCCATTAACTTCTCTTGGAATAAGAAACTTTGGATAAGGTGTTTGTTAAGACCTGCAGAAATTTCTGAATTTTCATTATGTTGTCATGCAGTTACCCAAAGGAGAAATAAAATCCTTTACATCACCTGTTGTAGAGCCTATGCTCTGAGCAGACATGAAAATTTCTCATGTAGAAAGACCGAAAAGAATACTTAATATGCTCTAAAGATTTATTTGGTGTGAAAGTGTGAATAGATCTGAGGTTCCACCCTGTTATTGATTGTTGGACCCCAAGGCTTTGGCCATGGATGTTTGCTCTTGGAGGGTTAATTTGACTGAAAGACCCCTCTAAGTAAAATAGCACAGTATTGTGAATTCTTCCCTGTACATGAAATATATTGAATATCCTCCATAGAATTGTTTGGGCCCTGCAACTCTTCTCATCTCTGAACACATTTGGGTGTCCAAAGCTCCAAACAATTGTCACTGTGTTCCTCAAATATAAAACTGGACTTTAGTCATTCCAGCTTACTGTCAGTGCAAGTGGTTTATTACAGTTCTGCCTGATCTCAGTCTAGAGTCAGTAACATGATAATTTTACTTCAAAATTTATATGATTATTGGTTTACTGTTCATATGAAAGAGCTTTACCCTGTGACTGGAATGCAGCCTTTGCAAGTGGGGAAAATACTAATAGCTTTTTAATAGCTTACAATTTGCTAACAATATAGCAAATTATTAAAACAGCATGTAAGCATTCCAAAATGTTTAGGGCAGTCAGTAATTCTAAAACTACATCATTTACAAATCTTTGGGAGACCAGACCTTAATGGGCCTGGCAGATACCTAGAACAGGACTGAATACATAATCTGGTATGCTCTGTGCCCAGCAGAATCTCCCCTGTGGAGAAAGCATTAATTCTAGAGGGGCAAAAAAGCCTTACGACCAACTCTGCAGGTTCACAGATTAGGTCTGTAGCTTATCAGCTGTATGCAAGAAGGGAAAAGATATTCTGATTTTGGAATAAACTTATTAAGAATGGATTCTAACATTTCTGCTCCTCTTCTAAAATCTTCACAGCGGTACCATCTAGCTTGATTTCTTTAAACATGCATTCTCCTTTGTTTTTCCTTTAACCTTATTTGTAGTAAGGGCAAATTCAAGCTTGCCGATTAATGAGATGCAGGCACAATTTTTTCCATCAGCATAATGAATATTTAAATCAAGTTCTTGACCAACTACATAACCCAACACCTTATTGCATTTCTACAAGGTACAGCACTGAATGATGCAGCTAGGTTATGGGGATCATAAGCACCCATAAGCCCAGTGTTTTCCTGTGACTAACCTGGTGGGAATGTCTTATAACAAAAAGCTCACCCAAACCCTGAGAACTTGTAACATGTTTATTCCTTAATGACACAGACACTTTTTGTATTGCATATTTCCTCCCTGTGACTCAAACTGAGTTATTGCAATAGCAGCATTATGTATAAAGTTACAGTCCCAGGTTGACTCTGTCACTGAGAACCGGTTTACAACATGAATACACAAATGATACTGTAATCAAGAAAGCTGGATGCCTAAAACACAGCATAAAGATGTGCTTTCAGTGTATTTTGTCTTCTAGTTTTACAACTCATTTCTCCCAACTCCTCACCAATACCTGAGCAGAGATCCTTCTGGCAGAATGCAAAAGCCTGAGAAGTACATTTGTCATTGATGTAGTTAACACTAGTTCACAACCCAGAAAGTGCATTAAGGATAGCATAAACTCAGTTTGCCAGCAAACCAATTGCATCAGTATCAACCATGCTGAGCTCCTTGCTCCTAGAATTGTTGCCAACAGTAACTGAGCTAGGTAATTTAAAGCTGATACTAACTGAAAAAAAAAACCCAAAACAACCCAAGAAACCAAGAAACCAAAGAAAAAACAAACTGCCTTAGCTTCCTGAAAAAAACTGAAAACCACACACACACACACACACAAAATCAGCTCTTTAATGAAAAAGGAATTAAGTCATTGAAGAACATCTTTGCTCATTTCCACCAGAAACCGAAGAATGTTGGAAATGGGCCATCCTTCATGATGTGCTATACTTGCCAGTGTAAAGCCAGCAAGATCAGTGTGGCCATCAGCAGTAAACTCTCACTAAAAGGGATGTCAGTGGGAATTTTGCATGGCCTTTGAAAGGAGATTGCCACCATATCTCCAGGAATCATTTTACAAGGAACTAAGATTAATATCTTTGGTCTGTGCTTGAGATCTACATTGCATGGCAAAGACTGGCTAATGAAAAAACATGATCCTTTCTGACTAAATTTAAAAAAAAAATTCAAAAATATTTTAGTACAAAAATGTAGTGCAAAACAAAAACATGCTTATGAATCTACAAATAAAATGAATTCCAATTATGACTGCCACAAGACACTGTTGTGTTTCCTTTCCAATAGGACATAACACCTCTTTTTCCATGACTTTTTATGTTTGAGCCTTTTGCAGTTATCTGAAGACTTTCAGGATGGAATGCACAAATAAATTATGCTTTCATATGTTTATTCTTGCAGGCCTGCATTTCTCTACATGGCACTCAGTTTTGTTTTATTACTCTAAATATATATAGTGCTAACATGTTTTTTCAGGCACATGGATTATCCCTGCTGTCAGGGGTAACAATCTTCAGGGATGTTCTGAAGATTGGAATGAAGGATTGGACCTGGTGTTGTTCTGTAGTGCATTAGTGTATTTAGGGCATTAGTTACCAAATGTCTTTAAGATTCGCGTGTTGAAAAATGTGCAATTCTGAAATATCTCATACTTCTTATCCATTAAATTTCCTAAGAAACTAGATGCAGATGACTATAGAATGCATCTCTTATCTCCTCTTCCCAATAATTCATTGGCAAAACCTGATGGAGTATCTGAAAAGATATTAAGATTCTAGAGGTTTTATAGAAAACAGTGGTCATATAAAAATAATCTAATATTGAATGCCCCTCCTACAGCAAAGGGTGGCAGCAGATGTTCTCTCTTCCTGTGAGCTGCCAACTCATCAATTAACCAGTGTTGCTCAAAGCCAGGCAGAGTATAGACTGTCTCACACTTTAAAGACAGAGGAAAAACTAAGGGTACTTGAAAACGTGCCAAACCCAGGAATTACTGCAGTAAGAGTTTGTGATTGTTTCATCACAGTGGGCTGAAGAGGCCTTTAGGCTGTTTGGCCCAGAGAGGAAAAATAAGGTATTGGTGAAAGAGAAGGAGTGCAGAGAACACAGTGAGTTTATTGCACTAAGGATGCTGACACAGCAAAAAGGAAAAAAAAAAGGTGTTACCAGTTCTTTCTGCTACTGACATTGTCTTTTGCTGTTATTTCTCTTGTCCTTTGCTTCTTCCTTTACTCAACAGCTCCAGGTGAAGAGAAACAACATACATTGGCGGGGGAAAATGTGTGCCTGAAACCCACTGACAGAAGTACAATTCATTACACTTAAAAATATGTAAAATACAAACAAATATTAATAGACATTATAATTTTAGAAATCCAGGTGGTTGAGTAACTGGAGGGCCTCATCTTTCAAATCTGTTTTTAAGGGATTTCTGCTCTTGGCATCATGTACTTAGTAAAAGCTGTACAAGGAAATAATGAACTGTGCATAAGGATGGGACAATTTCAAGAAGTGAGGCCTCTCACGTAAAAACATCTGAAGAGTGCAATTCCTTGCTTATGTCTGGTAGTAAGAAAGAATAAATGCTTCAATGTAACAGCAATTCTGTTCCTTTCAGTCCTGGCACCAGAGTATTCCAGCCTCTCTGAGTCAAACACTTTATGTGGAAGAGGGCAGTAGCATACATCTGCACACACCCCCATGATTTTTTACATGGATCATAATTGTTTGAAAATTAACTACAGCTACTGCTCAGGAAGTAACATATTTACCTGATACTCCTCAGAGTGTGTACTGCTTTGGTTTGTATTCCACAATGTATTCAGTATTTTACAGACTTTACATAAAACACTATCAAAGACCAGCCCTGATAAAGGGGTAATCTTTTTATCCCGCTTCCCTGAACTTTCATCTTGCTTCCCTGGTGCACCACTTGTGTTGTAAATTCCTTTACTGTTTTAATAGATATTTTACATTCCTTAGGCAGCAAACTAAGTTTAGACAACAGTAATTGTCTTGCTTACAAAACTATGCTAGAAAGGCTGGCAAATTATTACCATATGATCTTTTGAAGAAGCTGTGTCCAAAAGTGAAATCCAATTGTGAGATGAGACTTTGTTTAGATTCAACAAGTCTCTCTTTCAAAAAAGTTCCCTGTTCTGTATAGCGACAGCACTGACATGGCAAGACAGAGGAATACTATGAGACATAGGAATAGTCTTATGTATCAGATGTTTATACCCTTCTATTTATGTTACGATACTCCCTGGAAAGCACAGACATAGACCAGAAATCCATCTGTATCAGTCTTCCTAAACTCCAGAATTCATGGGGGAGGAAACCTTATTTCTTAATGAACTGTACATATTTAGCAGCTTCAATATTTCCACTACTATGACTGAAAAATAAAATAAAATATTAGACATGCAGTGTGAGTGAATACTTACTTGGAAATCCTAATAATCAGAGAATATCATTACCACTGGAAACAACCAAGTTAGCATATCCAGAAAGTAAGACAGAAAAGCCTGTCACAGTATCAGCTTATCCAAACCTACACAATCCATGTGTGAAAAAAAAAAAAGGCAATTTTTTATATATACACAGAATTCAGTAAGGATGACAGCAAATTTAAAGTTACAGAATATTTTGAATTGGAAGGGACCCACAAGGATCAACAAGTTCAGCTCCTGACCCTGCATGGGACAGAGCCAAGAATCACACTGTGTGCCTGAGAGCCTTGCTCAAATGCTTCTTGAACTCAGTCAGTCTTTTGCTGTGATGGCTTCCTTGGGGAGCCTGTTCCAGTGCCCAGCCACCCTCTGGGTGAAGAAACTTTCCCTTTTTCATCACGCATAGACAAGGGGTCTCATTTGATTTAAAAAGAGAAGGCTTTAACTTCTTTTTTTTTAATGGTAATTTGTATGTATCTTAGTGTTTACTTCCTCCTTCATTCCTAGTTTTGTAGAGAAGTATCTCACACAAAACACCCCAAAGCAAATGCATCATCTCCTGAGTACAGAGGTGTGTGGTTGTGTGTGTGGGGGGGAGTGTGTGAAGAGATGCACTCAACGATTTTCTGGCATCATTTATTTAATTAAGCAGTCCTATCAGAGAACCGTTTAGCTTGGAGCAGACCTCTAAGATCAGAGAGTCCACCTGTTAATCCAGCACTGCCAAATCCAGCACTAACCATGCCGATGAACACGTCGCACTCGATTTTACCACAAGCATGCTGCAATGGCCCGAGGGAGCACAGCCGCACCCGAGGGCAGCAATGGACGTGACACGGCAGCCCCGTCTCCTCCCCTGCCCGTGCCCAGCACGGCAGCGCCTGATCCCCCCGGAGCGGGAACCGCCGCAGCCTCATCGTGTCCCACCGAGACGCGGGGAGCTGCAGGCACACAGCCCGGGGAGGCTCAGGGAAGGTCCCCCACCCTGCACAAGCCCGCACAGCATGAAGGAGTCTCCTTGGGCGGGTCGCCGCGGGCTCCGGGCACCCCGGCTCCTCCTTCTGTAGGGCCTGGCAGCCGCAGGCCGGCGATCTGGGTATGACTTACCACAGACAGCGAGCGGAGGCAGCCCTGCGAGCAGCGAGCGAGCGACCACCCACCCTAGTTCCCTCCCTCCGTCCCTCTTCCTCGTTCGCGGCCGCCCCCACGCAGACGGCAGCAGCCTCAACTGCCCGTCCCCAACGCACAAGGCAGGGGGGAAGCGACTGCTCCTCCTGTCCCAGGAAGCTCTCCCACCGCCCAAACCACTGCCCGACACACCTAGGTGAGGTCAAGGTGAGGACGGCGGGCTTGCAGGGAGGACGAGACGACCCTGCACTCCATCCCCGCCCGTGAAGGGCGGGGCGGCCGCTGGGCACCCGCCGGGCCCGCCCCCGCTCCCTGCCCGCGGCCCCTCGGCGGGGCGGTGCCGGGCGGGGCGGAGCCGCCCCTCGCGTCAGCGGCTCCTGCGCGGCGGGGCGGGGAGGGCACGGGAGTCTCGGCGCTGCCGCGGCGGGAGAGGCACCGGTGGGGCCGGCGGCGGCGGCGGCTTCTCCTCCTCCTCCTCCTCCTCACCGGAACAAAGCGGGAGCGGCGCGGCCACACGGTGAGAGCCGGGTGAGGGACGGGGAGGGGGCGGCGCTCGAGCTCCCCGGGGACTCCTGCGCTCCCTGAGGGGCGGCTCGGTGCGGCGGAGGGGCCGCGGGCCCGACCCCTCCCTCTGCCCAGCGCCTTGGGGCGAGGTGACAGCGCCGTGACCCCTGCCCGCCCCCGACTCCCGGGGGGCCGTCCCCGCTCGCCCCGCGTCCCCGCAGGGACCCCTGCGCGCCGCAGCTGCGGCGTCTGCCCGCCAGCTGGTCGGTGTTACCCCGAGGGGCAGGGGAATATGAAGCAGTGAGTCGGGGAGGCGGTCCGGGCGCGGAGCCCGAGAGCAGGTAGGTGCGGGACGAGCGCCCGGGGAGCCAGGGGAGCCGCTCCCGCAGGCGGCTGCGGGGGCTGGGGGGAGGCGCTCAACTTCGCCCGGCGCTGGGCACTGCCGAGGTCAGCAAGCCTTTTTCTGCCCGTGAAGCATCCTGGTGTGACTTCTCGCAGAATGTTGTTTTTTTTCAGGGGGACTCTTTAGTGGTGTTTGCTTTTTTTTCCCCTCCTCTCTTTCCCAGCCCCTCGCTGCATAGGCTGGAACTGGCTGGGGGCTCGCCCCAGCCTCTGTGGCTGCATACGCAGCGCTCGTGTTGTCCTAGCGATATGGCAGTAGCACTTCCTGCTGTAAATCACTTCGCGATAGTTTTTGAACCGCTTCTTAAAGGCGGCACTATAATGAACCCTCTTGTCAGTGTTTGCGGTAAGCTTAAAACCTTGTGAGCTGGAGGCTGTATTCAAGGCTGAGCTGTGTACTGTGCTGCAGTAGTTTTCATAGAAAGGGTAGAAATGTAGTTCACTGTTGGCTTGGTGTTGGCATTAATCTAATTCCCCTTGCTATACCCTGTTGGTGTAGGCTGTGTGGTTTTGGACCTTGTAGTTACCTTTGCCATCTTTTTATTGTGAAAGAATGCTAATCTCAAATGTTCAGAGAAAGTGATGTATTAAGAACTGTGAAAAGTAAGCTTTATTATACTGCTGTGCTGCGGATAGCTCTTTGTTTTGGAATAATTTGAGAAAATAAAATCACTCAGACAGAAATTTATGGGGACTTGCATTTAAAAACCTTAGCTGTTAGTATTTGTTAAATATTTAAAATAAATAGAAGCGTTAATGTAGCTTGCTATTACTGTATTCATGTTTCGTGTATTGAAAGGATCTGTTGAATTAGTCTAGTGATCTCTTATTCTGCTCTATGTAGGAACATCATCATGTAAAAAGTCATGCTGACTTTTTCCAGCTTATTAATGCCTTTTTCCCTCAAAAAATTTTAGAGCACCATCAGAAGAGGAATGGATGTAACATGATACCCTTGCAGTACTCAAAACACACCAATTCTGCAAAGATTTTTTTTTTCATCAAGTAATACAAGGAAAATGGATGAATCAGCTTTGCTGGATTTGTTGGAGTGTCCTGTTTGCTTAGAACGCCTTGATGCTTCTGCAAAAGTCTTGCCTTGCCAACACACGTTTTGTAAACGCTGCCTGCTGGGCATTGTGAGCTCTCGCAATGAGCTGCGATGTCCTGAGTGCCGGACTTTAGTGGACTGCGGCGTTGACGAACTCCCCAGTAATATTTTGCTTGTTAGACTACTGGATGGCATCAAACAGAGGCCTCGAAAACCCGGTGCTGGGAGTGCTGGCACAAACGCTTTAAGGGTCCCCATCAACACTGTAGCTAATTGCGGATCAAAGGAGCTGCAGAGCTCGCAAGTTGGACAGCAGCAAAGGGTGCAAGCACGGAGCCCTCCTGTTAGGGTAAGTACCACGTGGTGACAGTATTCATTTTGGCTTGTGCACTTTCTGAAATTATTCTTACAATCAGTAAATTTCCTTAAAGTTAGACATAATGAATGTTAAACATGAGCAGAGAAGCTTTGCCACTGGCTTCTAAGTACCTAAATTTCTATTTTCTTTGCTTCAAAAAGAAAGTTTTGAATTCCTGCTGTCTGCTAAGTTATTTGCGCTCTTAGTCCTCATAATTTCTTTATTAGTTTTTTCTCAAGTATTTTTTCTAGGGGATTTGGAAGATCTATGTACCATGATGGGAAGACATTGCCTTCTTTATATACTCTAGTTCCTTCTTAAGAGCTGTGCAACCTGTAGACGCTGTCATACCTTATAATCAAGACTCACTAGCCTCATTTATGATTATTTATTCTAGAACGTGTGTCAGGAAATGTAATTTTATGAGATGACAAACCTTGCTCTGTTTTTTCTAATGACAAAGCAGGACAGCTTCTCTGAAAGGTTTTGCTGTCCAGTTTGTTTGAGTTCCTGTGTTTGAAGTGGAGTTTCTGAATGGTTTAGGTGGTTTCTGTCTTGTGGAGTTTATTCCGTTCTTATGAAATGTCTTAAGGAGTTCCGAGTAGAGGGCTTGAACGTGTTTTTGGCAGGACTAGTCTTTATTTTGAAGTGTATCTGAATAATTTAGTTTACTTACCCAGCAAAGGAAGCCTAACACTGATTTTCCTCAGTTGTACTTGACATGATTGGAATCTCTACAAAAGATCTTAGATACACCTCTTAAGTTTACATAAGGATTTAAAATACAGTTGTTTTTCCATTAGATGATACTGCTTTCTCTGCTTGCTAGTGATCTCATTACTTTAGAATATAGAAATTATAATTATCAATTCACTTTCTGCTAATGAGTTTTGTCTTGTATATATTAATTGGTAAGGAGAAAAGGTGATCTGTGGGGTTTTTCTGTTAATGGTTTGTTTTTGTGTTTTTGGTGAGTTTTTTTTCCCCCAAATGTAGAATCCTTAAGAAGTACTGCAAAGAAGCATCAGCAGTATTGAAACCAATCTGGTCTTTTCCAGAATTTTAAGGTGTTTTTGATGATACCTTGCATTTGGAAATACTATGCAACTTAAACCAAAAAATCTTTATAATTTGTATATTTTTGTGTTGACCTTTGTAAATAACTGTGTATTTTCAGAGACTGCTTCTACTCCAAAAAGATTTCTGGTGCAGCACTGTACATAAAGGACTTCAGAGTTTATCAAAGCCTTATTAGACAAAATAACTTGAATATGGAATATTTTCTCTCTTTTTTTAATGTGCTATAATATCCTGTTTTGCAACATTTGCATTTCCAGATGTTGCACAGAGTAGAAAGTGATAACACATGGAAGGTTGCTTCAGCTTATGCTGTGCTATTCGCCATTAAAACTGTGACCATCTGCGTTCCTCATGCAATTAACTGATACTCATTGTATATTAGTGATAGTTTTCAATGTTTTACAGTAAGTCTTATTCCATCTTTGGTTTTGGAGTTTCACAGGCATTCTTGTGCCTTCTTGCCTTTGGGAGATGGGGAAAGATGATGATCTCATAATTTATCCACTTTGTCCAGAGCCTTTTTTACCAAGAAACCAGTACTTTTAAGAACATAAACCAGCTTGGATGGATAAGAAGGTGGAGATATGAACTATTTTTCCATTTTCTATATGAAACATGATTTTGCTCCAGAAAGCAAAATGCCACTTTAATGGACAGTGTTGAAATGAATGCCCTATTTGTTTTGCTAACTCTAACATAAAGATGCTTGCAAATACAGTTCCTCCCTGGGAATTGAAGAGGAAAATCTGTTTCTAGATGAGTGGCAGAGTCAGATTTCCTAAACTAATTTTGCTGAAGGGGAGCTAGTAAATGAAAGTTGCCGTTATGTTAAATGAAGTGAATGTGGATGAAGGCTGTCAAGTCATAAACATTCTGCTTATACCCTGAAGTAATACTAAGCTCATAAATGCCCTTTCAGAGAATGCCATAATTTTCAGAAAAGGTTAATACAGCATGTACTGCAGCATGATTTCCTGAACTGTATCAATGACTGTGGAGTGGCCAGCCCTGTAATTGCACAGTATATTGCATTCTCTGTATGCATGTGGTGACACATGGCAATAAACAAACAAATGGTTCCTTGAGTCTTAAAACTAATGAAGCTGGGTGGGTGGTGAGGATTAATCTTGTGCCTAGTATCTCCCCCACTAGAGTAACCCTGTTTCTTTCTGTAACCTCTATAAGCTTTCACTGCTGTAACAGCAGCAATTTCTCTGCTCAAGTTCTTAATCTATTATGTTCCCCTGCTGTTTTGATGTATAAAGCCTCCTGTGCCTTTCCCTGGTACTGGCTGGACAAAGGCAGCAGCATCCTGCTGTACCTGATGGAAAACTTGTGTTTTCTGTCTGCCCAGCAGTTCTGTTCTAAGCACCCAGTTTGCCTGGGACAGCAAACAGTTATACACATACTGCAGCTTCCTCTCTGGTATGGATGTGAATTTAATGCTTTTCTCATTTTTTCCAAGTGAAAACCTTCAGCTAGGCTGGCTGCTTGGAAGAGGTGAAAGAGCCACAGCCCGCTGTCAAATCTGCTTGAGACTGGTCATCAGGAGCAAGTTATTGAGGGCTATTGAGGGACTGCATGATCACATGAGCCTTGTTTCCTTCTAAAGAGCACTCAGAAATGTTAGGGTCCATCCTTTTATGTTTATGCTCATGTTTTTAATTTTTTCATTTTCACAGAGTATGTCAAACAAAAATTATCCAAAGTTCCTTGTGGCAGTTTTACAAGGGTGTGCTTCTTGCAGGAGTCTAAAATATAGCTGTGTGCATCAGTTGCTAGATGTTGGAGAGCTGTTCTCTCCTAGATAGATTTAACATAATCCATGTTTAACTTTTCCTTTGAGTTTGTATTTGCCTAAGACATACTAAGTCTCCTTCTAGTTTGTTTATAGTCCAGCTTTCTGAAGTTAGGGCTATCTTTTCCACAGAACCTAGAGGAGAGTTGTCTAGATAGTCTGAAATCTCATCACTGTTGAAAATATTTTCTAGTAAGGTTTTCATCTGTTTTCTGGACCAAATGTAGGCAGGAAGAGCTAAGAGAAGAATTCAAATGATCTCCCTTAACAAAAGAAAAGCATGAATAGCTCAAAAGTTGATAGAGTTGATCAACTCTATCATTCCTGATAGAGTTGATGCTTATGCTGAGTAAGAACTGATGATGTAATTTGAGTGTATTACACTGTATGTCAGTGGAAAACCTTATCAAGACATGTTACAGTGCAATGTGGAAGTCCTAAATATTTTCCCTTTTTGGTTGTTTTTATTCTGGAAGGCTCCCAGAAACCTCTGGAGATACCATTCTTGGTGAAGTTGACTTGAAATGAGAGGGTAAAGAATCATTACAGGCTATTGGAAAATACTCCTTTAGGTGTTAAAGGGGGCTAGAGCCACTAGTATCTGAGCATCTGAGATGTTTGTGATAAATTTTTTTACGCTGAGGAGGAAAGAAAAACTCACTAACAGGAGATTGTTTCATGAGTTTCTGCTAATGCTTAGCAGTGGTACCATGTCATGTAAACCCATGCATCCATTTTCATGTTTGTTTAACAAGGAAAGCAATACTAAAATTTTAAATTCCTGTATCCATACTGCTGCAGCAGTGCTCATTTGTAATCCAGTAGGCTTGCCTGGGAACTGCTGAAACAGTTGTAATAGCAGAAAGGAAAATAAATGGAGCCAGGTTTCCACCTGTAGCCATGGTGTTTGACCTTGCCACACATCTTACGGCAATGTGGACAGTGGGCCACCTTCTGGTCTGTGTGGTTTTAAGCAGATTGGACTTCTCTGTCAGACTCGATAGATGGTGTAAGCAATCAGTTTTCTTTTATCATGACCACCCTGGGCAAGAGAGCTCAGAGTGCAGCTCTCACAGTTCAACTGCTGAGCAGTTGCAAAAATCTGACAGGAGCCAAAACAACTCCTGCTTTTGTAGTCATGGCACTTGCTGGACTGTGGAGATCCTGGCAGAACTTAAGTATCAAAAGAAACCTTTTAGACTAGAAAATAACAATAGGAAAATGTGCATTCATAGATCAATAACTTTATTACTTTATTGTGAATAAATATGGGGATTGCCAAGCATAGCATCAGGCGTAGATTGGAACAGATGTTTAAAATCATCTTGGAACAAGAGTTAATGGAATAAAATATTACAAAGGAATGTATCAGTAAAGGTCTGCTGGAGGAGCACTCTTAGAGAAGGTTCCCATTATCGTAATAGATCAGATTGTAAAGTATACCCATTTAAAGGAAAAGTAGTTGTGGAAAATGCAAAAACCAGTGGCTAATGCAGTTAGTTCCAGTTATTGTTATTTGTGGTCATAGACTGGAGGATCATTATTTGATGGTACCTGATTTTGAGCTGCTCCCCCCTTACCAAAAGGTTATTCCATACCATTTGGCATCACGATGAGCATATAAATCTGGGGAAAGAAGGAGGAATGGGGGGGAAGTTCCCAAGGAACATTTGAGAATCTGGAGAGAGACACCTATTTATGTTCTGGAGTGATCATTAGAAAGTATTTTGTGAAGTCTTTGCAAAGCATATATACATGCTTTTGTTTCATTTCATGCTTGCTGAGATACCAGATTTTGCTTTTTATGTTTAGGGTTTCTTGTACAGATTTAATTACTTGTGTTTAACACTGTTGTATCCTATGTGAAACTAGAGAAAATTTTTATGGAGATCATAAATATAAAAGGAAAGCAGACTGACTCTCATGATGTTAATGTGTTCCCTTTCAGAGATAAATAGATAGAGAAGGAGGATAAGCAAAAGGAAGAACTGTCTCTGTATCCAAAAGCATTGGGCTAGGATTGAGAGCTTCCGGGCTCAGTTCCTGGCTTTGCTACAGACATCCTTTATGACCTTGCACAGAGTCACTCAAAGCTCTTTGTGCCTCTGTTTCCCATCTGCAGATATGACTGATAGTACTTTCTTTGTTTGACTCACTATTTAGACTCTATGCTCTCCAGGGCAGACATTGACTTTTTTAAAATACTGGATGTATCCATGGTTGTTTTACAATGGTTCCACAGTCTCAGTTGAGGTCAGTACATCCTGCTGCTAACTCTAAATCATTGACTTCCACATTACTGGAGAACTGTTCATAATCCATTTCCTGTCCTGAAGATGGTGCAATGCTTAGTGTCACGTTGTTACGAGGATTTAATTTTGTTTGGATGTTTAATAGGAAATCACATGAATACCTCAGTGAGGAAAAGCCAGACACTTGAAACATCTGTGGAAGTGGAAATTTGCATCTGACTGGCACACTGGTATGTAGATTTCAGTGTGTTTTGAAAACAATAAGAAGAGAATATATAGTGTAAATTGTGTTGGTAATGCAGAAATGTTTACTTCAATACTTTGAACCTGCATAGTTATCTTGAACCTGCCAATTAACATTAATCTGCTTGATAAAATAGCTCTCAACCTAGTGTAATACCTTTTTTTTAGAAAACAATTAGATTTTGAAGTAATGTGATCTATAAAATAAAGACATCCACGTTATGTACACGTGATACTGAAATCTGAAATCCATCTTAAATTTGTTTACAAGCTTTTTTTTGTCTTCATGTAGAAGAGAGGGCTGTCTCTATTTCCCTTCATTTTCCAGTTTAATATTCCTCCATTTATGTAGATTTGTTTAAAACCACCTACATGAAATAAAATGGTGTCTTTTTTTTCCTCCACTTTAATGTGGCCAGTGAGTTGCTCTACTCAAAAAGCTTTGATCATTCAGAATATTTAACCTTCTGCATAAAAGGGAAGTCTCAAGCCCTTGCTTTTAATGGGCTTGTGAAGGGAAGCCGTTCATTTTAGAGAGAATAAAAGTACTTGAATTTTTTCTCATATTACCAAAGAAAATCAAATACCAATAAGATTGCTTTATATAGGTGATCCAGGATCTGGTTAGAAAGGTCAGTCAGTAGTGCTGTTGCTGTGTTTCTCTGTGCATAGTGTCTGGCTTTCTGCAGTGCATTTGGTGGCTTAATAGGCATCATGTATGGTACAAAGAGCTGGTTGGGATGGGGTCAGCTAGAAATCTTTCTTCTCCCCTCTCCTTTAACTGAGTGAAATGGTTTTTAATTGAACTCCAATGTTTAGTGCATGGATAGGAGCTGCAGAAAACAGAAAGCCTTAACTGCAGCTGTGATAATAAAACTGGAAACTTGTTATGATCAGTTGTTTGTCTTCCTTTTGGTGAACTTCCCCTTGCAGTGCATTTGGCCTTCTCCTTATGATATGCTTAACACCTTCCTTGGTCTTTTCTTTGGCTCCATTGTTGTCCTTCATATTCAAATGATCTCCTGCCTCTGATCTTACTGTACTACTTCCAAGAAAAAGAAAACCTAAGTTTTCTTACCGCTTGTGTCCCATTTGTCCATGACTGTGTCAGACATAAGGAACAAAAAATAAACAATAAAAAAAAAATTCTTTCTATTGAGGTATATGGACTACATACAGTCTTGTAGACTAAAATCTGCCAAATACATGAAGAGCCTAAAGTATAAGTTAATATTACTGTTTTGCCCAGCCTCCTGGGATTACTCTTCTTCTGTGCTTTTTCTTTTTTTTTTCTTCTCCTTTAAATCACTGACTTTATCTACATCCTAGTGTGGGCAAGAATGTGCCTCAGTAATTAAAGCTGAAATATCATCTGGTCAGTCCTATTCATGCATACACCTCGCCTTTACAGAGGAAAAGTGTGCATCTGTTAAACCTCATTTCCTGCCAGATCCCTCTGTGTTAGACAGAAATACTCATCTTGGAAAATCAACAGTGAATTCTTGGGTCAGTTGAACTAGATCAAATCCTGTTCTTTTCACATCACTAAATCAGAGTCTCTTTGGAGAGCAGGTTTTTTTTGGACTGAGAATTACTACTTTGAGGTGAGCTGGATTAATCTTAGAAAGCAAGTGGCCCTCAGTTGGGAGAGTTACACATCCAAGTGCTCTTTTCTGCAGTCCTTATCTTTCTTAGGTATAGAGGGGAAGGTGACTGTACTGTCCTCTGACTGGCAGACTGAACACTGGGATTTATCCTGCTTAGAACTTTGCTGCTCTGAGCATGCCACTTACCCCTTTCTCATAGATATTGACATGCAGTTTGGGTGCAGAACCCGAGCTGGTCAGCACAGAGGCAATTGGTTAAGTCTGTTTTCACATTTGCATCCTCTAAAATATCAGGAAATCGTTGGGACTCAGAAAGATGCTCTGGAGATAAGGGAAATCACTCCAAAGAGAGAAACTGAGTCCAGTATTTTGAAATCTTTAGACGTGTAATGCTTATATACATATTTTTAAAATCTCAACGTTTCATGGAAACCTACGGATTTGGATTCTCCAGTTGAAGGAAAACTGAAACACAGAAGTGAATGTTTCATTTACAGACACTGTTACCAAAGTGTCTCAGAATCTGAGCCTGCTAGGCACCCTAAAGTCAACTGTGGTGCATGGGAGCAATCTGCTATACCCTTAGAAGCTTTGGGTTGTGACTCTCAGTTTACACTTGTGGCACTCAAGTATGTGATTTATTGCCTAAGTTAAGTTTTTGTAGTTTAAGAGTATAAACACTTTAGAATTTTAAGTTAATTTCTTGTCTAAGTCTTTGTTCCCGTCTTATTCGGTTCTTGATTAATCCCCTCTGCCTTCCCACCCCACCCCAGCATAAGCACTTAAATTTTCAAGTATTAGGAAGCCAGAACCTGCGAGGATGTCTCTGATCTCCTGCAAATGCGGACAGGATTCTCTTGTGCACCATCCCTCTCACACAGTAATTCTGTTTGAAATATTGTTGATATGCTTGGCCTTGTACATCTAATTTTTTGAATATGGTGTGGATTTCTGTTTGAGTTTTTTTTGCTTGTTTTTAATTGAACTAAAAGTCTTTCTATTGTTCTTGATTTTTCAGAGTCAAGTATATATACTCCATTTTTATGTTCTGTAAATGTACAAAGTATAATTTTAGAGTTTCTAGCTGGGAAGTAGGCTATTAATCATAAATGCATTTTGATCAAAGGTAAGCATTTCAGTGTTGTTTAAATATTAATATAGATAGCATTCTCCTCCTCTCTGAAGTGAAGGACTGCTGCCAGTGCTGTTCAAAAGATAAGCCTGGCATTAAGTGTCCTGTTGGACTTTGTAACACCTGAAGTACTCCTCAGTCTTTAGTATTTCTTTGTTAATAAAACTGATTTTATTTCATGGCATTAGTGTTGCAGAAAGATGAGGTAACTCTGCTTTCCTTTTCTTGTAAAGGAAAGATGTGCATATTGCCTCTCTTGACTTGCTCTTTTCAGCATCTAAGGTTTCAAAATATCCATGTGCTTTGAAAGCTTTTTAAAGAACTGAACCACTGTTTTACCTTGTGTGAACCATAGTTCTACAAGACAAGCTTTTGAAAAGCTCTGATTAGAGACAAAAGTACTCATTTCCACCAGACTTTGAAGCTGCTGAACTCAAGAGAAGGAATGTAGTCTTACTTGCACAGAGGTGGCAGAACATCAATACTGAATAATTTGAAACACGTCTCTTCAATTGTTCCTTTTTGGTGTGCGATCGTAGCCCTTTAGGTTATAGTGTTTATTTTATTTATATTTTAAAAAAAAAGTAAGAATGAAGTGCTTCTGACTTTGAAAAGTGTTAAAATGAAAAATAGTCAAAGATAATCAGATGACGATTTAAGTTGACATATATAGGGCATAGCTGTTCTAGAAGCTTATTTTTAAAAAATTCTGTAAAGTTGAGTTCACTGCACTGTGGTAATGTGCCCTGAGCAGCGAAGAAGCTTTTATTCTGAAGCTGAGAGCATGCTAAAGGAGGATCAGTGTCTCATGGACCTTCACTTGTTCGTGTGTGCCAGTGCCCTTCTATCTCACATGGTCATTCTTATGAGCTAGATAAAGACAGGAGACTCTTATCCACACTAGCAGACTTAAGCCATTTTCAAAACCTGTTCAAAATAACAGAGTTTTAAATCCATAGCCTTATTAAGTTAACAAGCCTTCAGCCTTGCCACCAGGTTCTGTAATCCTCTTAGGTCTTGGTACTAAGCAGGGCAGGGATAGTCAATAAGCAGATGAACAGATAATCTTTCAGAAGTCTGATCTTAAAGTTGAGAAGTGCTGATCTGAATTTCCATTCACTATATGCACTACCCCAGTACTTACAACTTGAGGAAAAAGTTGAAATGACTATCTCTTTGTTTGGGAGGAGGAGGAGCAAATAAAAGAATTTTTTTTTAAAAAAAGCATTAATTCCAAGTTTGCAACCCAATAAAATTAGGTTAAATTTAAAATATTGAATGAAGTAGGTAAAAATAACAGTTTGTTTCCTTTCTATTGTGCATATGTAGATAAAAATATTCTCATAGTTGTTTCTCAAGCTATTCTTGCAGATCTTTCAGGTAATCAAGAATCTATGGACTGGAATTTAAAGACCACAAATAACATTATGCCAGTAATGTGGCCTTGGCCACCACTGTAGTCTGGGTGTTGCTTCTGTTCAGTTTTGGCTCATCTAACATTACTGAGCTTAAGCTGTGTCTATCTCCTGGGCATAACTCCTGAGGTAGTAGAGTTGGAGGAATTAAAAAGAAACCATATGTAGTGGAAGAATTCAGCCTAACAGGAGAATTCCTGCCAGACATGTTCACACAGCACCAGAGTAGGAGCAGAGGAAGTGGATTATAGAATCATTAATATTGGAAAAATCCTCCAAGATCATCAAGTGAAACTTTTGGCTGAATATCACTATGACCGCTAAACCATATCATGAAGTGCCACATCTAATTGTTTTTTGAACGCTTCCAGGGATGGTGATTCTACCACTTCCCTGGGCAACTTATTCCAATGTAGGACTCAAACCAGGTCCAGGAGATGGGAAGGGTGACCCTGTGTTTGTAGAGGATGGCAGAAGATCTGAGCACACATCTAACCTTGAGGCATGAAAACAGTCACTTATCTCATTGAAAGACTGGAAGAAGGCCTCTGGGAGGAGATGGCTGAAAAGCAGAGAAACTTCGGTACTGATGGGTGATAAACGCCCAAATGGTCAAGTAATAAGTGGGAAGAGGGACAATGATGTTGAAAGAGAGCAAACTCTGGTAGCAGGCTTGTAACATAGCAATAGACCAATTAGATAAAATACTACAGAGGAAATAGGATTAAGCAAATGACTCCTGGCTCACTGGAATGGAATTACAGACTTGGTGAGGGGGAAGTGCTGCAGGGGCAAGCTGAAGAAGTAGCTTGATGTTTGAGGAAGGTTTTGGAGAGCATCAAAATAGAAAAGTTGCTATGGAGGTGTTGGCTAGACAAGAGGTGAGAAAGAAATGTAAGTGTATTGACTCACATGCCATCTTGTTTTCTTCAGTATGTGTGTATTTGAATACTGTGTATTTTATTTTTCATTACTTATTTTGTGATAGTGTGTCATGTGACATTTAGATTAATACAGTTCTAAAATGGTCAAAGAACGTTCTTTCAGAACTGTGAGGATTACTTCTGGCATATCTCTCAAGCACTTTGAGATTCTTCACCAGATTCTTAAAACGTCTGTTTTATTACTAATACATTATTAATTATACAATATTACTATACATTATTAATAATGTATTCTCCTTGTTCTTACAGAACCAATAAAGCTACAAATTCTGTGTTTCATTAAATAAATTAAAAAAGAATATAGGGAAAGGGCAGCTAGTGTCCTAGGCATTGCTGGGAAATTGAAAAAGATTCTTAAAGAAGGAAGTAAAAATAAGCATAATCTGTGACTGTTTTGATTTGATGGCATTTTCTTTCATCTTGCTTCCATGTTTTCTCAGTCTTTTGTTTATTCTTTCAATTAGTAAAATTGAAAATTTCCTTACTGAAAATAAGGATTTAAACATCATACTAGCATTACAGAGCATGGTCGCAGTCTATTCTTTTGAATTCAGTCATGATGGTAAGAAGGGATTTTATGGTACATGTTCTCTAAGAAAAATATTTTCAGTATCTTTTCAATCTGTTGGAGCATCTCACCTTTCTGTAATACCATTAAAAGAACTATCTTTCCAGAACTATGGTTCGAAAATACATTGTTTTTGTTCTGTAAGGGAGATTTTGTTTACTTTTACTGTAACTAATAAGGGAATTGGTTTTTCAGTGCAGAAATAGAATGACTAGTAGGCTGTTTCTGGAAATGGGTTCCCAAAGTAGTTTAAAATTTCAATAAATGTCTACCTTCTCATACTGAAACCTCTGAACCCAGAAAAAAACATAAGGGTCAAGGAAAACTTGTTTCTGACTTCAGCTCTGGTTGTGGGATTATGTTCTTTTCTCAGGAAATAATTCTTTTCCCTATATTCAATTCAGAATTGTGTTGCTTACAATGGGGAGCTGATGTCATTTATGCTTTTGTATTTGTTTTTTATCACCCTACCATTTAATGGAACAGCATGAAAGACATCAAAATTAATTTTAAATGGCATAGAAGAGAAACTGATTATCCTCTGCAGTCCATACACAGGTGCTGTGCGTTTTTTCTGTTTAAAAATAAAATATTAAATGCTACGTCTTAAGCAGTTAAATAAGGAATATTCATAATTGCATTTGTAGTGTTTGATAGGGAGGGTTTTGGATTTTTTAAAAGTATAATACTTGTTTCAAATTTTCTGAGTTTACACTAAAAAAATCCAAGGAAGTTTGGGGTATGAGTTAAACTAGTTCAACTGTCAGGAAGTGTTTATTCCTTTTTTTTTTTCCCATGCAGCAATCAGAATTTTATGTAAAAAGTGCCATTTTTAAAATATTTTCTGAGTAAAACTTTATGTAATGTGGTATCCATATTCCTTTTAGAGATTTTGGAATGTCTGCAGTTAGGCTCTACCACACAGTTCCTTATATTTGATGTTGTTGGGAGTTACATGAGTTACAGAGATAAATTGGTCGATGAAGTTTATGCCCCTTTTCTTGGGGTTTGTAGGCTGTGGTTGCCTAGGTGGGTGTATATTTTTGTCTATGGTGTACTGCTCAGTTCACAAGTAAGAGCTTATATTACAAATGGTTGAAAAAGAAATAAAATTATTTTAGAGACAGTTTTGTACTTGCAGTCATGGAAGATACAGACTTAAAATATTCAGAGGTACAGTCCTTGGAAGAAACCTCTGAATGTATGAAATTTTTCATTTTCTTACAAGGGATTTCAGTGCTGCTTCATTTAGATAGTCAGATTGGAGCCCAGTTGCACAGACCCAGATTGAAGTTCAAGGTAATTTATCTGAATCAAATCACACACTAACTTGGTCATTGTAGTTAGGCATGTCTTACAGCTCAAAACACCTTTTAGGTCAGTATGCCGTAACCACAGCACAGCCTCACCTATAGTAAATGCAAAACAAAGTATTCCAGTATTCCACATTGTGTGTTTCAAGCAAACCATCAAGTTGTTGCTTTCAGGAATTAGTAAGTTTTGTGTGCATAAGATACCTTACGATGTTGGAGAAATGCTGTTTGTGCACAAACAGATGGCTGCAGTTTCATTGAGGAAATCATTGTGCTCTCTCTTCTAACTTCTGCTATTTGCACTGTAACATTTGCACCCCCCATCTTCCTGGGAACAGCATCTAATTCTTGGGAAGTCAAGTACCTCTGGTGCTCAAAGCTAGAACATTAGTAAGAATTTTTAAGATTTCATGTAAACTAAAATCAAGTTATGCACTAGTTTTCTAGACTTGAATGCATAAATATGTTTGAAAACAGAGACTGATATTCTTTCCACATGTTTAGTTTTTGGAAAAGAGGCAGAGGCAATGAAATTTTTGTGAGAGTGTGGCTTTTTTAACTTAAGGAAAACCCTTTGCTTTTGCAAAAGAAGACCGAACTTGGCACAAAGTTGATGGGGCTTTGTCAGTACCATAGAGCTCTGGTTTTGGGTGTGGATTCCAATTATTGAAGTTTAGGCTGAACATAGATTAGATGCCAAATTGTGCTTTATTTTTGGAGAAGGTAGTTGATTTTTATAGGATAAATTAATTTGAATGCCTTAATAGTGGTACTTGGTGGATGAAATAATGTTTGATTTGTTCTGTGTTTTGAAACAAGAATACTTTTTTGCAGATTTCTTTGGTCTGTTCAGCATATAAAATTTAATGGATGAAATCTGTCCAAAGTGGTCTTATGTAAACAGTCACTATGTTTATGTTTTTCAGGATCTTGTAGCTATAGAAATAAAATTGCAGTTTTGAACTTTGCTATGAAAATATACATTGGAAAATATTCTCTTGGAATACAGAGGAGTGTTAATGTCTTCCATAAAAACAGATCTGGTAAAAATCAGTAAGTGCAGTAGATATCCTTCATTAGAGGGACGCTAGTGTTCATTTGGTAGCTGAAGCAATAAAGCTGCTGCTAAAGGCACCCATCAGCAGAATAAATCTGGAACAGGGAGTACTACTCTATGAAGACTGATAAAACTGACCATAAAAGCAGAACTGGGTCACTGGTGCATGCCTGAAGAAAAAATGGAATTTTTGAGAAAGTGTTAACAAGAAGGAAGAAATGCATCAGCTTTGCATGAACGATCAAGGGAACAGATGACGCTCTAGGGAGCACATAATTTCTGATAGCACCAACAAATTGCAAGGGATGCTGTTTCTTAGTCATGTTGGTTTTGGATAAAATAATGATTTTATGAATATTCTTGGTAAATATTCCTTTGAATTTCATTTTGTCTTTCTAATGAAGGTGAGTCAGCAAGGACCTGGGAATGCTGGCTAGCTGTTTAGGTTGAGGGCTAAATGATATTTTGTACTTTATCTCTCTGATTTTTGTTTGTCTTTGCACGCAATGTTTTCAAAAAGCATTGAAAAAATGGATATAGAAGTCCCATGTTTTCTCTATTTTGTCATTTTGTCGGTATGCATTAAATCTGCCTTAAGTGAATCTCCTTAATTAAGGTAAGTCAGCCTTTGGTTCAGTATTTAATGTGCTGTGAAGATTGGTACCAGTGATTGTAGTGGCTTAATCATGTAGTCTTTTGGCCCCCTTTCTAAAGGAGAATGACTGAAGTTGTTCCACTCTGTGAAAAAATAAAATTCACTGGAAAAAGGATTAAAATGCAACTGTTCACATCCCAGGCGGGTGCTGGGGTCATTGAGCCAGAGAATTGTTTTGTCATCACTTTCAGTGCTCCAATAGAGGTTAGGGGAAATCCATGCCAAGACGTCTGTGGTTTGGTGGTTAGATCTCTTGCCATGTTGGGTCATGTATTGCAGGTATGAATGATGCTTTTTATGGAAATAGAACCTTTTTTCTTTTTTTATTTTCCTTAATCTCCTTGGTTGTACCCACAGTGAAAAATTTGATGAGATAAAATAATTGATTGCATATTTTGTCTAGAAAGCACTTAATTAACCATGGCTCAAAGTGTGGTTTTCCTCTACTTTTTGACTGTCAGATGGGGAACATAACATTTGTTGTTTGTGTTTGCTTAGTTGTGATATTTCTCTTCTCATTTTCCTCATGTAAAGATGAGATTAATTTAGGAGAAAATTCTTTGTTTCTGACTTCTGTTTTTAATGAGAAAATAGTATCTCTTGGGATAAGCTTTCAGATGGTGGAGCATTATTGTTTTGAAAGAAACTAATATTTGGTAAATAATAAATTAAGGGTTTTTTTTACAGGTCAAATTGCTTATAAAATGGTAGCATTAGAGGCATACATAACTTAGAATATTATGTTTCAGATACGCTGTGTCTGTGATCCTGTGGGAATTATGTGACTGCTCTTGAATTTGAAGGAGAAAACAAATCTTAGTTTTATTCCCTTAGAAATACTAATATCAAAGTACATTGAGATGTGTGTGGACTTCAGTTTTCATATGACCTTGCACACTGTATCTAGCCTTTTTCCTATTCAAGTAGGTTCTTTCTAGGTGGTAGAAAAAGAAAAAAAAAGATTAAATTTTGTGTGCTTTATGTTACTGCACAAAGTGTTTGAAAGCTTAGTAGTAAATCTGTACTTGAGAAGAATCACTGAGCAGTGTAATATTACTTTGTTTCTTTTTTGAAAAAGTAGAGTAGTACCTCACTCTTCTACCTCCAAGGGGAGAGGCTCTACAAACGTAGTATTATTGAGAAGTACAAGTACATACTCATCATGGCTCTAGATGAAGAATAACTGTTCTACTTGATGCATGCAGATGAGGGAATAAAAGGGCCTGTAATGGGCCGTATAAAATATTGGCACTAGAAAGCTGAACTACTGGTGTGTGGAAACCATCCCTTTGTTCCCTTTGCACTTTACTCAGTGCAATACTTCAAATAAAATGGAAAACCAGGGTTTTCATGGGTGTATTTTATTGCTTGCTTTCTACTTTGTTATTTATCACTTGATTATTTTTTATTTCTGTGAATTTTTTTTGTATTGCTTGAGTTTATGTATTTTTAATCTCTTGTAATCAGGGTACATCAGTAATGATTGTCTTAATGTAGCTATAATGATTTTTAAACTTATGGCTTTGTTGCAATTTCTGTTGGTGTGAACCATTTAGTATAATTTAGAGGTTAGAAATATGGTCACCCAGCAGAGTGTGCACAGAAAGGACTGCTGGAGTGGCTTGGCACTCTCTGGTCTAATCTACTCAGGGATAATTAGTACAAGCATTAGAGATAGTTCCAGCCAGGCAGCATTAACACAAAATCTCTAAGGAACCTCTTGTGTCTAGTTTTGTTTCAATTAGTATTGGCAGTGCTGGGAGCAGAGGAGAGCACTGCCAAGGTTATTACCAGTGTATGGCCCAGCCTGTTCTTGGCTGGAGATGGAACCCAAAACACTGGAGTCTAGCTTACATCACTGCTCTGCTTTGGATGTTGCTTAGTCCAAGGCTGGCAAAATTAGGAGAAATTCTTATTCCAAGTGACATTGTGCTGGAAGCTTCTCTGAAGTGAATCATCCTTGAGTAGACAAGACTGTTAAATGCTAAGCATATCCACCCGCATTTTCCTGTGTGTGCTTCCAGTGCTTGGATTTTCCAGTTTGTAACGATAATGTTGCAATGAAATGTGCCACCAAGGCACATCAGAGCTGCTCTCACTGTCAAAAACTAAATTTAGCCTCCGGCATTTTAACAGTAAAAATAAGCTCTTCATCTATATCTTAAGCTAATATGTTGCTGAGATGAGAAAGATCTGTTAATATGTGGTAGCCTTTGTGAGTGTAGACTTAATCATAGTAGATTTAATGATAAGGTTTATTAATGGAATCTTCGCCTCACACTTGCTCTTGTTGAAATTCAGTGTGCTTTCAATGACAATTATTTGTGAGATCTTAATTTAAATGCTAGTTTCTGAAACTAATTTTAGGCATATTGTTTGCAGCAGGTAGTGTATGTATCCCGTAACACTCTTCTGCAGAAACCTGTTTTTACCATTGGTTGGGCAACATCAAATTTTTTCTCTCGGACCCAATTATGTTTATATTCTTACTCTCTTTTGCTGGACTGGCAAAGACTTGAGTGTTGAGATGCTTGATCCTGCAGCTTTGATCACATACATGAACAATGATTTTGGTTTCCCAATGACCGGTATGCCACAGGGATCCACTGCAGGTAGCCAATAGGTACCTCTGAAGAATAGTAAATGTCTGAAATCCTGCATCTTCACAGCTGAGTGAGACTAATCCTGAACTGCAGAAGACTAGTTCTGGTATTCATAGTATGAAATCCTTTCTAGAGCGAAATGGTTACTTTGAGGGTTCCTTCAAAAGCTGCTT
The DNA here is from genome assembly GCA_013398615.1 of Brachypodius melanocephalos. Classification (NCBI taxonomy): domain Eukaryota; kingdom Metazoa; phylum Chordata; class Aves; order Passeriformes; family Pycnonotidae; genus Brachypodius; species Brachypodius melanocephalos. The sequence goes on from VZSR01003049.1 coordinate 16,368,803, forward strand.
TTTCTTCAAAAATAAAAAAAACTCTGCTTAAAATTGGACAGTCAAATAAAATAACAACAGCAAAACCCCCTACCCAGTATTTCAGTGTCTTGAGTGCTTCCAAAAATACATAGGCCTTTTATTCTCAGGATATTGGGCTCCAGACTCTTCAGCTCTTGATTGTGGGAAGTGGACACTATCCACCCAGCTACAAGCTGAAGAGCTGTAAGTCACCTCTGCTCTAGTGCAGGCCATGCCAGAAAAAGAAAAACACTTATTTGAGTCAATTGCAAAAGGTTAGTAGAAAACAAAGAGGGAGTAAAACAACTACCAGGGCTAGTATGCACCTCTGATTCAAGATCAGCTACATTTAGTATTATTTTACAACAGATGCCTCCAAATCAGCATGGTGTTTTTTTCTCCTTAATTTCTCAAAGGTGAAATTGCTTTAAATGCTCAATATGGTGAACATTGTAAGTGCCACTGGTGGCAGTATGCTAAAATTATGATATAATAGAATTGAAATAGATATAAAATAAGTAAAAAGTGAATTTTTAATCAGGCACAAAAGCCTTTAGCCAAATCAAAAGATCATCTGTAGACTGAGTAGTAATGGTAGGTTAAATGTTTCCAAAATTCCCTGTATATTAAGGAAGTTTTGACTCCCAATAAGAGAATTGTTTTTGTTGGAGTTTGAAAATTTTGAGCTTTTTATTTTTCTTACTTCTTAAAAGGCATCTCAGTGACCTTAGAGGGCCCAATTTTAAGAAAACAAATTTTCAATGGATGGCTGTCGGTACTTAGATTAACCTGGATTTCTCAAATGAAGATCAATCTATTTCATTAACTTAAAGAGAAGGTGGAATGGAAAGAACTGTCAGCGTGCTGGCTGATGAACAAATCAGTGCCGTGTGGCACTTTAGGTTCCCGTACCATCTTACTATTTTTTAAAGATAATTTGTATTTGCTTTCAGTATTGTGTTTGTATTCCAAAAGAATTTGTAATTTCAATACTCAAAATTGATTTAAGATTCCTTTACTATAAACCTTTTAAACTCAGTACTGGATAGTATCAAATAATGTCAGGTTAAATGTTCATTGATAGATGTGGAAGAGAAATCTTTCTTTTATGAAAACATGATGCATCAGACGGAGAGCTTAGGATTCCAAGCTACTGTAGAAATTGCTTCTTTTAGTAATATTTCTGACTCTCAGATTATTTTGGATTTACTGGGACAGAAGCAATGAGCTGTCCTGTAGTTCCTGCCCCTAAATTATTTTGGAGTATGGCAGTGATTGATGAGGCAAATGGCTGCATTCATCTTGAATGGACTAGTCTTATTTATAAATTAATATGTTGATGAAGAAGGCTGTAAAATAGGTATAATTGTAGTCTTCAGTGGTATAAGGAAATAATAAGGAAAGAACCACTGGATCCTTCAAGATTTCAGGTCAATACATAATTTAAACATGGCTTTTAAAAGTGTGTAACTTTAGTAGTAGTGGGAAAGTATTAAGTACTAATTTCTGTTTTGGCAAAATGAGTGTTTCATACTTTCTGTAAGTGTGTAATTATATGAAGTGAAGATACTGAAAATTAGTTTCAGTGTACACATTCCAGAAACAACTGTGAAAAAGGCAAATTAATTATTATCAAGTAAGAATTTTTTAGTTTCTTAATAGTCATTCACTTGGTGGATAAACTTATAGCAAGTTATATTTCTTTATAAAAGAGGTGATGCAAATGTTTATAGGTTTTTGTGGAGAAGAGTGACAACAAATAATCTTTTATTAGTTTTCCCCATTTTTTCTTGATTTTTTTTTTTTCTTGCCGTTGAAGTCTGAGTCCTTAGTGGAAAGATTATATTATGATACAAAAATACTTTCTGAAATATATTCAGTGAATTGGATTACCATTTAGATTCTATTTCCGGCAGATGGGGAGTTGTACATTCTCTACATGTACATTTGAGTGGATCAAGGAGAGGTAGATGGAATCTGATTCACAACCCTGTCTCCTGTAGTCATGATGCATTTTACACAGCACTCATTTGTTTTTGCCTTCTCTGCTAGTTTCTTACCAGAGTGGCTTATCCTACTGTCCATTGCAATAAAAGTGTAGCAAGCTGTGAAAATAACATGTTTTCAGAGGTAGGATGACACTTGTTTCCTTTCAAACAAATAATAGGTTTTTCACTTCAGCCTGTACGTGAAGATGGAGGCACAGCAACACAATCAGTATGCTACTATATTTAGTAACCATTGTATTCATACATTCATAAATATTGATTGGTGTATTATGTGTTCAGCTAGTGTTACATACAAGGTACCTCTGATGAATTCATACTTTTTAAGAGAACCAAAATAAGCATACAACAATGGGTAGAAAGAGTCAACTCCAGCTGAATTTGCTGAAAGACATGAGCTTGTATCACTATTCTAGACCAAACATCGAAGTATTCTTTCGGTTCAGGTTCCTATGGTCAAGCCCAGCCATATGAAAATATCACAGAATGTGAATTTGAAAATTTTCAATATTGCAAGAGAGAGTATTCTCAGTAAGCTGTGGATTTTTTTTCTTTTGTAATTCTTTGTAGGCTTGGGTGGAGTTGGACATTATGGGAAAGAAGGAAGGACTGGAAGCGCTTAGAAAAAAACTGAAATTTACAGGATGAATTCAGAAACCTTCATTTTTTGCCCTTGGTAATAAAGTGCATTAATGAAAGCTGTCTTGTGGTTATGACTGTAAGCTACTGTTAAGTTCCAGCTCTTAAGCTGAATATATGACATTGGGCAGATCACTTTGTGTGCTGAGTCATGGTTTTTGATAGGTTTATCTGTAGCAATTCCAACTGTTATAACTCCTCTCTTCTGCTGAAGGTTACTGATAAAGTCAGTTTAGGCTAATGGGCAGGTTATGAACTGTGCCTGCTGATGAACGAGCATAGTGGGGTTTTTCCTATTGTCCTTGCCAAACGGACTATAATCTTCAGCAGGAAAGTGGAGTAGAAAATAGAAGCAATAACATTTTAGGTGCTGTAGTAATGTCTTCCAGAGAGCTTGAATTGGTCTTTAGTTCTTGATCTGTGAAATTAATATAACAATATCTTTTTACCTTTTTTTTTTTAAAGTTCACTGCTTATTTACTTTGTACCTAAGATTAAGGAGAGTCAGAAATCATCTTGTGCTACATTTAGATATTGGAATGAAGAAGCATCCATGTACCCTTAAAGAGAAATAATGCATTTCTCTAGCTTGTGCAACTAGATATCTCAGTTGTAATTTACAGAAAGCATGCCAAAGCAATTTATTTTTCATTTATTAGATACATTAAATATGATTTATTTCATGCTAAACTTTTAGCAAAAAATTACTCCACCTGAAACAAGGATTAAAAGTAGTACTGTTTTACACAAGCAGGTATTTATTTATTTATGATCAGGGGGCTGAATGGCCTTTCTTGTAAAAACAAGCCAAGAGAATTGTAGTTGTTCAGTCAGAAGAAGAGATGGCTCCATGGAGACCTTAGAGCAACCTTCCAGTACCTGAAGGGAGCCTACAAGAGAGCTGGAGAGGGACTTCTTACAAGGATGTGGAGTGATAGGACATGGGGGAATGGCTTCAAACTGGAAGAGGGTCAATTTACATTAGATATTAGGAAGAAATTATCTACTGTGAGGGTGGTGAGACACTGGAACAGGTTGCCCAGAAAAGCTGTAGGCGACCCAGCACTGGAAGTGTTCAGGGACAGGTTGGGATGGGACTTTGAGCAATCTGGTCTAGTGAAAGGTGTCCCTGCCCATGGCAGAGGAGTTGTAGGTAAATTATCTTGAAGGCCTCTTCTAACCCAAACCATTCTATGATTCTGTGGTTTCTTATGGAAATTACAGATTACTGATTTCAGTAGTGGGCTTGGATTGCTATGAGTTGGCTAGTAGTAGCAAACAGAGCTGGTTTTTGGATGTGATATTTCTAACTGTATTTTGAAGTCTAATTTGATTTTAAAGATTTTTTTTTAAAGTAGTGAGTGGAGCAGATCTGTATTGTATTTTCGTCTTTCTAGAAATCATGCATATCTCTTTTTTTTGATGAAATGAGCAGGTATAATTTGTATACTTACAAAACATTTGGTTTCCAACACATTTAGATCTTCTTTGTGGGCATGGTGAGAAATCTCAAACATGGAAGTACTGCATAGTGATGGTGTTTACACTAGAATATTGTGTGGTATTTTTAAAATTATATATGTTGCACTTGAACTCTGTAATACAAGAAATTAAGGTAGCTTACTCATAAATGAGTTAAGATCGTATCTGCACACTTGTTGAAATGGAAATCATACTGACGAAGTGGAATGAATAAAAATTTCCCAGTGGCAAACAGAATATTAAAAGAACACAGACAAGTCTTGGCAAAAGTGGTTACAAACTCCCTGTAGATTGCAATATAAATCAGATTTTTTTTAGCATAAACTAGATTACCTGTATAGTGTACTGTGTTTGTGATTTTTTTTCTTTTGAATTAATGTTTAAGTATTTCTATTATGCATTCAGTAAACAGAAAAATGGTCTTTTGCTTATTCTAGCTGTATGTATACAGCTTTAGTAATATGCAGTTGAGTATTCACTTCAGAAAGCTGTAATTAAACTAGCATAGAGTCTTGTCTTTAGCCTTTTTTATATGCAGTCCTTAATCCCTTGCATTATATGATTTTATAATACAGTTTTTAAAACCTTGGATACACGTGTTTCTGTTTGCTGAGATTGATAAAAGCTTGGAGAAGTAGATACTAAATCACTATAGAGCAGATACTAAATCACTACAGTGAGTTAAGTATAGTAACTATAGTTTCAACATTAGGTTTTCTATGCTATAATGCATATTAGAATAAAATCAAACTTCTGTTTAATTTCTTCATGTTTTTTAAAATTTTGTTGTATGAATTTCACTTCATAATGAATGTTTCCTAAGATGTGTGGTACAGGTTTCTTCTAACTTGTATGCTACCAGGTACATGAACAGGACTTTCTTCTTTTTAGTATGGTGCTTCTTTTGAAGTCTAGCTACCCTTGAATTGATTGTTAATAAGCATGATGTCCCCACAGAGCTCAATGCTTTACTTTGGACTAATTAGTGAAGTCTGAAGGCTAAGTGTAGAGAGTCTTATCCTGTGGAATAGAAAGAGTTGAAGTAACCAATGGTGTACATTAGCACACCAGTTGCAAAAATTCTGTAGTGTGATGTTTACTTAAATTCAGTGTGTATGCATCATTCAGAGTGTGATGTTAAACATCCTGGCAAATTTTGTTCAAGTGATCAGAGAAAGTGATCAGAGAAGTAGCATTATGTTCTGCTGCTATTAAGAGTCCCTACTGTTAGAATTCAGAGGTTTTGCTCTCCTTGTTTGAAGTCTATTAGCATCTCATGCTGTTATGAGTTACTATACTTATCTAAAATAGGAATAGAATAACATGTTTTGGGTTGCTGTAGGCAAATTTTGATACAGCAAATGTAAACCATGAACTGTGGCATCCAATATTTTTGTTTAAACTGAGGGCGTTTTTTAAGGTGATTTGCTACTTGAAATAAAGCCCCATAAAAATCAAAATGCACAAGTTTTTCAATGACTGCTACATTTGACTACATTTTTAAGGTAAAAATCCCTTTTAAATTAAGAAATTTAAATATTTAGAGGGGTTTTTTTTGTAAAATTCTTATTTTTATTGAAACATGGGAAAAATGTACGATCTATCATGTATGCATGATCCTATCATCTTGACCTTTAAAAGCAGACTTTTTTTGTACCTTTTGGGGACTCGTAGCAAAAAGGTTTAAAATATGTTGACTTTTTCAATTATTTTTTCAAGTTTCAATATTTTACAATATTGTATAGTGTGCTGTGTTTGTGATTTTTTTCTTCTTATTCAAAAATTTCAATATTTTACAATATTGTAAAATATTGTGACACAGTATATTTAATTTTTACTTCTCTGCAGTGTTTTACTTTAAAATAGTGCCTATTTTAGTAAAAGAGTAAGGCAAGCTGAAATTGATTTCATAATTTTCCAGTTCTTCTTTATTAGACATTCTTGTGGTTTTAGTTTACATTTGTCATCTGGTATTAGCCAGAAACCTTTCATTTTATGTAGTTAGAATAGATGGGACATTTTAATGAGAAAACTGTATAAATTGTCTATAGCTAATGCAGTTGAAAAATCGAGTGGTGTTTAAATCATGGTAAATATGATTGGAATTGCTGTTTGTATGATAGATGGTGCATAACTTACCTCACATGTTGAGTTGTACAGAGATGAATTTATACTAATTTTTTTAAGGACTAAGGTCTGTGCATATCTAATCCTAAATAAACATGTATGAACATAAAATTTAAGACCGTAATTGTAAAATGATTTTTTCCCCTATTAATCTGAAATAAAACCATGCCCTTAAATAGAGTGACTCACATTATTGTGTTCCAGCATCAAAATGCTGAACAGTTTTTCCAGAAAGAAAACTCACAGCAGAGCAGGTTTGTGTGCTGCCAGCAGCTGGGCTCTGGAGAAGACAGTCACTGTTAGGCTGTTGACTGCTTCTCCTCTGAAGTGGCTGGAGATTTTCACTGTTGCGTCTAAAAGATTAAAGCTACTCTTAACGTTGAATTTTGGTGAGTACGTGGGAGGCTATTTGAGTTTTTTCCCTGAAGACAGTAGTTCAAATACTCCTGCTGGAATGGGAATTGGTCCCCTTTTAACTCATGCTGTTATTTGTTGCCCTCTGATTGAAGAGTAAGATGGTAAATATTGCTCATCCCAGCAGGCAGCTGGAAGGCAGACAAGAGCATCTCTGCTAAACTGCCAAGGATTTCAGCCTGAGGAATGAGGAGCCAGCTGGCAAAGCGGTAAATGATTTGGGCTGATCTTTGCACTTACGCGTTTGCAGAAGTTGAGATGTTCTGAATTGAGGGATGGATTTCGGGAGGGTTCCTGTAAATCCTTATGTTAGGCAGGAACTGGCTATCACAGCTGTGTGAAACCCTCTCGCTGGCTACTGGCATGGTGACTGGCAGCTGGGTTATTAAGTGGGATTGAAAAAATCAGAAAAGTACAAACATGAAGAATGAAATACCATGTGCAACATATCAGCTATCCTTTTATAGGAGAGAGCTCTAGTTTTCCACAGTTGGGTGGGATGTGGAAGTAGTAACTGTTTGTGTGATTTGACACGATGTCGCGATGTTTCCAGTGGCAGCTTTCATTGCTTGGGGCTGTGAGCTCTGGGAGGCACGGAACTATAAATAAAAGGAAGTCTGGAAACAAAGACTTTATTTTTCTTGCTAGTGTGTAGCACCAGCATGGGAAGAAATAATCTGGTGAATTAAAAGGAGAAGAAATACTTTTTCCTGCAGGGTTGCTGGTTTACAGTGGATAGTTGTAATTTTGAATAATTTTAGTGTCACCCCAATTGTATCCTCTAGAAACCATTTTTGTTTTGGCACTGGTTTAAATTGTGCCTATCTCATTGGGTTAACTAATTTGTCAATGTACTGTTTATAATGTTCTGTATCATTTTTGTAACAGTGAGTTTTTGTAAATGTTTCCATGTAATGCTTATTTTTTAGAAGGATTATTTCAGCCACTTATTTTAAGCTTTGTATTCCCTCTTTATGTATTTCTGAAAGTTAGGTTTGATTGCCAAAATATATTTCAATATGTAGGGGTTCTAAAGTAGCTCAAAATTTTGCACTTTTGCAGCTTCCACTTTCCTGTAATCTTTGGATACTTTTGTGTTTCATTACCAGTATCTTTACTACTCCTAGGCAAAGAACTGTGGTCAAGGAAAATGTTATTATTCTGTATTGCTGACTGTGAAAATTACGTTCTTGTATAGTTGTTGAGGAAGTCAAGTCATTTGTCCCTAGGACTCTTAAATTGAAATTATTCTTTTCAGGTACTTTTTCAAAAGAAATTTTCAAAGAAACATACTGTACCTCTATATACGTGAGGAGTGATTATTAAAAAAAGTTCAGTCTCTTCTAATATTCAACTGCACAGGTGTGTTACAAAAGCAGGAGTTCTGTCTTTGTTCCTCCGTGTCTGTGTATCTGAAGAAGCAATAGCAACAGTGAGAACATGTTGTGAAAACTATTAGTGCTGATAAAGATTATGTCTCTCCTAAACAAATTCAGGTTTTCTAAGGAAAGGTGTGAGTATATGAAGATCACATATGGAAGGTTTGAGATGGGTGGGGGTGCAACCTCTTTTCCCTTACAACAGCATGATGAAATGCTGATGAAGACGTGGAAGCAATGAGAGAGAAGAGACAAGGAGGAAAAATAGAAATATCCTTAAATTTTGTATTTAATGTGGTAATTAATTGTGTCTACAGCAAGTTCACTAACTCCTTTTGGTAAACTTATGGGTAAAAACTCAGATTACATTGAAGTACAACATGAATATTTGTCTCTGGACATTCTCCCAGGTCTTAATGATTTCCTTTTAATTTTTTTTTCCTTTGGACAGAAACTGTGTATATGTTCTCTTTAAAAGAACAGAACAAAAGTGGCAGGAAAAAGTAAGGCAATAATGAGTTGCAAAGTGTTACAAAAGGATGAATAACATTCCTAAGGGAAACAAAGTAGGAGGGCAGGGCAAAGGTCATTTAAACGCTGGACAGTAGCAGCTATTGTCTGCTGGGAAAAATGAGGGCCAACAGAAAAGCATATTTTGTCTCAAGAGTCTGTATTCCTTGCAACAAATATTCAGAGAAAACAAAACAAAAGCTAACCTTCAGCATTCTCCAAAGTACTTCCTTCTATGTCTCAAAGCCTTCAATGCATCTGTAAAATAGAAGACCATTTCCAAGGAAATTAGTTGTACTTTGACTTGCATATGTTTGTTTATGTAATGCATTCAAAACATACATGTTTTGAGGCATCATAAGGAAAAATTGTAATATATTTTAATTTTCCTTTTTTTTTTCAGTGTCCAAAACATGATTCATCTTAAAATAACACAGTAGGTCATTATTGCAGAAAGCTGCTGTTCTGCTTTAATGTCAAGCTACTAATGAACAAGCTTGTGCCAAAATATGAATGGGTACTAGCACTTGTTCACCTAGAGAAGAATATTCTTCCTGGCTTCTGGTAACACTGGCTAACTAAACTGTAACATCACACTGCCGATTGGTTTTGGGAAACAGAAGAAGATATTAATTTTTTGTTGTTATGGATGTGATAAAATGCACAAAATCTGCCGTAGATTGGATTGTGACTACCGATGTAATAAGCAATCCCTAAGAGGAGGTTGTGTGAGCATTTTAAGTCATCACTTGTGATTTTAAAAAGCATTTTGCAAGCTCTAATAACATAGTCATTAACAGTGCATTAAATAATTTGGAAGTACTGATTACTTTTTCTTGGATTTCCTGACATAATTTGTGAGGTTTTTTGGAGTAACTGGAGGCCCACTGCACATCTGGAGATAGCTAATTTCTAATTCATAGATCCTTTGAAATGCTAATATAAAAACAGTATATAGGAAATAGCTAGGCTGATGGACATTAGCTTTTCCATTTCCAGTTGTCTGCCTCACATACTGTAATCCAAACTGTGAGTCAGGCTTCAAATTACTCTGTCAGAATGAGAAAGTATTTAGCACAATGAATTTAAATGGTGCATTTAGTAGTTTGGAGGATTTTTTTCTAATGTTAACTGTAGTAGTTTTCTGGAGTTTGTTGATTATTCAACACTGGAAAATACATTTGTGGAACATAGTTTTTTCAATAAAATTTGCTTTCAAGTAGGATATGGAGGATGACAGGAGAGATGTGCACTTTCAATTTTATAGCAATTACTCTTTTTGACAACTAGGAAGGGTCCACAGTTGAAGGCTTTAAGTCTTAGTGCTTCAACTTTAGGTTGCACCTGGGTTTTTACTGTTGAGAGTACAATAATGTATGTATGCCTGGTCATGGTGTTTGAATCACGTCTCAGTTACTCACATGAGGTAGTGGAGCTCTGTCCATCTTGAGGAAGGAACAAGTGAGATTGTCTGGGAAGGGGCAGCTAGAAAATAATCTCCCAAATATTTTCCATTCAGTAGAATCTGCATATTGCAGCTGGTTTCTCTGGGGCCAGATGTATTTATATGAGATTATCTACAGCTAACTAAAAATAAAAGTCTAAGGAGAGAACAGATGTTGTAAGTTTTAAGGCAAGGGACATTTGATATGTGCCCATGGGATATAAATGATGCTTTGTTCTAAAGATATGTGTTTCAGTTGCTTTATTCCTACAATTGCTTGTAAGCCTTCTTTCCTCTTTCTCCAAGGTATTTAAGTGGTAATTTAGCTGATCCACTCAGGTAGGCAGGGCCAGAAAATGCTGTGAACCACAAATGCTAAGAAGGGACTGGGGTTTTTTTTCCTGCAAAATCCAATACTTTCATCTCTTTCCATTGTCAAAGAAGATTGAGTTTAATAGCTCACATTTGACAATCATAGTTGAAAAGCTTTATAAGGCAGTGCTACTTTTTGTCATCCCATCAATTTACTCTCTCAAGCATTCTCAATAAATTTGCTCTCCTTATCTGTTTTTGCTCATGAGTGTTTGGAAAAGAAAAGCGTTCCTCCTATTTACATACAGATAGAGCATAATTTGGTCTCTTGGCTAGCTGAGTACTTTAGATGTTCTGTTTGAATGAGTGATTGCATGATGTCTTTCTCTTCCCGAGATTTCTTAGATGTTTCAATACTAACTCATAACATGTTATCTATTCATAAGTCTGCAGGAGTTTTCTGTATGGAAATGTTTGTTTGTTTTACCATGTTGTTGTGTACCATCAGTGGTACCTATTGTGTGAAACTCTGAAGTAGAAAACTGAGTCTTCTGTATTTTGGAAAGGAAAGCAAGAGAGAAAGGAGCAGAGCAAGTCTCTCCTAGAGGGAATGAGGACTTTAGGTAGTTAACTTTTTGTCTTTGTAAAATGGAAGTTGCACTACTTTGTTATCTCATTGAAGCAATTTTTAAATATTTACGAATAATTTATTTTTGTTTATTTTTAATTAAAACTTTAGTAAGGGAAACTGAAAATTGAGTATTCTGAGTTAGTCAAATGAGTAAGACATGGAGATTTATGATCACTGATTAATGATAAGAAAACAATGTAATGCAGTCTCAAAACAGTGATCATATAATTAAAGACTGTATTATTTCAGGGGAATAATATGAAGCTCTGCAAGCATTCTCAGAATTTACTAACTTGGAGGACTTGAGTATGTAATGCTACTGGCTTTTAATCTAAACTGTATTTGAAAGGGAGAGACAGTAGAACTACCTTGTGTCTAAATGTAAGTTGGTTCCAGTAATGAAATAATGAGACCAGCTTTCCTGTATTGCTGGAGGGGTTGCTTTGTTGTTTGACTAAAATGGTTTTCTTCTTCATATCCCAGTATGACACCAGTAGGTAAAATCCAATCCCTGTGTTATGTTTTCCCTCTGTCTTAAGAGAGAGGGCTTTTTTTTGATTATTAGTTTTCCTCTGTTGCCTGAACAGATGAAGTTAAGCATGTCTTACAGATTCCTGTTGGGTTTTTTTATCCCTTTGGTGAAAAGGGGTGGGAGAGAGAAAATGCCGAGATGATCTGTGTGATGACACTTGTTGAGCCAGTTACTTGGCTGTCAGCAATTGGTCATCTTATCAGTCCTGTTTACGAAAATTATTAAATCTTTGCGTGATTTTTCCGTCTGAAACCAAGGCAAAATACTAATACTAATACAGTTTGTCTGGGTATGGAGTTCTGCTATGGAAACCTCTTCTGGTCTCAGGCTGTTCAAAACCTTTCCCTACTCCATTTAGCATGATCTGCCTGTGTATCTGGGAACAATCGAGGTTCCAAGAGGTTTAAATAAACAATACTTGTATGTAAATGCAAGGCAGTAGGGAACAGCAAGTATTTGGAGTGTTAATGATGCAGAACTGTTGTCTTTGCTGGAATTAAGTAATTGCTGGATATAGTAAAAAAAAAATAAAGACAAAGAACCCCACTCCACCCAAATCCAAAACATCATTTTATTTGTTTGGGAAAAGGTAAAAAAAAAAAAAAAATAAAAAAGTAAGTTTAATAGGTATTTAACTATTGTTAACTATTGCTTGCAGTCACAGTGATAGTACAGATACTTAAATAGTGTTAGAGATAACTATAATTTTTTATCTACTAAGCACCAAACAACCATACAGGAAGAACCTTGTTGCTTGAAATAGTTTGTGGAGGTCTAAAAGTCTTGGAAAAGTCCAGATTTCTTCAACTTCTAATGTTAAAAGTTTAAATTTCATTTTTCTGTTACTACATTCAGATTTTCAAGCCATTTTTTGTATTATAACCTCTGTGTAGGCATAATTATATAAAAACCCAACAAAAGCCCCCAAGGCAAAGTGTCTATATAGAGGAAGATCCGTGTTATGTTTTATACAGTCCAAATATATTAAAATTTGTTCTGACTAATTTTTCTTTTGACTTTATATTTTACTGATATAATCTCAGAGGACTAAAGCTGAGAAACTTTATTAGCATTCTGTATATTGGCATAATTTAATTTAATAATATAGAGTAAAAAAAGGATTAATATTTCAACTTTGTGTTGTTATTTACTGGGCTAACTTTCATCTAAGGAGAAAAAAACTAACTTCTAGGAGGCCTTTTAGTTGAACCTTTGTTAATGAAATATTACAATCATCTTTTAGGAGTGATGTAATGGGACAATTATCTCTCTATGGTTATGTAAACCAAGTAGTTTAGTACATTCTGTGTTCCAAATCATCAGCTTCATTTCTGGAAGATCTGAAATTTGTCTTGTGGATGAGCCAATAGATTATGACCTCTTACAAAGAGAAACTAGACTGGGATCCTTCCTGTTTTTGATGTGAGATCTTTCTCTAGAGGGAAACAGTCCATTCTTCTTGTAGAAGACTTTAAGTATGTCATGTAGGTAAGATGTTAAGTACTGTATTTCTGTGTTTGTTCTTGAATTTCATCGGTGTGATAAGACATGATTTCAGAAGCCATTACAGCCTATCTGATATTTTTAGGATGCCAGCCTGCTTCACTGCCTGTGAAGCCACACTGATGGAACGAAGGTAACAGTTCAGAAGAAGCAGTAAATTATTCCAGGTGAATGACTGACAAATTTGAAGAACAGCTTGAGAACACAAAGCAAGCTAAAGTTAATATTGATGTAATTTGTACCAGAAGCTGTTAAGGTGAGCTTTTACTCGGGAGTATGTTGGTAGTCCTGGGCCTTACTAAGAACCAGCTAAATAATGAGTTGCCCTTAGTTTTTCTGATCTGCAAGGGTTGAGGCTCTCTGGTGCTCTGAGCCGCCTAGCAGAAGTCCTTATGCTCCGTGGTCACCCTGTAAGGTGTTTCACAAACTGAGACTTGCATGGGGTAGGATGGGATGGGATGGGATGGGATGGGTTTCCCCCTTTGTAGGGAAGTGGAGCAGTCACTACTCAAGGAGCTGCAGGGTAGCTGCAGTCTGTTTTACATAGTTGGGTCTACCTGTTACTGTCTTTTCAGCCAGGAGCTTTTTTATAGGAAGTCTGGATTTGTAACTCCCTATCAAGGCAGATTAATTTTATTTAACAAAGAGAATAAGATAATGGACATTTGTCAGTAAATGAAGTGGTTGGTCTGTGTGGGCTGATCTGGAAGAACAGGCAGAGAACCTTCTTCCCTAGAAAGACCAGGTGAATCCCATTATCTCAGTTTGTGTGTTGTTGAAGCTGTGGTTATACTGTAATTGTTAGTTTGGTACCTTGCCTGTATGTTTGCTTCCTAACAATTTTCCCTTTACTGGCTGGTTGGTTTTTGTTCAACACGTTGAATATTAGCTAGTGATAAACTGCAACAGTCAAACCACTGAACCCAAGCAAATGAAAAGACTGATCCTGTTCCTTTGTTCCTTTGGCTAGGGAAGAATAGAAGACCACCTACCTTATTTCTCCAATTTGTGCATGTGTAACTTTCTTGAAAGCCATTTCAGCTTTCACTCTCCTTTTTAAAGAGGTTGCCTACTTTCATTAAATTAAGATTTAAGCCTGTACTTACTCACTCACTGGAGTGACCTGTGATGCCTCTTCATATCCTCTGTGTTTACTGGTCCCATAGTGTTTGGGGTTTCCAAGTGTCCCTTATCACTCTTACATCCCCTAGCAGCCATCTGGAACAGGGACACTTGGAGCTGGTGTCAGATTATCCATGTGTTCAATGAGCAGCCAGCAGCCACAGAGAACCAGGCAGAGGATGGCACTAATGTGGCACTCTGCCTTTTTTTGTGCTTGCTTGTTTTAATGCAGCTTGATAGAGAGAGGAGTGGAGCTGGCCAAGACTGCAGGGATTCCTTTTCAGATGTAACCAAGCTAAAAATTGCCTTTGGCTCCATAAGAGACATGGAACATTTCATACAAATCTGGGGTTTTTTTCTCTAAAGTCGTATCGGATCTTGGAATTTTCATCCACATTATTAAGGTTTATATTCTAGCTCATATTTAGAGCAGATGTTAACAATAACTGTTGCCATTGAGAACAAGATTCCAAAGTTTGTGTGGGTTTTTTTTTATTGTTCTCTTTAATATTTTAAAAGAAAATCAATTACATGCTTTTAAAATACATCCTGATATGTAATGCTGACAATGCTGATTTCTAAAATGCTGTTCTCTGATATGTTTTTATACTTAACTCCTCTGTATAGTGTTCAAAGACTCATGTTGAATTTAAAAGAAAACATTTAAGTATGGGTAATTTTAGGGAGAATATTAGAGATATAGGTAAAGGAAATTTAGGAAATCAAGTTGTACTACATTTTGCAAATCTGGAGAAGATTTTACTTGTAACTAGTTGACAGTGTATTTGCAAGGGCAGTTTAATACAGTGCTTTGTTAACTTGCACCAAACAATGTAAGTACATTCCAGAAATGTCTTTTTTGGTTTGCTGGTTGGTTGGTTTTGGTTTGGTTTGGGTTTTTTTTAAGGAAGGGAGAGGAGAGGCAATATCTGATGCTTCGTAACATCTAAATGATTTAATTGGAACATCCAGCAGTCAAGCCATATGTTACCAAACTATTGAGCAGTATAGCTCTGCAAAAGCAAATAGGAAGGTGTATTAAACACTCCCAGCTGAAAGTTTGAAAACTACAAAAACAGTGTGATGCAAGGAGCACAGGAGATACTCTCTTGCCATTTTTATGAAGAGCTAATTATTTACTGTTTATCTGGAAGTTGAAACTAAATATAAACTGCTAATATAAAAACTGAAAGGAAATTAAATTTGAACACTTAAATAATGAGAGAATGTGTTTTATTTCCTTTAGGCAATATAATAAATTTGCAATGTCTTTTGCCTGATGTGTGGATGATAAGTGAGGTTTGCAGAAGTGTGTGCATGTACACAGCAGAATACTTAGGAGCACCATGGTGTCACACCAATTTTTTCTGAAGTGTAGAATTTTGTTTGTACTGCAAGATGATCACATTCATGTCTAACTAAAATGGAAACACGCTACAAGGAACATACCCTGATACACAAGAGACTTTTCTTGGTGTTCCCCAAAAATGTAAATAAAAAATGAAGACATGCTTAAGACACTATATTGGATACTTTTTCTAGCCAGACCTT
>VZSR01003049.1:16384554-16489307 GCA_013398615.1 Brachypodius melanocephalos
TTTTTTTTTCCACTGAAGGTATCTGCAGATAGATGTAAACTGTACCTTGTTTGAAGAATTTTGAATGCATTTAGGAGTAGCACTTCACAGAATCTATATATGTAATCTTACAGTCTGGATGCTGTCATCTAGGATTCATAACTAATAGAGATTATGAAATAGGATCAATGTGACTTTGTGCTTGGGTAAACTTAATCTATTGCGAAAGGTGACAAGAGCTTAAATACTATTAGAAGAAGAAGAAAGCAAAGAGAAAGATTATATGTAATTGGTTGTAAACTATTTATTTTTTAAAAGCTTAAAAATGGAAAAAATTATTTACTGCTTAAGCTTTTAATGTGATCAAGGAAGAAGTGTCTCAGACTGAAATTCTTCAGTACATTAGTCTTATTCTGAAGATCTCATGCAGGTTGTGTTAGCATAATGTTAGTTTCTAAAATATAGATATTTTAATTTTCTAGAAGGTATTGAACCTTATAAATTATACTTGAAGTATAATTTCTTAGTCTAGGAATCTAATAATTTTGGACTGTCATAATGAAGTTCAAGACATAGTATTGGTTGCTTATAAAAAAGGAACAATTTGTTCAATATAAGCAACACCTGATATATATGTTTTGGTGATTCAAAAAAGGCTACTTTCCCAAAATTAGCAGCACTAATTTCATACAGAAAGTGGCAGAATGAAGGAATAGCAAAAGTAATACAAATAACAGCTTTTTGAATTAGAAGAGTGATAGTAAATAACAGACTAAAGTTACCATGAATGTACAAGTGAATTAAGAAGCTTCTAAATTGTTGTACCATGGGATGCCAGTGAAAATCTACTAATGGATAAATTGTTTGTCTATCAGTGTTTTCAGTTAAAGACTTGGTGCCTTTCTGGAAGAAGTGTTCTTCTGCATCACAGCCTGGATGGGCTCTTTAGAAACAGCCTTAAAGAGTGGCTTTGAGGCAGTGCAGGGACAGACTTGTGAGTCAGCTCTGTTGAAGGCTGCAGATTTTGGACAGAATGTCTTGATGTACATTGGTACTTCTATACTCTGCTTTCCAAAACTTTGTCTAGGATCACATCAAATCCTAAACCTCAGCCATCCTAAAAAGAGAGAAGAGAGTTGAATGAATAGAGAAAAACTGAAATGTCAAGAAAACTTGACAGGAAGATAAGTTAGGAGAAACGTGGAGGGGGATTTTTGCTTACAAGATAATTTGTTTCACTTTAAGTCAGTGGCTGAAGAGTATTTTCCTTGCTGGATCACTGAAAGCATGTGAGGACAGCATGTACAGTGATCTGATATGAATGTTGTTGCACCATGTGCAGGTTTTGTACCTACAGGAATTAGGGCCGTATTCAGATTCCTATTTCTGTGTCAGCACCAATTCACATAAACTTGCTGAGTGGAACGGTTACAAAGCTGAGGACTGTGTTCATGTTGTTGTGATTCATAGGGCTTTTCCTATATATCTGTGTTTCTTTTAAAAGACATTTATCTGTTTGATCTATAGAAATAAGCTAGTGTCTCATACAAGAACTGAGCAAAACCAGCTCCATTAGCAGTGGGCCTGAAGGTGTAAGCTGTCCTACCATGGTGACAAAAAGAGGTGGAGTTTCACTTTACTGGAGAGTCCTGCTCCAGGAGTTGTCTTCCATCAGGGCTTAGTGGAGTCTGAGTCAGACAACTCTGAAGCAGGATGACTGAATTCTGCTTTCCAAATATATCTCAACCAGTTGAGTAGCATGAATAGTTGAAAGAGAATTAAAGAGCCGTCAACCTTTCATTATGCTATCTGATTCTTAACTCTTGGCTCCAGAACAGTGCTTTCCCATAATAATGCATTATGGTTGCACTTGCTTCATTAAAATACTTTTTATTTAAATGAGAAAGTTGTACTTCTTGTAAGCTGTTCTTGAGTATTTATTTATGAAATATAATTATTCTATAGATGATTATTAATTTGCTTACTGTGGAGTCCTAAAGATGGGAAGCCCTTGTACAGTGGAAGAATATAATGGAATTAATTCCATGGAATAAACCTATAATGAGATTAACCTGACTGGAGTAAGAACTGCTTTAATTATTTCAAAGAAAACATTGAGATCATGGTATGTATGACATTTTACAACCAAAGGACTAAAAACTTATTTTGGCTGGGAAAACTTTGACTGGATCCATATTACAAGTAATCTGTAGTGGGAATGGATCCATAGAAGAAAAACAGTGGATGCTGAGGACTTGGTGGCCACAGCCTGTATATCTTTAGAGGTAATACTTTGAGTGAATTCTACTGTGATTCCAGGAATGTTTGGATGAGTAGACCACTGTTGGATAACACCTTCCATTTTAATTTCATCAAAAAAGCAGTGTAGCTAATATACATTACGTTAAGGCTGCTCCAAAATGAAAAAAAAACCCCAAAGTGTACCAGAATATGCTACTTCTTAAATATTTTCATTCATATAGCTGTTTCATTAAAATCATTATATAGAAGCATACATTTTCATTTATGGTATGACCATATAAATGAAAGCTAAGCAGATCTGAAACAGTTCATAGTATAAAATATAAACACTCTTTGCCATGGAAGTAAAATGGTAATTTTTCTTCAGCTGGATGAAAGAATGGATTGTTTCCTTTGTATCATAGAAAAATGGAAAAAAATTACTTTTCTTTTTCAAATAATTGAGAGTTAAAAAACCCCAACCCTTGTATAAAGTTGTCTTTTTGTAGATACAAAGACTCATGAGTTGTGGTCTAAGTCCGAAAGATACTTCGGATGTTGATTTACAAAGTGACTACAAAATTCTCATAACATGCAGTGAGGTGGAGGAGTTTTAGTAAAATGCATATGACAACAGAAAAGAATTGCTATTAAATTGTTGCTTGAAGTAGAAAGGATGTGTATTTTGAAATAGAGGACTACTTTCAAGAAGCAGCTTTGTGCATGTAAGAGTCAAAGGTTGCAATTTATAGGCAGTGTCTACCAAATATAAAAAAAGGTGGAAGATTTTCTGATGAAATCATACATAAACATAGAGATTTAATCTGTGTTATGACAGCGTAGTAATGATCAACCTGTTAATGTCAAATTTCCTCTTCCTTCCACAGTGAATGCAGACACAGTTGCTGAAAGATCATTCATTTAAGTAGTTTAACTGCTTCTAGTTTCTATGTTGCAGTGCAATCTATTCTGTTTATTATAACTAGCTATTAATAAAATGGTAACAGTGCAAGTGGACTAGAGGAGCAGAACAGGTGTAAGCAGAGTCGGACTAACCTATGACCTCCTTGGGCACAAGTTCTGATACCTTTCCTGCAGTAAAAGACTGAGAGGTGAACAGGTTATCCTTGCAATGTAAGCCTCCTATTGCCTAGCATTTCTAACCCTTCCTCACCTGTCATGCTTAAAACCACCACACACCTTTTGGAGAAACAATTGCATTGAAAAGCTAAAGAGAAAATCCTTGCCTACCCTGAATTATCTAGTTATACTTTGTGTATTGCTTATGCAACTCTCCCTGCGTCTGACAGTGGAGTAGAGAGATTTTGCTGCATTTGAGCTGATGGTTTTTGTTAGAATTAGGCACTCCTGTACAGTCAAGGACAGTCTAGGCTTGAGCAGCCTGGGAGAAATCATGGCCAGGGTGTGCTGGAGTTCCTCATCTTGCTTCATTGCTAGCTGCCATGTAAAACCAATGGAAATTTTTAATGGAATAAGGGGTTAATTAAGATAAACATGTGGAATATGGCTTTCCACACTACTTAGAGAGAAGAGCCAATTCATCTCCAGGGACGAGGAGAGCGGGGGCAGTGGGATAGTCTTGCAGAACAGCTTGGTGGGCCTAGTGCTGAGCTCCTCACTGACCTCCCCTGCAGAAGTGAAGCATGGGGAAGGTGGAAGTGAGGATGAAGGATGCTGGAGAAATTAAGAAATACTGAGTGTGAAGGTACAAGATAAAAAAGCCAGAACTCAGGGAGGGCTTGTACAGGTACACTGACAGCAGATGGGAGTGTGGTGATGCTAAGTTATGTACCAATTCAGACCTCATAACACAAGACGTGCAGATTGGTTTGGGTTTTTATAGTAATGCTTTTATACTAAACCGGATTCATTTGAACAGTATGAAATGTGAAGCATAATCCTTTCTTGTAGGCACTATGTGTTCAAGCCTGTTCGAGTACTACTAAACTGAGCAGAAGGCTCATTTGTTGTTTGTCTGCTTCTACAGACTGGATGAAATAACCAGGAACTGCAAACTCCAGCTTGTCACTGCACGAGAGATAAATGTTAATGTAGAATTCTTCTGGCTCTTTTGTTATAATAAAGAGCATACAGGAACTTTATCTCAAAAAAAAGATGCATAATTTCAGCTAGGATTAGTTGCCTTTTCAAAATGCCAACCAGCTGCTTCAAGTTGAGAACCATAAAAATCTCTTGCTTTGAAGCATGAAAAATTTGGAAGATGAGTAGGAATAAACAGAAAATAGAATTTGTTATTTACTCTGTGAATGTGATGTATATTTGTGTATGCTACAGTGACAGCTAAGACTAGCACCTTTTCTTTTCTGCAGTAGGCAAGAAGCTGTTTAAGTCTGGATATTAAAGAAATCAAATTGATTCCAAATGAATTTCAAGAGAATTAGGGGTTTTTAAGAGAAAGAGGACATGGATACCAGTTTTAAATCAAGCTTGGCAAAAGTCCCTCCAGTTTCTGGCAACAAAAGTTTGTAGAGAATACCTGAGAAGGATGTATGATGGTGATGTTGGCCTCATTCAGAAGGTTGAACAAGCACCTGAGCATTTACAAAATAGTGGAAGTGATGGTAAATAAACCTAAAAACACTCTCTCAGAAGCTAATGGAATGTCAGATGCTATCTCAGAACTGTAAAATCAAATTCAGACAGAAGAGATGCCTGTGGTTACTCTCATTTTAAATACCATTAAGAGTGCCGTTGTAATTTTAGAGCTTGTACTATTTTGATGGGGAGCAAATTCACACTTGATCATAGTGGAAAGCAAAGCATGCTCAGATAAAAAGTCAGGCCTGTCAACCTTGATAGGTTTTCATCAAAAAATGCAGCAACCTCTTAATTTGCAGCTCTGTGTTTTCCCATTGACCAAGTTTTGGCAGCAAAGTATTTGAGAGATTAAAGGAACATTTCTTCATGCTGATCTCACCAAGAATAATCTCACCAAGTCACTCCCTTATTCAGAGTCATTTGCTCGCTTTGCTCCTCGTGTATCATGTTCTAACTCCTCACCTTCAAAGCTCAGTAAGATTTTGCTTTTAGCAATATTGTTTCTCATTTATTCTTTTTTATATTTTTGGATGAGGGTTTTTTTTCAGTCTCTCTTCTCATCTGGAATTCCCTTTTCTTGGTGCAAAAAGTAAACATATTCATTTGCACATCACATTGAGGGAAGCTTCTTTATGTTCACTTTCAAAGTGTAAAAACCTTTAGAACAATACAGAGCATTACTCTTAAATTTTTATATTGTTGGTAAACCCTTTGGAACTTCTGAAGCTTGTGTTAAAATATCACCTCGCTGAAGAAGGGACAAGGACCTCCAGTGATTTGTTGAGAAACCAAATGTTCCAATCTTCTACACTAAGTAGATTAATGGTATTTTTTTTCTTGTAAAGTAAGCAAGCAGAAAGTGTTTTGTAAAGTGATTTGTAAAGTGCTGTTGTAAAGTTCCGTTTGTAAGAGACTTTGCTATGTGGTCAGTAAAATGCATCTAAAATGCATCTACTTTTCCAATATACATGGCTTCCGTTTAAATGCCAAAAAATGACAGAAGATAATGATTAGCCTTGAAAAGATTGGCAGATGACATAGTCCAATTTGTTACCACTACTCCAGCATAGCATAACCTGGTAGTATGGCAGTAATTATGGAATCTTTCTAGGTGTTAGCAATGCCTGATGGGTTTATATAGATTCACTTTTATTTCTTTCTACTGTGGTGAGGTTTTGTGTTAATGTATTTAAAAAAAAAAAAAAAAAAAAGATTGTATTAAACCAAATGGAGATGCTTATAAGATTGCAAGATGGTTCCTTTCTCTGAGATTGCTGTTGACTGTATTCCTTTAACTACTACATATGATACAGAAATCTCACCAGCTGTCATGTATGATATGTCTACCCCACTGATGTGTATATTACAGCCAGATGTTGTTTTCTGGATGTTTAGGTGAATTTTTTTTTCTCTTTCTGGTAACTGATAGAAGCTGTTATAAGGTTAGATGGCAGTGCAGTTAGTAGGGCAGATTTGAAATCATAACAGTTGCAGTTATTGATGCTTTATTTGTGGAAGGCTATATGTGGTTTCTCTAGCTGCCTCCCATTAAGCCAATAGGAAAGAAAAGCATTCTGAGTTTTTGTGAAAATTTCTCTTTGTTCTGGACTTGGTACTCAGAATGGTGCACATCTTGCTCGGGAGTTAATTATTTGGCTGTTTAAGCAATTGCGTTTATGACTTTTGACAGTGAAAGTACATTCTAAATCACTGTATTAGAAGGATAAGGATGAAATTAGGCAATAGCAAAAGAATTCCAAAGATGTGTAATTTCAGTTTATGTGGAAACTAAAGAGTGAAACGGAGGGCTATGTATTAGGTCTTTGTCAGGTGTTTGACCTTCATATACTTTATCCTGATATTTTTAAATTTGTTTGCTTGTTTTCTTGCTACATTTTTCCAGTTCACCTCTTTCTTTTCTCCCTCCACCAAAAAAAGAGTTTGTCTTACAATTTTAAAGGCACTTTTTTCAAGCTAGCTAGAAAGAAAAAAAAATACACTGTGGATTAGTAATCAACTGCATCTATTTTTTTTTTCCAAACTGTTCTTGAAAAAGTTGAAATTAATAAGTGGGAGGTAATTTTCTGCAGTTTTATAGGGGTAGAGGAATTTGGAACAACAAAACTTTCCAAAACGCTTGGTGTTCCTGCATTTGTAACTTTGGATGTTCATGGAGGTTTTAATAATGAGAAATTAGGTATGATTGGGGAACATTAGATATATTCTAATATCCCATACTGAGACTTCTTCAGGGATGTACAGAAGTTAGTGGCACTTCAGAGTAGGACTAGTAAGTCCCACTATCCAGTCTCAGAGTTGTAGATGTATCCTTGCCAAGAGGGGTGGATTTTTTTTCTTTCCTTCTTGCAGTATGCAGTGTTTTTGTCTTAGAAGCCATGAGTGGTGTTACCTGAAAAGAGAATGCCTTGGAAATTACACTGCTAGGAGAATCTAAGTGCAGAGTCAATCTGTGCTGAGTACTAACTTGATGTGTTAAAAGAGATTAGGAGATCCACGCTACTGTATGGTGGCACTGGGACAAGAAAAATTAAGTTTGATGGAGACATGAAATACCCGTGAGTCGTAACATACCAAGAGAAAACCAATGGAGATAGTGGCACTTCCAGTTTGAGCACAGGTTTTGGTGCAACAGCTTATAAGAGCAGATCTTTCAAATAAATAACTCCTTTTGGAAATAGCTATTTTATATAAACATCCTAGCTCTATGTAGTGCACAATTTCAGGTTTTGTTTAGAGTCTTACAAAGATCTGGGGATTTTCAAAGCAAAAATATTTTGTAGTAAACTATTAATCGAAAGGTTTTTAAAGATTGGGAATGGAATTGTTTGATATGCAAATCAGCAACAATACAGACATTCATTCTCTTCTGCATCTTGAAAGTTACTCCTCAGTCATTCCTGTGCAGAGCAGTTTTCTCATAATTCATTTTGTTTGCTTGTGAAAGAAGCAATCTTGAACCTGTCAAGCGTATTCAGTTAAAATATTTGGGGGCATGCTGTGTACAGGATATAATTATTTTCTCCTCCACTTTCTCCTATTTTTTACTTACTTATTTTATTAACTTTGGAGTTTAGTTCAGTGGAAAGTGTACAGAACTTTCTTAAGAAACTTTGGGAAAGGAAGTAGCTGAGAACTTTGCATTTTGACTAGGCAAAGGAAAAAAGGCAGCATTCTGAAGACACATTTTTTCATTTGAAAAAAAGTGTTTACAAGTATGTGACACAGAAAGGGACTGGGAGAAGTGCCTTTGGAAAATGTCCCTTCCTAACCTTCCATGTTATTAGTGTGATTGCTTAGGCCTTAAGGCAACATTTTTAAATTCCTTTCATTCTCCTGTATTCCAGCTTTTAATTTCAAAACAACTTTGTGGGAAAGAGTTGCTCATACTTACATTAAACAACCTTATATTTACTTCTGAACATCAGACAAGAAAAAAAAAGCCAAAATGTTTTCTTCTAAAAGCTATTAAGACAGAGAAAGCAAAAAGGGTTTAATAAAATGGCTTCTTAAAGTAGGCCATTGAGAATTTACCTCAAAAGAACACATAAGAATTGCTTACATGAATAAAGGAGCTACCCATCTGCTATGAAATATAGGTTTCTCTGAGTCTGTGCTGTGAAATTCTTCTGCAAGTTACCAAGAGCAAAGTTAGCTGGTAAAGTCCTCAAAAGAGTCAGGCAAAGGGCTCTAGGAGTGATTGGTGTGTCAACCTGCATTAGATGGCTGAAACCTTGAAAATTGGAAAAGTCTACTAAAGAATTTTTAACTTCAGATGAATTAAGCAACAGTAAGAATTTAATCCTCTTTCTTAGTTGATCAAGATCCTAAAACTTTTGCTGGTTGCCATTATTCAGCCTTTCCAAAAGTATAATAAATATGCTGGCTTGATTATATTTTTTATTGTGCACCTTGGTATTTTTCCTAAAGTAATCTTTCTTCAAAATTACGATTGTTATGTGGGTTAAGTTACACACAGTTGAATTTCAAGCCTGATCTCTTTAATCACGGTAACCTGGTTTCCTCTTGATGCTAAACTTCTACTTTTATTAAAATCAAAAGCTGCATAGCAAGTAACTGCATTTGAATATAGCATTTGAAAACAACTACAAATCTGCACTGTTTTAAATCAAATGTTTGGTTGTTTGCCTTATGTGTGAGGAGAAAAATGAGATTTAGTACAATTGTATCATAGGAAACCAGTAGTAATGAATATACTTACCAACATTAACATTGCTCACTTCTTTAATCTAGTGAACTATTATATAAAAAACCCCAAACCCTGGTCTACTGTATTCAGTAGAGCAATAGCAATTTATAACAGATGTTACCAAAAGGTTCTTTTAATGGTTATTACAGTATACTGGCAACTTGATACAGCCTCCTGACATAAAAATATCTTACCTTTTTGTCATCCAGATGGCAGGAACCTCAGAGACACTTTACCTAGAAAAGACTTCATTTATATCGATGACCTCTGCAGGCTTCTGAGACAGTTCTGATGGCAGAAGTACGTAAAGTTGATTGCACTAACAAATTAGTGTTGGGTACAGATGAATAACACTTGAGTCAGCCTTTCTTTGCACAAATCTGACCTTGTTTGAGTTGTCCCTTAGATGAGAAAAGTAAATGCAGGGAGCCAGCTTTCAACATTTTTCTTGGATTATGAAAACACTGTTTTGAAGCTCAAAAAGAAACAGGGAGATTTAGTTTCAAATGTTATACATCTCTAGTTTGGTCTGTCCTACCAAATTCAGTATCTAATTTTTTCAGGCCAAAGCAATATACCTCTATCTTAAGATAGGGAACATGTTTCCTTCCTTTAGGAGGAAATCCTACTTAAGAAAACACATCTTTTAATATAAGCAGTTTGAAAAGGTCTTTGGTAAAGTATTTTCATATGCTCTATGTCTCAAAATACATGAAAAGTTAAATGCAAGCAGAGAAGGAACAAAGGAGGCTGAAACAAAATTGAAATACACAGATCAGGTGGCTATAAATTAAGACTTGAAACTACTTATTGGAGCCAGTGAGATGAAAGAGACAGAAAAAAATACAGATGCAAAAGGGGATGTTCTTGCATGCAGGACTGAGCAGCTTAGTAAAGCCAAAGAAGGCAAGAAAGCAAAAATACACTTTAAAAAAAGTAATAGGAAGGATCATTTGGAAGATTTGAATCAAGAAATCAATAATTTGAAATAGAATATACCTGAAGATTAAAAGAAGCAATATTGTCCTTCTAAAGGTTTGGATGACTAGGAGTCTGAAGAGGAAATCTCAGGTTTACTTTTACCTACTGGAGAATGTACACATTAAGGACTCACTTGACCCAAATCTGCCTTGCAAACAAGTTTTGGCTGCAAACATTTGCATTATATTATCCTTATGTAAAACCACCTTTCACTGGCAATTAAGTATGTCTTACAATGCTGGTTCTTTGGAGGTGGGGGGGCAAAGACTTGACTGAAGAAAGTACCTCTGTATCACTAAACTTACTGTACTTCCAATTGCTGTGTAATTTGTGATTTTTTTTTGGTGATAAGTTTCTCATCTTGTTGTGGTCATTAATGTGACTTTGATTTAGGAACTGCATGATGATGCCTTTGGGAGGCTGACCTGAAACAGAGACTGGACAGAGCTAGAGAATAAAGTAGATATTTCTTGAAAGGTCTTTAGGATGCACCTTGGGCAGAACAAGAGCCTGACCAGGGCTACACCCAAGGTGGACTTAAAATGGTCACAAAATGGACGGCTGGTCACGAGGTCTCACTTTTATAAGTTTTGGTCTATTTGTGTATTGGGGTTAACTGTCCAATTACAGCTTCAGGTTGTGAGATCCCATCGTTCTTGTTTCTCCCTTAGTCCACTGTCGTTTATGCCTTTTGGACCTGAAAGTTGTACTCATTGTCCTTGTTCTTCAGCAGGAAAAGGGTTTGTTTTGTCTACGTACTCTGAAGAGAGCTTATCAGCACTTAAAATGAAGGTGAGAATTACACCCCTAGGGAGCACAGAATCTGAAAAACATGAAAGCTAAAACTTAAGGCATCATTTCCCCATTTTGTTTAAGAAACAAAAATGTAGGTGAAGAAAAAGCAATTTTCTGTCTTCCTTTGTAAGAAAGCTGCAAATAATGGATGTTAAAGATCCTCTTGTGACATGGATAAACTTCTGGTTTGTAGATTTCTGTGAAGAAAGGTGGGCCTAAAAACTGCTGCTGAGGTATCTGAGCTGATAGAGTTTTGTTTGTCCATGTAGCCGGTTTCAGAAAAGTGTTTTTTAAACACTGGTTTATAACCAGTACTTCTATAAAAGGTACTACTTCCTGGCCTCTTGAAAACACTCGGTGTCTAAGAAGCTCAGACAGGTGAAACCAATGTAATTATTCTGGGTGTAAATTCAAGTGGCTCACGGGGAAGCCAGGCCACTTCCCAACCTTGCAGCCAGAGAACAGGGAATGCCTTGCTTGCTTGGAAGAGTGACAACTAGCAGCACCATGTCTGGGAGGCTTCAAAACAAACAGAGATGCAGCTGATCCAGTATCTGTTCCATTTGTTTCCTTGAGAGAGGGTTTACTATTTTTTGCTACTTTAGTTTATGTTGGTTCTTCAAGTGCAATAAGTACAGAATGTGCACTGTTTTGTGCCAGTGTAAGCATATTTACGTTTGGGCTTCTGCCACTGAAACTCCTTTTTAAAGGAATTCAGATCTCGTGTTTCTCTGCAGGCATAAGTTTCTCTTGGCTTAAGCTTATTAAAAATACATACAGTTGCATATTGTCCATTAAAAAAATAAAAGTAAAGTTCAAAACAAGGTGACTGAAAACAAAAGTATAAATCTAAAGAGCAAAATTATGCATTCTGTAGGTTTCTAAGACAAAATACCTGGGTTAGGAGAAGAAAACTGAGGAATCCGAGCCTCACATATATGAATGCATATGCATTTTTTCATATTCTTTATTCTTTATGCCATTTGTTTTGATGTCATCATACATTATTTTCTTTAAAGGAATCTGGCATGTGAAATATATGTATATCCATACCTTAGCTAAAAATTAATTTAAACAGTTTGTCTATCAGCAGTAGCATTAGAAGTTCAGATATTTTTGCATGAGGACTAAGGAAATAATTCTAAGAACCTGTTGTGTGGAGTCTTTCTGAATTTTATATTTTCATTTCCTAAAATGGCTTTTGTCTTGGTTTTGTTGTTATTGTTGTTTCTTACTCAAAGAGCTGGCTGGCTAAGTGGCAGCTGTAAACTTAAGGGTAGGCTGCGAAGTTTTTCTTCCAAAGCCTTTCTTTCATGTTTAGCCAAGTGAGAGACATGGAGTGAAATGTAAACTCTGGCTCGGCGTATCCTCATGGCCATCTCTGCTGGTGAGCAGCCAGAGGGGCAGAAGGGGGGCTGAAGCTGCCTAACCACAAGGGCCCGGAAGGCGCCGGCCATGAGCCACGGCTCCAGGTTGCTCAGAGGAGGAGGAATGTGAAGATGGTGCTTGAGGGCTCTTGATCCTGTAGCCCTGAAAGCAGCCCTCGCCATTGCACCCGCTCTTTCTCGCTTCATCCTCCCCCTGGGACAGAAGGAAAAGTCATCCACTTCTCTCAGTCATTTAACTACTTCTCTTTAATCCCTGGCAGTCCAACTGGGAACTGTGTGTTGTTGAACTTTGTTTTATTTGGAATTATGGACTGGAAGCATTTCTATTTAACGTGGGAAACAAGCTTTGCAGAAAGTCAACCTTTATACTGAGAAAGGAACTTCCTATAAAACATAAACAGATGTTTGTGCTTTTGTACACAGATTTGTTTGTGGGAGCCTTTGTGATAAACAGCATAAATGTAATATGGAGTTCTAACAATTAAATGATGACTAATGAATTTGATTGCTTTGACATGATCAGTACTCCTAGCTTGTTCTGTTTGTTTTTAAAGAAATTTTTTTTTTCCAACTGTATTTTATACCCAAAGCTGATCTAAAACCTATTTTTCAGCATGGGGACATAGAAATCTTTCTCCCAGGACAATGGGATGATTCCTGGGAGAAGTCAAACTATTACCTCCAGTGCGAGAGAGATTTCTATATCCTGTAGTAGCCATGATTGCTTGGGGCCCACTTTCTGTCAAGTAATTCTTGGCTTCTAATCCTTTTGTTTATTTGTTTGCTTGTTTGTTATTGTGATGGAAAGGGATAAGCAAGCAGTGTTTCCTCTCTTGTTTAGAGATGTGTTTCTTTTTGCTTTCTCTCCCCCACAGTTCTCTCTTTGCACTTGTTCTTACTCCATCTACACTGCCTGCTTCCTTCATTCTGTCTGTTTACTCTGCAGAGAACATAAAACTAAAAAATACATATACATCCATCCATCTATCTATCTATCTATATGATTTTTAAATTCTTCCATTCTGACCATTAATTTTCCTCTCACTCAGCTGAGGCCTATAAATGGTCTGGTTGGTGTCTTCCATATCCAGGTTTGTACAGAGTGTGTAATCATTGTGCACTACATGCAATTAAGTGCGATCATGAAGAACAATATTATTTGCTTCAGTCTGGAGATCACCGATTGTGAACAATTGCTTGGATCTTGCTAATATAATATTTTTCATATTCATTGTGGAGATAGTAGAATGAACTTTGATTTTCCTGTATTCAGATGTAAATCATACTCCTCTGTACCTATGTATATACACAAGGTTTTTCCTTTGACTGTTTGGCATAGAAAAAAGGTTACTAGAGAAGTTAGTCTTTGAGATATTGTTTATACATTTGAGACATTAGTGTGCATGGACAAAAATTAAAGCTGTCCAACCAAATTGGATTATATTTAAAGATAAAATTTTGTTAAATGTGAAATACATTATCAAAACTCCATCTTTTGCCCAATGGACAGACTCAAAGTGATAATTCCTTCTGAGAATTTCCTTACATTATGTGTGACTTCTTGGGATATTGCAAGTGCAACTCCAATTTACAATCTGAGCTGGTGTAAGACTTGAGAGGAGAGACATACCATAGGGTTGATATGGCAAATAATATCGGCAACCTTGAATTTCATTAAATTTTGCCTTTTCCAGATGGGCTTGCATTAAATACTGTGCTTTGTGTGACTATAAAGGCTGCCTTTGCTTTGGAAAGGCTCTGTTAGTAATGCAAGTTAGTGCTGTTTGCATCCTTAAGGGGGTAACACCCCTCCAGGCATTTAAATTTGGAGAAAAGAGGGTTTTGAAGGCAGTAGCTCTAACACTAGAGTTGTGGAGTTTTATGGCTCTCTCTTGCAAAATTTGGAGATACATACTGAGCAATTAAAAAATAACACCTGCAGTGTACATAAGGGAGGATGACAGTGTAAAATTCCAATCCTTTTGATATGCATTCAAGAGCAGCACCAATGATCTATAGTTTTCAGATATTATGGAGGAATCAAGTGAAGGAAACCCAAGGCTGCACACCTTCAACAGATCTTTCTCAGTAATTCTTACTAGCTGTGGTTTGAAATAAATAATTGAATTAAAATAGTTGCTCCAGGATGAAATTTTTTATTTTTAATAAACTGAGATTTGTTTTTCAAGCTGGAAAACACCTCTGTTATGTCCTTATTATTCTCTGCCCATGAAGTAAATAAGATGAGGAAGATAATAAGAAAATCTGAGAGGAAAACTGCCTTAAAGGTCTTATAGCAATTTTTTTTATTCCAATGTTGTATTTTCTTGCAGCATTTTTCTGCCAGTGGTCTCTCAAGTGATAGGATTGCTTTCCAGTTTGCTTGCTTTGTTTTTCTTAATGTTTAATCTTAGTGAATTAGTACATGAGGGTTAAAGTATTATGTTTTTCTGCCTTTCCTGTGTCTAGCAACTTTGTATGATTAAAAGTCATAATGAAACTTAGAGGGATCTTGAGACTGTAGAGAACTGAAGCTCTTCTCACTTTTATGGGTAAAATCATTGCAATAAAATATGTGTATAATTTTACTTTGCGATTTCATACTTTGAAGTTTCATTCATACTCTCAAAAAATATAATATAAATTCTATTTAGTAATGCTCATCTAATTCTAATGATCTGTTATTTTTTTCTTTTTCTTTAGGGTGTACCTCAGTTGCCATGTGCCAAAGCATTGTATAACTACGAGGGAAAAGAACCTGGAGATCTTAAATTCAGTAAAGGAGACATCATCATTTTACGTCGACAGGTGGATGAAAATTGGTATCATGGAGAAGTCAATGGCATCCATGGCTTTTTTCCTACCAATTTTGTTCAGATTATTAAACCTTTACCTCAGCCTCCGCCTCAGTGCAAAGCACTTTATGATTTTGAAGTAAAAGACAAGGAAGCAGATAAAGACTGTTTACCATTTGCAAAGGTAAATAGAGAATACAATTACTACTTTCGTCTAATCATTTCATTCACTTGGATAAGAAATTATACAACTGTTTTGTAGTCTTATCTGCATTTCTTATTAGAGTTGCACACATATAAAAAGGACAAGTAATTCTGCAAGTATTTGTCCTATATTGATTAGTTCTGCCTTCTCTTTCTAAATTACATGTAATTTTTCTGATGTTTTATTTCTGAGAATGCATGTTTTCATAATTGCTATAGCGATGTTCCTAATTTATGAGAAATAACCTATGTTGTGAATGAAAAACATTCCATCTTCTAAAGAAACACTCAAATTGCAGATGTGAAAGAAGTCATATCACTAGCAATGTTCTTAAGTACTTATGTAGAAAAACAACGTCTAGGGAAGGTTAGGTAATGAGTCAGTTGAAAAGAAAAATGGTTGTGGTTCTGTTGATTGATGCCAAAGAATTAAAGGGGGGGTGATTAGTAATGTGGACTGAACGTGACAGGAAGACTGGCACTAAGGACAAAGTCAGATCACTGAGATGTGGGCAGTTAATTAACTCTGACAAAATAGGAAAAAGAACAGCTTGAACTGACTTCAATCCCAAAAGCAGCATATTGCTCTTGCAGAGCGCCTTCTCTGCGGTTCTTGTCCATGTCCTGCCTCCTCTGATTACTCCTGTGTTATGGTGGAAAATTAAATAAGGAGTTGAATTAGAGCTGGGAGACATAATCACTGCATGTTCACACAGGATGATGTTCTGACTGTAATTCGCCGTGTGGATGAAAACTGGGCGGAAGGAATGCTGGCTGACAAGATAGGAATATTTCCAATTTCGTATGTTGAGGTGAGTAAAGCCGGGTCCTTTGTAAGGCTGTGCCCACTGTTTGTTTAATTTTCTGAAAGGAAAAATAATCAGTACTGGTGATGATTCTAAAATTACCTGAGATATAAATAATTTTAGACCTAAAATTCTCTTTGGGAAAGTTAATGGCCTCAGCAGTTGAACCAGTGATTTTCACTTAGCTATTTGATACCTATTTTTACTGAATGGAATTGAAATGAGTGTAATTGGAGGCAGTCACTAGGTTTTCTTGTTAATACTGGAGTCATGCAATCAATCCAAACCACACTTAGCCACAAAATGAAAGCAGTCAGCAAGTCAGAGAAATAGTTACCTTCGCAATGTCCCTAATATCCACCTCTCAAAACTGAATTAGTGCAGCTAGGATGTCAAAGGATACAGGCTGTTGTTAAGTAGGTAAAGGATCAGCTTTTTCATCAACAGAGCTAGATATAAAATCTTCTGTATTTTCCTGCATTTGTCATATGTGTTACAACAATTTACAGTAAGAGGTAGCAGTTGAGAAAATTTCTCCAGCCTTTTAAATTTTATGAGTTGGAAGCTGTATCTTTTATAAAGACATCAGTGATTAGGAACAGTGTGTACAGCCACAATGATTGTTCAAATTTGCATTACAGAAAGATACAGTGGTTTGGAATAGTGTTTGTCTTTTTCTGATAGGTTTGCTGTGAATACTTGGTAAGGTACACGTCCCTGCACCAACAGTTTTTTATTTAAATAAATGAGGCAGAATCATGAAAGAAAAAGTATTTTCACATTATCTCTGGGGTGAGAAATATGTACTTCAGGTCACAGAAAAATGTGTAACCATACTGAGAATCAAGTCAGATTTTATTAATTCAATTTCTGAATCCTAGATGAGATTGGAACTTCAAAAAACTTACTGCTTTCAACCCAAATAAAATTTATTATTTTTAAAAGGGAAAAAATATATTTTTATAGCTTGATGTAAGGATACCTGTATACCTGGGGATAGAAAATTTCACATGACTGTAAAAACAAGAAGACAAAAAACGTTTCAACTTGCCTAGTGCAATTTTGGCTTCAGATTAAGAAGTTTTAAAAGCCAATCTAACATTTTCTTGCCCTTGGGTATTCTTTCTTAGCTTCTTGCAATTAACTGCCTCTTCAATTCAGCCAGTAAAGCTTTTTGTAGTGTTTTTTTAAACTAAGTTACTTAGCCTTGTTAAAAAAGCCCTTTCCTAGGGCTGCCACTAGAGCTATTTAGCTAACAACTACGGTCCTATTTCTACAAAAGTTGCAAAAAGGAGATATGGCCTTCAAAAACATTATGTAAAAATGGAAGTCACAAAATGTATTTCTGTTAATGTTTTTAGACTGATTCCATCAACTAAGAAAATGTATTTTCAATTAACCCTTTTAGAAGAGGCACCAACACATAAGTAGAGTACACATTCTCAAATCCCCACTAAAGTGTGGAAGGGAAAGTCTAGAATGATAAATTATACCCTAAGAGTTACTTCAAATCAGATAGGTGGGTTTTTTCAGTATAAACTAAACTGAAATGCATGCTGTGGTGAAGGGCAGTGACGTGCAGTAAAGTATGGGTTTGATTTTTGAAATGCCTGGTGGTTGAGAGTATGTAACTATTGTTCTGGAAAATACACAGACAACTGAGAGAAACAAGTATAGCAAACCATTCTTACCTATTTTATGAAAGACAATAAAGGTGATAAGTAATTAATACTTTTGAAAGATTTTTTTACATGATAGTTTTCATTGCATTTCCCAATCCTGTAATCCTTGCCTATTTTTAGGGAATTCTATTATGTTATAATGACAGACTTGCCTTTTACCTGATGTATGTTTGTCCACATCCTTTTATTTAAAGATGTGAATTAGTAGCTCCCTTTACTAGAGATTTTCTGAAGTCATTAACTATAAAATAGGCATAGTCTGTGATGTTTATTCTGTAGTATAGGTGTAATAATTGTGATATTTCTTGTACAGCGATGATAAAATTTTAGGTAATGTTGAAGTCCATGAAAATCTCTGATGGTATTTGAGGACAAATTTTGCCCTTTTATGATTCGATGTTCACTACTCTGATGTTTTCTAAATTTCACGTATTAAATTTGTGAAATAAATAAATAATAAATTTGTGGTAATAATAAAAGTAAGGCAACACAATTTGAGAGAAATTTTAAGAGTGATTCTGTTCAATCAGTTAACACTTACAGTTATTTCTGTTCCAAAAAGAAAGATTATTAATAACTAAGTAGATATTAGAATTTTTCTGTATCAATTGCCATTCTGGGTACAATATACGTTTCTTAGACCTCAAATTGGATATTTTGACCTAGTTTAACACTTCATAAACAAATATAAATGCCCACAATAGCATATAAATCAGGGAAAAGGAATCACTCTTCAGTCAAATTGTCTGTAGAAAATAATGTCAACTTTTGTTTATTTTTCTGTGAGTGAAGAACACCTAATTTCTAAAATAAATGTAGCAAAGCACAAGTCTGAGACCTTGCAGTAGTGGTAATTCCTGCAGACATCTGCAGGCACACAAGAGCTGTGTGCTGACCTGAAGCCCTACTGCAGCACCGAGAAGCGGCTCAGGCAGCTGCCTGTGTCCTGCCCTGTTTGGAAAGTTCTTCAGTTTCCTGGAGTTTGGTGGGAAAGGGAGTTGGATTTCAGGCTTC
Organism: Brachypodius melanocephalos; assembly: GCA_013398615.1. Lineage (NCBI taxonomy): Eukaryota > Metazoa > Chordata > Aves > Passeriformes > Pycnonotidae > Brachypodius > Brachypodius melanocephalos. The sequence continues at coordinate 16,403,248 of VZSR01003049.1, forward strand.
CTGTTGCAGCAAACATTTTGTCAAATGGGAAAAAATAGAAAAAAAGTGAATGTAAAGATTGAAGTAAAGAAGCCTCAATGAAAATTTGCCTGTTAAGGATGACTGATGTAGGAACTGTGGGCCTAGATACGTAGATTTTTGTTGCAGAAAGGAATGCTAGATTGAAACACTTCATAGCATGACTTGGGTTCAGTCCCTCGTCTGCTAGCCATTTCATTGGAGAATGCATGCAGGTTCTTCATTTCTCTTATCAAGGAAGAGAAGTAAACTGCACTCTACAAAAAATTCTGCAGCTGTTGCTGTCCTCAGGTTACTTCAAAGAGGAGGCCAGTAATCAGTTCTCTTCCATCTTCAGATTTATGCCACTGTTGTTTGCTTATTTCTCTGCATAAAAAAGCACAGTTGGCAGCTTATATTTGAATCAGTCTTTAATTGATCCCATGGGCAAGCCTTAACTTTTCCCTAATAGGTTGTTCACTGTATAAAGTAATCAGATTCTACAAGCATTGATAGTTTCTGGAGGTAAACAAATATAATTAGATGTAACAGGTACCTTGGGGTGCTGTTAGCAAAGTGGCTTTTGGTTTTGCTTTTCATTCCTCTGTGATCCCTTAACTTCTCTGAATAGGTAGTTCTTTGCAAATAAGAATATAGGTTACATAAGAATAGAAACAGTTGCAGCCATTGTATCAACAGTATGGAATACCTAGATTCTCAGGAAGGATGTGAAGAATTTCAGTCTGAGTTTAAAAAAATAAAATGTGCAAAATAAATACAATTATTAGACTTTGAAAAGCCTGCATGTTTGTTGTGATGACATGTAAGACCCTGACAAGCTGAACAGCAGAGTAGGCTTTTTTTGGTCCTATTTTCTACTTGTTTCTACTATTGTTCAGCCTCTAATCAGTGTTTTGTAATGAAATAATGTTTTCACTGGTCTGTTTAAAGTATGTTTGATCTAAATTTAAAGTTCAGTAATCATCTAAATAATGGGCTTTATTGGAGAAAATGGCATGTTTATGTCTTCTGTTATACACAACTAATACAACATTATTTTGATCCATGTGGTCCATCTTGAGTAGAAGCAGGAAGGAAAATCTACCATCCATCTTTTTTGTAGGATTGTTTACTGCTCTGACATGGTCTTCTCCTATCCTTCCTTCTTACAAGAAAGATGGAGAGGGGCTTTTTACAAGAATATGTAGTGACAGGAAAAGGGGGAATGGACTCAGACTGGAAGAAGATAGGTTATGATGAGATATTAGGAAGAAATTCTTTACTGTGAGGGTGGTGAGGCACTGGAAAAGGGTGCCCAGGGAGATTGTGGATGCCCTATCCTGGGAGGTGTTCAAGACCAGGTTGGATAGGGCTCTGAGCAGCCTGGTCTAGTGGGAAATGGCTCTGCCCATGGCAGACAGGTTGGAATTTGATGATATTGAAGGGCCTTTCCAACCCAAATGATTTTGTGATTCCAGTTCTCTTCAATTGTGTTCTAAAGGACCAATAATAAGAACATTCAGGAAAAAATTCTGTATTCTTGACTTCATATCCTGTTTCAAATCCCCCAGTATGCCCCTCCTCCACATTCCATGTAGTTTTTTCTCTTCTGTAGAAGGTTTTTATGTCAACTCCACATTGTTCCAATAGTTCTGGTTTTCAACTTCATCTTTTTTTCTGTAAATGCATGATATGTTCTTCCAGATGGCATCTTTCAAATATCACTTGCACATCTCTTCTATATTAAAAAAAACTTCTTTCTTTTACACTACCTTGTATATATCTGTATCTCTAGATATCTACTTGTGTTCATAATTTATGCTGGTCATTTGTGGGAGCTGTATTTAAATCAGTGTTGTTGCTATCATGATTAATTGTTTGTTATTGGTCTAGTAAAGTTTTGATGGGGTAAAATATAACTTTAAAACTCTTCATGAGCATAGTACGTATCTCAAGACTTGCAGAAAAATGGTAAAATAAGTAGAAAAAATAATATGCTGTAGAATACAAAAAGTAATTCCACAGTGACTAATTTCATTCTTTCATCCTGATGTTCTCCAGGAAAGGTCTTTCCTTTCTTCATAATCAGCTACCCTTTTCAAGTAATGATATTCATATTTAATGGTACATGTTCAAAAAACTAGTGCTGGTGTTATTTCAGCTCGTGATTACATGAGAGTTCTGATATTATTATTTCTAATAGTGCTAAGATTTTCTGAAAATAAAGCTTTTGAAAAATGTAGAGGGTTTGTTGGTTTCCTCTCCTCCTCCCCATTATATAGCTTACATTTCATTGTAAGAAGAAAATGTGTGGGATTCCTCATTTCTTCACTGGAAAGGAAGGATTTGTTTGCATTTAATGTAGTATTGTTGTTACAAATTAGCAGATGGAAAATCCCATTGTGAACAAAAATTCCTTAGCTAAGCTTAAAAAATAGAAAAAATGTTACAGAGATGGTGCCTCTACATTAGAAAATCCAGAAGCTGAGAAGGTATTTCCACAAATTGCCTGTATATATTTCTTTTCTCCTTATGCCATCTTATGTATCTATAAGTGCCTGTTGCCAGGTAGTATACTGATACAGCTGGATATTTAGTCGGTCCTATTGTGTTCTTAAACCTGCATTTAGGAAGCCTGTGTTTTCACTGCTGGTAGTGTTAAAGATGTGCACAAGTACCAAGGGATGCTAGGAGGAATATCTTCAAGAGCCCAGATGCAAATATGTGGGATTATGTCATACACAAAACAAAAAAAAATGGCTGAAAATGACATAAACTTCCAAGAAGTTTTGTAACACAGATTTTTCTGTTATAAGGTCAAAGGGGACTACCGTGTTTTAGTCTGACTTCTAGATGACACAGGCAGTGGTTATTGCTGAATTAATCCATGTCTGGACTGTGGCATTATGTCCTTTGTTGATTGATGTTTTACCTCTGATGGGTAGTCCAGACCAGCCCAAGAGTAAGTGTGTTGAGTTTGTAGTGAATGATTTTTCACTCTCTACTGACTGATTTGTAGAGTAGGTTGGTATGCCACAGTTTTAAGTTGCATGGTTGAAATGATCGTATGAATAAAAGGAAAAGAGATGTTTTGTTACGTTCAGGTGACTTTTATGGATAAAAAAATTCTAACCTGTTACCGGTTTTTGTAGTTTAACACAGCAGCCAAACAGTTGATAGAATTGGACAAGCCCTCAGGTTCTGCTGTTGACTCTGGAGAAGGTACCTCTGGGGCGGCCCACAACAATTCAACCCAAAAGCACACCGATACTAAGAAAAACACCAAAAAACGACACTCTTTTACCTCCCTCACCATGTCCAACAAGGCTTCACAGTCTTCTCAGAATCGCCACTCCATGGAAATCAGTCCTCCTGTCCTCATCAGCTCCAGCAACCCAACAGCGGCAGCCCGCATAAGTGAGCTGACGGGACTGTCCTGTAGTGCCCCCTCTCAGGTAATACACATCAAATCAGCTACAACTATAAAGGCTTCTGATCTTGTCAGATTACTTATTTCAAGTTATTAATTATGTCTAATTAATATTAAATATACACTTTCAAAAAACTTATCTTCCAACATGAGAACATTTAAGGAGAATATTTTCTAACATTTCATATATAATGATAACAAATAGTTTTGGTCTTACAGGCTATTTTTTTTTCACAGTTGTTATAGTCTTAAGTGCCACAAAGGTTTTTGTTAACTGTGGAAACTAGAAACTGGAGTGATTTAACTTCTTGATTTCTTTTTTCTAAATGCAATATAATAACGAATATTAATAAAGTGCATGCTGTATAAGTAAAATATTCAACTTGAAGATTACACAAATTCCAGAAATATAGCATATTTATCTGGTTGTGGTAAGTAGAAATATTTATCTGACTTTATTTGTTCATAGTTTGTGAAAGATTGGCTTTTTTTATATAGTGATTACACTTTGGGAAAAGAGAAAGCAATGGAGCCCAAGAGGTATTGGTGATGTTTTACCTGAGCTCATAAATATGCTTTATTTGCATATCTTTGAGATCTGACAGCCTTTTATGGAGAAAAAAGAAAACTGACACTGGTTAAAAGTGTGTTTCATGTAGGTGGTTCAATGTATCTCTAAAGTCAGTGTGGAAAACAAAACTGAGCGGTGTGATCCAACACTGTTTGTATGAGTGTCTAACTAAAAATTAGGTCTAGTTTAAGCTTACAAGGAGTAGAATACTAGTGATTTTGACCATGAAGTTTACAGCTCTGTCAAAACCAGCTCGTACTAAACTACATTGACCCTACTGTTTTTTTTCTCTCTCCCAGGTTCATATTGGCACTACAGGGCTGATTGTGACTCCACCCCCCAGCAGCCCAGTCACAACAGGGCCTTCCTTCACCTTCCCCTCGGAAGTTACCTACCAAGCTGCCCTTGGTGTAAGTACTGCTTGAGAAAACTCAGCCTTCCCATTTTCCTTTGGTCTTGTACAGTAATCTTTTTTCTCAAGTTCTGACATACTGATTTGAAGTGATGTTTTTATGGGAATTGTGTCTATGTCATAGACAATGGTATGAATTTAAATATAGCAAATGTTTTTGCTACAATGTTTGCATCTCTGTAATTTCTCTGTAGTAAACACAAGAAGCACACTCCCTTTCAGAACAGTCTTTCTTTTAAGCATGAGTAGAAAAGAGGTTATGCTGGGGGGAAAGTTTGGAGAAGCAAGCAGGTTCTTACAAAAAACATCAACTTGGGACCACAGCTGCCAGGTGTTTCTGTCTTATTTAACTCAAGATTTTCCATATTAGCTGAAATAAGCTTCAAAGGTCTGTCTTCTCCTCATTCAATAAGGTGATTTTAGATGCGTGTACACCTGTGGCAGATGAAGAAAGTGTCTAGCATGTTGGAGTTAGGTTCTTGGAGATCAATAGGAAACCATGTAGCAAATCATCTTTTAAAGGAAGAAATACATTGCTGTTTCCTTTGAACAAATAAAATGATGTTTTAAAAAGTGCAGAATTTCTTTCCAAAACCTCCTGGAATTCTTTAGTTTCCTATGCTTATATTAGAAAAGCTGTGGAGTGTCATATATCATACTGTACTCATCAGAGCCTTACTGCAATAAAGATTGTGGATACCAGTTTTCAGAGGTCTTTAAAGGATCTTAATGAGACTTTATTTAAATCATGGGAGTTCTTGAAATTGAGTTCTTTCAGTCTAAAATTGTGCCCTTAATTTTTAAGGGGTAGGGCACAGTTGAGTAATAGTTCGTCACTTACTTTAAAAAAACAAAACAAACAACCCAAACAAAAACTCCCAAGACTTGATATTGTTTAGGTGTCTCTCCTTGCAGTCTTTAAACCAAGTAGAATATGATGAATAGCATTGCTACTAAACAGGCCTAGTTTTGTTTTCAACTTTTGGTATTTGCATAGTTTCACACATTTGTCTGCAAAATTCAAGGCAGAATTGTCTGTCTTCTGGTATCAACTTTGTGTTGTTTACAAAAATGCTTTTAGATGTGGCTTGGTTGCATTTTCACAGCTTTCTTTGGAATTCTTAAGTTACAGTTTTCAGTCCTTTAAATTATGATGCTGTTGTTTTCTGAATTATCTCCAGTACTTTCTTTTGGCATGATGACACATGACAGAAGTGGGTGTAATATTGCACAGTCTTTTTCAGTGAAGAAGTTATTGATGGTATAACCCTTTCACCTTTTTAGCCTGATTCTTCTGTCTTGAAAATTTGCCTGAATGTAGCATAAAGTTTATATTTACCTAAATATCCACCCTGATGCCACAAATTTTCATTATCTTTTGTGATTTAGTAATTGTTCTCATCCAAGTAAATGTGTTTCACATTCTTTGCTCTTCAGACTGATGACTTTATTATTGACAGTGATATGGATCGTGTGCTTTTGCCCTGCCTTACTGAATAAGGCAGATTGAGCTGTAGCAATGCTTTGTCTTATTGTTGTTAAATTGTTGGCTCCTTCAATCTGGTTTATCTGTGTAATCCTACTGTTAAATGAATGCTAAACTGGAAACACTTAATAATCTCATTATATTTAGATTCCTATTTTAATATCATGGAGCAGATGAGTTTAGAAGGGCCTCTTGTTGTCTAGTCTAACCTCCCCTGCTCAAGCAAGGCCACCTAAAGCCAGATGCCCAGGACTGTATCCAAATAGCTTTGGAATATCTCCAAGGATGGAGACTTCAGAACCTCCGTGGGCTACCTGTGTACATTGTTGGCTCTTGTCCAAGTTGGTGTCCACCTGGAAGGACCCTCAGGTCTTTTTTTGCCTAAAAGGTGTACATCTTGTACTAGAAACAAATAACTGCTTGTATACTAGTCCACATAGTCTTTTATACTTCTTTCATCCTATATTTCAGAAAATACCTGTGAGAACTGAGCAAACAGAATCACCTTAGGTGCTGTTAGGCAGAATGCAAGTCTAGCTAACATATAGGCTACAAACATTGAGTAATTGATTTATGAGATACTCAAGTTTTAGGGAGGATTGAGCAGACACCATTCAATGCATAATTTCAAAAGTTCTGTCAGAAGCTACTTTTTTTTTTTTTCCCCTCTCAATAACAAACATCTCTGTTTGTTATTAAGAATCTGTAGTTCTTTATTTGATGCCAACATGGAAAAATACTTTAATTTGGTGCTGGTTCAAAGTCATTAAACCACCTTGGGTGCTTTAGTTGCTTAAGCTTGTTCAAAGGCAATCTCACCATGGGTATTCACAGGAATTAAATTGCAGTGCTAAATGCACCATGGAGAGAAACTCCTGCCTGTGATTGTCCTGTATCTTGGGGTGCTATTTTCTCTTTGTGATAACCATGTTCCTGCTTAGGTTTCCAATTAGGCATATAATTCCCATTGAGTGAATGAATTATTCTCTGCCACCCTCTTTAAAAGTCAATAGCCTTCTGTACATAATGTTCTATTTCTTCTTGACTTCTTTTCAGCATGACTAAAATGCAAGCTGGCAGCTCAGGCTGGAGTCAGGTGATTCCTGTGTTCTTTTACGATAGATGATATTAGATGAGGATGCAGTTTGTAAAGTCACAGACTGTAAGGTATATCTTTTACATACACTTTTCCTCTTGCTTCATCAACTCTTGTTTTCAATTTAGAAACGTGCAAAATAGTTCTGACCAGTCAAGAGAGACAGTAATGTTGTTGTTTCTCTAGATGTTTCCCATCTGGAAATACCCTTCCTGACATTCTGAGCATTAATTCAAAGCTGTGGGGCAATTATGATTGTATGTTTAATACATTAGAAGTGGTTGGCTTGAGTACTTTTGGTCTTGTATTTTTTTTGCTTTTTTAAGTAGAAATTCTTGTATTTCTCTAAGTTTCTCCCTTTAGCTTTTTGTCTTAATTTCTGAATGCTAAGCAACTGACAGAGAAACTGGATGGGAACAGGATGAGTTTTTCTTTAGCATGAAGGTAGTTTGTTTGATGTCATTCCTATCAGTCGTTTTGGTGTTTATAACACTATTGAAAGTAATTGTTCTTTGAAAGCAAGCTGTTTGTCGACTTCTTTTATATAATGCTGAACTCAGATTAAGGGAGAAAAAATAAATCTGAGAAGATGAGCATGATTACCCGTCAGTGAAGAAGAGCAGAATATATTCTTTTACAATAATTCTGACTGTGCATCTTTGCTACATTTATCTGTCCTGAATCTCAAAGCAAGGAAAAGCTAGTGTCTTCTCTTATCTCCTGTAAAAAAGATGGCATTTTTATTGTCAACAGGAGATATTTTGAGCTGTCTTGTTGTCTAACAAGCTTCTCTAAGACAGGTTGGATTAATTCCTAGCCCAAGGGAATCTGTGACTCTTTCATCTGTGTACACGTATAGGATTGCATTTTAGGTTTTTATGTTGCTCTCGTGGTTCAAAAATGCCAATTGTATGAATTTGATTTTGTCCATAATAATGTTTTGTAGATGCTGTTTGATACCCAATATTGTAGGAAGTAAATAATTTATAAAGTTTCAGCTAAAATTGACATAAATAAGCTTTAGGATTGAGAGTGTTCTTGTCAAGTGACCATATACGCGCTCTACTGTTTGTATCATTTAAGCAAATTTTAATTTTCATTCTGAAAACTTGTGATAATTTATTTCAAAGTTTTATTTTGCATCAGCAGTTCTTTAGACAACAGCATTAATTCTTGGCTTGTGTTTTGAGGTTTGATTCTTTGAAATTGAAGAAGCTATGAACTGAGACAGACTTCTCACAGCTAGAGCTTTTGGCTGTGATATTATCTCTTACACTGTTCTTTGGGACTTCCAACCACAGCTTTACCCTTAATTGGGGCATTAATTGGTCTCCTTATCTCAGCCACTGGCATTTTTGAACCTTGTAGGTGTTTGGAATATTTAAAGTTCTTTGAAAAATACAAATAACAGATGTCAAATTCAGTAGTTGTTGGGTGAAAATATGCATATACAATTATGTAAGGTTCATTTATTTGGAAGGAAATTCTTGGATGTAATTTATAAGGTAGTTATCTAATGGAGGAGATCTAGTTGCCATAGATTTTACCAAAAAATAATCTTAAAGTATGTGATCAGAACCATGATATGGGAAAAACAAACTAAATATGCCACAGCAAAGTTAGAATTAAATTCAAAAGCAGCAGCAGAAAAACAATCTAGCAACAAGAGATAACTTCTCTTCCTTTCAGTCTGCCTTTACAGTATCTTGAGAAGTGAGAAGTGTTTTGGATTGCAATTGACCTAGACGTCCGTACTGCGGATTGGAAATGTTGACTTTGAAATGGTGTCTGCGCTTAACTAGAAGAAATAGGTGGTCTATATTTGGATGGTTTGCATTCACTTACATGCTGAAGGTTTCAAAAAGTAAAAAAAACCTAATTTTTCTGGTCTTGTTCTCTCATACATGCACAAAAAGAGAAACTGCTCTTTATGTTGAAGAATAAAAGGTAGTTTAAATTATTATTAATGAGGCACAAGCTGTGTGGGTTATATAATACACTGATGACATTTAGCTCTTTTATGTAGTTCCAGTGTAAGTTCAATAGTGTAAGTTAGGACGTTTTAATAAGAAATATCCTAATTTTAATCAACCAAAATTCAAATCAACTTTTGTTGTGAAGAGGAAGCAGCTGGAAGAAACAATGAGGTTTTGTATGAGAGACCTGTTTTTGATAACATATAGTTTAAGAATTTTGTTAAACATAAGCCTTAATTTGTAAGCCCTCAGGGAATTTTGCAAGCCATATATTTTTTCCTAGACATTGTGGGAGTGAAGACTGTTAATGAATGTTCTTTTCCACTGCTGTGCCTTCTATAATTCTTTGAGCGAGGTGATTACTGATCATCAATTAACTGAATACAGTGTAATTATATTTAAGTTTAGAAATATGCCTGTGTTTCTAGAGCATGAGTATAGATACTTTTTGAAGTTGTAACATACATTAATTATCAAATTATGTAATTTTCATGTTCCAATTTTTAAAAAAATTATCACTTATTTGCTATTTTATATGCTTGAAAGTACACTTGGTGTCTGAACAGTAGTTGCAGAAACATTCAAGTTTCTCCCTTCATCTACCTAAAATACTCTTAATTATGGCTGAGCATACTTGATTGAATCACATGTGATTTGTATATATTCTTTCATGGAATGTTGGCTATGGGAGCCATCAAAACTAGCATGTGCCCTGAAGGCAGATGTGTTTCTCAATAGCTAGGAAAATGGTTATATGCCAGAAAACTTATTGAAAACTTGGCTGGATCATTTGGATCTATTTTACCAAGTTGTAGCCGTGCAAGCTGTGGAGTGTTAGTCCTCCAAAGTCTATCAAGTAGTTTATTTAGATTTCTTGGTACTTGCCAAGTCTTTGGGAGTTTAATTGGTCTGTGGCTCACTGCTGGTCTCATTACCATACTGATAGACACAGGGAGGGGAGCTGAACCTTAATAAAGCAGAATAAAACAGAGCTGTGAAGGTGCCTTTAATGCAGCTAAAGCTTCAGTATATATTATGTGTTCAAATGAATAAAATGCAATGTTCAGCATCTTTAGAGATGCAGGAAGTATGGAACTGTGACAGTGTTGATATTGTGCATGAATAGGTTTAATTTTCAAGAATTCCAATTAATCATCTCCTAATGTGGATTTACAAGTTCTACCATCTATAAAGAAATATAGATGCCTAAAAAAGATTTAAATTGATAATCTGTTGATAGGTTGCATGAAAGATGTTCACATTCAGCTTGGATTCAGCTAAGACATTTGTTGAATGTCTAACTGGGAGGGACAAATAACTTCAGTTGTAAAACAGCTGAAAGAGAAATGTTGGTATTTCGGTGTGAATTATCTGGATACTTCAAAAAACTGTTGGGTAGAATACAAAAGAAATGCAATTGCCATTTTTGTAAAAAACGGTGAATATCAAAGCTCTCAGTGATGTTTCTCCAGCAGGTCATTTCTGTTCAGTGTTGGATATAGAATGCCTATTTGGTCTTAAGAACATGTTAATGTATGACCAGAAAAAAAGTTTTAAATAAAACAGGAATATTACACAATATAAGATGCAATTTATATGATAGCTAAGCGTAACAATTTTGACTGAAACACTGTAAGAGTTGATCAGTTTTCTCTAGATTTGGAAGTCTTTAATTATGCAGTACTTTACTGTGACTTGGCAGTGTAAAACTGGTTTAAAGAGCTGTCTTTTTATTAACATTTTCACCAAATGTAGCAAAGTAATAATCACACAGTGTGGAACTAAAACTCAGTTTCAATATAAGTTTTTGTTTAGAAAAACAGGGGGAAAAAAAGCAAAACCCTTTAGAAGTAAAGTGTTTGAGAGGAATTAAAATGTCTTTCAATTACGTATTTTCCAAACTGATAATGTAATGCAGTGCATTTATATGATGGAAGTGGAAGTGCATTTATATCTTGAAAGTGCCAGGCACTACTTCAGGATATTTTGTTAATTAATATTCTAGTTCTGTGGGCTTTAGGAAGATTATGTTTGAAATTAATTCAGTTTCACTTTTTCAAAGGTGGGAGGTTTTTTATTACTCTTTTTGTGCATGTTGTAACACAAATAGTTATTTTTGGAAAGGGGGGAAGGAAAAGCTCTCCTTTTGTGAGCGCCTTTTCCCAGGAGTGTCAGTACACAAGGTCCTAAAGAATTGTCTGAGGCCTTGCAGAGCAGAAGGTAACAATTGCTCCATTGATTCTCAAAAAGCACAGAAGTCTGTAGGCAGGACCCCCATTACGATCTGTGGTGCCTTTTTACTGGGGTATTTGTTAACGATTACCAATCTTGATAATACTGAATTTCAAAAGCTAACCCTTTAAACTAGAAGAATAGGAGAAAGAGGTAACAATAGCTTGGTGACTATGGCCTCATATTGTGCTCGCTTTTGTAACCCATACATCAAAAGAAAATTTCCCCCAGAAGGGGTGCTTTTGGATGCACTGCAGATGAATTGTATATTATGTTTCAGCTTCAGGTTACAAAAACAGTCGTGTTATGAAGTACAGTCAGCAGCAGGATGCAAAATCTACCTCCTGGAAGGCTTCTGAATTTTTGTCAAGCCCTATCCCAAACATGTTATAACTAGAAACAGTGCTTTCCATTTTTCCTGTGCTGAGAAATTGCTTGTCATTTGCTTAATTAGCTGCCAAAACGTCAAGTTTTTAAACTGAAAAAAAGGAAAAGTGACAAAGCTAACTCTCCAGTTATATCATAACAGTAGGTAAAGCAATACTGGACGCAGTTGCTACTTCCTTAGAATATGATGGGGGTTTTTTTTCCCAGCTGATTGAACTCATCCAACAATATTGATCATCTGTTGCTATTTCTTTTGTTCTTATAAAATCAGAATATGAATCCCCCACTTCCGCCACCACCTCTCTTGTCTGCTGCAATCATTGCATCGGCCACTTCTGGACCTCAGTCTACAAGTGTCATACAAAGGTCTGCATCAGGATCAACCGACCAAGTTGCACATTTACGACAACAAACTCGTCCAAGCGTGTAAGTAAAATTGAAACTTTTCTCCAGTCAGAAAAACAGAACGAGATCACTAACTTCACCTGTACCTTTAGCATGGCAGCTGGCTCTTTTCTGCTGGAATTGCCAAAAAGCCAAGCATGCAACTTAGAACAAAATCATGCAGAAAGGTGATATCCCCAAACAGACTCCATACTGAGCACTGTTTGTCTTAGATAAATATAATCAACTGTTGCTGTGTACAGAAGGAACTCACATCAAAAATATTAAGTATTTATCATGCAGAAGATGAATGAATCCTTGTGTTAGCACTGAATACTGGATAACTCAAAAGTGTCATTTCACTGTAGTGAATTTATTCAATGTTTTCCATTATGTGTGGTATGAAAAGGCTATTCTCATACGGAATAACTTATGCCAAAACACAGCAAGTGCTGTATTTAATTTAGACTGTTAAACATGTTACTGTCAGACTACTTGTGTCAGCTGCAATTGAAATTTGACTGAAGATTCTACAGTGCACTTAATTAGTGGGTGGCAGTTTGGGATGAAGGCAGAAAGCTGCTAGTTAGCATTATGTCTTCACACTTGTAATACAAGCAAACATGCGTCATCCTTTCGGGTGAAAATATTTGGTCTATTAACATGTGTTGCGAACAACATCTTTATTCTTGAAAACTTCTTCGTGTGCCACTTGGGCAATAAGAACGATAAAAGAAAATGTAAGATTCAGGAGATGCTGAACCATCTAATGGGACATGTTTGAATAAGAACTGCTTTTGTTCTGTTCTTGTTGTCTTTCCACCAGGTTTCCTCTCACTCCAAAAAAGCACCCTTCTTGTATAGCAGGTGCATTTGGATTTGGGCTGTTTCTTGGTGTCAGGCATTTAAACACTGATTCTTATAGATTATTGCACCTAGTGCAGTTAATCAAGTACCCATCTCATTTACTCCCATCCTCTGTCTTCAAAGGGTTGCTCTAAATGAGGATACTAATGAAATTTGGAATAAATTAACTAAAAAGGAAGTTAATGAACATCAGTTAAAGCAGATCAATTGCTCTTCCATAAAGCTTCAGTGTGTGGCTTTGTAGATCGCTGCTAAGTCATGTACCAGTGAAGCCTTCTGCTGCCAGTGTACTGTGTTGCCTTTAAAGCATATTTTTTTGCTTGCTTTGGGTACCTATATTGCCTTTAAAGGCTTTTTGTAGATGTTGCAAAGTTTCTTGGGTGGACAGCAAGGAGTAAGAATGTAATGCGAAAAGGAGAAGCATGCAGTTAGTGCTCTTGTTTCTGTGCACAGGAGAATTTTGATGAAAGAATGTTTTCTAAAGCCACTTTTTTGCCCTTGGGGTTACAAGGAGAATAGGAAAGAGTAGCACTGCAAGCAACTTTTTCATAGAAGGGGATAGCCTACCCATCTACTTAATTGTCTGCCTCTTGTGAAAAGTATATTTTAGAGAAAATGGGATTTATTGGAATGCTATTTTCCATAGGCCCAGGTCAATAATTGTATATATGGTTCAAATGGGATTTTTAGGTTCAAATGTGGCAGAAAATAGAACACTGTGGTGATTAAAACAGTATCACTTTCTAATAATAGAAAACTCTGCAATCCTATTTGAAAATTTCCCTAGGAACATTCCAAGATGCAACTACAGGACCTTCAGCTTTTTTTTAAAAACCTTTTTTTCTAAGAATTTTTTTTTTAAGAAAAAATGCAAATGTTTCTGAACTCTCAACATGATTTCAAATGCACTGTATTATGCTTTAGTGTTGCTTAGAAAACATAAAAGGAAATAAACTTTACAAGTGAATTAGCTGCTAACCACCTTACCCATAGATGTTAATTTCTGGTAACACATCTTTTTTTTTTTGCATTGAAGTTTGCACAGGAGGTTCCAGTTTTGCAGTTTGAAATGTAGTTCTGACACTGATCTTTCACTCCCAGCTAACAGAACTTCTCCTTCCTCCCCAGCTCTCCAAATAAAAAAGAAATTGATGTGTCACAAAGTGTAAGAGAGATGAGAAGCAGGTGTCAGGAAAGAAAAGTGGAATATGCTGGGATGTGTAGTTGATAAACACCTGCTTAATTAAGATGACTAACTTCATTAAGAAAACGGACAGTCCTAATACAAGTCTTTTGCCCTCCATTAAAGTGCACTTCAGAGGATATTCCTAACTGTCATTGTTTCCCCTTCATATTACCATAACTTCTGTTTTAATATTGTATTGACAGTATGATGGATTATCACAGCCATTTCTGCCATGCCTTTTCATCTCTGACTGAACGCTCTGTGCCATAAAACACAAATGATGTTTTGAACTGTTTTAGTTTTATCACTTGCATCTCTGTGTTTTAGGTATATTGCTATCTACCCCTACACTCCTCGAAAAGAAGATGAACTGGAACTGCGGAAAGGAGAAATGTTCCTTGTGTTTGAACGCTGCCAAGATGGCTGGTTCAAGGGAACTTCCATGCATACAAGCAAGATCGGTGTTTTTCCTGGAAATTATGTGGCTCCAGTTACAAGGTACAGTTTTATACAAGTGTCTAAATAGTTTAGCTAGTTTCAAATCCACAATTATTCTGTTCTTGTATTAAATGCTAAAATTGCATAATAGAAGACCTGTGGGTTTTAGTAACTAGCTTTTTTTTTTTTTTCAGTTGTTTCATTATTTGCTTTAAATTTTGGCAGGACGGTGACAAGTGCATCACAAACAAAAGTTCCCATGTCTACTGCTGGCCAAACAGGACGAGTGGTGACTATGGTCAGCCCTTCCACTGCTAGTGGAACATCCCAGAAGCTCCAGGGAAATGGTGTGGCAGTGAACTCCAGCACAGTACCCACAGCAGTGGTTTCTGCAGCACATATCCAAACCAGTCCACAAACCAAGGTCCTTATGCACGTGACAGGACAAATGACCGTCAACCAGGCTCGAAATGCAGTTAGAACAGGTAAAAAAAAAAAAAAATCAAAATTTGTTATGTGTGGTAGACAAACTGTAGAGTCCATATTGACAAATGACTGGAGTCATTTGTAAGTATATGAGAGTCTATGTAAGTATATGCTGAGGTTTTTAAAAGCTTTTCTTGATGTCATTGTTTAGAATTGAATGTTTTCTGAAATGACAGTCTGAGTTGTTAGATCTTTTGTTATTCTCCCCTAAGCAACTGTGTATATGTACATACTCCCACTATTGGGAATTTATACGCAAGTACTTCAGGTGGAATTCTTCTTTTTCTTCTTGTTCCAGCAGTATCTGGGATGGGGACATTCTTTGAGCTTCCCCACTCATACGCAATTCATATAGTAATAGAAGTGATAAGAACATCTGCGTCATAGCTTATTTTTTGTGTGTTAACTGCATAAGAGCTACAGATTGCTCTAATTTAGCATTCATTTTTAAATTATCTTCTAACATCTTTGAATACCTTTAGTGTTCCTTTTCAGGTCTCTGGCTCAGGGTTGATCCTTAGGCATTCCAGTTTGTTCTCTAACCTTGACTGTAACTTCTTTCAGCTTTGACTCTGAAACACTAAGGCTATACTGACTTCAAGATCCATATGATCTATATAATAAAATTCTGTATTTCTGAAAGGTGTAACTCTTCATTTACTGTCTGGGGCAGGCCACATCATAGTGAAACGTGCCTTCTTGTTATTTAAATGCAGATCTAAAAAAATTGATAGTGGTGTTTTCAAAAGTTTTTGTTTACCAAATCCATGCACTCCTCTGTGGATTTGCCAGGGTAAGAAAATACCACACAACTGGAGCCGAATCTGTTCCAGTTGCTTCAAGGGCCTCAAAAGAAAAAGGAAAAAAGGAAAACTCCCATTTCAGACTATCCCAATGTTTCCCCTTTCAGACTTGAATTTAGGGTCTGTGATCTCCTGACCAAGCATCATGACAAAAAGGACTTTTTAAATCACGGGATTCTTATTGGCAGAGCAAAAGGGAAAGCAAAAAATGGTAATGATGTGCTCTGTTATCCCCATAAGAAGAGTTATTTCTTACGGTCTCAAGATTCGTGGATTAGCCCACTTTGCAGAGTCATGCATTTCCTAAAACACCTGTGCATGTTCAGATATCAGCACCAGGTTTGCTTTTGAAGGTAGGATATTTTTAGTTATTTTATTTCATTAATTGGCCCCATCTTCCTCCAGTGTGATCTGAAGCTGGAGCAGGTGTGTTAGTCTTCTGTAACAACTTTATTCTTTGCCTTTAAATAAAAATAACCAGGTGCTGCTGGCAACTGGTAAAAGAAATTAAGCAAAGCATCTGTACTTTCCTGTCTCTTAGGCACAGGTGGTTTCTACTCTAAATCCTTCTTTTTAGCTGCCTAGGAGCTTGCAAGTGACAACACAAAGGAGAAAGCTCCTGTGGGCTCCAGAGGCCTTTCTGTCCCTGCATCTGTGCACTGCTGTCAAGATGAATAAGCTTTTACACTTCCATTCAGCTGATAAATGTGACAACATACTTCCCACCGACTTTTCAGGTCCAAAATGAAAAATTCAAAGGGACTGGACTCTCATCACAGGGAACTTAACATTGGATATTGCAAAGGTTTGCTGTTAGTCACAAATACCGATCTGTCCCTTATAAGGACCTGAGCACTGAATGGCTGCTTTATGTTCAAACTACAGGGAACTTTGTAGTAAAAATGTGAAACATGATCCTCTTGAGCTTTCCTTAGCACATTCACTGAGTGTTGATCTTTGGGTGAGGCTTCACAGGTTAATGCAGGGCTCAGCTTCAGTTTAGCTCAGGGCTTCAAAGACCATTCTTCATATGATCTTAGTGAGACATTGCTTGACATCACCTTCTACTGAGGGAGTGTGCATCCTTTGATTGGAAGGACCTATAAAGAAAATATATATTCTGCCTATTTCATTAAAGGATAATCTATATGAAAATAGGATGGCTTGAAGCATTTTTCCTATCAATTCTATCAGCAATAAGAAAACAAAACCAGAAAGCTCTGCCATCCTTGTCATACATAAATTGCATGTGAGTTTAGACAGATCTTGAAGAATAGCAGCTACTTCTAGGAAAACTGTTGTCTCGTGAACAAAAGCCAGCATTAATAATTGGTTTTTGACAAAAAAAAATCTTACTGCAATCTCCGTATCTTTCTTTTGAAATGTTCATGCTACTCAAGAGTTGGGAAGGGTCAGCTTCCCAGCAGAAGAGGTAATCAAAAAATTAGACATAGCATGTAGCATATAAGTAATGTGCCTTTTTTAAATAAAAAAGAAAGACTTTGTGTTATTGCAGACATTGTAATTGGATATAATACTGTAGGATTTTATATAAAATTTGGGACCTTTGTCAATCTTCTCTAATACACTGTTGCTGCAATCTAACCAAATTACCAGAGGAGTTTGTAGAAAGCGGAATGAAGTGAGCAAGTGCTCACTTGCTGGCTTGGCGGTTTAGTTCCAGTATTTCACTTATAACAAGTCTGAAACACTATTACTATCTGAAAAATCAAAAATTGATACAATTGAGATGTACATGCTCCAAGTTAGAGAGCTAACCCCTTCTTAGATAGAAAGTTTCAAAGTATTTGAAGGAGAGAGGTTGTGCAGCACTGAGGTGCTACATTTTGCCTCATATTGTTCAGTTAAGGTGTGTGCATTTCATACCAGCCAGTGGTACAGAGATGCACAAGCTGTTGAAATGGTCCAACAGCATGCAAATATGATTGACCATATGACTAACAGCAGTGTTACTTCTTGGAAAGGATAAATTAGTTCATGCAAAGCTCTGTGCTTTGCAGCTTTGCACTGCAACCCAGGTTAATATAGCCTGTGCTATTCTCCAGCTTCCAGCGTAGATGTTCTTTTATTTCACAGGGGTATGAGTAAATCCACTTTCTATATTTAAACATCCCAAGAGACAACAGCTTACGTTTTCAGAGAAAGCACTCATAGCAGTAATTGCTACTGTGCTTATTGTTTGAAAGACCCGTGAAATCTGTTGTGGATTTTGTGAATAGTTTAAGGAAACAATCTAATTATATTTTTAGCAGCTTCTATAAGGCATATTGCTTCCTACTTTCCTTTATATGCCCTGACAACTACATGACATATTAAAAGGCGCAAACAAGTTCCAGGCAATATTTAGCTAGCTCTTAGGTACTAAAGTGTAATCTTCACTTTGCATCTGTATGTGAAGCACTTGACTTAGCAGCTTGGATATCCCCACAACAGAGAAGTTGCAGTGCTGTTATTCTTCTGTTGTGTACTGGTGCAAGTAGGTTAGCATATGCAACTGCTTTATTCAGGTGAAATAGATTTGGTGGTGTGTATCATATCACTATAGTAGTACAAATGGAAGCTTAAAAGGTAAGCAGAAAACTTTTTATGATTGATTAGCTGTAACACAGTAACTGTACCTCACTTTGTGTGTCTTGTCAAAAGGTGAACTCTTACATTTCATTCTTTTATTCTAGTTTCCTCTCATAGTCAAGAAAGACCTACGGCAGCAGTCACACCCATACAAGCACAAAGTCCATCATGCCTTATTCCTGCAGCTGTGATCATTCCCCACCACTCTGTTGCCTCCCAGCAGCTCCAGCCCCAGCTTCCAAATTCTGCTGCTTATGTCACAGCTGTGAATGTGAACCGCTCACCCATGCCGCTGGCATGTACAGCAGCTTCTTTGAATTCTCCTAACATTGCTACTTCATCTTTGGAGGGAGATATCAGTGGGAAAACTCCAAACATTCACCCTGGAGCTCCTGCATCTCCAGAGAGTGCTCTAACAGCTGGTGGAAATGCTGCTGTCAGTAAAACAGACAAGGATGGCAAGGTGGGTAGAGAATAAAATCATTCCCTTGAATTCTCCTATTTTCATCATACAATCTTTTAAGAAATTTAACAACACAACCTAAAAAACCTACATGAACTTGCAGGAACGTAAAAATTTCAGTCTAACAAAATAAAATGAAAATCAGAATTGTTTTAGATTACCTTTCTTATTAAGCAGGCACACGGAGATATTATGAAAAACATTACCAGCAACATTTATTGGACAAAGAAAGAATGCACATAAGCATCTTTTTAAATGAAGAACAGTCTGTAGTGATTCTGCTTTCCTTCCTGCTATTTGAAATATTTCCTATGTGTGTAAATTCATTCTCACTGTTGACCAAGTCATGTGATTATGTTATATTGTTGTCAGGAAAATTCTTCTAGCTTTGTAATTGATTTTGTTTTACAGTTTTGATGTAGTTAGAAAACCTTTTTCTCCTTGTGACAGCTATCTTTACATCTCAAATGTTTTAGACTTAACCTTACTACACTTCAGCCACATGTACTCCTTAGTGAAGTTTATGAAGATTTTAATCTTAAACTGTACACTAATGTCAACCACTTTTTAGTTATTTGTATTGATTATTGTTGAATGGATGTGGTTAGAACTTTATTTTAAAATTACTTTAGGCATAGACTTTGAAATCAGACTGAGGTGCCCCTAGAGAAAACTTAGTTGTAGTTTAAGGTGAATGATGCCAATACATATGGATTGTTTTAATTTCTCTGAGTTTATCTTTGACATTTGCTAGACAGCAGATTTTTTGCTGAAATGGCTCTTAACTTATTGGAAACTTGGAAAAAGGACTGAGTATTTTTATTCAGTAAATCCAGTACATTCCAGGCTATCAAAAAAAAAATTCTCAATGCTCATGCTTTTCTCTGTCTATGGTTAAATATTATTTTTGTCTCCAGGGCTTACAATCTGGCACCTCTCATAAGCACTAAATTCACTCAGTCAAAGAGTTGTTAAGAAGATCACTGCCACACCCCTTAAAAAAAAAGAAAGACAAGAAACACAAAAGCTACTTAAATAATTCTCTTCAGGGTAGGTAATAGTCTTCAGGGATTCTTGTCTGGACAAGCAAAAAGAATGTTTACAATCCTCCCCTTTAGCAGAGCAGCAAAACACAATGCATTCCCCTCGGGGCAAATTTTTGTTAAATCATGAAGGTCTTCCATTACTAAAGGAGGATAAATTAAAAAACTTACTTAAACAGCAGCTTACAGAGCAGACTTTTCTCCCTGCTTGGTTTGAAGTGACTCTTTGTCTTCCTAGAAACCTCCATGTTAACGAAATGTTTTGCTTCATAGATTCCTGTTGTGGGAATCTTAACTCCTCACACCTTTTTCTAGACAACCTTTCGGGACAGAACCGTTTCATTTTAATTTACACTTTAACCTTACACAGTGAAAGGACGTAGCTTGTTTTTTTCTCTTTAGAATGTTAATTTTCTTTTTCTTGTATAATTTTCATCATTATCTTTTTAATATCAAGTATGTCCTTATAATTATACTGAGTCCTCTCTGAGTACAATGCCATCTATCAGAAGGAAGTGTTCAACTCTTTATGGGAGAGTTTTGTTCTAAAATGGGGCACTGCTTTTGATTTACAGAAAGAAAAAAAAGGTTTGCTGAAACTACTTTCTGGAGCATCCACTAAACGTAAGCCTCGACTGTCACCTCCAGCGTCACCCACCCTGGAGGCTGAGCAGGCGGCGGCAGAGTTGGCCCTGCAAGGTGCAGTGGGGCCGGAGCTTCCGTCGGCTGGCGCTCACAGCAAAGGCGGCTCCTGTCCCGCTGACAGCGAGGCCTCTGGGCTGGCACAGGAGGCTCTGCACCGCAAAGCCACTTCCCTGGATTCCTCCATTCCCATCGCCCCGCCACCCCGGCAGCCGTGCTCCTCACTGGGGCCGGTCCTCAATGAGTGCAGGCCTCTCGTGTGTGAAAGGTAAATTATCCTATGCAGCTAGACTTGGGCAAACCAGGACAAAATCCATTCTCCGACACTTGTAGTGTATGTTAGAACTGCTTCAAAATGCTGAGATTTTATAGCAAGATGAAACCTATTTTTTAACAATTCTTTATTTACTTATTAGCCAATACTCATGTTTATATTTGTTTACTTTTTATGTTACTTTAAAGTTTTTGAATGAATTGACACTCAAATATGATGATCACAGGTTTGGTATGAGAACTGAGGCAGACAAAAAAGGCCTCCTAGTTTTCAAAACAGAAGCACTTGCATATTCTTGCACTTAGGAGTATCAGGTTAGTCCTGATTATTAGCCAGCCTAAATATATGCTGAATGAGACCTTTATTTATCAATGTGTAGACTTCTTAATATTTAATTTCTTGAGCTTTTGCAAAAATACTTTTCACTGCCTCAATGCCCTGTGGCTGTGCACCCACACAGGCTCTAGGGCAGCTTCTGTGCTCTGGCAAGTGAGTCTGAAAAACATACAGTTGTCCGGACTCTGAGACTGACAGGCAGTTGCTTAAATGTTCTGTGACTTTTGTGTCCACCTATAGTTTTTCAAGTTTCAAGTCCTCAGTAGAATGTGAAGGAAGTGGCAGTTTTCTAACTACACAATCTTTTATTTTTCCTGGTAGCAGACAAGCAGTATGAAGAGTGTCATGGGATTTTTTTTTTGCAGCAGTTACAGGATTGTGTGGTGTATAGAGAAAAAATAGTAGAGTTACAATATGAACAGCTCTAGGACTGAACTGATTGAAGCTGACTATTGTAGACTTCACTCTGTTACTATTATCTCATGGTGTGTGGGCATCCTGTTGTACTTCCAGAGTTCCACTATCTTAAGCTATACCCGTGTCTTAAAATCCAGACAGTATCTAACTTTCCATTTGTCTTTTATTTCACTTATGTCATACCTCTAATATTTTTGAAAAGTTATTTCTGTTCCTACACAATTTCCTTGCAAGAGATTTCTATTTCATACCGAATTTGTGAAGCAGATTTACACTTATGCATGGAAAATAAAACCTGAAAGACACTTCTTTAAGAATAACATAGTTCATTTTCACATTATCATAAGTCTGTTTGGCACAATTAATAACTTTTTATGCTTTGAATGTGAAAATAATATTAAATTTATTCTGGCATAACCAGTGCATATTAGTGTAAAGCTCTTTCTGTCATCACAAAAAGTAGTTTTTTCACTTTGATGATGAAAATTTTTTTCTCAGAACCACTTACAGAAAATGACGCTGTGTATTTTTATTGATCTAGTAATAACATATACTCAAACATTCTCTTTATCCTTACTGTTGTTTAAGTGATAATTGCTACTGAAGAAGCATTGCTACAAGATAATTCTCAGCTGCAGTCATGCAGAATTGTTACATTTTTGTCAGTGTATTTAGACAGAAATTCATCTGAGTTCCCTTTGTCCTTTTCAGGACAGAGTTAAATTTTTTCTTTCCTGCTGATGTGCCCTTACACATTTCCTTTGGCTGAATTTCTTAAAATGTGATGCTTAATAATACTTAAAATCAACATTGTACTCAGTTTCTTCATAGTAATTTATAAATATTGATTACTCTGCAGCAGTCTGGTAGGTGTGGTGGGTAAGAATCATATGGCATCTTCAGTGAACATTTCAGCTGGGGAGGGAAATATTCATGAGGATAAGCTCAACAAAAAGCCGAAGAACAAAGAAATCTGCTTGGATTATTCTGCTTTTACATCTCACAGTTCCAGTGACAGATTATAATGTAAATGGAGAATTCCAGTTTGGAATTCAGTCACCTGAGATTCCGCAGTGGGGCTCACTCATTTCTTAGGATTCTCCAGCCAATACCCTGGTTGTCTTGGGGTGATTTCTTGTATTGATGCAATGCTGACAAGGCCAAGGATCATTATCTTACAAAGATCATTATATTACAAAGATAGATCCAACTCCCTGCAATTCCCAGACTGAGACATGCTATGCTGTGGATATACAGGAATTTAGTTATCTGAGGAGTTTACTTTTTCCATAAAAGTTAAAAGAAAACTTAAAGCTCTTTTCATGAGCTTTCTTTCTTAGAGGGAACTGTTGCTTAAATAGCTTTAAATCTTACAGTAAATACACAGCATTGTAATAATAAACTACCCAGCACACCACAATGGTGTTAGAGACTTGAAGTTGAACCTAAATACACTGCATATCCTAAACTATAAAATGAATCTTTCATTCAGTTACAGTGAAAAAAAAGCAGTAATTTTGTTCTGTGATTAAAGTGACCCTAAGTAATTTCATCTACCACAAAATGACTGGTGTAACATCTGCTCCCAGTGAGCAGGCCAGTGGCTTTATAGGGCAGCAAGTCTGACCACATCTGGCACCATTTAATGCTGGTAATAAATGCTGAGAATCACTGCCCTCGATGGGTGTTGGTGATCTGTAGGAGTCAAGGCACCCACTCAGAAGACACAAGTTCAGCACAACAGCAGGGCACACTTGAGCTGGAAAGTAAAAATTCTAAGGGCAAGGGAAAAAAGCTAAATCAAGAAGCTGAGTAATATTTATTAGTTTAACTTGTGTAACGGTAGTTAATTCCAGCTTTCTGTGTTTTTCTCAGCTAAAATTTTCTGCATGTGAGAAAATATTATTATCCACTTGTTGATCAGGAAACCCTCAAATAATTGTCCAAAAATCAACCACAATTAGGTGGAAATAAAAGCAGTATTTTGTGTCCAGTGAAACAGAAGCAATGAAGAAATGGAGAAACACATGAAAGATATAATCTTTTCCATGTTACTGAAAAGTGTGAGAAATGCTAATATTAAAAATGAAAAGTAGAATGGAGAAATGCGAAGACAGATCACCCTCTTCAAAATAAAAAAATTAATTCACAAACAAAAAGCAAAAGCACTGTGGAATATAGCCATACACATTAGGAATATCAGCAACCAACCAGTGGCAAGTGTATTGGCTACTTCTGGGAAACTAAATACTTTTGTTGATAATACTTATATTTTTACAATACTAACATTTTGTCACTAGCTGATTAAAAATAATTAGGATAATATTTGGACAATTAATGAAAAATGTTATAAGACAGCCAAAAAAAAAAAAAAAAAAAGAAAGAAAAAACCTCATAGTTGTACAGCTTAGGTGCATGTAAAATATTAAGTGACCATAAAAGATCTACAAATTTTACTTTCAGTCATTGGAAACATTTGGAAATACTGAATAGGGAGACAAGGAAGTGTTTTGGAAGCTTCAAGCATGTGGGAATTAACATATTTTTCCAAAACATAGGTCATGCTTAGCAAATATGATTATCTTTTCTTCAGGAACCTTGCAATGAACTTCTGAGCTGAAGCATAAGCTTTTTATTCTGCATGAAATTGGTAGTTTCGGCAATATGTTGTAGATGATGAAATAAGTAATGGAAAAATAGTTTTTGTTCCATAGCTAATCCAGGGTAATCTGGATAGACAGCTGTGTGAATATGTGATGGGTCTGGGCAATATGTGACCTCTCTGGGCAAACACGATTTGTAAAATGTGGCAGAAAATTTGAAGAAGAACATGTGATTTAGAGGTGGAAAGCCTTCATTAAAAATTGAAAAATACAGTAAAATAGCACTTTAAAACCAGGGGTGTTGTGCTCTGTTATAGACACTGGATTTCAAGATGAATATCAAAACAGTTGGGAGACTGAAATGTAACTAGTACCAAATTACTGCAGAGGTTGTTGGACACTGTATGGAAAGCTCAAGACAACTGTTTCTGTGCAAGCTGGTGATCCTCAAGGGAGGACAAAGAGAAAAAGGGAGCAAGCAGCAGCAGGGAACAGAGACTCTTTCAATTCAAGGGAGCATAAAGGTTACTGACAGACAGAATTAGAGACTGAAAACAAGCATATTTCAAGTCAAACAATTACAAGGCAGTGTTTGACAGACTGCAAGATGAGGCAGGCAGGTATTCTTTCTTGAAGCTTGTTTTTTTTTACAGATTATGTATGTAGTGTGTGGTTAATTTTCAGCCTGGGTCCAACCTGCTTGTTAACAACAGCAGAAGTTCTTCATAGCTTTATTGCAGTTCTTTATCCTTTACTATCTTGCCCTTGTCCTGCCTGAGTAAAGGCTGTTGTTTTAACTCAAGCAGTTTACAGTCTCAGTTTAACTACAGTCTATTAAAAATATTCTGTTCTCATTTCCTAAGTCAGCATTAAAACCTAAGTTGCCCACAGCAGAAGTTAGTGCAGGCCTAGGTTGGATGCAGGGCATTCTGGAGCTGCACACTAATAAATCTTGTAATTGGCTTGGTAGCTTTTATGAAGCATGAATGTAATAATTCCCATGCTCTGAAATCTGGGGATTGCCATAAGTGAAACAAAGTCATGGCTTATAAGTCACTAATAAATAACATTTGACAACTAATTAAGTCCAAATATGTTTTGCTATACTTAGTTTTCCTAAGAGACTTTAATTATTTACAAAGTGTGGCTAGACTTTTCTGAATACTCTTAACTGTATGGACAGACTTAATTTTTGTTTCATATGTTCTTAAACAAAACATTCTACTATAACACAGTATTTTTGTCTGCTTCAATATTACAGAATTAACTTGTTTTATTATGTGTGTATTGAGCTATAATTGGCATTCCATCCTTCACTAGACTATATCCTGTTACTTTGTCTTTCCATCAGATTGTTAATTAATTTTAATCTATTAAAATAATAAATTATTTCGAGCTTATTAAGATAATAGTTATCTCAATTTATGAAGTAATAGAGCTTTACATTGATGTGAACTGAAACTATGGAAGAAGAGATCGAGTGGTGTTATGCATGTTAAAAATAGAGAAGTGTAGCCTCTTTTTAATTCACACATATTTGAAAAGCGATTTTACTGTGAGAGACTCAAAAAATAGACCTTGTGCCAAGTGCTTAAGAAAAGTGTTGAATTGAATGTTCTATCTTGAAGAATTTCTAAGGACAATGAAAATTATTGAAAACAGCAAATCAGGTTTTGTTGGTTTCTTCCTTTTGTTCTTTGCCTTTCCTTAAGAGCCATCACTGGAATAGTAAAAAATTAAACATACACTTGTAAAATTATGCCTAGCTACGGCTGTGAATGCTTAGATTCTTGTTGAATCACACTGACTGAAAGTCTGAAAATTTATATTGGGAAAAAATGTTTACAGTTTTCTCCTGCTATTTAACCATTGTCTGTATTTTACAGGGATCTTGGTGAAAAAACAATCAGGAGATGCATGAATTTGCCTTAAATTTATTTTGTTGCTATTGTTATTATCTGTTCAAGACATACTTTTAAGTTGTTACATACTCAGCAAACAGTTCTAGACAGTTTTGTGTGTTCATAAGCTTCAACAGGCACAGAATTTTTTTTTTAAAGTATTGGGTTAAAGAAAAGGGGTGGAGGGAAGAGGGGAGCAAAAAAAAATAACGTAAATGAAGGTGATTTTTTTCTAATTACACAGGTACAGGGTTGTGGTATCCTATCCTCCTCAGAGCGAAGCAGAACTTGAACTTAAGGAAGGTGACATTGTTTTTGTACACAAAAAACGCGAGGATGGCTGGTTCAAAGGCACTCTGCAACGAAATGGAAAGACTGGCCTTTTCCCTGGCAGCTTTGTAGAGAACATTTGAGAAAATTCATTCCAAGAGCTTCAAATCATACTGTACTGTAAAATAGCACAACTATTTTGCCAGAAAAAGCACAGTCATTAAATATTTTCAAATGACTGTAATGTAAACAAAAATTGACATATTTTTACAGTGTCTATAGCACAATTACACCAGCGAACAAAGGAGATGAAGGCATCTGCTGGTTTTATCACTTTGAATTCTTAAGTGTGATGTGTGCCTTGTACTGTCTGATTTATTATATAGAGGAATTTTTTCCCCAAGTATGTTACATAAATGAGCAATTGTTTACAAGGCTGTAGCTAATTTATTCTTGGGTTTTTTTAAACTTGAATTTTGTGTAATAGCTAAAATTCTTGTGACTATGATTTTAACAAATTATTAATTTATGAAAGAATAACAAAGGGGAAGCTGGATTCTCTCCTTATGAGCAAGCAATTATATCTGATAAAGAGCCTCCCATTTATCCTCTGGACATTTTTCCCCTGCTGTGTCTGACAGTGGAGTAAGTCTCTGTTGTATGAGTTAATGTTGAGTGGTGGTGATGTGGCGTCAAATAGAATTTGCCAAATGGGGAAAAAAATGTGTATTTTCTTCTTTGGACAGAGAAAAAAAAAAGTCAGTGCTGTTCTTGAGTCTAGTTTTACTTCTTCATGAATCACCTGAGTAATGTTTCCAGGAGGCAAAGATGTATGTGAACAACTGAGCAAAACCATCTCGAGGTTAGGATCATCTCAAGGTTAGGAAAGAAAAAATTTAGGAGTGCCAACAAGAAATTCCCTATACCTTCTGTTCATGTAATAACTTGGCTATTTCAACAAAGCTTAGCTTTGTATTTGTATATTTGGCCAGGTCTTTGGGCATTTAGCGCTCAGGATCCAACAAAATTGGAAGGAATGTTAAAGCCCAACACTTAGAATGAATATAACTTCAAAACATCTGTTCGATAAGACTGAATATAAAAATAAAATTATAAGTTGTACTTAATGTCTAAAAATACCTAAGATGTGTAATTTGCTGTTTTCTTCTCAAAATGATCTGCATGGCCAAGAGATGTTTTAAAATGTCTGAGCAGTAGTGGTGGTAAGTGATGCACTTGTGTTAAAGTAAAAGGCTGTATGAAACACTGTGAAAACTTCACTAACTTCTTAACCATTGCTACTTTGCTATTTTCTGACTTTTTCTTTGTCTTGCATGTGTTACTCAATTCCTGCAGTAATGTAACTGTGCATGCTTGGCATTTTCCATTCCAATTTCCTGTTGCTGGGTTATTTTGCTCTGAAAATTTCCCAAAAGCCACTTGACCAAAACTAGTGAGCAACTCGCCTTCAGCCAGAGAAGATGTCCACTGTTTGAATCATAAATAAAATTTTTAATGTCCTTGCAGCTGATGGATAGAAAGAATGCAGCCTGCAAGAAATACATTGTTAGTCTTTCAGGGTTTTTTTACAGAGTTGACACTGGTGACCACACGCGCTACTCAGCTGAACATTTTTTTTTAAAATTTTATTGTTTGATTATAGCAGTTTAATGGTGATTTTTTTTTGTAAGACACTGAACACCATCATCTCCATTTAAATCCATTTAAATATGATGTAATTTGGCTGTTACTCAGCACTTTACAAAGGGAAGCCAGTAAGGTGATTCAGTGTCGCACAATACACAGAAAACAGTGGTCTGTTAAATCCTTATAATTTTCTTGAAGTTATACATTGAAAAATATCAAATGTTAATGACAGAGATTTCTTGCAATATCAGATAGTATCATGATGGTCTTAAAAAATAAAAAAAAAATTATCTATAAATATATATAAGTTGGACATGACAGCATTCCCAAATTAACCATCTCTCTTAAACACTGTATAATTCAGTTTTTACATTTTTAAATCTTTTAAATAGTTTACTTGAATATTCATGTAATATATAAAGGTTTTGTGAAATGAATTTTAGTTAGAAGCTGATATCAGCTTTTGTCAGCGTAAATTGGCACTAGTGTGTCGTAATCTTATTTTGGAAAATTTAGTGCATTTTATATTAAAGACTACTAAAGGTTAATTTTTTCTATCTCTAGTCTCCATATTTTAAACTAAGTGACTAAAGTACCTCTATTAATAGAATTTCATGATGTAAAGTCAGTTAAAAATCAGCTGTTAATCCAATAGTTCTGTTAGATGGAATACACTTTTAATTGATTTTTTTAACATTAAGTAAATGTTTGTAAAAAGGGCTTATTGCATAGCAGTGCAACAATGACAAAAATACAGTTTACCATGCCTTTTTTTTGTGATCTTTTTGGGGTTTTTTTTGGTTTTGGCTTGGGATTAACTCAGTGTAGAAACAGACAAACCCTGTGCATTTGCTTTGTGTAATTCCATTTTAAAATTTTGTAAGGTATTTTATATCTATGTTTGAAGTCCAGTGAATGTTAAGTGTTTGATTTATTATGTTAAACTTTCAATCCTAATAAATATTTTCTTAGCAAACAGCTAGAGCAAATAGTGTATGCAAACATTAAACAAAAATTACTTGTAAAGAATTTGCCAATAAAATTCCCAGAACTTGATTTCTGAATTCCTAGGAGGATATTTCTGCTCATAGAGAAAAAGTCTTCAGATTCTGTGATGTAAGAAGCTTGGAATGATGACTACAAGGCAAAAACTGTAGCGAGAACTGAGGACCTGGCTGATCTTTTCCCAACTCGTTATTTTCAGCAAGTAACTTCAGGAAAGGGTACGTAACTGCATCTCAGTCTGTTCATGATGGAACTGCTGTCTCATCAACAGCATATCAGGTACACAATAGTTACAAATTGCTTTCCCTAGAGGAAGAATATACTGGGAGTGGATATACTGGGAGAATATACTGCTGTGGATATACTGGGAGAGGCTGAAGCATCTGCCTGAGCTTCCACTCTGTGCAGAAGTGTTGGGTGGCAAGACACTCATTTGCCTGAAGAAGTTTTCTGTGCACAGCAGTCAGGCAGCAACTGGCTAATGAGACCTTGATTTGCATGTGGTTACATGTCTGCTATATACACGTGGCCTCTGGGGAAATTGGTGGAAATTAATCCTACAAGTGTTTGCAAATGTTTGAGACTTGGTAAATATTGCAGCTACTGTGATAAGCTCAGTGTTACTTGAGACTGACAAGCAGAACATAAATTGTGCTAGCAGTGAATGGCACTGTGAATGGCACAGCATTGGGTGCCCTCTGAAAGAAGCAGCAGCTCATCTAACCTTCCTTAATTAAGGGAAATGAGGGGAGGGGGAAGGCAACACGATTTGTAGAAATGCAGAATGGAGAATATAGGAAAGCAAGATTTGTTTTTTCAGAGTTGTGGTCTGACATCAGTACATACATAGGAGAAAAGTACACACAAACATTGTGGCTGTGTAGCAGAAGTAAGACTATTTCTTTGGGTTGGTTTTTTTGTTTGCTTGTTTTGTACTGTAATTATTGAGTAATTCTAATAATGTGTTTAACATTTGGCTTGCCAAAGGTACATGAAATCCTATCACTCTCACTTCATTACCTCTGCCTTATAGCAGTAATGGCAATTATGATAGTTTTGCATGGGCTTAAAAATACGGCTTCTGAGCATTCTGGCTTTTTTCAGAGAGCTGGAAAAATATTGTGTCTGGCTTGTTCTTTGCAAATAGCTTTAAGCAAATGTATTTAAAGGTGCACATTGACCTTAATGAAACACAAGAATCCACTTGTCTAGTTAAAAAGATTTGTGTCTGGCATTACTAAAACTCCTACAGTGTAGTCTTTCATATATGTGCATAATTGTGGTGTCACTGCTTTCTGTAGGATATACCAATATTCTTTGGATTCCTACCATGCTTCTGCAGTATGCCTACTTCTCAAATCGTACTCAGGTGCTCATTCTCTGCACTTCGTTAATAATGGTAATAATAAGTAGATTTGAAGCTTGATTTGAACAAAACCAGTGTCATAAATCTTTTGAATAACAACAACATCAGCAATAACAACACTACTAATAATAATACTTTTTTAATGGCATACTTGCAATATTTGTATATAGGAACAAAAGAGCTGAGAATGCTGATGATGAATTATGAGAACATGGGCATTAGATGTGGGGGAAAATGAGAAAGAGAAAAGGATGTGGAAGATCTGTATATGGGACCTGAATCTTAACTAACTTAGTAATCTTACCTTTGTTACTAAAGTCAAGCTCTGTGAAAGGATCTGAGAGGTATTTGGATGTCTAAGGCTGAAGATGGAGCCCTCAGTCTTTGTCCAGTCTCTTAAGCTTCTATTTGTTTGGTGCTTGTGTCTGGAAAAATGCTGCTCAGCTGTCAAATACATTTGAAATCCAAAACTAAGCATCTGTATTTCTGGATTTAGTTGCCGGTTTGCATTAACAAACAGGGGTAGTGTCCACTGTCTGCATATTTTACACAGTAACACTAACATTAGAGGACTGAATCTCTTGGGAAATGCAAACCAAGATGCAGTGCATTCTTCTTCCACAGTGTCATCCCAAAAGCTCTTACTTTTTGGGAGACAAACTTGTTGACAACCTTGAGGTAAGCACCTGCTCTTGAGAGCTTGAAGTGTCACCTTTTTTTGCATCTGTTTCCTCCTTTGTCAGCTGAGGATTCCTGTGCATCTGAGGTATGTGGTGTAAAACTTGCTTTCAAAGTAAAGGCTGACTGGTTTTTGTGAGTTTGAAGATAGATTCTGATGGATCAGATCTGCCTCCAAATTTGATCATCAGCATCTAAACCCTCCCAGGAGAAGTCTCCTCAAGCCTGCCTTCTTTGGGCAAGAGACTTAGCTGATTCATTTTAACAGCTGAAGAGCAATTTGTTCAGAATCACCCTGGTGCAAGGAACAAAACAAAATGAATTTGCTGTACCAAATCTGCAATGTGCAAAAGCCATTCAAAATGTTACATAATGAGCATTTAATGTGTGCCTATCAAATCAGAATGGTTACACTCTACATAATATGAGCATATCTCAGAAAGTATTATCTCTATGTTCCTTCTACTATACTCTTTTCTGTCAGCTGTATTATTTTGCTAAAAGTAGCAAAATTGGTTCTTAACTGCTCTACTGTTCCTACTCAGTGGAATAAAGAAAATTTAGACACAGGGGCATTAGCCCCAGATTTCAATTACGCACAGTTCTAACAAGCTTGTAAAAATTCCCCTTAGCACATGTAAATGAATAGCACTTGGCTGCACTGTGCATCCAGCTCTAGTGCCCACATGGTTCAGGTTTCATGGCCCAGAGGCCTTCTGATGTTTGCATCTAGTAGTCATTCAGATCAAAAACAATTCACAGGGTGTCCAAACACTAGCTACATTCTCATTTCAGAGGGGTGAGAACAGCCTGTACAGTAGTGTAGAGAGTGGAAATTTGGCTGGCACATCAAGACAAAATACACTTCGGTTAGAAAGGCAGAAAAAAAAGATTTAAAAATATCTCTGCAGGTGTTTTGTTGCTACCTTAGATAAAACCCCATTTCACAAAGCAAATGGACTTAAATTCCTGACTCCCCCAAACACCCCCTTACCCATCCCCCCCTTCCCATAAAGGAAAGTAATATGAGCCTTTAGAAATACCCAGATTCTTTGGCATTAGAACACATGGCTGGATTCTCAATTACTCCAAATCAGTGCTACTTCATTGATTTCATTAAACTTTGCTGGCATACACTGAATATGCCCCCTACTGTTAAATAGTGAAGGAAAATATCTCATCTGCCCTAAAGGAATGAATATGTTTGAAAGAAACTGAACTGGATGATTTTCATACTTGGAAAATACAGAGCTATTCTGGCTGTGTTCTGCTTCTCTCAACGTTTGTCCCACTGGTACAGCTGAGGCACTAGATCAAAGATGATGCCTTTTAGCAGCACTGTAAAACATAGAAGACTTGCTCAGTTTTCAATCAAACCTATAAATTTCCAGATCCACAATTGCATAGTAGGCTTTGGTTTGCTAACAGCTGCTAGTCCCAAAATCTTTTGTGGTTAGTTGCTGCTGTATTTTCTCATGATATATCTGTAAATGCTTGGGAGAGAAGATGAGTCAGGAGCAGAATAACTTTAAAGTGGTCATCAACTTTGTTCTCCACAACAAGGGACGTGCCCTAGGTCAAATTTCTTATTTCAGCTGGTTGAACTTCTGAATAAGCTGAAGAATGTTAGCTCTAAAAAGTTTACAGTTCAAAGAATTTCTCTCCACTCCTCTGGTAGGCAGTCCTAGTGTCTTTTGAATACACATAGATCAGGGAAATCTCCTTATTTTCTTGCTTATCAAAGCATTACTGTATGCTGCTGTTGAGCTTCTAAGTTTATCGTACACAAGTAACTATTTGCCCCTGCAGTCACTGAAATTCTTTCCATTCAATAATTTAAAATCTCTGATACACAATATAGCTTTTCTACAAGGCTACTGTTTAATAGTTTTTTAAAATAAAGTACTATTGGGCTTTGTAAAGATCAACATTTTCATGAAAGATAAGAACACATGCAAAGAGATAAACATTTTAAAAGTTAAAAAAATCATCCTGCCTAGGCATTCAGTATTCTTGGTTACTTGCACCAAATGTGTATTTCTTAATACTGAATGGGTTATTTCTGCCACAGACTGTTAAAATTCTCAGAAAGCTGGAGAGTTTCTGCTGAGAATAAATAGGAGAAAGAGGGCAAGAATGAGATGGCCTTGGAATTCTGTCTGAAGAACCAGAGACTGGTTCAGGACCAAATTTTTGGTGGTCCAGTTGTACATACCACAGCCATATCTCTGTATGGAGGTCTGCCATAGCTGCTCCCAAGAAAATAGCAGATGATATTTCTCATTTGTTCTTTACCTTACCTAGAATACTTCTTGTTAAGGAAATCCACATAACTTTGTGTCAAATGCAGATAAAATTTGGCCACAATGGCAAAACATAACAGTGCTCTTGTAATTTGTTTCTCTCATTTGGCAGTGTTAGTGAACACTGAGGTGATCAAAGAAAAGTTAACTACTAAAATATAAAATTCTATAGGTGATGTTAGTCAACACCATGTGCTGTTCTCTTACAGCACAGGATCAGCGGGCTTGAGCAGTTTCTGAGTCTGGGAAAGTTACACAGTTCTCTTTGTAAAGACTGACATGTCAGCAGTGAATGTGCCAGTGGGGAGTGGGTGGGAGGAGAAACAGCCCGATAATGACAGAGATCAGTGAAACATTGTCTGGTCCAACCACAGCTATTTGGGGGTTTTTATTTTACAATATGCTATTCCATAGTAAATGATGCTAACGCTCCTTTCCCACAGTAGGTCAGGGAGGTCTGTAAGTGGATGTGACCAAGTGTTTGAATGCTGGAAGATGAGGAGCACAGCAGAACTTAGGTGGTTTCATGTCTGGGGGGGCTCTGGTGACAGCTGTGTTGCCAGAGCTCCCAAGTGCAGGCACAGCCGGGGCTGATGGCACAAACTGCTGTCAGAGCTGCACGACAGCTCAGATGGCAAAGCCAGGCTGTGAGAGCTGTCACGTCTCTGCTGAGAGGTCACGCTGATGGGAAATGGTCACTCAGGAGGATGTGTCAGTGCTGGGGTGTGTTTATACTGGCAAACCTTTCTTGTGTGGACTCTGTGTTGTGTGTTACTGATGAACGAGATGATGTGGGAATTGTTCCATCTGCTCTCTTCGTACTTTTGCCAATCAGTGTAACAAGTTTGGTTTTGACTACGAAGTATCACAGTCTCATAGGGACAGTAATAGTGTGTACTGGTGCAGCTGTGATTTACTTAGCCCACAGCCATGCTTCTATTGAGTAATGGCTAAATCGAAGTACAAGAAGTAGCTTTTGTCAAGTGCAGGAACTAGTCTGGGGAAAAAAATAGTTAACCTGTACTTTTGAGCCTCTTGGACTTTTATCATCAGATAGTGCCATCAGAAGCTGAAACTCCTAGTTTTTGTGTGTCTGAAGATCTGTCATGCACCTGTCTGCATGTTTTCTCTACTGCAATCCTGTCAAAAGCAACATTTTTAAGGAAATAGGTTTTCTTTTAAGGGCACATATTAGATTCTGGTCAACATCTGGTTAATGTTTGTTATTAAAAGCTTATTTCTGTCTGGCATTACAAAAGACACAAATAGGAATCCCATGTTTTTGTAACTAAGGGCACTGTGGACAACTTTACAAAAGCTTATATAGCTGGCTTATGTTATGTTTCAGCTATATATAGTAACACAGAAGAATGCTTTTGGAAGAGATATTAGATGCTGAAATAGTGATTCCAGATATAAACGAGGTCCCTAAGGCATGAATGTAATGTCTTGCTTATAACTTTAAATTACTTTTTTATAGCTAAAACTAGCATGTCTAGTGGCTAATTATAATGTACCCTGATGTTATGCTCAACCACTTCCTTTTCTGTCTTTTTCACATGCACCACTTAACCTCCTAGGCCTTCATTTCATAAAGGATTAAGTGCATTGGAGTGTTACTAAACAAAAAACTCCAAAAACAAACAAAACAAACAAAAAAGGAACAAAAGCTTTGCATAACAAGAGTAGATTTAAACATGACCTTAAATGTCTGAGGAAGAATTTTGCTGAATCCTAGTGGTTTTTCCCTCTGGACCATCCTGGAAATATTATGGCAGTTGTTCTAAGGAAAGAAAAAAAGTGTTACTTACAAAGAGAAGTTATTGATGCTTTTTCTAATTCAGCAGAAAGAAATTAAATTGATATTTTAAGCCTGAAATTGATTTCTTGGTTAGGGTAACACATAGGACAGAAAAGTACAGCACTTTGGAGAGCTTGGGTGTATTCTCTATATTCTAATTGTAGATGTTGTTCCATTGGAATAATAATAATAATAATAATAATAATAATCCCAAACAAAAAAAAAAAAAAGAGAAGCAATTTTTACCTGATCAAACTAAATGGGAATGGCAGTATTTACCCTTTTAATCTGGTCTGTGTTTGTGAAGAACAGTGTTTAGCAAGTGTTGGACTGTTATTGAGATAGCCAGGCTGAAAAGGTCAATAACTGGCTGGTTCTTGAGACAGTCCAGTGGTGCTGTCTGCACTTTGGTGGAAGACAGATTGCCATCCAATGAGTGTAAAAGGTGGGGACATAAATCTTGGAATGAGATTCAGGATTATGCTATGTTCACAGACTTGTGGATGGGGGGAATAGGAAGTAGGAAACAAAATAGAGATCCGGAAGCTTCCATGAGAGATCTTTCTTTTATGTATGGGATAAAAACATGTAGTTTCATGCAGAATACAGAAAGAGCATCAATTAGTTAGGCAAAAGCTCTGCAAACATTTCAGAGGTGAGGCTGGGATAAGGTGGTTTGGCTGTTGCTGTCTTTCCTACCTGTTACAATGGGAGCTATGAAAAAACTGCTGATGGTAAAGGAGTCTGTCATTCCCAGAGAAGTTTCAAAGAAAACTGAGCTAAAACCATTAAGATTTTCAGCTTCATGAATGTGAATCTTTTGTCCTTATTTAGAAACCTTCTCAACCAGTGCTGTTCATGCAGCCACTCTGCTGCTATGCAGATTAGCTGTAGAATGTCTTGCTCAGGTGTTGGGGGACTTTATTTGGGTAACAGGAGAACATATGACTGGACATTTGTAAATCTACCTGGCAGCATAAACTGTATGAAGTAATAGATTCTTTTGAACAAGAAGAAGGAACATCTTCAGCTTGGTAAGTCTGTGAGTCACAGAATCATAGAATCTTTTGGAAAGGACTGTAAAGACCTAAATCCAAACTCCTGCCACAGGCATGGATACCTTCCACTAGACCAGGTTGCTCAAAGCCCCATCCAGTCAGGTCTGAATCTCTAAAATTACTTTGGTTATATCTCAGGTAAAAAAAAAAAGAAGAAAGGACTCTAATTTCCTCATAGTTTCACAAAATTTATGTCTGTAGGGTGCAAATTAAAAATATCCTAAAAATACTAGCTTTTATTGCTTTAAAAGTTTCATTTCTCCCTGGGCCCCATTCAATAGCCTCTATCTCTTCATTCTTGGTTGCCTCCATCAGAGGCTTAGCCAATTCCCCTAATTCTGGAATCCACGGCCAACAAAATCTCACGGCTCCAAGACTAGTTCTGTGAATTCAAAGAAACAGTTAAAGCTATGAAGGATGTTGCAACTGGATGCAGTTTTACAGCCAAAATGAGTTATAAAACATTCTGTAGAGTACTGCTGTTAAAAATAGCTATGCATTGAGTTGAGAAAATGCAGAGAGGCTGGATAAGGTCAGTAAGCACAAACATTACCTAGTTCTTAAAATGGAGGAAATTGACCTCCCATTAGTCCACATGTCATTCAGTAGATGGTCTTCTGGTGTCTTCTGGATGAGGCCTTTCTTGTTTTTTCCTCCTTATCCCATTTAGTTATC
Organism: Brachypodius melanocephalos; assembly: GCA_013398615.1. Lineage (NCBI taxonomy): Eukaryota > Metazoa > Chordata > Aves > Passeriformes > Pycnonotidae > Brachypodius > Brachypodius melanocephalos. The sequence continues at coordinate 16,440,073 of VZSR01003049.1, forward strand.
TGTTGTGCACCTTCCATTACACCCTGGGCTCTTTTCTGCAGGATTGCAGCTTGTTCTTTTCTCTTGCATCATTGTCACTGGGCAATGGACCAATGTGTCATAAGTAGAATTGCTTAACATGTATTTATCGGATTGTTTATTTACATATATTTAACAACTTTTGAATATAAATGCACAAAAAACGCCTCTGTTTTTGCAAAGTGCTTGCATATTCCAGCAAATGACAGTCTGGCAGTTTTTAGTAAATTTCACTTAATTTATTTGAAAAATTACATGAAATACAGAGTTAATGTCAAATCTGGGTTGTTTGGGGATTTTTGGAGCACTTATATCTTTTTATATCTTTTTGGAAACTCCTCCAACCTTTCCTAATCTACATCCTTTTAAGTTTCACATGAACAAAATCATTGACAACTCCCCTTATAAAAGAGAATCCTTTTCAGATGGGGCTTAAATTCTGTATCTATCCAGCAATTCACTTTTTGCAGGTGTAGTCCTCTTTCTACTTTAGGGCCTAAAAGTGCTTCCACAGAAGATGACAGTAACTATGTAGTTGATGTTTCCCTAGGGCAATGCCAATATGGGAAGCTGACAGTCATTAGCCTCAATTAAAGATGGGAGATCTGACATTTGGAGGGGAAAAATGAAGTGATTTGGCAAGTCTTAAAACAAACTTGCAGCATGCCCTCTGAATCTCAGTTCATGGGGGCACCCTTCCCCTGAGGAACCTAAATATTCTATAGTGTTAGCATTCCATTCCCTTGCTAGATTTTTTCTCCTTCATTTCACTTGGAAAATAATCTTGGATGAAAAACTCCTGGGAACAGAAGCTGTCATCTCTCTTTTTTCTCTGAAATGGCTGACGTGCTCTTAGTTGTAGGAAATTAAATTCTAAACACATCCTTTTTTTCTTGATTGTATGATCTCTAAATCTCTCCTCTCCTCTCTCCTCTCTCCTCTCCCTCCTTTCTTTCCTTCTTTCTTGTGGGCATCATGTGATGTTAGCCTCCTTAAACACTCCTATTCCAATGGATTTAATGAGTGCTTGGGAGACAGATGGCATGCCATATTTTTTTCAAAACATTTTAAAGCACATGACAGACAATTCATGTTGACAGGAGTGCTTCGCTGAGGTGTCTGTAAAGCAAATGTGTTACTTGTTACTATTAGAGCAGAATAATTGTTTATGAAATGCATCCTCAAATTCAACAATGATTCAGTGAAGTAAACAGAAATAAACTGTGCTGTGTAAACATTGCACACTCTGAGATGTTACCCACTTGTATAAGATAATTATAATATGAATGATGCAGTGTGGTATTATGCAATAATAGGTGCTGGAGTCCAAATTTGGGCAATTTTGTACAAAAATCTCCAGTCTGTGGGCAGTATTAAGGAAAATATTATGGCTGGAGATAATGAAGAGTCCTCTTTTTCATGTTAGATGGAAAGAGAGGTGCATTCTTCCTTCTTTTATCTACTATCCACAAAAGCGTTATCCATATAGAAGGAAAATAGATAAAAGCAATGGACTTTTCTATCCTAGTTAAGATTGGTTGAAGTTGTAGGTTCAGCTTAAAAAATCATGGCTAATAATCCTCATGGTGCAGAAAGCCAGCCTGGAGTAGAAGCAAGATACCTGGTTTGGGGAAAATAGCAGGGTCTCTGATAAATGCATGGTCTTCATGTTTCCATCTTTTCTGGTTTAGCAGCTACACTGGGAAAATTAGGAGGAAAATACTACCTTGAATGCTCTCTGAACCTCTATTTTTTTCTTTTAAAAATGTTAAACATGGACAAATCTACTTCATTCCTGAATTTTATTCATTTTTTTTTCCAGTGCTCTTCGTAACTGATGTTTCTGGCAAATGTAGAATTCCCTGAGAAAACAAACAAACAAAACCAAAACCCACCAAACACAAAAAAAACTCCAAAACAAAACAAACCCCAAAACCAACAAAGCAAACAATCAAACAAAGGTATATGAGTTTTACATCCATCCAAAAAAACTTCTAGGGGGTGTGTTTCTTTTGACAAGAAAAAAGAACATGATGTATAGAAACTGGATAAAGAGAGGCTGAATTGTGACTGGAAGGAGGGCTCGTCTACAGCAGGCTGGGGATAATCCACCCCTGCAATGTGCAGTATAGAGTATATTCTCTATGTTCAGGATATAAAAAGTACAGATGGTTTAGGCAAGTGAGGATGAAACCATAGAAGTATATTTAAAATATGTATCTAGGGATTTTATATATATATATATATATATATATATATAAATAAAAATTCCTGTTCTGGAAAAAAGAAATCAAACTAGGTTCTTCTATCACCCCTACAGCTGTATCAGCCTGTATTGTGTAGCTTTGAATCAGAATTTTTGTTCATCACTTTTGATGGTAAAATACATACTTTCTAGACTGATCTGAATTGCTCTTCCCCCCTTCTTCAACTGTATTTCCTATAAAGTTAATATATAGGATTTATAACAAAACTACCTTCTAGAGTTTAGAGATGGTAGCTTGTGCCATCCTGGGTTTCTGCAAACCACACTACCGTGTATTGTCGGGCAGGAGTGGGTACCAGATCTCTTATGGGGAGCTCAGAAAATGTTTGACTTCTACTAAAATCTCATCATAAACTGTGCTCATACAAATCAAAACCTATATGAGAGATGATTTTAAAAGCCCAGCTTTTGAAATGAGGTAGGTATGTATTTTATATAATCAAACATTACTTATATGACAGTCTGGTGTGAACAATAGCTCATTCTTCCAAGGATGCTTATCTCTCCTGATAATTATTGAAAGAAATTATTCACTGTGAGAGATAAATTAAAAAATAGTGTAAGCGATAATCTGGAAATACCTCTTTTCATCTTTAATTACCTAATTCTTACCTCTCAAGCCAGCTGATTGGGTATTATTATGATTGACTACTTCATTAGAAGGACATACAACAGTAAGGGCTTCTGTATATCACAAGAAAATGAAGTCTTCAGCTGCTCAGTTAAGTACATGACTTGAGATGAAATGACAGCGAAGTATTTCCGCAAGAAGATGTGACAAGAAACCAGATTTATTTAGGACAATCTGATAGAGAAAATTGAATGTTGGGAGTTCCTTGAAAACTCTCTAAGTGATTCAGGCTGCAAAACGGTAACAAGCTGTAAAGAGTGTTGGTTTTGACATTTCCTATAATACTGGTGAAGATAAAGGAGGTGAGCAGTCTATGAGATCTGAGTGATTGTCACTAGCACTATCACAGTTGCCATTTATTATGGAGCGTGTTCAACAGTCATTGCTGGCAAATCATCAGCTGAAGTTTTGCCAGGAGAAGTCCTTATGTTTAGGATCACAGCTATTTGCAATTACGGAGGGATGACTACACAGCCCCTTGACTTGCTCAGTAAGTGGATATGCTACATTAAGTTGGTATTTCTGTACTCAGATTTGTGCCTCATTAGGGCTACCCTTGAAAACATATTCATGGTCACATATTGAATGTATGCTAAAATAGGTGAGGCTATAAAAACAGTTAGTGCTTGTGGATGTGCCTTCAGTTTCCTGCTTTAAACAGCTTCTGAACTCTTCATAAGTGTTATTCATGTCAAGGTAGGTATTTGGGGGAATCACTAAAGTATTTCACTTCCATGTATCTCAGATCTGCTATTTCCTGGGGGCTAATGAATGTGTTTATGAAACAAAGAATTTGCTTTGGTTTGCTTTGTGTAAGTCCTTAGAACTTCTCATGAGAAGGGAAGTGAAGGATCAACTCTTGTTACTTATTAACTATGTTTTTTTATTACTCCAGCATAGGCCTTTAGCTGAATTTTCTTACCCTAGTGAGTTCAGTTCAAATCACTCGGCCAAAACTTTCTGTCTTTATTCCGCCTTTTCTTTATGACTTTTCCCACTTCTCCTAAGATCCTACCTCCCTTCCCCCTCCTCATCAATGCAGAGTTTGCTGACTATAAATATGCATAGGTGCAGTAAATTTTCAGGAGACTGCATCACAGGACCAAAGCAGGCAACAATTTGGATTCGCCCATACCATTGGTGGAGATTCAAAACCTTAGCCCATGATTAGTGGTGTATTATGGCAGGAAAACCTTGACACTTGCTCCATCATAACAGGAAGGAAATTTTGCCTGGTTAGACAAAACGTTTTTCTGTTAAACATAATGTTGAGAGCAGTTTTTGGTATGTTTTGGAGTGAAAACCTTTGCTGATAAATGCTTCTCAGAAATACTTTTTTTTTTTTTTCCCCCCAGTAATTGCAGTATTAGTTGAACAGATTTTTACAAGACAAATTAATTCTTGAAATTATTTGCTATGACTCTTACTCTGCAGCTTATATAAATGTGTAGTGAATGGGAATATGGATGAGACTATGAAAGACAAAATGGGGAAGTTAAGGACGTTGTTCATATGTAAAATAAAAGCAAATTATGCAAGACCTTGAGCACACGCTATTTTTAAGCTATTTTTAAGTGCTGCTCCTGAGACTACTTCATTTAATTATTGAGTTTATTATATATATTTAAAAGTAAATTGCCTCTAAGAGAACAGGAAGAGAGTTATTTACGCAGAACTATTCAAACACTTCTGCAAAACTCTTGGATATTATTGTACCAGACTTCCAGTGATATTCTAAATGCTTATGAAATACACAATACACACACAAAAAAATTCTTTCTATACAAAATGGGCAGTGGAGACTGCTGGGAGTGACGTGTTGTTCCATGGTGGTGTCAGCTTTGGCTGTTTTCCAGATTGCCTTGCTGGGAGATGCTGACTGACCTGTGTGATGCACTTTGTAGTTTTGAAAAACTGTCTGTCTTAGAGGTGCTGTACACAAAGTCGTGAGTTTACTCTCTGGATGGCTGAGCTGGTTATTTCTTCCTTGTTCCTAGTCCTGCCTTGGGACTTAGGAGCTAAACACTGATACATTCTGTGGCATACATAGGGAGTGGGATGCATGGAGGGAAGTAAGAGATTTCAGGACATGCTGAGATCCTAGATTTCACCTCTTTAGTCCAAAGTCCACTGATACACACTAGGAGTGTCCAGTGTCTGTGACTCTACAGGAGCTGTGGACAGAGGCTGAATACGTGACAAATATTTCTGGAAGATAGCTTTGCAGGGGTGGGCGATGTTGGGATTGTTTTATTTTAACATGTCAGATGCCTCAGGGCAGCACTGGAAGTGAAGTTGTTCCATTTTCGTAGCAGATGAAGCAGCAATGCCTGACTTCTCACTGGGAGCAGCAGCAGTTCAGCGACCGTGCTAACTCAAACATGGGCCTCACACTGACATGTGAAATAATCCTGGTCGTAGTGGGAAAACCTGTTTAGCCAGGAGGATATGAAAACATCAGGTAATTTGCCAAGGTTCTGATAGCTTTGTTTTGTTCTGGGTTTTGGTGCTGTGTTTTGTTTTTAGAGTTTTCACAGAGCTTTTATACTTTTCACAGAGGTACCAGGAAGAAATTTCTTAAGAGGAAGAAGTTTTCAAGTTTTTGAAAAGGTATCTAAACTGTATAAAACCACTTCATGTAGGCATGATAAAAGTGCACTGTTATCACAGAAGAACAAATATTGCAGAGATTTTGCATGGCCTAGAAAAGCAAAACAGACTTCAGAGTCATTAAAAAAAAATCACTTCAGAGCAAAAGTGTGGCAATTTGACCACTTAAATATCTGAACTGATGTGGCTGGGAAAAGTCTGCCAAGTGGCAGAATACTGGGAGGAGAGGGGTGGGGGTTTTTTCTGTCATACAATTAGGCAGTTGGATTATTCCTCGGCAGTTTATCTCAGCTTTGTGTCACTTGCCTAGAAGACTGAGGCCATATCAAAGACATTTGGGAATTGTAACACAACACTTGTTAGTTCTTAATTTATATATTTTGTATATGCATATATAGCATATATATATAAAAATATAAAATTAGTAATTAGACTGGATTTTTCCCAAGTTAAATGACAAGTGCATTCCTGAAGAAAGAGGAACAAAAAGAGAAGACAGCAGCCTCAGTGCTGAGCTGTCCAGGTAAAGTGGAAAATTATGAGAAGCCCTGAGATCTCACCTAAAATGAGGCACCTAGTCCAGTTACACCCCTTTTTTGTACAGGAAGAAATGTATGGCAGTGTGTGACCTGCCACTGAGTTATCATTTGACCTGGAAAGGAGGAAACCCCTTAAGCTTTTCCCTGGCTTAATTCTTTTCTAAGCCCATGACTCCTGTATCCCAGATACATGCCCCCATCATCAGATTTGCTTAAGCTAGGGAGGTCATCTTTAATACGCCAGTTGAAAAGCAAAATAGTTTCTTGAATGTTGATTTCAATTGATGCTTAATCCCCAAGGTTTTACATTTCTGGACAGTAATCATCTGGCTCGAGTGTCAAATCTCCTTGGCCCACTTTAAATTTTTGTTCTTGTTCCTATAAACTGAAACCACTTCAGACTGATGGCTATGACAAGCTGGTTCAGTGGTGAAAAACTGAAATTTGTGACCATGTTTCCTTTAAGGGAGGAGACTTGAAAGCAGATTTTGAAAGCCAAGTGCTCCAACCAGCAGGCTTTTGTTTCAAACAGGACTGAGCACATGTGCAGCCACTGCTCCAGTTGCTTTGTCCCAGGCCTTACACAAAACCCATGTGTGGGTATGCTTTCACAAGGTATTCTTTCACAAGTAGTACAGGGAACAATATGAAAATGCTGCTGGACATTAGAGCAGCATTGCTCTTTCATGTGACTGACTCTTGGCAAAAATTTAAGAGGCAGGCACCACTGTGGTTAAAGATTAGACTCAAGTTCCTCTGTAAATCTTGCCTTAAATCAAAACCCAGGAGGAATCTGAAGTACCTGATAGAGGGGGCCTCAGTTACAGTGGCCCCTGTTTTGTGCTATTCTGCTCTGATTTGCGTTTTGTGCTGTTAGATACACTAAATATCCTTTCCTGATTGAGAATATTCTGTTTTTTCCCATGTTAATAGAGAAATTTTTATTTGAAAGCAGTATCTTGGTTGTGGGGGAGAATGATTAAAAAAAATTAAGGAATAAATAACTGTCTTAGGAAGCGTATTTTTAATGCCTAAATGCTTTAGGCTCAAGGAAAGACAGCTGCATGATTTTGTGCATTGTGGACAGGTTCCAAGTGTGTGTATACATGGTCACACAGACAGACATACATGAATTATTGGCTTATATTTTCACATTAATAGTAACCCAGGCATAATAATGACCAGTACTGAACTAGCTGTTACAGATTTGGTCACGAGAGATGGAACAGGTCTATCAGGTCAAGTTCTTGTATCAGCTACTGTTCCCCCAAAAGGGGAGGTAATCATTATGACACTGATCTCTCTTGCACTCCACTAGCTTTAATGGGAAATCAGTGTGAATAAACTGGCTCAGATGAACTCTGCTTAATCCGATCTCATGATTTAACCAGGCATCTGGAAAAAAAAGGCTAATGTCACTTTGGCCAATGAATGAATCTTGTTTTAAACACTAAGTTAATGAACAAGAATTAAACACAATCTTGTCTGAACTTTTGAAAAGGATATTTTACTTTGTCAGCTATAACACACTTTAAAACCCTCACACTAAACTCATGCTTATCTGTGTCAGCAAAATCTTAACAGTACAGGACAGATAAGTCTTTTTTAAACTTTTTTACAAGGGTAGGTCAGCTGTATGGATAGACACATGTCAGAAATAAGGTAAAGTCATAACCACTTATAATTTTTTTCACTGAAAATCTGCCTGCTGCTGTCCTTGTACAATGCAATGCTCATAGTTATTTTCTCTGTATTATACATATCTTCAGAAAACATCACTAAGGACAATTTTTTGCCCTCTGTGTTACTTTGCTTGTAAGATTCACTTGAAGTAAAAGCTATACTGGCCCTTAATTATGCTAGTTACCAGAAGTCTTGGTCAGAGACTGTTCTGAGTCGCAGCCCCATCTGTCAGTGCCTGTTCTTTATCACTGGGACCTCTAGGCTTTCAGAATATGGCATGTTCTGAAACGTCATTGTAGCACAAAATCTCACTCACTCTCTTGAAAAGAGCTGCTTGCAATCTAAATATACTTCCTTAAAGAAACTAGTTCTCATAACAGCTTTTCTTCAAATTTTTATTCTTCTTTCAGATGTTCACCTGTTTGCCAATGCCTAAATCTGCTTTTTCTTCTATATGTAAAGAATATGCGGAAGAAGAATCCTACAGGTATAGAACTAATGTTATTAAATGCTCTACAGCTCCCCGGAAACATTTATAATCTGAAATTCTGAAAAACACTGTTCAAGTCAAAAGCAAAAACTGTATGAAGTTACAATCCCATTTTGCTCATAGAAACTCCAGCAGGAATTCAACATATTACTCTGCAGAAAATAATAATAGCAATTAATAACAACAGTAACGATAATAATTTTTCTGGAAAAAAATCCAAAGTGTACTCTTGTACAAAATTGTGATAGCTTTCATTAGGATTCCTCAGGGGAGAAAATCTACTCAGTGTGTGTGACTTAATTAAGAGTCCACAGAAACCCCTTCAGCACATCATCAGACATAGATCATAAGTGTAAATAGCATTACTGTTAGAACAGAGTAGTTTTTTAATACTAGTTTAATTGCGTATCATGAAGTTTGCTTTGGTTCCTGAACAGGAACTCTCTCAGGTGCTTCTGTTATTTTAGGCTTATCTACCTTAACGTGTTTGAAATTTAACTCTTCTGGTACAGTGATGCCTCACAGGAGATCCTTGGGATTTTGGGGCAAGGATATATGAAAATGAGAGAAACAAAATCGTGATTCATCTAACTTGTACCTATATATGAAGCACCTTTTTGTTCAGGAAGGGGGTAACAAGGGCAGGACTGAGAGCTTCAGCACCAAGACGGACGCTGTAAAATGGAGTTTCAGAGCGGCATGCCTAAGGGGAAAGCAGAGGCAGAGGACACGGGCGGTAAGCGCAGGGCCCGAGCCCCCTCAGCAGGCGGAGCCAGGGGAGAAGCCCCGGGAGCGCGGCCGCGGGAATGCAGCCCCGGCCTGGGCTCCTTCTCCCGCCGGGACCCGGGCCGGTGGCCCTGGCGGTGACGTCACGCCGCTCCCGGTGACGCCTGCGCTCAGCGCGGAGCGGAACCGGCCCGGCTGGGGAGGGAATTGCGCTCCGTGAGGGAAGCGAGCCAGCGGCCGGGAGGTACCGGAGCGCACGTGGAACGCGTTCTCCCGTTCTGCTCCTGTGCCTGTGGCGGGGCGGCAGGCTCAGCCCGCGCCTGGCTCGGGGCAGCGGGGACACGCAGGGACAGCTCGGAGCGGCCGCGGGACACGCGGGGACAGCTCGGAGCGGCCGCGCTGCCACCGTGGCACCGGCGGCGCGCGCGGGCTGCGCATCCCGGCGTCCCCCGCGGGCGCGGCCGCTTCCCGCTGTCCGGGCCGAGGGCTCCACCTGCAGCCGGGCCCGAGCCGGAGCCCAGCTCGGCCGGCACGGGCGGAGGAGGGAAGGAGGGAGGCGTCGGGCCGGGCAGGGCTTCGGGAACCCGCTCGCCCTTGCTTCAAGGTGCCCTCCTTGGGCTGGCAGCCGAGCGCGGTGGGGCGATGCCGTTGGGGACGCGGGGTCGCGCAGTAAGTAGTTGGCTCTGAAAGAACAGCAAAGGTGCTCAGAGGTACCTGCGTGAGCCTGTAGCTCCAAATATACCCGCTTATCTCTTCCATTATTTATCCAGGGAGCAGCGGGTCATTACTCCTGATGCAAGCTTTTTGTCCCAAGTCACAACTCCAGGGAGGCTGTGTGGCGTTTCTGTGTTGAGGCACAAACTGTACATTACTGCATTGCAGATAGGCCCTGTGCCTCACCTGTGCCCGCCTGGTTTATGCACAAGGGGCTTTCGATGATCCGAGAACTTGCCAGGGAAAGGAGACACAGGGGTTGGTTTCAGGCACTTGTGAATACTTTGTTAGGGAAAAGGACAGACCATCTGCTTGTTCAGACTGTCACAGAAGACCAAAATCATCAAGCCAGTGTATGAGTTGCGGATGGCCCGGTACACTTAGTACCGTGTGCTGTTGTGATTATCACTCATCCAGAAGGGTTTAATAGACCCTAGTGAGGCCAAGGGTAAGGGCTCTTCAGTGAGGTACTGAATAGCTTCCACATGTGTAGGAGTAACTGAATAGACCTGAAAGAGGATACAGGTGGAGACAGTAAAAGGGAAGGTAAGAGGAGAAACACATAGAATTATCTAATCAAAAAGCAAATTAAGAACAAAAGGAAGCACTTTCCCACAAATAATAAAACTCATTGCCTCAGGATGAAGACAGTATAATTGGGTTCAAAAAGGATTTATTCAAATGTATGGAAAAAAGATTCATTATTAGCGCTTGGATTCTGCCTCTGTCTTCTCCGGAAATCCCAAAACAGCTGATTGGTTTCTAGAGCTTGCAGAAGAACAGATCATTCTACAGAAGTACTTTCTTTGTGTACTCTGTTCTAAACATCAAAGCTAGCTACTGCAGAATCTTTTTGTATTTCAAAAAGCCTTTTTTTCTTTCTTCAAAAGCAGAAACAAAAAAACCCAGGCTAGCGGTAAAACACAGTGTGACAGTATTAAATTAAGTGTAAATACAATAGTTTCAAATCATACTCAGTAACATTTTCACTGGTGGTGTCCAACACAGATACTTTGGATGGAGTGAGACCTTGAGGCTAAATGACTTCAGCACAAGAGTAGTGGTTGCAAGAGCAATATAATTCCAACCAGTACATCAGCTTTGAATAAGCAGCTGAATGATATATTATGGCCTTTAGGTACATAAATCGCATAATTCTTTAATTGAGTAAGGGTTACCATAACTCTAGTATGGGAATTCTAGATCATGTGCATGATTTTTTTTCTAATAGTTAAGAAATACTTAAGAATTAACTTTTATTTGTAGATGTGGTGTCTAATTTAGTTCAGCTGTTTATTTTGAATATAAAATGAATATGAATGAATGAGTAACAATCGAATCACTAATTATATAACCTGCTATTACAAACTGGTACAAACAGGTAAAAGCTGTGATGTTGACAAGAACAGCAGTTACTGTCTTGCTGTACTGGACATGAAGTTGATGGTTTATTTGCAGTCTGTGAATTATTTTGAAGATGGGCAAGGTCTGTGCTGTTTTTGGAGGATCCCGTGGGATAGGCAAAGCTGTGGCAGAGCTGCTGGCGCAGAAGGGCTGCCGCCTTGCTATCATTGCTAGGAATCTGGACGTGGCCCAGAGCACTGCCCGTGACCTTGGTGGTAGGTATGCTGCTGTGCTGTTATCTCCTCACTGCTCCATGCTTAGGTGACTTGGGAAAACAGCAAGTTGTTAAAAACCCCTTGTTGTTTAACCAGATGAAAATGAAAATAAAGGCTGAGAAGTATTAAAAACTAGCTATATTGGTATGATTGTGTTTTCACTATTGTCTTTGAAGAAGTAGGTTATCTATTTTATCTGCATGATGGGAATTTTAAGATGAGTGGCATGATGTTTGGGGTCACAATAGAGGTGGTGTGAATTGAGTCATCCTCAGCTACTGAATAAGCCAGAACTGAGGCCAGTCTGCTCATGCTGAACTTCCAATTTCAAAAGGCAAAAATATAAAACAAGGAATTGTCACATAACTACTGAATACTTGAAAATCATCTTTATGTAATTGTTGGGGGATTAAGTAGGTTCCTTAAATTACAGCTAGTTCAACATCTGTTTTGCAACTGAGTTGATACATTCTGAAGAAGGTTCATGAATTAAATACAGCTTTTACTGTTTATTTTGAAATTATATATATTTCAATACAGAAGGACATCTGGCACTTAGCTGTGATGTATCCAATGAACAAGAAGTCCAAAAGACTTTTCAGGAGATGCAGAGGAATTTGGGTCCCATTAACTACTTGGTTAATGCAGCTGGGATCAACAGGTTGGTTATGCCTTAGAAGACTATAGGTAATTCTAGATGAAGGCAGCTCACTGTAAGGTGCTCTGGCCCTTTGTGCTTGGTAGGTGTTGCTAATGACCACATCTGAAAACAATAATAAGTTCTTGCCAATATTTTGTTCCTGATGGCAGTAAAATGCTAACAAATGATACAGCTTTCACTATGGTTTCTGCATTCTGTGTTTGAGATCCCCCTCTATTCTTCCACATTTTCCCCCAGAATGTTCCAAAACAGTGCTTTATACCGCTCTGCAAAAGAAGCTCGGTGGCCAGGAGCATGGCTAACTTGTTTTTAGCTATGTGTAGTTCTTGCAGTGTTGTCATTTTGAATGCTTGAATGTATGGAACGACACACACTCCCATTCTCTCCAACAGTCTATTTTTATGAGTAAACATGACCAGGGAGTTGTTGAGTCAATTCTTTGTGGTTTTTTGGTTTGTTTGTCAGGGATGGTTTGTTACTGAGAACCAAGACTGAAGATATGATAGCCCAGATTCACACTAACCTTTTGGGAACGATGTTGACGTGCAAAGCTGCTGTAAAGGTCATGCTTCAACAACAGGGAGGTGCTATTGTCAATATAGGTAAGCTGCTTGTGTAAACCAGTGGAGTTCTGTGTACTAATCTTCTAGAAATGTTTAGCAGGTACAACATGCTACATTACTTGTTACAATTTACTTATTTTCCTTTTCTTGTATTTAGGCATTCTATATTTAGCATTTCTTTATGAATGCTTATTCTTTTGTGTAATTTCAGCAACTTCTAGATAGCTTTTTTTAGTAGTAAATACCTTAGAGTTTATATTTTATTGTAAAAAGACCTTTGCTGTTCTTAACCAATTCTTTCAATATCTAAATCTACCAGCTGCTGGCTATTAACTAAGAATTGATAGGTACAATCAGTTTCTTTCTTTCTTTATTTATTTAATCTGGGCAAGGATACTTTTTTTAGAAAAGTTTTCATTTTACTGTCCTGGTGCCCATTGGTCAACATAGATTCATGGATTGTATAAAAATCACAGCTAATTGGGAGATTTGCTTATTCTAGCAGGCTAAAGTGCGTGAAGTTATGCATATTTTACTCTTTCCTTGTGATCTCATTTTTCATTCCAAGTTTAAAACCAAAGTGATAAAGCTAGTACATTTCAAGTTACCCGTTTAATCTTCTCTTTGATGTTTCTTTATTTTAGGGAGTATTGTAGGACTTCAAGGCAACTCTGGTCAAAGTGTGTATAGTGCTACCAAAGCAGGATTAGTTGGATTTTCACGCTCTCTTGCTAAAGAAGTAGGAAAAAAGCAAATTCGAGTCAATGTTGTTGCTCCAGGTTAGTTTTTGAGCAATTCCTGCACCCTTGACTGTTGCAATTCATTAAGACTGTGGATATTTCTTGTACTCTGAAAGTAACTTAAGACCAATTTCTATTATTTTCTTCAGCTTTGTAAATAAATATTTTTAATGTCGTTTGTTTGTTTGTTTGTTTAAAGTATAATACATTTTAGAAAATCTTCAGTTTTTTTAAGGGAACACTGAGAAATTTGGAAGAGTGAGTCTACTCATTCTACTATCCATAATAAATGTGGGGTTTTTTTAGGTTGTTTCTTCTTCAAAACTTGCTGTCCTTGCAGATGGAAGGATTAGATCTAGTTAGAGACAGAGAGCTACCCTTGTCACCAGCTAGAGAATGCTTATTTGTTATTAGGGAAACATGGCAGACCATGAGAAAGCTCTCATAAAAGCACTCCTGTCTCCCTGTAGTAAAAGGAAGGAGTCCTGAAAGTTATTTCTGTGAGTAAAGGCTGTGATTTCATAAGATGATCTAGTTTAAGCAAACTGCCACCCTTAGGGAAAAATTCCGTCTCTATTTTCTGAATTTTTCCACTCATAACTGTGTACACTGCTGCTCACCTTCTGCTATCTCTGATGCCTTTCAAAATTCTACATGAACATGTTCAGCTTGTGAACTAGGCAGGAAAAATACTTTTACTCTTTAGTGAGTTGAGCAGCTCATCCACAGCCATCATAAAGGGGCAGAGTTTTACAGCAGAAAGCAAAAGGGAGACTTTCCCTTCTTGGTGGCAGCTAGAAGGCAGGCAAGATCAGCTCTTTATAAAGCTGCAGCTTGTGTGTACAGTTGTGCAGCAGTGGGAATGCCGGATCTCAGAAAATGGAAAATTGTAAAAAAGGTCCTTCAAAAATGTCAAGTAGTATTCTTCAAGTGAGTGCTCTAACAGAAACTACGCAAGCACTGCCATAAGTTCTAAAATATAATGCAAACATTTTCAAGTCTGAGAGGGTTTCTTGCCAGACGTTTTTTCCTCGTGTTTTAATTGAGAACATTTTGGTGAAATGAATGTATTTTGTCTTTCAGAAAAGTGATATGAAATATAGGTTTTGGACTGAATTTTAGTTTCCCTTTCTTATTTGTTTGGTTGTGTTTGGGTTTTTTTAATGAACTTCTATAGATCTCTGCATTTTGATTATTGCATCACTGCTTCCAAAATGGAAAGGTATTATTGTTTAGATAAGAAAGTGGTCTTGGCCATCAGACGATGTGGTCTGCTTTGGGAGACTTTGAAGAATGGTAGCTGGTGCTGAACCCGGTAATAGATTTCACTTTGTAAGAATCAGTGGGAAGTCCACTAGATAAATTTAGTCAAAGGTTAGATAACTCTTCATATATCTCCCTGCTCTCAGGCTTTATTCGCACAGAGATGACAGCTCATTTGGAAGAGGATCAGTTGAAGAAAGCAATTCTCCTTGGAAGATTTGGAGAGCCTCATGAAGTTGCACAAGCTGTTGTCTTTCTTCTAGAATCCCCATATGTAACAGGGAGTGTTCTGGTTGTAGATGGAGGCTTGCAGCTTATGACCTAAGTATTACTTTGAGTAATGACTGACTGCTTTAATGTCATGATGGTAATATATAAATATATACTAAATAAAGGGAGAGGGTTGGAAATCGTTTGAAGATTGATGTACATAATTGACTTGGTCTTAGTTAGTCAGAGAAGAAATTCAACAGCAAAGAAGTGCAACATGTGTGTTTAGCTGCCTGAAAGAGTCTGTTTGGTATTACAAAGTCTGTGGATGAAACAATTTGAAAGAGATCTGGTTTTGATATGGTGATAGCTTTAATAATGTGCTGATACATTTTTAAAGCACTGCATTTTTATAAAGTCCTGTTTTCTAATTTGGGATAGAATGAGATTTTATTTGAATTATCATGTTACACAAAGGTTAATAAAGTGCAGAGACATGTTTATTGGGTGGCAGGTATGATTGCATCAAGTTTTTCAAGTAGGGCAAAGATTGTAAACTGCATAGTTTGCATTCTTATCAGTTAGTGCCTACAAATAGCAAGGAGTTTCCTTTGAGCTTTGTTTGTTTGTACCTAACACTACAAAGCTAGGAACTTCTAGATCTTCAACATACCTGAATTCAATCTTTGGAAGATTCAATTACATGCAGTGTGTATTTTTAAAGACAAAGCCTGCTGGGTTCCATTCCTCAATGTATGTACAGCACTCACTCAATCCAGTGGCTCTTGTGTGTGCCCATTGAAGGACTGCTACAGCACTGGAGCTGCTAATCCTGTCATATTCTCAGCTTGAGCTGCACATGCACTGCTGAACACTACAGCTGTAGACCTTGCTGTGTGAGACACTTTGCAAGGCCTCAGTAGATGTTTAGAACATGAATCACTTCCATAGCATGAAGTTACGGTGTTTTGTGTTTTGCTCTGTATCTTCATGAACACTCAGTTCAGCTGTTAAGTTGATGCTCCCTCATATGTATGTATAGTCAATAAAATAGCCATTTATTTTATTCAAAGCAACTTTTGAAGCAGAGTACTTGTATTATAAATGTAAATGATTATGAGTGTTCCTGTCTTGCTGAAAACTTACCAAATGTTTGACCTCAGGCTTTTTTATTGAGCTCAAGTAATTTTTCATAATTTATGTTTTTATTATCTCCAAAGAAAACTATGAATGTGGTTCAGGACCTTCACTTCTTAGCTCTGGTGTTCATTGCGTCATGATCCAGATGTTGATTCAGCTTTTGAAATTACTTCCCATCTTGGCACACACCACAGTACAGAAAGAAGAGATCTCACTGATGATAACTGAGTCTTCAAAGTTGGAGACTGTCTTCGTTTGTGCAGCTGAGAAATTTTGTCTTTGTGCCAGAAAACAGTGCATGTTCAAGCTTCTTGCAGGTATGTATTGAGAAATAATACAAGGAATATATGTATAATGAGGAGATTTTACAGTTGGTTGTGCTACTCACTTTGGAATATAAAATACCACTAGAAGTAATCCTTCCAAGAGTCCTTATCTTCCTGTTATCGCTGTTATGTGTCATATGTGTCTTTGCACCAAATGTCTAAGTGCTAATTATGTTTTTCCTTGATAGAAGGAGCTGGCCAGAGAATAGGTGAATTTTTTCCAAGGGCACTAAAGGTGAGGAAGGACAGCTGGTCCATTTTCACTAGTCAAATAGGGATATATCAGTGACTTGGCTGCTGCCCATACCCATCCTGGGTATTTTACAAACAAACCCTGTGTGATATATCTTTACCAAAAGCCAAACCTAAGTAGAAATAATTTTCTTTTAGTGAGTTCTGACCCTAATTATTATTATTTTTCCCCACAAGGGAGCTGTTAAATAAGTTATTAGGAGTGGAATTTTTAGTTTACATTTGCAATTAAAACCTGAAATAATGCTGTCAGAAGAATCTCAGCATGCCACAGAGTAATTTCTTTGAAGTTCCAGAACATACTATGTTTTCATTATTGCTGTTGCCATAGGGCCAGACTGAAGTGTTGGTAGCTTTAAATCATACTTTTAAAAAGCTTTTTTTCCCTCTTTTCTTCAAACTGGTAAATTGGAGCTGGAAACTGGTTAACATGATCCTGTCTGGCCTGGTGTGATGTCTCGAACAGGGGAGGTAGGGAATGTGCAGAGTAGGTAACAGATTAGGTGTGTGTTTCCTTCAAAGACTTTGGTACCTCCAGCAGTTTGTGATTGGGATGTTTGAACCCACCCATGGGTGGCTCTGGTTGAAGCCTGCAGGCATTAAAAACAGCCCTCTGGTGCTCTCTCTGTTTTGCTTTTGAATTTGTAGACCTCTGTCTTATCGTGCCTGCCTTGGTTGTGTGTGTTTCATACTGAAGAGTCATATTTCTTGTAATTGTGTGTTGCTGGAGAGCTCTTTTGTATCTTTGTTGAACTTTGCTTTACTTTACCAGTTTCTCAAGGAAGGAGAAACTGGTAGAACTTCTTGCAGAATTCACTGTGGATCTATTAAAAAAAGAAAAATTGTTTTATGTTTTGTTTTGTTTCCAAAAATGTTGGCTAAGTGTTTTGCTTTTTCCTAACTTTTGCACTTACATTTTCACAACAATAACTCAGTCCCGAATAATTAATGGTCAACTTGGAGTCCATTTCCATGTATGTGTACAAAAGTCTGAATTTTTGTATTTTTTCAGCATGAATTGTTCTCAAATATCTACAAACGGTTCAGTTTGCTGGTTTTAGCACCTGTTTCCTCAATGAAATTGTTCTGCAATTTTTTAATTCCTTAATCCCTTTGTTACTTTGAGTAATTTAGTGTTAGGGGAAGACACTGTGGCATTCAGAAACTGCTGTTTCAGAACCCTTAGGAATAGGTTGTACTTTCCCTACCCCAGCAGAGGAACTGAGGTGTTCTGTTGGCACTGCACATCCTTAGGAAAGAACAACTGCTGATTCATGCCCTTTGACTTCTATCTTTAAACAATTTACTGATATGACAACTTTGGCAGCACAGCATCTTTAATAGTTTTTGGCAAGGGAATGTGTCAGATGCCTTTTAGAATTTCAAGCATGCACCATTATTAGATCTCTGTACTCTCATCTCTTTTAAGTTCTTCTTTAGAAGAACTCTAAAATGTTTATCAAACATGATTTTCCTTTGCAAAAGCAATGTGTATGTTTATTCTGTTGCTTTCTTGGCTTTAGAACAGTTTCTGGCACTTTGTTATGCATAGAAAAATATAATTAGTCATTAGTTCCCTGGATCCCTCTGGAATCTCTTCTTAAAAAACAAGTGGTCCTTCCACCCACTAAGATCACAAAAACTTGCTATCACTTTTGGCAGCTTCCAGTCACTTGCTAATGAGGCAGGTTTCAGTCAGAAGTTTCACACTGCAGTTACTTGGTTTCTTTTAGAATTGGGGAATGGTAGTCCCCATTTTCCTCCATTTGTCCCTCTTTCCTCTGTAACCTCTCCTGATGTTTTGCCCTAAGGAATAAAACCAACAAGTTCCCTGTGAAGGTTCTCGAGCTCCTGCATGGTACCAAAAACTGATCATAGGGATTTGTTCAGGGTCTGGGGATTTTTTTTTTTCCTCAGTGGTCTTTCCTTCCCTGACCACTTTGCTTTTTACTTTGATCATCTGCTTGCCTTCAGGCACAGCTCCTGTTCCTGAGGTGCTGGTCACTGTCAATGCTCTTTTGCAGATTATTCCTCTGCACTCTGATCTGGCTGTATGTATAGAACTCAATACACAGCACAAACAGAACAGACAACTGGGGATACTAGCATAAAGTCACCCTAGGACAATCTGTGACTGATTCAATTTGACTCCTAAAGCTAGACTGCTGGTTTTACAAAGGTTGATGTTTAGAAGCTTCCCCCTCCCCACAATAATAAGTTTAATTTGATGTCTGTATTTAAAGTTGTTGTACTGAAGTTCAGTACATTCAATCTTAGTGTTGTCATTGGGCACTGCATCTTAGTTTTGACTAGTCCTTTTGGCTTCATTTTAATATTTTCTTATATATTGCTTCTTTTTTTGTGGAAATCTGTGGTAGTGGACTTCTGTCTTCATAAATAAACTTGGTCAATAGACTTGCAGAAGTAAAAGTCACAATTTAAAAATCACTATTTGAAAATAGCTTTTGGCTCAGGGCTTGTACGGTTGGGGTGACCACAGCCAGAGTTGGGTGGCCCTGATCAGCTGCATGAAAAAGAATATATTAAAAAAGTGATCTTGGCCTCTTCAGTGTGACATTTATCCAACATACTCATGATTGCTGTCTGTCATCACAATTACATTGCTGGCTTAGACATCTCAGATGTCATCTTAATGGTGTGGATCCCAATACTGTCTAGTAACAGAGTTTACCTTGCTAGGTTTGGAAATTCAGTATTTGATGGGATACTTTAATATGTTGATTTTCACTTTTATGACTCTTCTATATATTTTGTATCAATATTTTACCTTTTTATCTTACTTCTATCATATTTCTAGTATGTCTGTTTTGTCACTGTCCTTGATTAAAAGCAGACATTTGGGCTTTACCTCTTGTGCTGCTGGCATTTATGCCAAACTGTATATAAATGTATGGGGTTTTTTGCATTGACTGTTTCTGAGTCAGACTGTGCACTTGACATGCACAAATTATTTACAATCATTTCTCAACTGAATTTTGAACACTTCAGTCCACTCTCTTATTAGACATACATAGTTTCTGTGATTCCATTCCTAATGGAAGTGGGAGAATGTGCTCTTATCCACCTGATGCTTCTTCACCTGCTATGTTGCTTGAAACTTCTGTAATCTGTTACATACCAACATCTTTCTGCCTTTTATTTCTCTTTAAGAATTATTTTATGGATTCCTACTACTCCATGTTTTTGCAGTTTCTAGAGAATCTGTAGTCCTCTTCCTACAACTGTTTCTTCAGGCATGCATTGAAACCTTACCTCATCCACCTAGTTTTGGGAGCATTTAAAGAAGGCTGCAGTGCAAGTCTGGTCTTTAACTTAGTCTATGTTTTATTCCAGATCTTTCCTTTTGCTCCACCCCATGTCCCTGGTTTCTACATGGCCTTTCACTACCACCACATAATTTCTAAAGAGACTAACAAGGCATGTTTTGAGGGTGGCTGCTTTTGCAGCTGTCATTTAATTCAGTCCTCTTATATGGCAACCCTCTTTCTGACTCACTCATAATTACTGCCTTTTACTCAGCTGGTTTCCTTCTTCAGAGAGGATATCCTTTCTAAAAGAAAGTTGTGTACTGCAGTATTTACTCATTTCTGTGACCTGCCTTGTTACTGCTAAGTTAGGAAACCTAAAATTGTTCTTCTGTTGGCTTTGAGTTTGATTCAGTTCGAAGTTCATAGTGTGATTTGCATGTTCTGGGCTTTGAAGCACATTGTAGACCTAGAAAGTTAAATTTTTTGTGTGTCTTCTCTGCACTGTTGTAATGTTTGGGAAGATGATGAATTACTCTTTTTCATCTTTTGTACTAGGTAGGTCATTGGAGCCTTACTTCTGCTATTCTCTAAAGAAGTATGTTTGTAACTTAGAATTTGCTGTAGTGAGCTCACTGTCTAACACAAACAGTCTTCTCTTGCTCTTGAGGCATCTGCTGCAATTGATGGGTTGGATGGGGCTCTGAGCAGCCTGGTCTAGTGGGAGGTGTCCCTGCCCATGGCAGAGGGCTTGGAACTAGATAATCTTTAGGTTTTCTTCCAACTCAAGCCATCTGTGATTCTGTGATTATTGTCAGTAAAAGTTTGTAGCAGGACATATAAAATGTTCATGAGGTGGTTTTGGTTTGGGATTTTTTAACATATTGCAGCTGTGTGGAGGAGCTCTGGTGGGGAAGAGCTTTTGCGGACTGTGGTAACAGATGTATATAATGTTGGCTGAGTTGGTGCATGCCGAGTGAATTCGAGTTGTATCTCCCATGAAGAGATTTCACTGTGGCCTCCTGAGGGCACTCTATCCTAAGGCATTATTGTATTGGCAATGACTTGGTGAGTAAACCTGTATTGTTTTAGAGAGGTGGAGATGCCTGTGTAGATGCAAGGCTGCCGGCTGGCATCCCTGGTTTTGTAAAATCCCGTTCCACATATCCTGAACTGCTGTGAGTTGTAAGGCACGACTTTTAAAGAGGAAAAGGATTTCCTACTGAGATCAGTGAAATTTGGATAGAAGGTGGGTGTCTAAGTCCCAGCCTGCAAAATCCCTTTGTTACATTATTACCTACAGTTCAAACCTACATTGTAATGATTATTTATTGCTGTAAGACAAATTTTCCTACTTTGACATGTTGCACAGTATGAGGTTGTATTGCATGACCCTGAACTGTATATTGCCTGTTGCAATTATGTGACTTTTGGGTTTTTTTTCTGGAAGAACAGTATAGTTCATTTAAGTAAAGCAAATGTAAAATGAACTCTTCAAGGCCAGGTGCACCCACTTGATTCAGTTAATCATTGTTTGAAAAGGCAGGTCAAGTGTGATTATGGAGAGAAGTCATTGGGTGTGCTTAGTGCCTGAAGAAGTTAAGAACTTTGCTAAGTCCCAAGTTATATTTAATTTTCACATACACAATTTCAATTTCAGATCGTATGCTAAAGGCTCCTTTTGCTGTAGATATGTCTGTTAGTAAAAAATGCTACCTGTACCTTGCCAGACATCTTTGATCAGCATGACTATAATCACAACTATTCTGGTATTTTTATGTTTTTATTTTTTATGTTAGCAGTTCATATCTGTTAGGGTCTGGGATATGTTTTGTTCATTGTATGTAACAAAATTGCCAGTTTGAGTATGTTGGTATCAAATGCAGTGAGACAACACCCAAGTAAAAGCCACCAAAGCTGACTTGGTATCATTACACACACTTTAGGGCAGTGTCAGTGGGAGCCTGGGGGGTAGATGTCACTGACTAAATGGAGTTGTGTGGATGTTCCTCAACATTTCCCAGGTGCCCCTGCATGTGTAGCCTGCTGATGGGTTTGAAATTGCTGCATCATTTTAATCAATTTGATTAACTGCAAATATAGTTATTTGGTAACTGATTATATGGTATTGCTAAAGCTTGTTAGTGAAACAGTTTGATGTTTTGTAAATTCTAATTTGCAGATCTCCCAGCTCAGCATTAGTATTTCTAATGCTGAATGCACTAAACTACATATTCCAGCTCTGTGCTGGAGCCTGTACTGTCAACACCTGGAGGCTGATGACCTGTTATCGTTGGTGTTGCCGTGTTTTGATTCTGCTCCTCTCAATATGATCTTTTATCCTACTTTATCCTACTTTTTCAGAGAGTTGGTAAATTTCTCCTGAATACTTCCTGCAGCTTCAGAGAAAAGAAGAAATACAGCAATTTCTTGTGTTTTATTTAGATGTCATGCATGATTTTTGATGGTGAATTGTCCTTGCTAGCAGCAGAATGGAACTGCATCCATTCTCTGAAGGGTCTTGTAGCTCTGTTGTTGGAATGCATATATAGAACAGAGAGCAGCTGTAATTTTATAGTTCACCATAATTTTCAGGACATCAACACGGAGATATCCTTAATTGCAATAGATTACAGGTGCATTGCCTGTTGTCTTATTTTCAGCACCTTTTGAAGTAGCTCAGAAAGGTCCTGTTTGGCAGTCTGGGTTTTGTACCCTCAGCTCTCTACAAATATTTTATGATGTCTGGGCCAAAAAAGCTTGACAGTATGTTTCCCTGTGTTGTTAAATACATATGAGAGAAGTCCTACCATAATCCATTTGGTGTGATGAGATTTGTAGAGCTCCTTCTGTAAGTGTTGTAATTATCCTGTGCACTACGTAATCATACTGTACTGGGTTTTTTTTTCTGCCTTCTTCTGCAGCTGTTTCTGGACCATTCATTCTACTACAGAACTAGAAAGTGTTAGCAGTTACAAGACTTGGCCACTCCCCAGCATTACCTGTTACACTGCAGTTGTTTTATAAAGCTCAAAATTTCTCCTTCTTGGTGGTGTTGAACTGGCGCTCGTCTCCATCTGTATGGCTGCTGAAATCATTGCTGTACAGGTAGTGCTGCTCACTGTCTGGTTTTTTGCTTGAGATGTGACTGAACATTATGTTCCAAACACATTTTTATTAGAGATGCAGTGCAGTATTAGATAATTTTATGCTTTAATTACTTCTGCTAGAGAATGCAAAGTGGCTTAATTTAGAGTTGCAAGCTTTAAGACAAGTGAAAGAATACTGTGTGCTGTCTGGAATACATTGTAAATTCCTTGGGGTACGAACTGCGTTTCCATCTGCCTGATGTGTTTTATATGCTTATATTTTCTGTTCAAACAGAAATCTGTGCAGAGGGAATGCTGTTTCTTTTAGTTCAGGAGAATGAGATAAATGTCAGTAAATTCTACCCCTTGCATGTACCTTTGAAGGGTGACAGAGGGAATTAGTCAACATGCAGAATCCAAGCAGGCATTTCTAGTCTACGCATGAATTTCTCTACAGTGCACAGTGTGGATTTGGCAGGTGGGTCATGCAGTCAGAGCATGCAGCTCTTTCCCTCAGCATCATGGCATGTTGGATAATGTGAGCTCATGAAGTACTTACATATGAAATCTGCTTGGGCTACTTGCAGAGGTGAGGATGTAGCAGTCCAGATGTGGGGGATCAAGGCCTTTCTTAGCATACACCCTAAGTGAATTAAAATAGACTTTGAAAGTGGTGATACAGAAAGAAACAATTATTTATAAGCTGGGGTTTCAAGCTGGACTGGTTTTGATCCACAACCACCAGTTAGCTGTGCTGGAAGCAAATTGTGCATGTTAACTAATTGTTGCTGTTGCCTTAAAGCTGTAGGATAAAGGCACTGTGTGCTAAGGTACCACCACCTGGAACAACCTTCATGCATGTGGAATTTTGCACCTCAGTGTTAGTATTCTTCACAGAGGTTTCTGTTATCATCCTGATCGTTGTTGCATTGAGTCTTTGATTGCTGTGAACATGCTTGGACTGATCAGCTTCCTAAATAATTTCCAGTCTTCCCATACCTGAACTGGAAGTCTTGAAAAAAGTCAAGGCTCCTTTTTATAGTCTTAGAAAATGACAAAAGTACACTCTCAGGTCACACTATCTAGCTTTGGACTATGTGGAAGATTAAACTTCTGAAAGTTACTTTGATGCTTCCAAGAATTTTTGCTTTTTGGCTCGAGAAGTTAATTTGCTTGTACCAGTCTTCTATCTCTGATTTTGTAAGCCCAAACAGTCCCAGTAACTAAGTAACAACACAGCTGAATGTTTTCATAAAAACAATGTTGCTGCTTAGAGATGTGATTTACTACTTAACTGTGTCTGTACATATATACAGAGGCAAAAAGTGATGATGACCTCATCTTTAACAATCTCAAAAAGCAGTCTGAGTTTTTAGTCCCCAAGCCAAAGCCAAACGTACTGTGAGCAGACACAACTCCAGGGACTTCAGTTGCAGTATCACCATTAATGTCAGTGCTCACTTAATTGCTGATATAAGCCTGTTTGTAGTGATCAATGCTTGAAATGTATCACCCTCCCCCCCAAAAAAGGATAATCTTGCATCTTTTCTGGTGTCTTCACACTGAAAAAAGGAGAAACTGGTTAATAGTCAGGATTTTGTAAGTAAATCTGACTTACTTTCTTTTTAAAAATTTTGATACTGTCTTATTATCAGGCTTTTAAATGAATTTAACAGTGCTCAGACCATGCCTTGTACAGAACCAGTTGTAAGTGATGACATATTGCAATTATTACAAATACAAAACAGACCTGCATATTTTCTAACCTATTAAAAAAGGTATCTTCCAGTTCTTCTATTTGGCAAAAGCTTCTCAGAATTTATGAGTAATGTTCCTCTGTTCTGTTCAAACAAGATTCCAGGTCACAAGCAGACTATTCTGATATATTCTAGTAGTTTTTAGATGCTGCATATAGGCCTCATTTCATCTGTATTCATAATATTTAAAATTTCCAAATCTTACACTTGAATGCTTGTACCAAAACAGTTATTAATCTTTACCAGAAGGAAAACTTTCTATTTGTGTAATATTTATTGATGTTAAACCCACATTATATCAGCACAACAGTCCAAAGTAATGATAATACATTTTTTATAAATACAAATAAAAGGTGGCAAAATAATGCTAGTGAAGCTAAACAAAAAAGTAAATTAGCATGTCACAGTTGAGGACAATTTGGCAAAAGATATGACATACTTCTAGAATAAAATCAGATTATTCTCCCACTTGACAGACTATGCTGTTAATCTAGATTAACCATCCCCATTACTAGTCATATCCTGCACCAGAATAGTACTACTTTGTGTGCTAAAGTTTATTAG
Source organism: Brachypodius melanocephalos (assembly GCA_013398615.1). Lineage (NCBI taxonomy): Eukaryota > Metazoa > Chordata > Aves > Passeriformes > Pycnonotidae > Brachypodius > Brachypodius melanocephalos. The sequence continues at coordinate 16,465,200 of VZSR01003049.1, forward strand.
TCACTAAAAAACAAAACAAACTTTGTGTACTTACAAAGCAATACACGTATAGCATTAATGCAATATATGGTGTACACAATTACAAAATGAAAAAAAAAAAAAAAAACAACAAAAAAAACCAAACAAACCCCTACGTACAGGACTTCTGAATAAATGAACTGAGATAAAAGATTTCAACACTTTTATTATAAATAATGAAAGATACCATATATGTGCTTCATATAAGGAATACAGTGTTTTCCTTTCCTAGCAAAGTATCCTAGCTCGTACCATCAAACACTCATCTTCCTTGTCAGGCCTAGTAATTCTTCCATCCATTCTCCTTCCCTCCCCTTCAACTGAAATTCATTTGGTTCTAATTTAAAACTACCTAGTCAGGTTTGACTTAAGTGGGACTCCACTTCCAAGTGGGTTTACCTTGCATTCTGTAAGCAGCCTTCAGGCTTTTCACCTATGGTGAACAGACTCTACCCCTTAAAAGAGTTGACATTTGCCTGCAGTCAGGAGAAGAAAAAAATAAAATCTACCAGTCATATTAAGAAGAAAAAACAAAAAGCAAATTGGATTTTTTTGCCTATCTTCATTTTCTACTTCCTCAGATTTGCAAACCTATCACCTGTGGTGTATACTTGTCACTTAAATCCATATTGCAGTTTCAACCCATTTTTCACTTACTATACATTTCTAAAATCCTCATACATGTTACACAAGCTTTAAACAGTCAAACATCCCATACATACACTCCCTAGTTTTCAGCTCACCTTAGAATTTCAGAATCTTGAATGGGAGTATTACGAGGTTACACACTGCTGTCCGGATATCCAGAGTTCCAACCTCTGGCCCAGTCCCCCTCCCACCCCTGCAGTAACTCACTGCAGTGGTTTATACTATCAGCATTTTTTCCTATCTAGTTACCAATGTGCAATCTGGAGTAGATTGTTAATTATTTGTCAGCTCTTCTTTGCTGTCATGCAGAAGTAAAATTACTTCTGCTCAGGCTCCATTGCTATGTTTGTAAATAAGCCTCCTCTGAGATGGCAGAAAGAAAAAACACAAATGAGTTGAAAGTTAGGGTGTTGATGTCCATACTAACAGCACTGAAAGAAAGGGGTTTTTTTCACTGTTGAATAGAAAGCAGTTTGCAGAGATACAGCATTTGCTTACATTTATTTTCCTTGTCCCTTCCTGTTTTATTCTTATAATATTGCACGTATTCATCGTAGCTGTCAGAATGTGTAGCCCATTTTAGAACTGTTGATAACCCTTAAAAAAACCCATCTTGCACCGTTAAGATTGTGTAGCATCTACTTACTGCTTATGAAGGTATGTAGTGAAGAATCTTTCTCTCTGATGCATTTTGGCCTCTATGAAAAGGATTATGAAGCAACATAGGTTAAGGAACTGGTGAGTGTGATTTGTTGTGCAGTGTGTACATTTCTATTAATAACCTATCTATTCTTCTAATTTGGTATAATGAATAAGGAATATATGGTTACTGTGTTTGTTGTTTATCTTTTGTACATGAAGGTGTCTGCCCTTGCATAAAGTGACATAGGAGTATCATTGGTCAAGGCAATGGCTTTCAGTGTTTCTGCTTTGAAAGAAAATGATGGAAGTGGCAGTTGAATCTACAGATCATCACTCTCTACCAGGCCAGGCTGCATTGTCAGGTGGACTGGGTTTGCCTCGGGCTGGAAAGCTGCTTTGATGTCTAGTCCTTGGTCACAGAGAGCAGCGTATCGGCTGGCTGAGGGCCGCACCTTCTTTGGCTTGGTCTGCTGAGGGGGTTGTTGCCACTGAGCTATAGATTAAAAAGGAAAGAAAAAGTGTTAGTTTTCCTGAGCTGTGCACCTAAGTGTGCCAGATGCTCAGTCAACCCTTTGTGAAGGAGATGGTAATTTCTGAGAAGCAGAAAGCCAGTATATCAAAGGTAAATTTGTTTAATTTCTTGGCATTGTATTTTGGCTTTTTTTCTCAGCATCTAGTTTCACCTTCAAATGTGGTAAGTAAAAACAATGGTCTGTGTTACTTTTTGGCATTGTCTTCTACATTTCCTTGTGCCACTGAGAAGAGTAACAGCAAGGAGGTTGTTTCTTTGCACTCCTATTATAGTAACAGGCCTGTTCTAGGGTTAGTTGTTGCATATAAAAGGAAATAATCTGGCTGCCATTGCCACCCCTTGTATGCTGAAGAACGCTGAGCCAAATCTCTTATTCACAAATTCCCACTTCCAGTACCACCCCCGAAACCATCCTTTATCAGGCTCTCCCCTTCCCCCTCCCCCTCAGTTCTTGCTATGAGACTGGTAAGAGATACTTCTTTAAGAAAACATTCACTGTGTATGGGGCTGCTTTGGAACAGACTGAGTAATTAAGCAGAAAGCTGTAAAAACATCTACTACACTTTTGATAGCTGTCACAGGTGTATTACAGACTAATGTACAAAAGAATACAAAAGGTTAGGGAAGTGCCAGCAAAACAACAGTAATAATGATCCACAAAAATCATATGATCATGCTGTTATCCGTTGTTAATTAGCTATATTTAATGTACTAAGCAAAACCAGAAAGCATGCAAGCTTGTTTTGCTTTAGGTGTCTGAAAGATGGTGAAATATACTTTGACAGAGCATTTGTTGTCTTGAAGTGGATGCTTACTATTGAGGAGAAACTATAAACAAAAGAAAGAGAGACCAATGTAAACCATTCTGTGAACAACCCAAAACTTACAGAACTGTTGCTTTTGGGGGGATTAATATGATCATGAAAATTGAAGCCACTTACTATAAACATCCAACCTGGCAGTGCAAGACACAATCCCAGCATCATTCTTAGCTGAAACAGTGTACCAGCCAGCATCCTCCTTTGTAGCTCCCTGAATAAGCAGGCAAATGTAGCCGTAGTTATCCTGGTGCATGCTAAAAGAAAAGTAGAAAATTACTATTTAAATCACAAAGCAATGTAGGCTATTTTAAAATAGCATTATAAACCCACCCAATCTTAGTTACAGATTGATTATAGTCTAACTTTAATTAAAATTTTAATTAAAATGGAACTTCCTCTGAAATTAGCAAGTAGAAAATAAAGCCTTGAGTATGCTTGACAATTTGGCAGTTTAACATCCTGTATTGAAAACTAAGAAGAAAAACACATGAAGTAACTTTTCTTTCACAATTAGGGATTAAGACATCTGGAGTAGTAGGAACACCAGATCTGACCCAGACTTTTTGTGGGAAGGATAAACTCGAGGAAGATCTTAAAATATAAAATACTGAATCTTAGTTGCTTAACTGTACAGCAGAACTATGAACCAGAGTTTCTGCTGAAAAGCACAGTGTTCCTTTGGAACCTTGATTTTCGTTAGCAAAGTTCTGTAGTCTTGATTCAGGAAGAGTAAAACTAGTTCTCCTCTTGCTTGGAGTGCAAAGATAATTGTGTAAGTCTAATGATGGAGAACAAGCAACGTTTTATTTCTGCTTCAGCCACCAGGCTGGATGCAAGTTCGAGTAAATGTCATAAATTATTACAATCACTAGTTAATATTTATGAGATGCCCTTTACACCAAGTGTTCATGTGAGTTTTTAGAAAATTATTTGTTTTACAGAATAGATCATCGTTGAAGTTACACATGGGGAGATTATTCTAAGTCAGTCTAACCTCACTCGGTCAGTGTTGTATGTGAGTGACTCGTTCTCTTTCTTCCAAAATATCTGCGGAGATGGCTCCCCTGAGATTCGACACTCCAGTCGCACTGGGAATCCCTCAGTCACACCTGTGTTTTGTAGCTTCTCTATAAAAACAGGCGCTTTTTGTACTTCCTTAGCTGTGAAAATAAAGATTGCAGTTATGTTGACATTTGTCTATGAAAACAGCCTTTCAGCAGTGTACTAAAAAAAGTGATGAAAGACCTAAGTGGCAGGAAACATAAGTGTTGCCTTCATTAATCATGAAGTTCAGTCCTGGTTCCTCTGAAGAAAACAGTCCCATCATTATTTTAACGGGGAAAAGTGAGTGCTAAAAAGCTGATTCTTTCCTAAAATAATTGAAATAATGTAAAGGATGACAACTAGATAAACTGGCTGCACTACGCTTGGTAAAAAGTGCTCCTCCATAAAAGGAGTGCTCCTTCCACAAAAGCATGGACTTTGAACTGAAGAAAGAACTGCTCCACCAGAAGTTTGCAGTGGCATTAGTCTGATGTGCTGTGAAACGCACAAGGCATTCCCACTGGCTGCCCAGGGGTAGATGTGGGTCTGCACAGATTGTCATTACAAAAAACATCCAGGGAAATAGTCTGGTTTGTGGCTGCAAGGCCAGCAGCCCCTTTTCTTAACTGTGCACAGACATTACATGCCAGTCAATTTATGCCACAACATAACATGAATAGCTCACCTATAAATATACCGTACTTCCGTTACTGCCAGGTTTCCTTTTCTTACCCTGCACCCCTCAGCCTGTCATTTGATATCATTCATGTTTTCCTTTTTCATGCCCTCCTGGCAGTGCTCAGTCTGAAAGCTTAGCATGAGGATGTTACCTGCAACAATGAGCTCCAGGCTGAATGAATTTTCACCAGCCCGATTGCTGGCAATGCACGTGTAGATTCCAGCATCCCTGGCTGTGACCGGTTCTATGATCAAGGAGTGCACCCCATTCTCACGCACCAGCATTTTGTGAGAGCTGTCAGGGCGAATTGGTCTGCCATTAAGTTGCCAGCTTAAGTCTGGAGTTGGTAATCCACTAACCTTGAGTGTAAAGAGAAGAGGGGGAAATTTGTTTTAGCCATACGAAACACTGGAGGAGTCCAGACTTGTTACTTCAGGGAAGTTTGGTTTGATTTGCTACTGCAAGTGTACCAAAAGATTGAAAGATGCAATTCTGTCCTGATTTACACATTGAGTCAGCTGTAGTCATTTACTTACTTTCTGGCCAACTCCCTGAATTCCATGATGTCTTATGGGCGCGACTGAAAAAAGATCAGCGTGTAGATAGGCTAGAAGCTAAATAATAATACATTGCAAAATAAAAGGCAGGGTGACACCTTTTGTCTTTTTTATTGTTTGCTCTTTGGGTGGAATGAGAAGATACTCCTTTCTAGATTAACTTCTTGTTGGAAAACTTGTGGACAAAAAGATGTTAGCTGACTAACTACTGACCTCCGAAGCTACATTCCACTGAGGTGTGCCCCAGTGACAGCACCACCTGCACTAGTTAATGCCTGCTCTGTGTGGACAAGTCCAGCACTCTTGAAAGCTGTGCCACTTTGCTGTGGGGAGCTTGCTTCAGAGCAAACAGCTTCTCCCAAACAGGTCAGCATAAAGTAAACAGAAGTCACCCAAGCCTGAATTATTTCTGCTCAGCAGAGTCACAAATCAGGTTTATACTGTTTGAAACTTTTAACGGGGGATCAAAACTCACATAGTAAAAGGACTTAAAATGTAGAAACGCATTGTCTTTATAGTTTGTGCTGCTTCCCTCCACACCTCAGTGTAGCTGAATTCTATAAAACAGTTTACTGTGAGCTCTAAGATTTGCCCGAAGCACTTTCATTGGAGGGGAGGCAAACTTTTATTGTCCACTTACTCACTCACAAGCAATGAGATTAATTACCCTACTAACAGGCTCCGAAACTGCCAATAGGCAAAACTGCTTTGAAAAGAAGCCAATGTGGTTTTTGAGTGAGCTGATGTTATCAAAAGGCTGCTGCTACCCTTTGCATGACACTTGCCTTGCAGTCCATCCTGCATAGTTTTCCTTCTTGAACAGTCAGGTCTCCAGGAGCCTGCAGAAAATGAGGCCGGAAGAATCGTTCCTGAATTGGTTCATTTTCATCACCACTGTCCCTTGATCGAGATCGTGGTCTTAAAATAACATGAAATAAAGGGAAATTATTTTTTTTTCTCTGCTAAATCAGAAGAACCATAATCACTTATAAGACTAGTTTGAATTTTAAACCACTTCTCTGACCTATACTGTAATCACCCCATATTTACACACATTCACTGGTAGCATTTGGCCCAGACTGAGTTAATTATGACACTGCTATTACTGAATTACTTTCTTTTAATTCACCTGTTGTAAAAAACTATGACTTATAGAACAATATTGCTACAGAATAATAGCTTGTAATATTAATGAATTTTATGAATGATAGTATTTTTATTTTGTTTAGTCTTTAAATCACTGAAATACAAATAAAACAAGTTGACCGGTCTTGGCATGTAGCTTCAATTCCCCATTTCTAGTGTCCTGTGTCTTTAATGCTGATTACACCAGAAAATACATGGACTGTTCATTAATCATGGTTCCTTTTTAGCAAATAACAGCAGCTAAAAGCTAACTCATCTCAATTGACAAGAGACTCTTCACATCAGAGTTACCTTCTCTTGTTCTGCTTAGTGAAGACTGTACAGAAAATGGTATATATATTGAATTGCTGTGGATATGTTTCTTCCTCATTTAACAGGTTTTTTTGTATGGGATACTCTTGAATATTTTCAATGCCACCATTCAAGTGGAATTGAAACAATGAGAATTTCAATTGTAAGCAATAGGGAGAATAACTTTGGTTGCTAGTTTTGGGGTTTTTTAAAATAATGGTACCATAAACAGCTTGATAAATATTAAAAAAAGAAAGAAAAATAACTCCCATATACAATATCAATCACCTTAAGCTTCCATGATAATTAATTAATTTTCAGCATTGGCTATTCTTGCCTGTTAATTTAATCCATCAAATCTTTTTCTAAGTGGTTCCACATTTAACTAGATTTTTGTTTCCATTGAAATTATTCCATTCAAGAATCTTGAAACAAAATTTTATGTCCTTTTTTGTCCTTGTCTCATCAGCTCCAGTGGGTTCCATTCTGGAGCCAGCTGCTCCCTACAGTAACATCCTGTGTAAAGAGGAGGAGCTACTCAAATATCCTCCAAAGACCACTTTTATCAATGACTCTTCATGTGCCTAAATCCATGTCTCAAGCACCTCATGGTTTTTGCCACTTGAACATGTCTAAAGCTACTTCAGTAGGTCCAACAGTGCAGCTCATAAGCAACTCCGAGCTTTAGTTGGTGAGCTCCTGATCAGGAGACAGAGATATCTCATGCAGATAGATGGCATGGAAGATGGAGAGCAATAAGGAAAAGGTGTAGTGATATTATTTGGTAATGAGTTCTGCCAGACCTACTAGAAATGATGGTTTCGAGTCAAGTGAGTGCTGCACAGTGCAAGCAACTTGAGCAAAATCTGCCTCCACTTTATTGATAAGCATCCTGTTGGTAAGATGCCAATGAAGCACAAGTAACTGGTGCTTTGTAAGGTTATGGGATGCTGAGCCAAACAGATGAACTGGCACCACAGGAGTGTGAAAGCCACCATCTCATTGCTGCAGCTGCACTGGTCAAAACTGGGAAGTGTGTGTCAAGGGAATTTATGGTAAATAAAATGGAAAACAAAGAAGTTAAGAATTTGTGACCACAGATGTTGCATTTCTTTTTACCTCTTTGTAAGTTTACCCTAAAATCACAGACTTTTTAAAGCCTTTGTCTTGAGAGGTGAAACTATAGGGTCATTTCAATTCTAAAACATTTTGTGGTTTTAAACAAATAATCAAATGAGTAGAGCCAAGTAGCTTCAGATGTCTAGGAATGACAAATTGCAAAAGACTGGAATAACTCTTGGATTCATTGCGGGCTCTTTGGAGTTGCAATGCAGACATCACACTGCAGAGATTAGTTTCAGCAGAACTGACATCATGTACTAAATGTGTCCAGGGGAGACTCCACGGGTTGGTACGGTGCAATGCACTGGGAATTTCAGTGAGCAAGAAGATGAAGACTTTATGACTGACCATATGGTAATGATCACTAATTTGGAATAACGGAGATTAAGTTCAAATTAATCCCCTAACTGAGAGCAGGGTGATAGGAATGTTTAGGTTTTAAATCTTCTTTAAATCTCATGCATTTTAAGATTTGTTTGGACTCTGGCTACCATGCTTAGGTGACACAATGTTTGTTGAGCACCTTGTCATCTAAGGGATTGAGTCCAAGCTTTATACACATCAGAAAATTCAAAAGTGGCCACCCTCATCAAGTGATGCTAAGAAAGTGATGTTTGTCAGCTAGGCAAATTTCAGAAAAATACATTAAGAGTGAAATAAAACCCCAGAGTTCTGCCAGAACACATTCTGTAAGAGATTAAATATTCTTCAGGAAAAAGCCTGTCAACATTGTAACAAGTCATAAAGTTCATTGAGCTAATAAATACACTTGTAATAAAAGAAGCAAACAAATGGTTTTGTTACTCTCAAGCAGAAAAGCTTATAGAAATAATACTGTAGTGCCATAGGAATATTACTTACCAAAAGTCAATGGTAATAGACATGACAAATACCACAGTATATGGGGGAACAGTAATTTGGGATATTACATTAGAAAAGCCAATGGCAGGAGTCTGTCTTAGGAAGGTTTTATGTGCTCTCATTTCATCAGTCTTGGGTGAACACTCTGGTGGGAGTAGTGAGAACTGTCACTAAACAGAGATTGTGTGCTGAATGCTTACAGAAACCACTCCTCCAAAACGAAGATAAGATAAGCCCTCCACATGGTAATTTTACAGGAAATAAGAATCCCCAATAATGCCCTAATTTTAATTAAACTGCTCTACAGAAATTCCCTATTTATAATTCATTGCTCACTGGACACCCAACCCAAAGCAATACTGACTGCTTGAGTGCCTGTCTCCATTAGAAAATAAAATACCAGCCAGAAGCGGCCTTGGACTTTGAATGCATTTGGAGAGATTGAAAAGAGCCTCCTCTGTTCTTAGCTGAGGGTTCTGTCCATCACAGACAGAGACACACATTTTGTCCTTCAAGAGACTGCAGGAGTGGCAGCTGCTTGATGCTTTCACCCCTACCTACCTTCCTATCATCTTTGCTTTTAAAGGTCTTTCCCCTTTGTCATCCCATGTGCACTGACTTATTCAGCTGAAACCTGATTCTTCATGGCAGCTTTTCCCTTCAGAGGTTAACATGGACTTTCCATTTTTACCCATTGTCTGAAGGCTCTAAGTGCATTAGTGACTGGACAGGTTACACCAGGTGGTCCCAGCCTTTTCTGTGCTGTTCTCACAGTTCAGCCTGGCAGGATATCCCCCTCCAGAGGCACTCTGAGCTTTGGGCATAACACAAAGCTGCAGAGGGAGCTGGTGGCCATCTCAGGGAAACACTCGAAATGCTTTCAGGGTTGCAGTTTGTTCCGTGCAGGAATAAGATGACAAGATCTTTTAACCAACCAGTCTCACTTCCTAATACTTTATAGCTACCAGAGGAAGGAAGAGAGCCTGTTTTACATGCAGCAATTTTATGTTACATACTAGTACCAGTACTAATTGTTACAGAAGTCCTTTCCTGGTTGTACACTGTGTAATTACATGTACTCTGTATATTAGTTGGGCAATATTAAGATTCTAATGTTGGAACCATTAAGCAAAGCACGTGCCTCATTACAGCAGAATCCAGAAACCAGAGCTCTCACACTGCCTTGAAGACAGTTCTGGTAACCAAAATAAATTTTTTCATATCATCTAAAGCTATCTAAGCTGTCTAAACAGCCTCATAAATGCTTTGAGCAAAGAAAAAAAATTATTTGAAGGGAAAATTCCCTTCTATGGTCCAAAAACATAACCCATAGCTTCGTATGGGAATAATTGTAAACTCACCAAAGATAAGTTTAATACTTTATTTCTGACTCATAATTCCTTATAAGAACCTGAACTGAAATACTAAATACTGAAATACTAAAATATTTCTGATGTAAATCTGATAAACCTCTTTGGCATGCAGTTATTAAATGAACGATTAGTAGAAGCTGCAGAAGATGAGGTTCCTGGTAGAATCCTAATCAAGGAGTATTTTTAAAAAGCCTAAGTGACAACAGCCTTCCCAACAGCTGATAATGTAATTTGAGATACAAAGAAACTAGTGAATATCAACAGAGAAAGGAGGATGAGATGGGTAAATTTAAAGATATTTAAAAGTCATGTCATTTCAGAGGTTGCTTATACTTCTGAGTGTGCAAGTTCTGCAGCAATTTCCAGACAGCAGAGGTCACATTTCTTCCTGAATGCTTTTAATTTTAAAGCCATGCTTTTAACTTACCTGCTTAACTCACATTCTCTACCTTACCACAGTTACTTTGCAAAATCCATGTTATTAGAAGACAAAAAAAAAAAAAGCATCAAATACCTTCTTATGTGAGGCTGACCTGAAGGTGACCAAGGACTGCGGCCTCTTTGATTTACAGCTTGAACCATCAGCCTGCCCGTGCAACTTACTCTGCCCTGTTAGGATGATAGAGAGAAGGAACATTAAAAGAGTTAAAATAATGTAATAATAAATGTTCAACCTGGTCTGATCTTTTTTTTTTGCCTATCTGTTTTGTCAGCTTCCAATCTAACACAGAACAGACTGGAATGACTGTGACTATAATACATTCATTTAAAAAAATACTGTTAATACACTGGCAATCAAGTTCTTATTGACTGTTATTTATGTGGGCAGGAGGTTTCTCTGTGTGTGTCAAATGGGCAGAAAGACAAGTTCAAGGTCCCGAGGATGGCCCATAGTGAGTGTTTGCAGTTAATAACAGAGTTGCTGCCTCCAAAGTGGATTGATCTACTTGATCTGGTGGGCCCACAACTCAAAAAACCCCACATTAATGCAAAAGCCAAAAGAATTTGACGGGTACTTAACAGGTCCTCTCTACAGAGTGAATCTGGTTTGAGGAATTGCACTGAAAGGCACAACTGTGCTGATGGACATTGGTGGTTATTCAGGTTATTTTTTCAATGAAATAAATAAAACATGGCTCCGGTGTATTTGGTCCCCATTTTCCTTTGTGTTTTAGATGACAGGTTCTCCACCACAAGCAGTAGTCCTAACAGATTTGGGATGGGACTGCCCTGTGAGGGGTAAAAGCATCTGGTGGTCCTAATAAATAACAGCTCTGTCCCCTGGGCTGGTAGCAGTAAGGCAACATCCACATCAGCACTGCAGTGTATTTCAGCTCTAAGCTGTGAGCTCCACACTCAAGTCTGTCAGCATAAAAGACAAATATTTTTATCACAATACTTGAGGGGTTGCAAATAGCAGTTCTTCAAGAACTGTCCAAAGTCCATCAAAAAGCAATTTCATTGGGCTCACAAGCAGCCTTAGAATAGCAACAATTTTTGTGTTCACCTAGAAATGACTGCTGTGTCCCACTTCTATTCCCATGACCCATTTAGTCCACAAGTAAAATCCCTGCATTAAAATAAGCCATTGTGCAAGACCCACAACAACTCCTTATGTAAAAGCTTTATTTTTCCCCTTATGTTACAAGACCGTTAAAGACATCTGGAACAAATGAATTTCTATTTTGGGTACCACTACATATTAGTATTTTTCTGGCAGGTGATGAATACACATAGTTTGGGATCATTTCCGTGTATCTCAATAAATGATGGTGTCACAAATGGAAACACAAAGGGCAATAAGGAATTTGGATAGGGAAGATTAAGCAGGAAGCCAAAGATTTTTAAAAAGTCACAGGATGAAGAAGAAGGAAGCAATGAGTGGGAAATAATTCATGAGATGATGTCCTAGAAACTAAGGGAGCTCCAGTCTGAGGACTGTGGGTGTGTAATGCAAAGAAGCAGAGAGAATGGGATAAAAAGAAAGAAGGTGAAAATAAGAACTCGATGCAAGCCCATACAGTTCATAGAAAGAGCTCAGTTAAGGGATATGACCTCTAACTAAAGGCCTAAAGCAGGCAAGGTTTTGTGTTTGTCTAGGCCCAGGGTCCATTTGCTCTGGATTAACTTCTGTGGCAATTTTTACAACAAGCCCCTCTGGTGCGTCAGAACTTTAATTCCAGCTAACTGCACTTTACGCCATGGGCAATGGGGCCTGCCGTGCTAACTACCATGGACCATCTCCAGGCTCTGTCAACAAGGCATTTTACACACATAAATCCTATTATGTTAGTCCAGGTCATGAGATGGCATGAACTGGCAGAGCTTTACTGAACTGAATCCTTTGCTTTAATAAAACCTATTTCTATCAGCTGAGAACACATCTTTTGCTTTACAGTTTGGTGATTCCAACAGCAATGACCAAACACAGCAACAGCCTAGTAAATATCTACCAGTCCATCAGAGTTCTGATAGGAGCTCCCTCATATTTATGTACTTCGCCTTCTTAAGGAAAGGTTGCCAAATTTGCCTAAGTTTGTGATAGCTTTGAGATGTGGACAACTTTCCATTAGAATTGAGAAGACTGCCAAAATTATTTCCACTCAGGATGACTTAAAAGAATTGGAATCCAGATCTTTGAGTGTGAAAGGCTAGTACATTAACTCACAGCCCTTTTTTGCCTCCATTGTACTGTTAAATGCATAGTAAAAGCAAGTAAATAGTGGAAGAGATAAGTATGTTTGCTTGGGAATTACACTGTAGAAAAGAGAACAGAATGGGCTTGGTGAAACACAGATGTTTTGTTTAGGGGAGCCAGAGGAAGATGCTTCTGGTTCTTCTCCAAAGAGGGGGAAAAGCACAAGCACAGAATGCTACCATTTAACAAAGCTGCTTTTTCAAGCTTCAAGCGGGGAACTGCACAAACCCAGCTCATTTTAGTACATCCAAAAACCCAGTAACAAAGTAGTGCCATCAACGACCAGAACTGGTAACCTGGGTCACTGTTGTGCCATTGAATGAGCATTAACCAGAACAACAAATGCTCCAAAGTAGGCTGTAAATATTCAGGGACAGAGTACAGTGCCCAAACACAAAGGCAGTTTGTTCACCAAGTTCTCCAAGACTTCAGATCACACAGTAGCACTACACAGTGAAACTCTGTGCATGCACTGAGACAACACTTAGAGGAAGATGAACAGGAACCATTTCTTACACCTTGAGCATGCATGTGTTTTTAAACCTGTTATGAAATTTCACAGTTTAAATGGTACCAAGTATTGTAACAACGTCATCTGTGTGTAAAAGCTCCCAGCTTGAACAATTCCATGGCCTTATGCTATTTCATTAGTATTTCTTTTACTTATATATGTAGAAATAATAATTAAACCACCTATATTTAAGCACTGCAGTTCATAGAATCTACCCAAAAACTGCTCTCTGTGTGTTGCCCGTGTGTACAATCCCTCATATTCACAAGCCCTCTGCAGTATGAGCAGGACTGACAAGCCGAAGGGTGAGACAAAAATGGCAGCATCATGCTGAGTAACCTAGCAACGTGCATAACAGAGCACAACACTCCTGCTTAGATTGAACTCTGTCTCAGTGATACAGTTTGTTATTCTACAGTGTGATTCTGCTTGCAGGCCTAGTCTTGGCAAGATACTTAACACTACAGAAGAAAATAATTCATTACATCCCCAAAGTTATGTTACTGCTTTGGTTTCTCACATGCAACACTTTCCCCTCAATTTGCTGTGGGGTAGGAAAAGTGGATTGAAAAAGCTGCTTCAATAGGGTGAGTGACCTGTAAGTTTGGCTGTGTCTAATGAAATAGTGGGTTTCTGCTGTGTACTCTCTTGTACTAAATCTGCAAAGAAAAAATGGCATTGCTAAACCAGTAACACTGTGTGTTTCAGAAAAGCACTGTTTAAGATCAACACAGGACTGCTACATAATAGTGCTACATTTTTTTTGCCTTACAGACTTGCAGTCTGCCTAATGTAAGCATGTTGAGGTGTGATAAACTCCCATACATTTCAAAAAAAATGGCCTCAGTAAGTGAGTAGAGTCAACAGAAGAAAGTTAAATCACTGGACTGGGTTACTTCTGCTGGCAAACTGGATCTTTTTCTCCCTTTATATATATGGGCTATCCATGCTCAGTTAGAATACTGAGATGTTATCAGCTGAAACAACTAGTGGAAGAGTAATTAAAAAATTACACCCCTCCCCCTGAAACCTCAAACCGTAGGAAAAAAGCCCTACTGTTGAGTTGCTAATCTCTTGGAGGTAGAAACGTCCCACCCTACTGATGCAAGAGGAAAACAGAAATCTAACTTGCATACTTCACAGTGACTTCATCATTTAATTAAATCATGCATATGTGAGATGAGATAGTTTTCTGAAGATTTATGTCCAGAAGGATGTTTGCTCTGGAGCCAAACCTTCATTTACCTGTGGGTTAGCAGCCATAATGGTGTAATTCCCATCATCATCCAGGGTGGAGGCTGCAGTATGCAGTGAGCAAGTTCCATCAGGTTCTCTTTGAATTCGGTAGTGATCACTTCGTTTAGAAATTTGCTTCCCATCTTTAAACCAATAAATCTGCAGGGAGAAAACAAAGAACAGCTGGTAAGACGTGGGTGCTCATTGTCATAATTTCTCATTTAATAGCACTAACACATTTAACTGCTCAAAAACTCTCTCGTAAGTAGTAAAAGAAAACTGCTTTGCTCAACTCATTCTATGAGCCACTTTCACTAACAGTTACAAGATTATCAGTGGACCAAAGAGAAACAACAGCCTGAACATTTTCCAACAAAATGTATGGCTGCATAAGGGCTGAACATTTCAAGAACTGAAACTAAACGTCATTACAAAGAAAAGGTTACTAATTTCAGAGATTACTAATTTTATGTTTATTTTGCTTAAATCTGAAGAAGTTGCAGAAAAAACTTGAGAATGCTTTTGCTCTCCTTGCAGAAAATAAAACATAAATTACAAAAAGCAAGATAATAACAGACTAAATTAACTCAACGATGAATAAAATAGAAGCAATGATCTCACTGTTGAAACACCCGTTTTTTCTCATATCCATTACGCTGACTGGACTGGACCAAAATGCCAGAGGGGGTAGAGCTGCTCCCGCTGGCAGTGAGCAGCTTAGTGTGTGGAGGGGCCAGCTCAGTGTAATGACATGATTGAAACTAACAGTGTCACCCCCGTGTGACAAGCCAGCTAGGCAAGTGGACAGCCTTGCAAAGTAATAGGAAATACTTCAAAGCGAAGCAGCGCATCGACATCCGCTCATAACGGCATGCCAACACCAGCACAGCTCCAAGCTGCACAGAACAGTCACACTGGCTATCACACAGAGGGCTTTTCCAGCACTTTTGATACATGATTTTATTCTCTGGCTGACCCAAGATATACTTTCGCTGAGCCAAAAAAATGATGTATGCAGGATAATATCTTACAGTAATCCATGAATTACACATACAAAAAATGTATTTTTAGTGCCTCAAACTTGAAGGGGAAAAAAACTGACCTAGCTTTCAGGATTTTTTTAAAAAATTATAATAATAAAGAAAAATCTCAAACAGATATCTGCTGGAATCAAAAGTAAATGTTGTGTATGCATGAACACACACAGAGGAATATCTGAAAAATGTTATACTAGGAAGGCTGTACTCAGCTGCCCAAACCCATATTTAAGTAGAACATTATTTTGTTGTTTCTGAAATGTGTACTACATATAACATCAATTGTGTTCAGATACCTACACCACTGTTACTTGTGCAGATACCTACACCATTTTTATGAGGCCAATTCATTCAAAGTACAGCTGTGTTTGTCCTAGTCCTGCTGGAACAATTTGGCATGAGGAAAACACACAAATTTTGCTCAGCCTCATTCTTGAGGTGGCAGTTTAGGTCTTAAGAGTGAGGAAAGGGTGCTGGCTCTCTAGTGAAAAATGAAGTGACAGAACAATGTGCAATTCAATTCCTGATAGAGTTTAATCTGCTGGGTTCTTCATATGTACTAACATTTTAAAGTTTGAAATTCACTCACTTGGGGGAAAGTTAAGAATATACTTTTGAATTCCACAAAAAAAACGGGGATTTTTTTTGGTGAAAATGAGTGGAAATTTTCCTTAAAAATTTATTACTGTGTATGATTTTTATATTAACAAGCATTGTGCAAAAGTTGAAATGATTTCATTTCCTCAATAGCTGGTTATACTTGTTTCTCATTTTGTCTATCAGCAGCCTTGCAGAGACTCTGTGGCCTGAACAAAAGATTTAGTCATGTCTTCTTGTCTGCTGACAGGGCACTTACTGGAGATGTAAGAGATACCCGATCACTTACCATACACATGCTAATGGCTGCTAAAGCAACACTGCTGCAAAAAACGAGTTTTAATTTGCATGCTTTACATGTGTCACAATGTTGCCTGGAAATTCACTGCATTAGGTAGTAGCTATTTAATAACAGTTCACTTAGAAATGTCAGGAGACACGCATGGAAATACACACAAACATTAACTGAACCAGCTATCCAAGCATCATGTGTATGTTGTCCAAAACTTATTTCAACTCAGTTTAAAAGCACTGGCATCCCATGTGAGCAGTAAATTCTTAGTATTACCTTTATCTGACATGGAGTTAATAAGTAAAACACTACCAGTGCAGGAGAAAATGGCCCTTGCAATAAAGTATTTTCTTTCTAGGATAACTTTTAATAAATGTACCATTAAACTATGTAAGCAGTGTAAACTGAACACTGCATCTCGACTGCTTTTATTTGCACCAGATTTTCAGAAACCAGTGTGCAATGACTAGGAATACTGTGGTATACACAGTACAAAGGGGGGTTTGATCTTGGGCAGCACAGGCATTTTTAATCACCAAGAATTATATTCAGCCACGTGAAGAGTGAGCAGTATGAGGTTTATGTACATCTGTGTCTCAATTAACCTCTTGTATGGCATTGTCTTAATTCTGAAGTGAAATAATCCCTTAAAAAGAAGTATTCCACAGTCCCTCCTGTAGCACCACAGGTTTCTCATTTTGATGAGAAAACAGTTTTACATTATTCCAAAAGTTGTAACAAAGAGCATGCTCAGATTTAAAAAGTCATATATGTGAAGACAGAATTTGCACATCAGTATTCAATTTACATGGCATGTTCAGGGGAAAAAATAATCAAGCCAATAACTCCGCTTAGAAAAATCCCTTGTAATGAATGCCAGATTTTAGAAACACTACAGTCCTTCCCAAAGCCATTCCTTGGCAGACCTAACAGAATACTTAGAAGGGAGGAGCTTCAAGTTAGTAAATTATTTCCAGCTTTTCTTGTGCCAAAGTAAAAAAATCTATTCACAAGCAACACTTCCAGCTTCAACAAATGACAGCAGAAGGGCAGCCCTCAGCCACTGAGCTTTTCAAAATTGCTGTATTGGAATGCTCTGGCAGATGTGAGGGAGACACCTTGGACATTTGCAAAGCCTGGCTAACAAGCAGCCATACAACAGGACTGATATTGGTTCCAGCCCAAACATCTTAACAAATTACACAAAGCATCTGCGTGAATGGAACAAAGGGCCAGAGTTCCAGGTGCAAGAGCAAATCACTTCTTAATGTGCAGGCTCTGAAACTGCAGGAAAACAGAACATCGCTGTGAATCACAGAGCTCACATCAGATGCTCCTTTGTAAGGACATGCTTTAGGGGAAGTACTAAGAATTCGGTTTCTTGGCTGTGCAATCCTTATCGCCCCAGCGAGGGAAAGGAGACATCCCCTTTCATCTGTCTTAAATCAGACGGAGAAACTACACCTTAATTGGAAACCGTGGAAATTAGGGAATGGTGAAGTTGACTAAGGCTGACTCATAATAGGTCACCTAGCAACTTAGTCATATGCCTCAGGCAGAAAGAGTATCTCTGCACACAGTGTACTTCTGTCAGCAACAGACCCATTTGCATTCCACCCTTGTTCAGCACAACAGACTCTTACCTATGGTCATCTCAGAATGCTAGACACGAAAAGTTTGGTTTCAGTCAGACTGGGCTTATCTTCTCAGTGTGTGTGTTTTCAGGTTGAAGCAGGAGTGCTTTTTTGATATAAGTATACTGATCAACCCCACTTTGCAGTGGTTCACATCATGTTGTGCTCTTGGAGCACAGAACTGGATTCCTTTCAGATGAAACTAAGCCAGAAAATGTGCTCCAAGAACTCATCTAATGTGCATCTGCTCCAGTCTGTGGGACGAGATTAGAACCAGCCTGGAGTAAAACCTCCTGACTTGAGTGCAGAGATGGATATCTCATTCTAGAGATTTTCTTCTTCTGGTCTGCACCCCTTGCTGATGTATATGTAGCCCCAGTTCTTCCAGTTGTTCTTCCTCTGCTACCTTATAATGTCCCTTTTTTTTTTTTTTTTTTTTTTAAATTAACAGCTTGTACAGTATCATACACATATATCATTGGGTATGTAAATTCATTTGCATTTACCTCTGTTTGAAATCCTAAGTACCCATAAAACTTACACCAGATGAGAGATTTGGGTGTGAGTGCCTCTGTGAAGGTCTTAGGTAACAGAGAGGAAATCTTTGATCTTGTCTAAGAAGAGAAGAGCCCCTGTCCACCAGAGGTCACTGTGAGAGTAGGGGACCTCCCTCACAGGGAAGACACCGGCCTTGGCAGGGGAGTTGAAGAAGCTGCTGCTGTTTGCCTGCTGCATAATCAGTCAGTTGATTGCCAAGCAATTTTTGAAATGGTTGTGTGCAACCTACCCAAGGAGGGCATTCTTCCAAACTACTGACATCACCCAACTGGTACTTTTACATTTGCTACAAGGAAATGCTTCCCAAGCCCTACCCTCCCTCAGAAGTTCATCATTAAAACTTCACCATCATGTCTCATCTTGTTGCTGGGATATACGGCAGCTTACGGTATTTTATTACACCTTCTTCTACATTCCAGTAAAATCTAGTCTTGTTAGTGTGTGTAGATGCTGAAGAATGAGAGATACCATGCTGGCTTCTGAACTGGAACCCACGTATTTTTGCATTAGCATGTTGCCATGCCTGAACTGATTACCCATGCTAGCAAAATGAGCTGGCTTTCGGGACTCCTGTACCAGCTCACGTGGGGCTTTCCAGCATTGCACTGCATTCAGTGGTACCAATGTACCTTGGAGGTAACTCTGAAAATGACAGAAGCATTACTTCCAGGTAAAATAGTTCAGAAGTCTCAGGAGAGCTGAGAGCAGAAGCCTCACAGTAGCATTTTTTACTAAATTTTGACTAAATAACTGCAGTTATGCCGGAAGAGATTTGGGAGTTTATGCCAGTTAGGAATCTTTCTTATCAAGTGTGAATATCTCCTGTTCCTGTAAGATACAGCCCATGGAGTCCAGAGCCTGATGATAAAGTACCAACACAGAACTCTTTCAAGAAATTCTAGAAATATTTACCCTCTTTTCTTACCTTTGGCTTTGGATTTCCTGCCACTTTGCATGTGAATGTGACTGGCATTCCCTCAAAGATTTTGTAGTGCTTCAGCTTTATCTCAAAATATGGTGACATACTGTTATCAATAGGTTCATCTCCATGTTGCACTTCGTCATCTGATTCTTCCACAGGAGATCTCTCCAGCCTGTATTCAATTTCACTGATCAACCTTTGCTCAAAGCTGGAGACTTTATATTCCTGTCAAACGAGAGGTAGATATTAGTGTCAGCTTCAACACATTGCTCAGGAAGATGTTCTGAATGTTTGGATTTTTTTATTTTACTGATCTTTAACAATCCATTAAGTTTTTACATATAAAAGGAAAATGTATCTTGTTGAAGAAAAACACTATAATCCATGTCTCCAATAACTTCCCTATGAAAGCATCAAGACATCTGGTATGAGGCAAAAACTGTATTTCATGTTGTCTTAAGGTCTAATTTATAAGGGGAAAGAAAGTAATTGGTTGCTTTCTTTCAATTTTTGAAAAAAATCCTTTAAGAATAAAAGTATTCCGAAGCAGTTCATAAAGACAAAGGGAACACACTAATATTTCCTTGAGGGTACAGACAGATTTAGGGTGGGTTTTGTTTCCAGATGGCTAGAAGACCATATGGTTCACATCTGCTATTTGCATAGAACTGTACCAGAGGCTGAACCAGAAGGATAAAATTATTTTGTTTACAGTTGCCTGTAAAAATTAGGAAAAAAATGAGAGAAAATGGCAACAGCGGCAGTCCATGGTAGTTGTTTCCCTTTACTCCTGTTGCTATGGTCCCCTTTGGGCAGGACAAAATTGATCCTAATAGTATTGAAGATACAGCAGGAAGAGCAGAAAGGTTCATCAAGTGTAAAACACTAAGACTTCTTTGAATTTGTTATGATTTACTGATATACATTGTTACTTGCTTTCTCGAACTGTCTACTTGGCAGTACAGAATTCCTACTTGGAATCTTACTGATAACAGTGATAATATCAGATTGTAAAATAGTTCAGAAGCAGGAAAAAAAAATATTAGTCAGTGCGTTTCCCAGTCAGCAGAAATTCAGACACTCTTTCACATTACCTTTGGCCATTGTCTCTGACCCTTGCTGTATTTAAGACAGAACATGCATCTCATGCAAAGCATCCTGTCACATCCCCATCCCCTGTCCCTGCCTCTGGTCTGAGAATGATGTGACATCTTTCTACCATCGGTTACAGAACTAATCATAACCCTTGATAACAGCAAAAAATGGAAGAGTGGAAGAATACCTTGTAAACTGCAGTTAGTTTTAAAATTTCTTTGTTTCCTGAAGTGTACCATAAAATAAACCATGAAGTACATGACACAGTTAGTATCATGTCAGTGTATGTTATTGTTACAGCACAAAGATAGTGGAGCACACAATGATTGCTGTTAAACTGTCTGCACTCACACAGGCTTCCAGAACAACAACCTCATAAACGGAGTGCAGCTCAATTCTCCACAGTTATTAATGCTAGATGGCCTCTTGTTATTGACCAAGAACTGCAGAATTCAACAGGACAAGAACAACAGGAAAGAGGAAAGAAAAAAAATAGACAAAAAAAGACAGAAAAAGGTGAAAATGTTAACCTTTTGAATATCCACAGGACTCACTACAGAAGCACCAACAGAGCGAGCTTCCTGCAAGGGTAGAAAAAAAGATGAAGAGGCAGAAAGAAGACCAAGAGATATCCATGACATTTCCTCAGAGTTTTTATCAGGAGAATGTACTTTGATCAGCACCGTAAGCAAACAAATGCTACACGTTTCTGAATAGCAACTCTGGCATCTGAACAATGGAGAGTGTGTACCTGGCCTTTCAAGCAGACTTTCAGTTGTGGTTTTGGTCTGCACCCAAAAAGTGCCTATTTCACAAATAAAGAGAAGATGGTTTCAAGATAGTAGATGTATTTTTGCCTTCAGAGACTTAAAGGTGAAGACAGAATAGGATAAACGAAGAGTTTAAAGCAGAAAGCAGACATTTGAGAAGTCTCAACCTTATGGAAAAACTGAGCAATGGACATGTGATCCTCCAGTTTCTTTCACTAATAGATAACATATGTTTTCTGTAATCAATAGCCATCCTATCTTGTGTACATTTATTATCTTAGTAGGACCTTATTTTAATGACAATCATAGTCTGTAAAAAAGAAACACTGAAAGGCATTTTTTCCTATGAAATTGCAGTTATGTGGCACCTGTATAGCAGGATCTTCTTCTGGTTCCTGTATATTGAAGACAGTTGCAGCACTGTCTGCTCCCAGCAATCGACGAGCCATTTTTTCCTCATATGTTAATCTCTGAACAAAAAATAAAAGGGACATGAAGGGGGAGGCAAAAGAAAGAAAAGATTACTTCTCCAACTAGAAAGCAGTAAACAGTCAGCAACGCTTAAAGTAATGTTGATAAAAGAGAGCAGCAATATTTTTCTAATAGAAATTTTCTACCATAGTTTGTAATGCATTTTTTTAGTGTTACAAGTGCCTCTTTTGGCTTAAGCAACCCTTGCACTGACTCTGCCATTTGTTTCCATCCTCGTGCCAGGAACTTGGGTAGGAATGAGCAATAGGAACTGCTTAAATCAGCATGGCCATCAGAAGAGGGCATATCAAATCATCCCAAATCTTACCCAAGTCATTCTGCTCAGTTCTTACATTAGAAACACAAGGCAGAAAACACTGCCAAAAATGACATGGAGAATCTACTCTACTTGAATATTTTGTCAAAAATACAGAAAAATTAATTCTTTAAGATTTTTTAATTTCTATTCCTTCTTACTCTTTCAGAAATTGAGGAGAAAAGAAAGCTTATGATTGCTTTTAGATTGCTTTTTATGTGTTTATAATTTTATAAATTATGAAAGACAATTTACACTAAGAAGAGAAAAGGAGTTAAAGGAAAACCTTTATGTATAAATCAATTATTTCATTATTAGTTTTCTTCCTGCATTTATGAATGCATTTCAGACAGTTTCTTACAAATCAACATTACAAAAAATGCTAGTTTGTGGAAGACAAACTCATTTCACGTTGAAACACCTCATTTAAAGAGAAAAATGAAAAACGACCAAAGAATGGAAATCGTAATCATTACATCTACTTCATGCTTACATTTTTTAAAAGCTCATTTAATTTATTTTTTTTAATGTCATATTGCAGCTAAACCAGCATGAAACTCATGACAATTAGGCAGCAGCACTGTCTCGGTTACACGCATCCAAGAAAATCATGAACTTTTCTTCACTTTTATTTCTTCTGCAGTCACTCCAAGTGCCCACAGCCATGATTACACACACAGAACTTAGCCAAGACAGGAATCTCAAAGGCCAAAGCCTCAAGGCAAGCACCAAAACAGAGTTCATTTAGTTCAAGCTACCACATCATCTGATCACAGTTGGTCTTTTTTTTTAAACCTTGGGCTATGTGGGCACTCTCACGACATTCCATTCATTTGCCCAGGCCAAACATCTCCCTCACTTTCCAAAATAGGCATTGACAGTCATTCTCAGCCCACCTCCTTGGAAAAAAACAGGAACTAATACACTCCTGACAGTGACTTTGCTTAACTGCTACAGAAAACTGCCAAACACTGGGCAGTCAATGGAGAAAGGTAACAGAAGCAGCAGACACTCTGAACATTCTCCCTAATTCACTGATCTTATTAAGAGCCAAAATCGAGCAACTCTTGATAGACAGTCTGACTCAATGGGCTTTCTTGAACTAAACCAGTTCACAGCTCCTAGCAGCAATCTTAGTAAACTTCTGGGCATTGTCCTGAGAAACATAAAATTCCACTTCCTTTCAAAGTGATACAAAGGCATCCCAAGGTATTTGGATGTTTTTAAAAACATTTTATTGACAAAGGAGGGGTGATTATTTAAATTTTTAAAATTACTTTCCTCTTAAAAGAAATTCCTGCTTCAAAGATAGTGTCTTAAAAACGGTAAAAAAATTCTTAGGAAAGTTGCTTCTCATCAACTCTGAGCAGGAAAAAATTGGTATTTTATCTTTTATGTGTATCTTAAGTGCTTAAAAATGAACAGAGATCTTTGTGGCTGTGCATTTCCATTGCTTGATATGCTCATTTTACCTAATTTCTTGACTCCTTGAGCAGGTCATTACCTCTTGAGTCTGTAAGTTAGTACTGTAGGTGATTTCTATTCTACTGGTCAAAATTCTCTTGGTCAAAAGAAGCCCTAAATTGCAGAATCTAATGATGCCTGATTCCTTTTGGAATTCCTACTGGGTTGTTTTTCATGATGAACTGCCTTGTCCTCCTGTGATGTCCAGTTGCCCCCTATTGCTTCCCCCATCATCCAGTAGCTGGGCACAAGGTAGACTGAGCCTGGACTGAAAAAGAGCTGTGCATGTTCATCCACTCAGTAATGAACGGCTGAAAGCAAATGGCTTTTGAGGCTCAAAAAATCCTGGAGGTACAGACTGTGCAGGCTTCTTATGAAAATTCACCATTTTTTGTGACCTCCATTGCTTTAAGTCCAATTAAATTTGTCAAACAGGAGAAGGAATGATAGAACAAAATGTATGCTATCATGCCTTTTGGAGATGCAGTTCTGAAAATCCAATTAAAAATTATAAACACATCAAAAGCAATCTACAACAATTATTTTATATGCACCATATCTCAGAAACTACCAGTAATGCCCTCTCCCACCCACTCCCATTCCCCAGGGTATTTTATGTTTTTATACCGGTTGCCCATTGTTCAAAAGGTCTTCTTTGAAGCGGAGTTTTCTCTCCAGATCCTGAATTACTGCATCTTTTGACCCCTGAATCTCTTCATCTGATGCTATCCTAGCAGTCCTGCTTGTTTTCTTGGGAAATCCCCTGCAAAACA
>VZSR01003049.1:16498589-16679517 GCA_013398615.1 Brachypodius melanocephalos
ACAACCCCCTCCCTTGCCTGGCTGGCCATGCTGTGCCTGATGCCCCACAGGACACACCTGGCTTGCCTGGTTGCCAGGGCACAATGACTCAAATTCAACTTTGTCAATCAGAACCCCCAGGTCCCTCTCCCAATGGCTGCTCTCAAGCCTCTCATCCCCCAGTCCTCTTGTATATCCAGGGTTGCCCTGTCCCAGGTGCAAAATCTAGTACTCGCTTTCAATAAACTTCATACAGTTGGTGATTGCTCAACCCTCTAATTTGTCAAGATCTCTCTGTAGAGCCTCTTTGCCCTTGAGGTAGTTGACAGTTCTCCCCAATTTGGTATTACCAGCAAACTTACTTAGTATTCCTTTGAGTTCTGTGTCCAAGAAACTTATGAAGACCTCGAGGAGCACTGCCCCTACAGTGGAGCCACTGTGAAGAGCCCCACTAGTGACTGTTTGCCAGCCTGATGTAACTGTTTACTGGAATTCTCTGTGCCTGACCCATGAGCCAGTTGTGCACCCATCATTTGATGTGTTGATCCAGTGAATGCTGGACATTTTGTCCAGAAGAACACCATGAAAGACAGTATTGAAAGCTCAGCTGAAGTCCAAAGAGACTATATGAACAGGCTTCCTTTGGTCAGCTAGGTGGTTTACCTCATCATAAATGGAAATTAAGATAGACAAACAGGACTTTCCCCTGATGAAACCATTCTTGGCCAGTGACTGCATTATCCTTCAGGTGTTTTTCAATAACTCCAAGAGTTATTAATCTTCTCCATAATTCTACCAGGCACTGAAATGAGACTGAGAGACCTGCAGTTTCCTATCTGCTGTTCTTGAAAACTGGGACAACATTAGCCAGCATCCAGTCAAGTGGGACCTCTCCAGATTATCAAAACTGTTCAAAAAGTCACTGAGAGCAGTCTTGCAATGACATCAGGCAGCTCTTTGAGGATTCTTGGATGAATCCCATCAGGCCCCATAGACTTACAGGGATCCAGCTGGAGCAGTGATTCCCTCACAAGTTCAGAGTTGACTCTGAGTTTATAATTCTCAGAATCCTTGTCCTTCACCTCAGGGCACTGGGACCCCCATAGTCCACAACTGGTGCTGAAGACTGAAGAGAGCATTTAACACCTCCATCTTGTCTATGTCCCTGTTTGTATGGTGAACACCCTCATAATTTAGCAGGTCACTGCTATTTCTGGACTGCTTTTTGCTACTAGCATATTTTTCAAAGTCCTTTTTATTGTGCTACACAGTACTGGCTGGCTTCAGCTCTAATTGAGCTTTTGCTTCACAATTTTCTCCCCATGGAGGCAAGCAGCATCTCTGTAGTCCTCCCATAACCTTGCTTCTGCTGGTCAAACATTTACTTTTTTTTGCCTTACCTCTAGAAGAAGATCCCTGCCTAGCCAAGTTGGCCTTCTGCCTCGCCTGCTTTTCCAACATTTTGGAAATGTCTGCTCCTGTGCCTGTAGCATTGATGGATCCCAGCACCATCAAAAAAATTTTCCCAGGTGATCTTACTTATTAGTTCCCTGAACAGTCTGAAGTTTTAAATCCAATTGCTTCATGGTCGCTGTGGCCAAGACAACCACCATCTTTAGAGGGCATTTTACTGAGTTGGCTGCCTCAGTGTCTGCACCATGTAGTGATCATCCAGGTGGTTAGGGACCTTCTGGACCTGCTTATATTAGCTGTATGGTATTCCCAGTTAACATTTGCCAAGCTGAAGACTCCCATAAGGACAAGAGTGGTTAACTTACATATGTCCCTTAGCTCCTTAAAGAATAACTCATCAGCACCACCGTTCTGGATAGGAGGTCTATAGCAGACTCCCGTGATGACATCTGCATTACTTGTTTGTCCCTTAATCCTTACCCAGAGGCTTTTGACCATGCCATTACCAACTGTAAGCATTATTCATCCCAGACCCTCCATTAGATACAATGACTCCCTGTCTCTCTTACCCTGCCTAAAACCCCCTGAAGAGCCTGTAACCATCCTTCCCAGCACACCAGTCCCAGGACTCATTGCACCAGTTTTTGCTTATGTCAATGATGTCATATCTCTGAGGCTAGGCCAAAGCTTTGAGCTCCTCTTCCATCTCCTTGGATTGATTTCTCTTTTAAATAGAACAAATATGATACATGCACAGGAAAGGAAATGCCCAAAGCTGATGAAAGGAAGGTTTGACTCCATGAGGAGTAACAGTTACTGGTTTGTATACAGCCACAGAGAACTTTACTGGTGCTGCCTTTGACCATTTCCAAAAGTAACTACCTCCACCTGCAATGTTTATTATTTTACCTTTATTCTGTTCCTACCACAACACAAAACTGAAAAAATTATGCCTACCAAGTTCTGCTTTTGAGGAGCAGATCTGTAGTTGTGCCAAAATGTAGCAATGACAAAATCTTTGAAGATAAATGGCTTGACTACTATTTCATCTGCCGAGCAAAACTTTGAATGCTGCAATTTATTCCTCGCACCAGTCTGTAAAGCACACTCTCAGGAAACAGTATCCTCATTTTCAACCAACAGATCTTGGAGATCATGGCAAAATGGTGAGACTAGAGGCTGAAGTTATGGAATACTGTGTGAAGCTCAGAAACTATGCCTCAGAAAGATAAATATGCTGACAAGGACTTGTGAGGATGGAGCAAAAATCAAAGGAAAATAAACAAAAAGTGAAAGGAAACAAAAAAAGAACTGAGCCTATAGCACAAAGCAGAAAGACCTAAAGCTGAGGGGGAAATGGAGGCCAGGGGAAGAACTGCTCAGGAGTGGTATGAGAATTATGAGAAACAGAGTGATTTACTCAGCAAGATACACCAGACATTAACCTACACAGTAACATGAAAAAGGAGAAGCCAGGGAAAAATTGGCATCAAAGATATGTAACAATAGATTATGGCTTTTGTGCATCACACAGTACATATTTTACCATGTTTTAATGTTATAATTCAGATGACAAATGCTTGCTGTGTATATATATACACACACACATATATATATACACATAAATTATACATACATACATTCAGTATAGCTAACACAATCCAGCTCCCATCTGGACTTTATTTCCTGAGGGAATGCAGAAAAACAGCCAACTACCTCATCCTCAGCTCAGACCCCGAGGTTGCTGCCTTGTTGGGGTGGGGGAGGGAGGAATATGGATAGACACAGCATCATGTGCATACCCAGACTAGCTGCACTTGGGAAAGTGAGGGGCATGGGGAAGGGGGAAGAATCTGCAGAATTGTTTCTCTGTTCAAAGATCAAACAGAATGAGGAAGAACACTCCTAATGCTTCAATTGAGAACATGTATCCATAAACACAGCATAACAGGGAAAGATGGACACAGCAGAGGCTCAAGCTGCTGCTATTACCCTCACAGCACACAGAGGTGCATTTTTTTTTCTCAAAAAAGAATCCAGTTCTTGTCAGAACTATATAGCTGGACTAGAGCCTTTTCTTAGAAAATCAAGGGTAATACCAGGTTTTGGTGGGCTTACTGGTCAGTAAATCAATTGTGCAATTTTCTGTGCTTGGTATCAATAATAAAACTCAGCCAATGCAAAGGACACAGCAAGACAGAAAATGACAACTATTGACTGCAAGGGAAAACTGCACTATTTATTAATTTTTCTCCTAAAAATGTTTCATGGCCAGACTCCATAATGAGCTGTATGACACAAATCAAGATAAAGAAATGCTTTTTTAAAGCATATACAAGACTTATTATTTTGGTATCTGTCCTCTCTCTTACTTCTCTTCCTTTTCATATCTTGGACTGAAATAACAGAAGTTCCCACTGCAACATTATGTAGCTGAGCAAGTCACCTAGATACTGTAGATATGTTTAGACAAACTTCTGGACAAAGTTATAAATAAGCCTTGGATACAGCTATTCTCATTTTTGTTCTTCAGCATGTCTCTTTGTTCTCTAAGGATGGAATGAGAGTCTAGTGCCAGGGGAAAGACAAACTGATCTATGATGGGAACTGACACGCTCCAAAATACTATTTTGGCCTTTAGAGAAGACAAAAGGCGAAAATAAGTGTGCAGAGTTGTTAGAGATAGAGATTCTGTTTGTTTTTATGCACTGCTATTCTAAATTCCTCCCTAAACGCTTTCCCAAACTTCCTCAGAACAAAATCTCTAGCCAAAGTCGATGAATTGTTATGACCACTTTGTTATCAGATGTATACTTTAATATCTTGTATCTTCAGTACCACAAAGCTATAGGGACTTCTGAAAGATATTCTCTTTACTTGTTATTTCTCTACCTGCAGATGTAATAGGAACACAAACTGCAAATATCACTGAATATGTGACTTTAAAAGAACTGAGCCATGAGAAGGGTTTTCTTGGATCCCCTTCCACTCCCCTGGGCTTGCAGAGTCTTTTGCTGCTGCTTTCATATTTTCTTAAACTCCAGTATAAAGCTTCAGCTTCTCATCTTTTGTGTTCCTACTGTAAGGCTCTTTCAGAATCTCACTTCTGTGGGGGTTAAAAAACTATCTCACATCTCTAGCTAGAAGCTAGAGGCATTTGCAATTTATTCACACATCTCTCCCTCTCAGATAACAGATAACAGCAAAGGACCCTAGAAAAGTATAAATGAAGCAAGTGCAATAATCTTCCTTACAATCTTCAGTACATCAAGGAGCTCATCAGCTGATACTTACGGAGGCGTCACTCCCTTTGGAAGGCCTAATGCGTTGACAGAAATGGGTGGTGGCTGGGATGGCAGCATGGAGCTGAGAAAAGCCGCTGGAGACTGGCTGGAATTAGGAAATCTTGGAGTTGGAGACAGGCTGTGGGAAGGTGAAGAAAGGGAAGGAAGAGGAGGAGGTGGAGGAGGTGGAAGTGGAAAGGAATCACACATTGGATATGTCGCTGTTGGACTAAAGACAGGTGGAGGTGGGGGTGGAGGGGATGGAGAAGAAGGAGACCAGGCATACTCCCCTTCTGGAGCAAACTGCTGAGAGAAGGGAGGAACTGGCACTCTCCCAAACTGTTTCTGAGAAGCAGTAGGAGACATAGGAGAAGGAAGGCTAGATGTAGATGACCCAGAAGATGGAGTCACATAACCTGAAGCAGGGCTGATGTTCTGGGCAGCAATGAACTGCTTAGGCCGAGCATAGTTGAAGGAGCTGGAAGACTGCATGGTTGGGGAAGTATGAGAGTTAAGAATACTCATTGGCACAGGAGAAGTGGCAGACTGACTGGACTCAAGCTCCTGGAAGGAAGGGGGAGGAGGAAAGGAAGGAGAAGAGGGAGGGTGCTGATGATCAGGTTGCTGTTGGTGACGATACCACTGTCCACTTTCTTGCTCCAGACGAATTTGGTTCTGCAGCTGCTGTATTTTTTGGGGGTCCCTGTGGGAAGCAAAAAGAGACAAAAAGATGATCAGACATGCAGTGCTGGCTGGGGAGGAGGTAAAAGTTCCACTGATCTATGGTCCAGGAAGATTGAAAGAGAAGGCAAGTTCAAACCAATTACATATGTGGAATAGCCCCATTTCTTCAGAGTTAACACAATTACTACAAAAGTCCATTTTTTTTGTCCTCAAGATGAAGGAAAAAGGGTATGTATGACAGAATTTAACAGAACCATCAATTCTTCAAAAAGGTAAATTTTACGGCAATTTGAAGCACTTATGATATTTTAAAGGAACAATCCAGATAATGGAATTAAAAGTATTGAAATTTTTAACAAGGTTTCTTTTTGTTTCTTGTGCTTGTTATTCAGTGGTCCTGTTTCAATAATAAGGCTGAAATATTTACCCAGTAACAACTTCAGCCCTAGCTGAATTTCTGCTGTAGCCCCTGTGGGCCAGTCAGACAGACCTAATTACAGCCATACTTTAAATGAGGTACTTGGAGACAAGGGACCAACTTCTGTGTTAGAACCACCCATGTATCTAGATGAGCAAAGACTTCTGAGAAACATCTGTAACCTAGGGAAGCTGTGAACTGAGCTTCCCTAGTCCCACTTTTTCTTCCCAGTTTTATTTTAAACTGTAGGTCCTGAGACAAATCTTAGCAGATACTTAATATGGTTCCGAGGCATTGCAGTACTATCAGCTCAAATGGAAGTAAGAATTTCATTTAGAAATGCAGAAATTCACTGGAAGAAGAGTACAGACTAAAAAATTTAATATGCAGGAGGACTCAGAACTCTTAATTAAGGAAAAAAAAAGAAAAAATAAAATGTTCAGCAGTGAAGCAAATAAGAACTGGGGGTTTTTTTTGTCTCAGTACAGTTGTTTGAAAGACATTAAGCTCAAAATTAACTGTGTGGTCTATCATGTGACAGTACATCAGACTGACTTGCTTAAAAATTGTTGGTTTTCAGCTGGAAAACGTAACTTTATCTCAATACTCCAGATATCCACAAAGTTTCTGCATATGCACATATACCTTTTCTGTATATTTAATATATAAATACTTTATTGTATACAAGTATGCCATTGTTTATATATAATTTAGGTTATCTAAGCAGAAATTTTAGAAGCAGTCTGCCTAATGCATGGCATATGAATGTATGATTCTGGCACAACAATATACTTTTGTTGATAGCAACAAAATTAGAAATGGTAATAACATCATATTTTCCACTTGAAGATTAATTTTGATATTCCAACCATCTGCATTTCCCAGGAAATGTTTTCTGACAATTATTCTATTTATGATCTCAGGCCAAAGGAGATTGCTTAGATAATAAAAAGGGGAGCAAGCTCTTTTGGGGCAGAAAACTGAAAAATCAGTCACTTATACTTAACAGTTGCCTTTCTTTGGTGGTGTTGTTGTAAAGATGGTTTAATTCTAGCAATGTTTCACTAACTACAGATTTCAGTACTGAAAAGGACATTAACATTTTCCTTTTTTAGTAAAATTAGCAACAAGAACATCTAAATGTTACAGATTACTTTGTAAAATTTAGAATTCATTTTTTAATGTTGACAATAGAGACTCTAAATCCCTATCAGTTCAGCTTTTCACTCTACAGGACACAGGCTGAAACTTATTCTTCTATTTTTGGGAAATTACTTAACAGTTGCCTTTATTTAAATTGGTTAAAACAACACAATTTTAGTTCCCATCAGCATTCGACTTTCTTAGTTGATGGCAGAAACAGTTCAGGTGACCTCTGACTGGGTAGAGAAAACCCTTTAAGATTACTAATTTCATCTAATTCTGCATCTTTGGCCTGAATATTTGTAGACCTACTGTCCAATACCTCTAAAAATATTAACAAATAATAGTTACTTTATTTTTCATCATAATCGCCCTCGATATTTTTTTATTTATTACAGACAGACTAAGGTAAAAAAAAAAAAAAAAGGGGAGAATTTAGCACTGTAAATGAAGTGTTGAATATAGAAGAAACATAGCTGTCTCCAACACTCCTATGTTTATCCAACATGTGCTGAAAGCAAGTAGGAGTGCCATGTCTTGAGACCTTTTTATTTGCATTTGCCAAATCACATGGCGCTGCGCCCAGCCAGCAGCATCCCACAAATGCCCATCTATGGCCCTGTCAATGCAAGCACAGTGCTGCAGCGCTGCTGCTGCACTGCTGCTGGCCCCGCCAGGCAGAAGCAGAGACCAGATTCAGGGTATGTCTACAAAAAGGGGACAGGAAAAACAAGGTTGCTCGAGGCTCTCACACTAAGCTTGACTTGAGGCTGCAGGAACATGCATGCCTGTAAATCAGGGTTTATTAGCCCAGGACAGTACTGATTCCTTTTGAACAGCTCTTGGTCAGCTTAGAATCCACATAAATCAAGCATTTGTTTGCTTGAAAAATAACATGCAAACACAACCATTATCACATCAACCCATGGGGCAAAAATCCACAAAGATTTGCTCCATCTTAGAGCAGTAGCTCCATCTACATCTGCTAGTTGTAGAAGTGCACAATCCTTCCTGCAAAGGAATGTTCTCTACCTCAGAGCTACTCTTTTAACATCAGACACTGCCATACTGTTTTCTTGAGGAGAGGTGTCCTAGAGATGTGTCATTATGAAGAAGAAAAGGAGGGAAAAGAGTATCAATTCACCAGTGCTTATTTGGAATGACACCATCACTGGTGGAAGTTCTACATAGGTAGGTGCCTGAAAGATAACACTGCTGTGACAAAGACAGGGAGAGCTCAGCTGCCAAAATTGTGAAAGGTCATCAGCCCTCATTAGTAGGCAAACAAAGAAGGGAATTAAAAGAGTTAGTTTTTGGATGAGATTACAAGAAAAACTAATTTAATTGTAATTACATCCTCTTTCCAATTAGCTGAAATATGTTTTGTAATTTTAAAGGACACACATGATTTCAGGGAACGCATCAAGCCTGTCTAAACAATAGAGCATAAACTTATTTTCTTATGTGGAATTCTTTTTGCCAAATAATTAATTATAATAATATAAGAATGAGCATTTAAAAGTAATTTTTAGCAAATTCAATCAGTAAATGGTAAAGGTAAGTAATAAAAAAATCATAGCTAGGGTAAAATGAATATTGAGGAATTTCATCAACTCACTGAAAAGCAGGCCTAGTACTACATAAATATGTTCAAAAGTTCTGCTTTAGAATTTGTGATGTTCTTCCAATACCAGATATTCTTAACCAAGATATTAAAATACCTTTTCAGATCTAATAGGTATGCTAAAGCAGTTCAAAAATGCAAGCAGTAAAGGAGTAAGATGCTAATGAAAGCAGACATTAGTTCCAACAGAGGCGAGGTTTCTGACACACGCTGTCTGTAAGAGCAGCTTCACGCACAGGTTTAATACCAAGCACTCGGAACATGCTCAGTAAGGTGATGACTTTAAGAGCTAAGGGATAGCAAGAAAGATTTGAAAACAGATTGTAAAAGCAAAGACTAGAGACATGAGGTTTCTTGGTGGACAACTGTGGGTGCCAATACATACACCCCAGTTTAATAGCTACTTGAGAAATCATATTTTGAGATATGCACTTGGTTTAAATTACAATAGGCTGGTTTATATTTTTATCCCATTTCATAATGCTTTTTCTCCTGATAACCTCTTTATATCACACTGTTTTGAAAACAGAGCAGTCTGTCACTGAGAATTAAACTGGTAACAACCCCCATCAGGAACTGTAACTCCAAGTGCCTGAACACAGTGGAGTTGAGGAGGGGCCATAGGTAGTGGTTGTACATCTCTCAAAGTCTCAACAAGACCTGGCTACTGGATTGCAGAGAACATTACAGCAGATGGCATTTCCAGGAATGCAATAAATCCTTCATACTTAACTTCTCTCCTAGGCCCATTCACATATTCCCAGTATTAGGATATGTACCAGCTTTACTTTTATCTTACATTACAAAGCTTATTTGGAGAAACAATGTCCCTCTTCTGGGAATTAGTTTACTATTTGCAGTTTAATCATCAACTTTGTGTACCTTTAAACACAAAAGTTCATATGGAAGCCCTTCTATCCAAACTACCTCTCTTAGAAGGGGAAGTTTGCCAAAGGTAGAGAAACGCAGTTCAAGCCTTGAAGCCTTTGTACACAAAATGTACTCTACCAAGTTATGCCTACCACGAAATATACAAGAGCATTGAAATTCAGTCAGTGTTTTGCAACACAGTATACAAAGTAAATGGAAATAAAATGACCAGAAGTAAAGAACCAAGATTAGGTGATGTTTTCTATAACTTCTTAAAATTCCCAATTTTGTCCCTCCTGATCTTAATAAAAGAAGAAAATGGAAAGCAGAAAAAGAAAACCAATTTTTGTTTGAAAGAAAGAGTCCTATTTATCTCAGGTATGGAAGAATAATGAGCTGCCTTCTGTCTTCAGTCATTCCTGAGCAAAAGCAGACCAGCCCCTTCACAACCCTACCAGTGACCTGCTCTTTTGAGAAACAGATTGTACAATTCTACAGAAATACACAAAACATACCACTGAAATGAAGGTACAGGAATATTTTTAATGAAAAATAATCAGAATTAAGCACAACTTTAAAAGGTTGAGCATTTTTCTAAGTTAAGATTAAAAAATAATGCCAGAAAATGTCTGTATATTTGGGGTAGCAACTACTCACCTCCATGAACTCTACTTTCCAGTAAAGATCAAGCTTCTAACACAATACTATTGCTTCGGAATTATGCCAAAGCTCTACCAAAAGGGAGACAGTCATACTGTATCAATCCAGGACAATGGCACAGGCTCTTCTCATTGAGTTCCATCTCAGCAACTCTCTATGTACAGATGGATTTTTTAATATATGTGTATTTAGATATATTTATCTCTAAACTTTGGTATTTTTACAATAAAAGCCAGGATAATGTTTTTCTCCATAATCTGTTAATTTATTAAAATTGGAATGTATCACACATATCTGCCTAGCTCCTGGGCAGCCAAACTGGATACCTGCTTCTGCATCTGTGGCTCCCAGCAACTGGCAGGACAGGTCTGCCACGTAGCTCTTAAAGACATTTAATTAGCTTCCTACAAGCACAACATGTGTACTTTACTGATACAGCACCTGCTGAAAATTAGCAATTTTCTTAATTACTTCTGACAGTTACTATTTGAGAAACTAAAATATACATACCAACTTATCCAAAATGTGATAGTAATCATGGATATCTGGAATTCTACTCTTCACAAAATTCCTAATACAATTTAAAGTTTTCCACCAAATTTCTCAATTACTGACTTGTTAAAAATTAAAAAAAAAACACCCCAAAACCTAACCTAATCTGCCAGTGAATTTATTAACAGCTGTATTGAACAGAAATACAAAAGTAATTCCAACTTAAATATTCACTGTAGAAATGTTTGCTTATTTTTAGAAATGTTAAAAATGTACATATTTGTCAAGGCAATAATGTGAAGTAAAGGGAGAATAGTTGCCTCTTTTAACAAAAACTCCTATGCATTCAACACACACAGCCTCCAGGCTGTATCAATACAAATACATTTAGACAAGCTTTAGGTTTTCTGAGTCTGAACAGTCCCTTATACTGTGGAAAAAAAAAAAAAAAAAAAAAAAAAAAAAAAAAAAAAAAAAAAAAAAAAAAAAAAAAAAAAAAAAAAAAAAAAAGAAAAATAAAGTGGACTGTTTTAAATGCTGCAAGGGTTTATATTTATGCAAGACTAGAATTATCAATTAAAATAAAAATGGGGGGAGGCAGGTGAGGGAGGGGAGAGGATAGGGGAATGACAACAACAACACACAGAAACCAGCACCAGTTTGGGTTCTAGCATGAAATTATTCAGAGGTATATTTTGTCTACACTAACAGATTATGGGGGGGATGCAGGTTGTCATTACAATTTAAACCTCATGCTGGGTACCTGGAGTACTATAACGAGGAACCATCTCCAGCAGCTGCAACCCTTTAACCTTTTTATTACCTTCCTTTCAAAGCTTAACAATCTGAAAATGCAGATTCACACAAATATTTTCCATATTTCAGGTTGATATACAGGAGCATTTATAACTAATTTCAGTGTAACCTAACATATTCCTAGAAGAAGAAATAGGGTGCAAGAACTAACACAGGAACTGTGTTAGGAGCACACTGTGAAGTTGAGCTTAACTTTTCATCTAAGAAATTTCATACACACAGATGAGAAGTGTAAACAATGAACGCCCTTGTAACAAGGTCCTGCTGTAATTTGGTTGTTAAAAACTTTTCTATCTATCCTAAAAAGTGGCAGCTGTATCTGTGCCCATTTTCCACTCTGGTTTGATTATCTGTCAAACACATCAAGGTAATTTCTGTGCTAAGGAAACCAACAGCAAAGATAGTGCCAGTATTCAGCAAACATAAGCCATTCTTTTAGAGACAGGAACCATTTTTTATCCCTCAATACCACTGTGGGGACATTTTTCAAAACATGCACCAGTGAGATAACACATTTAGCTTGAATACAGAAAGAAAGGAAATGGTGCTCTTGTGCACATTCATTGTTCCGAAAAGTCATAAAGATACAATACAGCTTTAGCAAAAGTGCTAAACTTCATATCTCTGGTAGGGTTAGACCATAAGAATTGGTCTGGTAGTCAAAAATCTGTCTGGCTTGGTAACTCAATTGTGTTGCACAGCTATTGCACAGGCTATCCAGTGATGGATATCACAGTTAAAATATTACACAGGCAACAGGTTTTACTGACAAAAGCAGCTAAAAGTGTAATGTTATTACAAGGTAAATTGCACCGAGACATTAATTACAATTCAGGTTCCAATCTGCAGCTGAATTAGCCCAAAGCCTAGCAAATCATTACTCGGAATGCAGGAATGAACTGGCCTGCAAACAGAAAAATAGATCTTCTGACTCTGATTATGTTATACTATGTAGAAGGTTATGTTCTGTGCTGATTGGTATATATTTAAAGAAAATATCGTGTGGAAAAAAAATATTTTGAAGTATTAAAAACTGTGCTAGCCTAAAACCAAAAGTGGACAGAAGAAAAAGATGTAGTAAAATACATTTTCTCACTGGAACAACATATGTACAGTTGTCTTTTTTAATTTACATATTTACTTTAAATTTAATTATATTTGATTAAGATGCTGCATAAATCATCACATTTCATCTACTGCTGACCACCAGAGTGAGGAGATTTGCTTATTTTTACACCCACTCAATAACTGTTACAATGGGATTAAAACTGGACCTCCAGGTCTTCAATATTAATATTCCAGTATCTGTCAAGTGTGTTCTTTGGGTTACATATAAAGATGACTGCTTTGTACTACTCAAAGAGATATATTTGTGAGAAAGAATGGATAATATATTACAAAGGGAAAAAAACCCTGAGTAGCTGCTGGATGTCTTGACATTAAAGGGAGCACACAGTTGCTCTCAATGTGTTTTTAGGAAAATTAAAGTTTTAACTCTCTATTAAAAATACTCACAAAACTAAGGTAACTTTAGGACCTAAGTTCTAGGCCCTTTTATCATCTATTCTGTGTTCACAAACAGTTCTGACATTTGAGCAGGTAGCTGTCTCATGTAAAACTGGGATATTACCAGCTGACACATCAGTAGTTTATGTTACTGAAACTCAGTGGAAGCATCCTGTTCTTAAACCACCAAATGAAAACAAACAACTGAAAAGGAAATAAATACATAAGGACTGGTATTTACATGAAATAATTACATACTTCTGCAATTCTTCCATTAAAACTCTATGATGGACTTTATTTAGGTGTCAGGCTCATCTTAATGCCATAAAGGTTTCGTGCTATACCATTCTCCCTGAAGTCCTTCTTTGCACACAAAGATAACCCCCTCAACAACATACACCAACTTTTATGGGAGGAGAAGAAGCACCACGAATTAAGACCAACTGCTAAAAACAGTAATTCTCTTTCAGCCTGATTGTCAGGAGCATTGGAAACTGAAAACAACATTGCAGCATTGCTCACAACTTTTGTGACATTTATTCAACCAATACAATCCTAACATAATTATATCTTACACTTGATACAGCATAAGATGCTATATCTCTGAAAATAAAATAGCTTACAGGGTACTGTCACTCCTTATCTAGCCAGACACGTACTTCAGAAGTGTGAGTTTGGAGGTTGAAATTTTTTGTTTTTAAAAGGTGTCTTCCCTGACGTATAAAGTGACAAGAAAAATTATGATACCCAAAATGTTGCTAAAGTACCCTCAGATATGAAGAGCTGCTACTTTTTGCATTATAAATATAATTTCCCCATTGATTGGCTAAAACAAACAAAAATAATTAAAATCTTTCAGCAGGATTACTAAGCAGAGGCCAAATCCACCTACAGTACACAGATGTCACTGCACCCAAAACCTGCTTTTAAGCAGTCAGAATATATTATGATCCTGAACATTTGAAACATCACAAAAAGAAACAATGCATACTGTTGGTACACAAATCTGGACACTGACATACAACCTGAATTAGCTTCTTGCAATGGCAACACATTTTAATGTTTTTTTAACTGCTAGCTCAGTGTACAGTACATTGTTCTGGAAAGCTTAAATGGAATACCTTATGCATAAATGGAAGGACAAATAATTTCTTTTGTACTTTAGAGTGAAAATACATTCCATAAAGATGATTCATTTCAGGTACTATTTGTTTTTTAGTACAGCAAACAACCTTGAGTATGGGAGACATATAATAAGGACTTCTTCTCTGAATTAAGCTGCACCTTAAGTGATGTACAATCACATAAAAAAGAAGGAATCATACAGGCAAACATGTAATGATAAACAAGTGTTATAGACAAATACTGTGCCAATGAGTATGAATGGATAGGTCCTTCTCCAAAATGGTTTTGAACCTTGCTTAGTTCTCAGTGAAAGCAGTCAGCTGTCTTATACAGAGAAACCAAAAGAACGAACTATATTTCATTTTTTCATAAAGAAAATTGTGACCAACATGGTGACTAGCCAAAACCAAGGAACCTGGCACTTCTAAGGAAACAGTAAGGACACATCTGCATTTGGGTTTCTGCTTGAGTCACAAATGTGCTTTTAAAACGAATTTCCAACCTTTTCCTCTGGTTTGCATCTTTGAAAAGCCTCTCGAGAACATGAACTCCTTTCCTATCAGGTAAAATGAACTAACCAACCTGAGTCACTAATGAGCTTCCGTCCATAGAACAGAGCTAGTCCAAAACAAAAAACCAAAACCCCAAGCTCAATGACCCTGAAGTGTGCAGATAGCACGCCCTCAGCATGTCTCTTCACTCTACGGAGCCACACTTGTTTCTGTGTACTATTTGCTAATGTAGGCTGTACACTGAATAAACTACCATGAAGTGGTAGCCAAACCATACAGTCTAAGAGGCTTTTAAAACTTGTATCCCGCAAGACGTATTAATTTATTTGACTTGTAGGGTTGTCTTCATAGGATTTCTTTACACTTTCAAAGTGTAAACATACTGATGTGTAATATATGTCAAAAATATTGTATCTTGCATATTATTCAACATTTACATACTCAGAGACAATGTATTGACTTATCCTAGTTAGCAATTTTACTATTTCTATGTCTTAGTACAGATTTTCCTATTTGATTGCCTGCAGCTGGCCTCCAGAAATCAATTAATTCCACTCCTCCCATCTGCCCTGCAGTAAAAACCTCCCAGACAAAACAAATATGCCTTTTTTTGCTTTCAGTCTGATCACAGAGTAGTTTGTAAAAACCTAGTTACAAAGTGAATTTCTCAGGATTTAAAACCATTTTGTGTGACAATTATGAAGATTCTTTCTTTATGGACTCATTATTTTGATGATTCATGCACCTTCTTAGCCTGGAGCTGGACACTCTCAGGGAAAGAATAATAGAAACAGCACTTGTCTGATTTCAGGGTTCCAAGTTATATTTTTCCATATTTATTAAGGTAAGATTTATGTTAAAATGCACATTCCAGAATGGATGACAGAAAGAGTGGTTTACCTACGCCTACAGTAAAGTTCATTTGGTTTATCTTGACCAACAGCAGTTTATTTTGTCCTTACTGTCACTATTGTAAAAGGTTTTCACATTGAATTTTATGTGCACTCTGTTCCTACCCATGTTCCTTGCCTATGGCAGGAAGGTTGGAACTAGATGTTCTTTAAGGTCCCCTCCAACCCAAACTGTTACACGATTCTATATATAAATTGTTTCTTTAACGTAAGTAGATTACTTAAATTACATTTGAAAGCTATTGGTAAATCACTGTTAGTAAACTGAAATTATAAAAAAGTAATCCATGCTTTGTTTCAATTACTGTGAGTGCTAGCAAGATGTAAAAGTTGCAATACATATCTTTCACAATGAAGCCAACATTAATTGTGTGTAAACCTTCCCTACAAGTATCACAACATCTTTGACCTCCAGTATCATTTACCTCAAAAACAGCTGAGATAGAGAAAACTTAGGCTGTGCTTTGATAAACAACCAATAGTTCCACAGCAAATATGTCATTTAGGACTTCCAGATTATTTCATAGAAGGATATTGACAATAACAACATTGAAGTAGCATCAGTGTGGATCATATAATTCTTCCTTTTTTCACTATAATTTTCCACATGATTCTGTTCTTCCCAGCAATACTCAGATCATGGTATAATGCTGGTCTGCCTTCTCATCTGTCTTTGTGCCTCTTCCCCTGGGTTATCAGAAAATTTTCACCACCCCTTGTGAGCTTCAGAAAACCTACCTAGGGTGTACAATACAAAAATTCATGACTTTACCTTCTATCTCACTACTTATGCTAGCTTCTCTGGAAAACCATGCTTCATTCTTGGAAAACCATGCTTCATTCTCTGGAAAAAAATGGTCTAAAATAACCTCATCTACTACTGTTTTCTACTGTGAACTCAAGGAAACTTATCTGAGGTGTTAGAATCTGCATGACCCTTGTGTCTCTGAGCCAGTTTACCTCAGCTACTCTGTAGCCACAAATAAAATTTACACAGTACACTGATCCAGTTTCTCACTTGAAAGATCCTCCTATTCCTATTCTGCTTTAAGTAGAAACCTCAATCATGACACTGAACAAAAGTGTACACAATAACAAAAGAATGTGGATGATTTGAGGTCAGCTATTTTATTAGACAATTCATACAAGATATGATAATAATTTACTGCAGAAAAATGAATACGTAAAAAGCCAAAAAGCTAGAGAAACCAGAAAGAATTTTAAAATATAGTAGTTTTTGTCATAAAGGTACAAAATAAGGCAAGGACGTGTAAGTTCTCCGACTAGTTGTGCTATATGTCAGGTAAAGTGAGCACCCAGAATTGCAGAAAAGACTTTGCTGCTTAGTATTTTTGTTTGGAGGAAAACAAGTACATTCCCTTATAGTCACCCTCTTTCTCATGCCAAGACTGTAATGAGTCCATGCACTCTGACTTACCACACTAATTACATTCTCACGCCCTAAAGGCACTGTTGTTTGAAGCTGTCCATTCCTTGGTCATTTCATAAGCCTTCAGAGACTGCAGTTTTCCAAATGAATTTCAAGACTTCAATATTAAAGTTACTTAAATAATCAGTAATCCATCAGGCCTTAGTTTAAAAAATGGGGAAACAAACTTTGCTAAGCAAGAACTGATAGCGCATAATTCTTGCTGTACACTGTCCAGGCAATACTTCACAGATTAGTTATGTCTGATCTTCTACACT
The DNA here is from genome assembly GCA_013398615.1 of Brachypodius melanocephalos. Lineage (NCBI taxonomy): Eukaryota > Metazoa > Chordata > Aves > Passeriformes > Pycnonotidae > Brachypodius > Brachypodius melanocephalos. Next base: position 16,515,734 of record VZSR01003049.1, read on the forward strand.
AGGGAGAACATTTGCCCACAAGAGCCTGATACTAAAAACGGCATCTCATGATTCAAGATTTTTTGTTTGGTTTAAATTTGTCTGATGTTTAAAATCTTACATTTGAAATTAGGAGGAATCGGTAAGGCAGAAGTCCTAGTTCCATATAATTCATAATTGCAGGAAATGTTTTTCGACCCTTAGTTGACTCAAAATTTTTTCTCATGATTTTTAGCAGCATGATCTACTTCCCCAGTGAATCACTCAGAATGAATGAGAAGAGATCTGGATACTTGGAAATAGCAACAGAATCTTGCAATCATTTTCAAATCGTCTATATATTACATAGCTTTATATCTCTGGAACAAGCTCCAGATGTGTAAAACAGTAATACCTGATTTGTGATATGACTAAAAGATCATTTGCCTTTTTCTACTGGCCTTCAGTTTGATGTCATGTTGCTCTAATTCTTCTCCAAAGAGTCAAAAGGAGATACACAGGCAAATGTTCTCATCACTCCTCTTTGGCATCTCACTTACATAACAGTAAATAGTACAGCCTTCTAGAGAGTCAGGGAAACCTCTAGAGTGCAGTTCAGTGTGTGTAAACTTGATGCTAAACGTCAGAATGTATGAAGATTCCCTTAAAGAGCACCTTTAGAAGTCATCCCAATAAACCACAGGCTTCACAAAGAAGACAGATTACTCAGATTTGAGCAGAAAACACGTAAAATGTTCAACGCATCCTCAGTAATGCAGATAAAAATAACACTACCCAAAATTCTTTCCCCCACCCACAACTTAAGTAGTTCATGAGACAACTGAAATACTCATAATACATCACATGGTTTCACAGTCACACTAGACTTAGCATTTAATTTATTAAACTACCTTTTTTCATATACATTATGAGTTAGTGAACTAGTATGACAGCTCTTATTTATCAGTTAACAAACGTACTCAGCCACTCTTGATGGGGAATATCCTTTTAGGTGGAATTAGTATCAGGGAGGATCTACAGTTCTAACACTACCACACCCAGCTAGTGTCACCACGTAGGAGTAGAATTAATAGAAAAGGTCAAATTGTTTAACAGCATTATGAAGTAACATTGTTAGACTCAGGAAGAAATCTTGTGATTATTTATCAACACTATCAGCTGTAGAACAAAGAGTTGAACAAAAGCCAGGGGGAAAAAATCATTTAAAGTGAGACCTAAAGTAGTAGTCCTAAAGAAAGTCAGAGAAGGTGATGAAAAAAGATATGCCAAACTGATTTTAAACATTGCCAAAAAAGCACACTATCTCACTGTATTCTGTATGAAGAGGAATGTGAATATTTTAGACCAGAAGATCAGACTGGAACAGGAATGGCAAGTTTGTTTTTAATCACACCAATCTTGCCTATTGCTTAAAAGTGAGACATCTGCATTGCTTAGTCTAAAAAGGCTCATATCAATGTAATTAACTTCCTTGTACTTCATGTTCCCTAAACAATCAGCAAAATAGTTCAATTAAAATTTAAACAATATTTTTTCAGCAGAGAAATACACATCTTGGAAGTATGAATGTTAAAAAAATACCCTAGCCCTTTTATGCACCAGGAGCAAACCTATGATTTACTTTTCCCAAGTTCAACCTCTCTTATTTCTGTAAGATGCCCCCAAATCTTTTTATAATTCTTTCAATTGCATATAAACATAATCTCCTGGTATTAGTATATTAGGTTGGCTAAATATAGAAAGGAGCACTCACTCGTGTTTTATGGAGCATTTTCTTTGGTATGCAGCTAATATAAACAAAATGAGCAGAGAGAAGCTGGCAGTGTTCCACTGACATTACATCACTTTTCCTTAATAGGAAACCTCTCTGCAACTTAACATCTTGCTTTAAACACTCAGAAGTGTCCACAAAGTCTTCAGTGAGGATCATCATATAAGGCCAGTAGCTAGCTGCAAAGGGCTAGAACATGTGGATCTCCCACTACAACACCAAAAAGAAACTCTCTAGTGAAAACCACCTTTCAAATGTCACCAACCACAGAGCAAGGGAGTTGCATAATGTCTAAGAAAAGACATGTAAAATGTACATAATTCCCGTAAAAAAGCAAAGGATAGAGTTCTAATTTCTATGATGCTACTTCTGTAGACTCAGAAGTTCCTCTAGAAACTAGTGAATTAAAAACAGAGGCCTAATCCAGCAGATATAAATAGGACAGAGACACAAGCATCTATCACAGTTTCATATGCTGCTTGCTCTTTGTGTTCCTCAAAAAGACAAAATCTTCTGTTTTGAAGAAATTAATTACTGTAAAATATTATATGATATTTATTTACTAAGATACAGATGTTGTCACCCACATAGGTTGAGGTTTTCACCAAAACAATATGACTGTACACCATGAAAATAAATTATATGTGCAGCAAAACCCAGTGGACCTACAAGGATTCCTCTGAGAAAAAGACAAGTCCTTGCACTCAGTTTTCCTCATCCATTACTGAGATTGCTGGTCTTTATTGTGTCATATATTGAGGAATGAAAAGGAATCCACATAGTACATGAAGAAGAAAAAGAGCCCAGAAAAATTTATGTTCATGTTGTAAGTAATGTAAACATAAATTCCAGTTATTGTATTTCTAATGTGCATATTTACTGAGGAAAAATCCAATTCCCCTTCAAGTCTGCATGCTGCATTTGCTGGCATGGAATTTTATTGAGAACATAATTTATTGAGGCACTGTCACACAGACACACATGAAAACAAAAATGTATTTACCACAGTACAAAAAGTCATGGTAGGTCATTTTGTCCTCTGCTTTTTCCAAAAAAGTTTGAGAGAAGTTCACTGAGTGGCTCCTACTGCTTTTAGTTGCAGCTGTGCAGCAAACAATCTTTCAAAATTTACAGTAATTGTTGCCATGTTTACATCAGTGGGTCTCAGTAAAGAAAATACTAATCTAGTAAAGGTATGCAAAAAAATAAATGTAAGCTGAGCTACACTGCATATCACTGTGATTGCTCTCACTTAGGAACCACCTGGTCTTACAACACCATGATTTCTCTGTCCCTCTTAGGAAGACATCCCTTAACACTTCTTATGTCCAACCCTGTTCTTTCACTTCATTTGTGATGGCACGACAGCTCAGGACTCTAGCAGAAAGGGCAAGCAAATTAAAAGTTGAAAGTCAACACAGAACTGGGTAAATTGATGGTTTTGCTTGGTGGTTGGGTTTTTAGTGGCTTGGTTTTGGGTGATGGGTTGTTTTGTTTGTTTGGCTTTTTAAAGTTGAGTCTGTTCACTCCTTCAGACTAAAGAGCAGCCACCTGAAGGGCTCTGCTGGTGTGGCAGTGAAGTGGTGCTAGTCCAGGAACCAGCACCTGAAAGCTGGACCTCCCATAGCTCACACTGCTAAGGCAGGGTTTGCAAAGCCTATCTTTAGTTGGTAATTGTGAAGGATGAGAATGAACTTCTACATCCATCCTTCTATGGATGACTGCCATTTACCCTCTCAATGGCAATGACCAAATAAGATCTTGAAGTTTTATTTCACACATACTTTTTAAAATTCAATTGCCCCAAAAATGAATGAAGTCTTTAATGGAGGTAAAGCCAAAGTTTAGTTTACAACAAGAGAAAAATAATTTCAAACTGGTTAGTGCGCCCAATGAATAGCCAGAGAAAATTTCACCTCCATTTCTAGAAGTATCTAACTATCTAAAGATTTCAAATAGGGGCATTTGTGCAATATTACACTCTTGCCAAGAATGCAGTACAGGCCTAAAAATGAGGACATGCAGCTTAAGACTTGATTGCATGAATGACAAAGGTATAAATAACAATATTCACTTAACCAGTTTCATCTTTGTGTATTTTTGTTGATTCATGAATTAGTTACTTACTCCACAATTAGGTTTTCTTTTTTCTAAAACAATATTAGAATTACTAGCATCAGCCAGTGTTCATTTTCAAACTATCATTTTTGCAGTGGTTTCAACTAATGCCTGATTTTGAGAAAACATCAGGAAAAGCAGATGAATGAAGTTAAACTCAAAACAAAATTGAAAATAATACGGCACCTATATTTATCTAACATTAATTGAATCTTATTACAATAAAACTTCACCAAAACCAGCTGATTGTACAGCAGAGCTCCTGCTAAGTAAGTTGTTGTAATTTTTAGGTTTCAACTGTCATACTGTGTTGCTGTGCCATTTTAGAATCAGAGAAAACATCTGCTAAAATTAGCTGTAATGGAAAAAATTAACAGCAAGTCTCTCACTCATCCATTCCACCACTATTGTTACGCAAGTTATCCTACTGTATACAGCAACCACAAGCAGAACTGACATGCTAGCTGGGCACGTACATGTTGAATCCATCGTCTTTTTGTTTTATCACAGGAAAATTGAGCTGCAACTGCTTTCCAAGCTTATGTAAACGAATTCAGGAACTCAAACCTGAATGTTTGTTCAAGCACACAGACATACCATTGAAAGCAATGGGAGCAACAGTAATTAGTAGCTCTGGAAATCAGGCAACTTTCATATAAATTTAACTTCATTCAAGTGAATTTGAAAATTTATGTTTAAAATTCATCCATATACTGAAATACATTTTAAAAAAACACTAATTTTTGCTTTCAGTGTAATTTTTTTGAAGGAGAATGAAGTATCTCAGTAATTTGTCACTACTTAAATGGCATAGAAATTCTTGAAGATGCAAAGATTTCATACCCATGTCCCAGGTTAAGTCCTATCAGTAGCAACAGAAATGGAAACCACCTGATCAGAATTTGGTAGTGTGACTGAAGCCAGTCTCTATGCTCTTTCCAGAAGACTTGTTACAATGTCTGTCTGAATACGCTACCTTTTGCATCAACCTTTGTTAGCATATTTAAACAGTGAAAACGCAGAAATTTTTCTTTTGTGCCTGGAAGATTCCCTATATAAAAAGGAGCATGAGAATTTTTGGTGTCACTCTGGAGTTTTTTCCAAGATTCAATTATACACTCAGATCACAAAGAAGGTTTATCATGACTTACAAATCCAGGTAGTCTAAATAACAGTGATGAATTACATTGTCTGCTTCAAAAATTGGAATAAGTGGTATGGCAGAATTTCTCACAAGCTCAGGAGAACTTTTTTTGTTAAATGATCAAGGTAGCAATAATATATAACTCTTACAAGCTGTAAACTGGAATAGGCTGCTCAGAGAAGTGGTGGAGTCACCATGCCTGGAAGTGTTCAAAAAATGTGTGGATATGGTACCTGAGGACATGGTTTAATGGTGAGCATGATGGTGGTGCTGGGTTAATGGTTGGACTTGATGGTCTTAAAAGTCTTTTCTATGCAATCTTAAGACAGCTCACACAATGAAGTTTCACAAGAAGCATCAGTTGAATAACAGTTTAAAATGTCTACTAGAAATGTATAAAGCAGAAGGTATCTCCTTCAATACCACCTAACTATCACTTAGTTAACTTTGGCTTAGCAAAGAGTTGTACTAATTCTATGCAGTACTTTTCACCTACAGTTTAGAAATGTTGCTTTTCCCTTTGTTTTGGGCTAGGAAACATGAAACTAGAGCTGAAGGAAGCAGCTGGGCTGGTGAAATTATATCAGAAAAAATACTCCTAACACAACAGGTGCTCCGAACTACTTAGGTGTACATACTTATTGTAGAACAGAAACAGCAAACTTTAGATTAATGAAACACAACTAAGTAAACCTGACAGTTCCTAAAGACTTTTATAACTTTGAGTTATTCCCAGCCATTGCCTGACTTAGCCTGGATATGATGTACAACACTATTATTTCTGATGGCTTACTATCTTTCAGTATTTAGCCCAATGTGTAAATTCAGCAACAAGAGTAACTGTAATCCTTATTCTACCAGGGGAACAAAAAATCCAAACATGCCACAGATAAATCCTGAGTTAGCACCTCAATGAGAATTTCAGTAGAAAGACAATTATGCAAACACACTGGACAATGTGTACTATAATAACAGCAAAACTAATAATATTTTCTGAAAAAAGGCACTGAAATGGTTTCATTAAAGCAAAAGTATGAGTTAAGTCTAAACATGCCACACAACATGCCAATCTGCACATCAATGTGCAATACTCATATGACAGGAGTCTGTGCAATACAAGACCTGATTACAGATAACAAGAATATTAGGTACATCCAGCAATTAAGAGGACAAACCATTAATTTAGATCTGAATGGATACATTCAAGAGCATCCCAGGAAAACACTGAAAGGAAAGCATACAAGGAAAACTGCTTCTCAATAAGGAAAATATGTTTTTCATGTCCCCCAGTATCCAAAAAACTATTTCACTACCTCTTTTCTATGCTTAATGCACCATGTTGCAGCTACTTAGCTTAAATAATCCTATAAACTTCACCATTGGTCAGTGATCTTAGCAAACACTAAAGTTTTCAAAATGAAGGGCAATTAATTGAGAAACTAATCATATTAGTATCTTCCTTCCTTTTTAAGTATTGCAACCAAGACATTTTCAAATTCATGTAAGGCGGTGAAAAACCAGTAACACAACTTTTGAGGAATCTGAGGTAATTAAGTAGAGGAAGCACTTGAGAACAATTTCAAAAACCAATCACAGAGAGTAACATCAGTAATTCGGAAAGCTTGACAGCAAATTTCCGTGATTCTACCTCTATCAAAAAGACCATCAATGATGACAGATAGAATTTCCATAACTCAGAAGCACATTAAGTATTATTATGAATTTGTGAAAATTTTAATCTCTCAGACAAGTAACTTCTGTCTTCTATCACTCTTTACATGGGGCCCTGGCCTTTCCATTAATTAGAAAGGTACTACTATTCACACATTTTACAAATCTCTCTCAAACATCCCAGTTTCACTCTGATTAGTCAATCCTCCATTACTGTACATAATCAACTTTGCTCTGCCAATATTGGAAATTCTGGCAGACATAATAAATCTTTTTGGAGACAAGAGAGGTTACTAAGCAAAAATACTGGGCATCACAGAGCTCTGTATGTTCATACAAATTTACTTTATTTCTCCAGCTTTCATTTACTGCCGATCAGCTTCCTGCTTAAAAGCATTCCAATTCTATTCTGTTCTGCGCTTTATCAATGAGCATGTTCCTTCAAATATTAGCATTGTAAACAGTTCCTCTGATTCAGTACTCTTACAAGAATTCACTCAGTAAACAGGGCCTGTCTCTTGCATTTGTAGACAGTAATGCTTAAAGCACAAACATCTATCTTCTTAATCCAAAAAAGGACATAATGTGGGTGCTGTGTTTTAGTTACAAACTGAAAATTAGCCTCAGTGACCAACAGGGCTTTTTCGTAATTTATTATAATTAACTGTCCCTAGGTCACTCCTCTTTTCTAGTTACAGTCTACCACAAAAAAAGCCCAAAGTTTGTACCCAACAGGAATGTTAACTTGACAAAGTTACAAAACAGTTTCAAAGACTGTTAAAAGTAAGGATGTAATAGCCCTGTTTGACAACTTATAGAAGGAGCAAACTGCAGCCAGAAGAGGATGAAACCAGAGGTATTTAACTACCTTTTTTGTAAAACAACATGTTAAATCTAACATTAAAGATTTCAATACTTGTTCTGAACCAAATATTTCACCACACAGAATTATTCCCACAGATAATAATCAGATCTGTTAAAGAAGTGCACAGATGGCTTATTTCATCTGAAGACCTGGATCCCAAAAGAACCTGAAACTAATTCACAACATTTGTGCTTCCACGTTAGTACCCTCATTTATAACTGCAGCCTGTAACAAACAGAACATCCACAACTTCTATGTGTGTTTCTGAGGTCTAAATTTCTTGATACTTCTGTGATCCTGCAGAATCCCTGGGATCATTTGTTGAAGAAAACTTCCAGTGAGATACTACACATCAGCTGGATATGCTGAAGCTTAGACAATCACAAGCCCCTGCTCCTCGAAGACATCAGCTCCTGCCCCAAAAAGCACCGCTTCCCTACTTAAAAGATTCCTCAGAGTCGAAACCAAGGCATTGATTTTGGGCTAACTGTGATGCATGTGGTCAGTGCTAAGCTTCACCATCCCGGGAATGGTTCCACTGCACGCCAGCCCGCACACCACATGACGTGCCTTTGACATCAAGGCTAGATTGGTGCAAGATGTCCCAGCTAGGGCTGCAGAGAAGGCTGACGTGGTGCTCGCAGCTGGTTGCTGATGGCAGCCATATAACTGGTAGGAGAGCAAGGGAAACTTGGCAGAGATCCTGATTCTGGGCCTCCTGCTCCTTTTTTCTGGCGATTTCATGTGAAATGTCACTATTTATATTATTTGTCTCTTTTTATCTATCCATCAACATGACTGTCACATTTTGAAAGGATGGGAGACAAGGGAACCTGGAGTTTTACAATCAGTGTATAATTTTTATTTCTGAAATCACAGAAACACTTAAAGTTGCTGTGGTTTATGTGTCAGAGACAACTGTAGATGTAACCTCAGAGTCAATAGCTGAAAGTTCATCCTTTGTTTTAGAAAATGTTGACATATCATTTTGATTTTATCTTAACAGACATTCCTTTTTTCTCTCCATCTATGTGGAAAATGTGCATGCAACAGTCATCTAATTCAGTTGCATATCCATGAAAGCATGAAAGCAGCATCTAAGCATAAATGTTTCTGAAATACAAGTGATAGGATTTTTTTCTCTTTCTTGAAAAAAAAGGAAAAGAAAACAGAAAGAGGCTCAGGTTTTTTAATACAAAGCAGAAGACAGAAGCAATCATTTTCCAGAAATTCCTGATAAACCACTTGAAAAAACATTAAACAGTTAATAACTGCCAAATCTCTAGCAAAAACTCCAAAAGTCACTAAAGATAAAGGAATGGAAACCACATGTAACATCCTAGAGACTCATAAGACAACACAATGTGTACTTTTGATATAGTGTAAACTTCCACAGTCTCACCTTATGGATTTCAAATGCCTACAGATTCTGATAGAAGAGGTGTCTCTCTTTTTTATATCACATACAGATCTCGAAATTTTGAAAAAGATAGGAAAACTATAAAGTTTTACAGGAAATCAAGGCTTTCTCCTAGAGCACAGCCAAGCAGTATGGCAATCTATTTACTGCCTGAAAAAATTGCCTATAAATGTTATATGTGAAAAAATAAGCATTATTCAGTGAGGACATTGAACTCATGCATATGAGAATTGCCACAGGTATATGAAAATTACCAGGTAGTGTTGAAAACAGAAAAAGAGTAGAATTTGGCCATGTCAGATGAGGAAGATATGTTTTGTGGAAAAGAAAATAATCTGCAGTTTATAGAGAAAAATGCAGTCTGGTAGCTTGTCAGCTGAGAAATACAGATGAACACTTCTGAAACTCAGGCAGTCTTTTCATGAAAATGTCTAAGAGACATTTGTTGATATGCACCAACACCTCGGTAGCTGTGGATATCAATATTCCCTTTAAATATTCTGATTCTGGTTTTGGGCACCTCAGATTTGCACAGAAATAAATGGCATCATCTTGCAAAAGATTCACCATCAGTAACATAATACCAAGTAACTCATGCCTTTCTTAAATTCCCTAGAAGTTTTAATAAGAAACACAAATCACACACAGGAACACAGACTGCATGAAAATATCCCACCCACAAAATATCATGATCTCCTCTGGATTTTCAAAGCTTCACTTGTACTAAAAATTTCACTAGATCTTAGGTCAAAACAAAAATAACCATAAATTAGGTTGCCCTCCTGAAGCCTTCAAACACTGCAAAGCAAGGCTTTATATTTCAGAGCCAAAGTAAGTAGAGTGAGGTGGGCTAAAATAAAGCACCGCTGGGTTTCTGAGCAAGGAAACTCTACTTTCATTTGTGAAACTTGCTATTTTGCCTTGGTGAATCTCCTTGCTGGCCAAAGCTGGCTATTAAAATTGTTTTTCACTTTAATAGCTCCTTTAAACAAAGCACCCCCATAAGCCAGGCAGAGATTTTATGTTGTGTAAGGACACACACAGATATATATAGTCATACCCCATTAGATTCATGTGCACTCAGAAACAGACTTGCATTATCTTCTCTCCTAAAAAAAAATCTGCATAATCTGTTCTTTGAAGTTACAAACATTTTACACACATCTGGATGTACATACACACATGGCACTTAGAACTGAAAGAAACTATTCTGTTTCTAGTGAGTGTTTTCATACTGTGAATCAGCCTATTTGGAAGAATGAATTCAGCCATAGAATAAAAATGCAAAAATACTTCAAAATCCAACTACAGAAAAATAATTATGCTATTTTAAGGATAAGTCTTCCAATTTGTAGGTAAGGTGCAAAAATGGGTAGGAGCAAGCTCAGCTGAAAGCTTGGCCTAAACCTAGCAGGTTGGCTCTCCTGAGAAAACTTTCTCTAACACATGTGGGTCTTGATTTAAACCAGATTTCTGTATTCAATGTGGCTGGAGAAATCGGGTCATACTTTTTAAACAAATCTGTATCAGAAGAAGTACAAAAAATCTGAATATTCTGTTCTCTTTTTCTATTCACTAAAGCCCAGGCAGGATCTCCTAATGAAGTTTGTTCAGTCTACCAGATACTGCCTGCATGTATTTCTTGCTCTCTGATGTACATTTTATTTTCATCATAGGAGAGGAATTCACTTTAACTTGAAATTTAAAAATTAAATCCAGCTGACTGAATCTTTATCACAATTCAATGCTTTGGAAGAGACCTTTAAGATCATCAAGTCCAACCACAACTTCTAAACCACTAAACCATATGAAATATTTTTTCCTGATGTCTAATCAGAATCTTACTCTTCTCTGCTTGAGGCCATTATCTCTGATCCTCTTACTGCAGGTATGGTAGAAGAGACTGACCCCCATCTCAACACGACCTCATTTCAGGCAGCTGTAGAGAGCACTGAGGTCTCCCTGAGCCTCCTCTTCTCCAGGCTAAACATGCCCAGCTCCCTCAGCCAATCCTCATGATCTCCAGTTCTTTCACAAGCCTTGCTGCCCTTCTCTGGACATGCTGCAGCATCCAAATGTCATTTTCAAAGCGAGGGGCCCAAAACTTAATGCAATACTCAAGGTGTGGCCTCAGCAGTGTAGAGTACAGGGGGACAGTCACAGCCTTGGTCCTGCTGTCACACTAGTACTGATACAGGCCAGGATGTCATCTTGGCCTTCTGTTTTAGAATAAACAGAAATCCTGTAAATGCTAAAATTGGAACAAATGCACTTGAGATTGTAACAGCTAAATATTAATGTTGTAAATGTAATACCCTGTGTTCTCCCATTATTTACACGCACACCTCAGGTTCTGTGTTGTCATAATGGGTACAGTAGCATACAAAACAAGTATCAGTCTTTACTGTGAATTTAATGGGATAATATGGTTGGTATAAATATTAACACCACTAAAACAGGGGGATTTGTGTGCTAATCTATTTTTACATTTAAGCCTGGAAAAAAATGTAACCATGTTGCCAATGAAAACCAAAAAAATCTTTTCCTGTACATTTCTGCTGGCTGACATATCATGTCTGCAAATAATAGTCTTTCTTAAAAACCTTTACTTTACACAATCCCAAAAGAACAAATAAGATATGTGCCACCTTATGAACATTTACCAGAAGCTGGACACTTTGGCAATGCAGTATAGAAGCTCTTGATGCATAACTCTTCTGTATTATTAAGGCTGAGGTAGGAACTCAACCCCACATTACCACTTTCTGCTTGAAATACACTGCAGTGAACTGTAATATAAGATTGGTTTCTCAAAGAGAATAATTAGAATTGTTTTTTCTTATCCTGTGTTATATTCTAGCACATACAATGCAGACTATCTTCTGAAATTGGTAACAAACAAAATGTGAAGTCCATTTTAAAAAGAAATTTCAGCAGGAACATGTTTTGTTGATGTGAACGAATACAATTTCCCAGGCTCAGAAGAATGTCCTGGGAAGGACTGGAATGAATTCTGAGTAACTGCTACAAACAATGGTTTAAGATAATCTAAGGTAATCAAAGATTTCTTACTCAAGTTATCACTTGAGAGATATGCACACTATGAAAACTGGGGAAAGTAGATTCAGTTGCTTCTTGGCTTACCTCACACAGGTGCACGAGGTAGAAAAAGCCCAGCAAGAAATTGAGCCCACTATATTTATTTATTTATATAAAAATAAGTGCTGTTTATCATAAAATTCCTTCCCTTTGTGGAAGGGGGAAGTGCTGGGGAGTGCCACACACAATACACTAATTACAATCACTTTCTGCTTCAATAAAGGAAATACAAACTTCCTGCCTTGGCAAAGGTTAGAATGTCTCAAGCAGGTGGGAAAAAGACCATGTAAGTGTCTAGACAGAAATGTGGAGGAAAAGTATTTCCTAAATTTTCTACTAATGTGCTAATCCAGAAAGTGGACTACACATGTAAAAAGAACTGCCTTCATTGTTGGTTCTTCTTCTATGATAATTATATTTTAATTATTATAATTATATTTTTAATTATATGAATACCAAAATGTAAATGATCTATAATGCTCCAAAATGTTCTGACACTTGTGGTCACGAGGCTCTTCACCTTCCGCAGGTAAGAGGTTGAAATTAGTCTTCTAGGCATACTATAATTTGGTTAGTAATTACTCCATACATATTCCTTCTTATTCTTCCAAGTGCATCTATTATTGCTATGAAATCATTGCTGAGTATTGCTGTTACTGAGTGGGCACTTCACTCCAAAGAGAACCTTATTACTGAGTCTAGAACTGAAATGCTCTCTGTTAAGAAAGCAGGAATGTTTCCAAGATGGAAGATGACACATGAATACAAAAGTCCATAGGCATATTTTGATTAAATAATATTCCCAAGACAAAAGATTTCCAGTCAATTATTATGTTCTCAAGAATATATCTGGGACTGTCAGTCAATTTATATGTTCTACATACTCCTGAAATTTTTATTGGGGAAACAAAACCTCAGGGCACCAACTCTTTCAGATCAGTAAAGGTCCAGTACAACCCCCAAATACTTGAAGATTCCTTTCTTGGGCAGTAAACAGCAAATGAAAACACACATAGCAATAACATAAAACATTTTATATTGAAATTAAGCAACATTAGTTGCATATGCTATCTTCACCTTCCAGACAATTTCTTTACACTGTGCTCTGTGCACTTATCTACATATTTTCAGATTAGAAACTCAGCTTTTTAAAACCAAACATCTTTATCTTCATGTCTTTCAGGTGTAGTGTCTATAAATATTCATAATCTACAGGAAATGATGCTGTACACACAGAGAAAACCTATATACGTGACATCACACTCACTGACAAGTCTATTCTGCTCCCAGGTACATGGATCCACATGAATTTTGGAATGACTAAAATTGCAAAGCAGCTAATTTAAGTAGAACTGGATGAGAAATTAGGTTTGAGGAAAACAGTATTTTCCATCAGCTACATGATTTTACAAGTATGACTGGTTTACTCTGCTCAGCTGAGAACAAGGTAAGTTCAATAAGATAAGTCTCTCATGGATCACTTTGAAACAGAGTAATAGAAAGGAATTCTATAGAGGAGAGAAAGAAGAAATTCTCCATATAAGTGGGCTGACCAGCATCCCACAGGTCAATTCCAGGCAGACTTCTTCCTTGGTCTTCCAATGCCTAAAGCCCAACAGCTGAACATTACTCATCAGATTTACCACTGTGTCCTTACAAAAAAGGAAGCATGCTGTTCTAACATAGCTATTAGAAATGGCTGTGCAGTCACACAGACCACAAAGTGGATGACAAAACTGCAATCACGCTCCTGCTTGTGGAGAGTTAGACTATCATGCCTTCCACAACCATCATATAACTTCATAAAATTCTGCAGTGCAAAGTTTGGTATGTTGCAATCATCACACAGTCTCTGCAAAGAGAAAACAGTAGACTCTGGCTAGTCAATAGGCCCACAGTAACTGGTGCATGAGTGTCCAGCAAGATGAACTCTGCTACCAAAAAAAAAAAAAAAAACAAACCAAAAAAACCCAACAACAACAACAAAACAAACAAACAACAACAAAAAAAACCCCCTCAAGAACACTTTGAAGATAATAGAGAATTTTCTAGGATTTCAGTAAGTGTAACAGCATAAAAACATTTATATTTGTTGTTAGTTAAAACACACTTCAAATTGTCAGGAGAGTTTTCTACTGAAAAAAAATGTTCTTGACTCAGAAAGCTGCATGAAAAATTATGTGACATATATCTACCAACTGCTAACAAACCTTTACCACATATCCACTGTTGCAATTTTAGGAAAACTGCTACATCAGATTGCAGTGTGCAATAGCTTGGTAAATTCTGACTTTGTGATTATCAGATTTCCACTATCTCGAAGATGAAAGAAATCTCATCTCAAAGATGACATCCACTACCAGATTTCCACTATCTCAAAGATGAAGATTTGTTTTATCCAAACGAGACACTCCTAATTCCAACAATATCCTACCTGCATATTCCTACATGTTTCAAACATTGCAAGAACATCTGTATATCTCCTACCCCATATTTCCAGTTTCTTTTATTCAAACTCTTACCCCTCTGCCCCCACTTTTTCCCACAGGGTTTCTCCTTCTGGCCAGGAAAACTAGTACAAGAACATAATTTCACAGACAGTTCTTTCAGGTTTTGTTCCCCAGCCACAAGCAGGATGCAACACAATCTCTCTCAGAATCTAGTTCTCACAAGTATTTGTCCCATTTTCATAGTGAAGTGGTTTAGATACAATCAATGGACATATGCCATTAGAGAACCATTTAACTCTTTCTATGCTTTTTTTCCCATCCTCTTATCAATTCTGTATCTTAATCCTTTTATGTCTGGTATGCATTGTGAATCACAGACCAGCTCTGGATGTCTGGAAACTGCTGGGCTTTCTTAAAGAACATCATCATAACTTTTCCCACCCCAGAATGCCAGTGTATCTCTGCGCACACAAACCCATGGGTGAAGATAAAACTTTCTGCACAGCATGTAATACATCTTACAAAACTAATTTCAGAAATATAAGGCTTGTTCACAGGAACCATGGTTTCTACTCAATACAGCCACAGAATACCACAGAAAAACAGTTTCTTGACCTCAAAGCCTAACGAAACATTGACTGTGTCCACTCCTATTTTTAGATGTGTGCTCTGCAGTGCCATATTCCTTAATATAAAGCTGACCCAAATGTTCCAATAGCAGACGTTGGTTTCTCTTTGATAGCCAATGCATATCTCTGCTTTCCAAGTTTCTGTAAACACATCATTATAAAGAAGGCCAGTCTTACTTTTCCCAGCCTTCTTTCTAATTATGTGCCTACTGCCAGGAAACTTTCCTTTTTTTTTTTTTTTTTGTCTTCACTACTAAAATTTAAACAAACGTCTAGTGTGCGCTGCAGACTTAGAAAAGAAGGAAAAAAAAACCCTCCAAAGCCTCCCTACTGTTGCAAATTACAAAGTTACTAAGTAACACCAAATTCCTTCCAACACCCAGTGATAAACATTAGACAAAAAATTTAGCTACAAGAGTACATTAAATGCTAGATCACCAAATATGTCTTCCTTATAAACATATGAATTCCACAGAACAACCCCAAACTCCAGTGTTTTGTTTAATTTTGGTAAGAAGCTGTAATAAATCTTCTAAAGGACTAAGTCTCCTGCCCATTACCAACTCTCTTCATCCAGAACTATCACTGGGTTCCTACAGAAGTCTCGTACAAAGAAGGCTGGGAAGGCGTTCACAGTGTACTGCCCTATCATATTTGTTAAGGAGTGATTTAGCAAGTCTTGGGCTACAGAGATGCACAGAGCCGCCGCCGCCGCGAAAGCATCCTTTCTGCGTTTGAAACACCAAGGGGACGGCAAATAAAGTGCCTCAGCCAAACTCGAATGCGACTATAGATGATGAGGCAAACTAAAGTAGCAAGAAAGAGTAGATCAAAATCAGAAGTACTCGAAAAAAAGGCGGGCAGCCCGGTCCGATTACAGCATGACTTCATGTGCCCTGACCTTTCGCCTCCTATCACCGCGTCTGCCGTGCGTTCACCTCCGAAGAAGACGCGTCACTGCGAACTCCTGAAAGCACCCTGCCACCTTACCTCGGCGCGGCGGAGCGGGCAGCTCTCACATACCCGAGCGCAGGGTTCCCGGGGACGCGGAGCGGAGCGGCGCCCGCAGGTACCCGTGGCTATATAGGGCGGGCCCGGGGCGCAGCTCCGGCCGTGACTCACTGAGGAGCCGCCGCCGGCGCGTCCCACTCCGGCAGCTTCACGTTAAGAGTCCCGCGGCTGCCCCGGGCGCCCCGACGCGTGAGGGAGGCGTTTCCAGGCTGCCGGGAACGGCACAGAGACGTGGGTTTCCCGCAGCGAGTCGCCATCGGGATGTTTGTCCCTGCTGCCGCAGCCCAAGTCTTAGTTACTCTCGCTCGGAGCTGCAAGAACTGTGACTCTGTGGTACAAGTTTTGCCAAAAACTGCTCGAGTCTCAGGCTGGAAGTTCACTTTTCTCCTCCAGAAACATCCATAGCTACTAGAAAAACTTGAGAAGGCGCTGCAACAGCCTAGAGAAACATTCCAGGCTCTTCCATATTGCCATACAGCTGCACTAAAATGTTGCCACAAGAATTTACATCAGCTCTTCTGCGAGGCAAAAGTTTCCACGATTGCCACATCATTTTTGTGTGCATGACAGTGGGTGGGATGGCTACATGTTTAATGTAAAACTGCAGAAGCAATGTCTCAAGTTGTTCTTCTAAGCCCTTTAATACTTCTGTGTTCTTTCTAAATAACACTTTTACTACTACTCATCACTACCAAGAGCCCAAGTGTTCAGATTAAACAGAATTTAAAACTTTTTTCAGAAAAAAAGTATCATGTTGTTGCACTGTAGTCATCTGTTCTACAAATAGTCTCCTGTGCCTTCTTCATCTGCCAAAGAAGAGCATCAGTGATCAGAAAAAATTTACTACGTGATATAAAAAATCTAATTGTTTTGTGATCTAATTATGCAAATTAAAAACCTTCCAGAGTGTCACTTACTCTAAACACATTAATTACTACTACATATTCCTCTAAGGCGTACATTTGAAGGTAGATGATTCTTCTTTATTTCCCTCTTTTTTTTTTTTCGACAATGAGATAAAAGAATGTCAGATTTCTGTTGTTGGTTCATACCCTTCCTACCAAAAGCCACTTGGTCTGGATCCAGTGCTTTCTTACAGGTTAAATACCAACATCAGTTTTATAAGCAATCATAGACCACAACTTATCACTACTAACATTTACTTAAACATCTGTTTAAAACAAGATTGATAATCTCAAAAGATACATCAATAAAATCACTATTCTCAATTCCATGCTTAGTCCATGGAGGTGATTGGTGGTATCACTTACATTTTCTACCTTAGAAGCAGCAAGTAAGTGTATGGACATGCTGCCTTTTATATCTCTGTTCAACATCCTGGACAATGGTTAGAAGATTTTAGGGCAGATGAAAGCAAGGGTGATCCTCTTTCCTCTCTGAGCTCCGTTTTTCAATTAGTGTGTATTGTAGTTCAGCTCTGGATGCTTGGAAATCTGTTTGGTTTACAAGAACATCACCATAACCTATTTTCCCCCAACTGGTATGAACCTCCAAAATGAGCAAGACCTCTACTGGAGAAATTTCATTCCAGAGAGGACATTGCCAAACAATGTAGCACTGAAAATTTCTCTGCTTACTCAACCCGTTTACACCATTTCACCTTTAAGCCCTCTTTAGGACTCACAACTCACTCCACATCACTCATTCACTCCACAACATAACAGGAAGAACAGAGGAATGCTGCCAGCTAGGAAAAAGGGTGGGGAAAGTAAAGCATCTCCCCACAGCTAGAACAGAGTGGCATGCCAGAACCTGGCAGTGAGAAGGCTGGCACTGCACTAGCACCCTGTTTCCAATTTTGGTACCTGACTCTGGGGAAGAAGCATGGTAGCTTATATACATAGTGTTAAGGTAGTACAAAGATAAAAGGATTATCACTCATGGCTGATCAGGTCTCTCTATGGTTTCTGGTAGGTATGTTTGTGGAGAATAGTGTTTTACCTAAAAAGCAGAACATGGTTCAGTTTAGGCCTGTGACAGGTGCAGATAATGTAACACACACAACAAAGAGCAGACTGATGTACAGTAGGAAAGGTCCATGATAGAAAAACACTACTTGGACTTCGTATCTCTTAACTGCACCTTCTCTTTTGTATTTGATTATAACAGATTGAGATAATACTGCATCAAAGGCATGCATTAAGTTCTCCAAAATTTCTTCCATCACAGCTCTTAAAATTTTTGCACAGAAGAATTTTATGTCTGTGTATGTATGCATGTGTTCAGTTCATGGGGATGGAAGATGAAAGCAGAGACAGCTTGTGCACATCAGCTTAGTTCCAGACACTTGCTTTTCTCTGACTTCACAACATATTTGGGCATGGAAAGTGAAAATGAAGCTCATCTTACAGGAAAACAAGCATGAGGCACATTGTGAGATTAAGATCCAAAGAGAAAAGAAGTAAAACCATATGCTTAACTTAATATGATCTGTGATTCTTTCTTGTAAACAACTTTGCCTATAATTCCAGTCCCAGGAACATTTGTTTCTGGTTTAAGGAGCTTCCAACTATATCTACAGCATGACTGGCACAACAAAAGGAGGGAAACTAGTTTGCACATTAAAAGGCAATTGCCTACTCCCATTAAGTCCTAATATTTTTAAAAAATAATTAAAATATAATTATAACGATAACAAACAGCTTTTGGGAAAATGCAGTAAAAGAGCCCAACAATTAATTTCTGTGGACCAGGGAAGAAAATGGTAGATGTCACTAGTAAAGCAGGCAAACACCAAACTGCCTGAAGTTTTCTTGCTAGCACTTGTTCAAACTTTGAGAAGCTTCACAAAATTAAGATTCACTTTTCAAATCACCTCAAATAAAATGAAATTAGCATTGTTTGAAGCGCAAAAACTAAAAAGGATGCCTTCAGGAAAGAAAAGCTGAAAATACAGAGAGAAGACCTTACACTAAGTAATCATATCCTCAGCAATCAGTGAAAATAAACGAAAATTACTCAATTCATGAGAGAGTCTATCAAATTCTTAAGCTATTACAGAATAATTTGTAGCATTTAAATACGATCTTTTTGCCTGCAGTGTATCTTCTGTGAAGGAGGTGTATTTTAATAGTGTACATATATTTTTATTCACAACAGCTGTTTTCCAGGTGCTACTATAATACAAAAAACCTACACACTTCTGTTTCTTTTCTTATCTTTGCCTCCTTGATTTTTCCTCATTGTGATATGCAAAAGTTTAGCATTGTAGCTGCTGACTTAACTGAGACATTTAAAGCTATACTGGAGTGTGCAATTCTGATCACACTAGTTAAGACCACAACTCACATTTTTTAAAAATCAAAACAGGATGTTTTGACAAAAGAAAAAATTCCAAGAAATGAAACTTAAAAATTCTGAGATCTAGGAAGAAGTTGTGATTGAGATTCAAATGGTGTTCTCTAATGAGAAAGACACACGACATGAGATTCTTTTGGAAATCAAAACTGGAAATCAATGCAAGGACATAGGCATGCCTGTAAATCAACCCAAATAGTATTCAGCTAGGCACAATGCAGCTTTGCATCATATTACAGTTCAAACATCATTAAACTCAGATGGAAATGTCAGTAGAATAGACCCTGAAGGACTGACCAGAAGAGGGAATTGAAGGAGTTTACAAGCTTCCAAACTGATCCATATGCAGCTTACTGGATTCAAGGATATATGGAGGCCAGTTCAGCAATGTCCCTGGTTTTCCTACCTAAGGGAAGTGCATCCCATTTACACTAGCTGTGTAAAATAAGCTTTGGCATGCCAACCGTTGCAGATTTAAATTTTTTATTTAAAACAAAAAAAAGTGTCTCCATAAAACTGCATCACCTCCCATGCTGTACTTGACAAAAAAGTCAAAGCTTTTTTGCATAGCTTTGAATGGGGATTCCTAAGCCAGGAACAGGACACTGATTTTCTTGGAATGCATGAGAGTTTGAGATTTCTTTAGAAGGCCAGAATGCAAAATTGGGATTTCCCAAAACCAAAAGTCACTGACTATACCTCTGAAAGGGTAGTTACCAAACATGTGCCAGTCAAAAGCATTAAGCACTATTTCAAGTATCCTGTACTACCTAACTTGGCTGATGTTGGCAGACACTGAGGTAGGAACTGTAAATTGCTTTGCCTAAATATTCTTTTCTTGCAACAAACATGTGATCTTTTGTTTTCCAGAAGTGCTAAGAACAACAAAAGCCACAAACAGCTTGGAACTTCTAGTTCAGACCTTGTGAATTTCACCAAACAGAAATAGTACCAGACAAACATTTCTCATCACTTTCAATCCTACAAATACACACCATTAAAGTTATGTCCTTTACAAAATGGAAAACACATCTAGGGCCAACACTTGATGGCAAATCATACTGCAGTCTCTGATCTAGGAAAACATGATTCAACAGCAACAACAAAAGAATTCTGTCCAAATTTCTAACAGTACCAACAGAAAAACAAAAATTAGAAGTTTCTATTGCTGAGACAATTTTCATAAGGCAGGAGTTACCATTTTTGTGGAAATACATGTATACTTGCATGTGTGTGTACATACGTGGTGATGAAGTGACACACACTTAGTCTTCTTTGTTATACCACTATTTCACCTTTTAGACTAAAATAGCAAAGGTAAAAAATTAAATGATATTGATCAGACTTACTGTGCAACCCCTATGATAGCATAGGGAAAAACTGTGGGTCTACTATGTAGCACTTTCAAATAAGGAACTGGAACAGTGATGGTTGAACAACAAGCATATGGAGAAGTCAAGTATCCCAATGACTTCCTAAAGTTCCTAGATACTTCAGTACCCACATGATTGGTCTGTTTTATCCATGAGTAATCCATGAGATTTCCTGGACTACAGAACTACCGATACAGCAATGTGTGAGAGCTCTGGAAATTATAACCTAGAAAATACAACCTAGAAAAAAAACTCATTCACTGCTCAGGCTTTACTTCATAGTAAAGCCGACATAAAACTTTTCAGCTGTGATACTGAAACTCACTTTTACAAGCATTGCCATGGATTTATGACACGTCTACCTGTGCTTTCAGACGCTAAAATTGTTAGAAGGCTTATAAAAAGGGGCAGATGATCACAGCAATTTGAATGTCACCTGTAAGTCCTTCCTAGTTCTGAACTCAAATCTCAACACTACATTCCCTTCTTTAATAGCCTTGATATGGCAATAGTGAGTGTGTTGTATCTTTCAATTAGTTACACTTCAGTAACTTACAGCTGCTGTAATTGTGAGGCCTGTCAGGAAAGATAAAGAAGCTGTTTCTTCTGAGCCAGACTTCCCTACAGTATTTAAAATGTTTTTCAGTAGCTGTTTATGAGCTGATCTTGTCACAATTTCAAGATCAAGGCATAACTTACTTCCTTTCATCAGGATGTCAAGCTCACAGTGCATGTAATTGTTTGCTATAAAGGCTGTGACTTTAGGACACATTCTTGTTGCTAACGTTTTGAAACCAGAGCAAACCAGGCCAGTTTGTTAAACGTTACTGCTGAAGTTTGTGCCCACAGCTATTTAGTTTTCTCTATTCTAGATTTCACACACTCCACAGAGATTATAGCTCTTCCTTCTGAATATTTGTTGTGCAGATTCTTCCTGCTTTAAGTGAGTCTGAATTGAAAAAGCGAATGGTGCTCCATGTGTTTTTCCACCACGAATAAGACCTTTTAACATCAGCCCATATAAGTAGGTAAAACAAAGTCCCAAGACACTGGATCACAGGGAATGAATTTTACACTTATGTTCAAACCAGTACCTAACTTGCCCTTCTGAAATCCTGTAACATTTTCCCGTATTTTATGTTGTTATGAAATGCTTTTCTATCTGAATTGTCAGGACAGTTTTAGGGTTTTCTAGTACTTATTTTCTTTCTTTTCTTTCTCTACTATTGTTTTTAACTGCAAAGACACCTCTGACTCTCAGGGGTGCCTATGTACCCTTTCTAGATGAATTTCTAAGTTTTCATTATAACACTACAGTAGACAAGAACTTATGTTTTTGTAATGCTTGAAATTATCTGCAATGGGTCTCTTCTTTCCCCCTGGCAAAGGATGACTCATTTATCTTCAGTCTGCTAACCAACGGGGCTGCCAAAGACCCCTCCTTTCTAAACAAAAAACTGGAGTGAGCTTTCAGAAACATGAGAAAATATGACAAACACAGCTTGAGTTCTTAACTTTGCTGGCTGAAGATCACAGAAGGATACAGACGAGTCCTCCAGCCTCGATCCCCTGTATTCACCACTGCGCTAAAACAACAGAGAGCAGCTCCCTGCACACAGACTGCTTCCCCGGCTTCCCTGGCATCTCCCCCTCTGCTCCTATTCTGAAATCCTCCAGCTCCCACTTCCTTATTTGGTTGCCGGGACTGTTCTTTGTCTGGCTGAGCCCCCCGGGCCGCGCCGCCCCCGGCTCGGCCCGGCTCAGCTCCAGCGGGCCACCCCGCCCGGGCCCCGGGCGAGCCGCGGCCATGCCCATGTAAGGAGCAGCTGCCTGGGCCGGGCGGGCTGGGCTCCGGCCGGGAGCTCCGGGCAGCGCTGCGGCTCCCTCCGCTCACCCTGCAGCAGCCTCGGCTCGCACCGCACGGCCGGAGCAGCTTCCCGAGCAGCAGCAGCGCTCCCGAGCCGCCCGAGCTGCGTCTGCACACCGCTGGCAACAAGACAAAGGAAAATGAAGCCACGAAGTTCCAGTGTAAAACTCAAAGATTCCTGTCATGTTTTCCATTGTTCTTTAGAACAGGTTACAGCGTGTCCTGTGGGGATTTCACTGGTGCTTTCTGCAGAGAAAAGTAATCCCTCAACACTGCTACCTACTTTTAAAAAAAGTTACTATTCTGTTATGCTACGTGAAGAAAGGAAGCGAGACTAATTTTGCCCTCAAAATATCCCAAAACTTTTAAAAGTAGCCTTTATAAAGAGCAGCTAACCTGCAGGAAGACAGTGATATTTGCTAGGGGAACACTCCCTACTGTTGCTTGATACCTAGTTTTAGCAGCACTTCAGGTACTTCAGGAGAAGAACTGGCAGTCAAACTGTGCATGTCTATATAAGAGCCACAGCAAGCAAGGAAGAACACTTAAATAAAAAAAAACAATTAAAAAACCCCAACCAAAAACCAGTCCTGCTGCTCACTGTATTTTTTTGTTCACATCTTTTAGATTTAGTCTTTTAAAGTCAATTTATGTGATAGCTGCTTTTTTGCGGCCCCCCCCCCCCCCTTTTTTTTTTTTAAATCAAGATCAAGGGATCTTGTAGGAAGTGATTTCTTCCTTTGAATTTAAATGAGAAAATGACACCAGTTCAGGGGAATATATATTGAATATGTCCACACTGACAACTGAAACAAAAGCTGATCCACAGGAATCTAGTTATCTGACTAAGGAGCTTATTGAGCTGTTACTTCCTAAAAGTAATACCTTTAACAAAGTAATGATTTAAAATCAGTAGAAGTGTTCTGAGAGTCCTTTCATGCAGTGTGACAAGAAACAATATTTGGAAAAAAAAAAGAAGAAGGTATAGTTAAATTTCAAACTTTCTAATTCTGTCTGGGATTCTGGATGCACTTCTGTATTTCTCCATATGGTTCCTTAGTACTAAGTAATGAAAAACAAGTCCTTAAATATTGCTAAAACTCCTTCCACTGTTGCAAGTGGATGTTGGGTGAAGCAGAAAATAAGTAGTCAATGGGAACAGGGAGCACTGCTTTAAGTCACTGATGTACAGGGCAATAGTGACTGCTCCTGGGCACAAGTGCATGAAAAAAAAAATTACAGAGAATACAAAGGTGCATTTATAAACACCTTCCCATCAGACTCCAGCTGCACCCAAGTCAGTTGTACTTTCAGATCAACAGAAAACCAACTCTGCTATTTTTATACCACATTCTTGCCCTCAACAGAGGCCTGAACTAGTTTGTTTACTTGTGAGAAACTCTCAAACTAGAAAAAGATAAGGAAACAGCTTAATAAAATAACAGAAGGATGAATATATTGACAACAGCATAATTACACTACATAGTTAAATTAGCACACTAAAATTCACCTCAGAAAAAAACCAAACAAACAAACCAAACAATTTCAGCAAAATAAGAAACGTATAGGAACAATTTAGGAGAATTTATGCCCAGAAAGATCAGGTTTCAAGTTGTCTGTCTCAAGATTAATGTAAATAAAACATTTCTAACTGACAAAGAAAATGCTAAAATAAAAAATCCAAAATACAGAAATACTTTAAAGAATAAATTAAACTAAGGTCACAAAGATATAGTATTGTCAAATAGTAATTTAAAATGTGATATCTTATGGAGCTCATCCTTTCTGCTGCTAAAGGCTGCAGAAGTACCAGTTTATTTCAGAACTACTCCATCATCTTCAGCAGGTGTTCAGGCTACTGACAAATAACTCACTGCTGATTCCACAACCAATTTACTGTCCAGGCACTGTCACCTGACATTAGTTCATCTGAATGGAACAAATGACACCACAACAGACATGTTCAGGGCATGAGGACATATCCTTTGACCTTTGACGTGCTGTTCTACATTTGCTCTTCTGCAAGCAACAGTATGTCTCTGCTGCAACAGAAACTGGCAATACTCTCAAGAAAGCTATCTAAAAATCTAAGATAAATGCATATGAAAGCTTAGGTTTCTACCCTTGCAGAAAGGGTGACCTCCCAGAGGTCTGGAAGTTACTACTCAACTGACTTTCAATGAAAGTTCCAGTTCTCTCTCTGACTGGTCGAACAGGTTTCAAAGTACAGGTTTTGTCTCTCTAAATACTTCAGATAGCTAAATTGCTGCCATTGACCCAGGGCCAATCCTTCATGTGCAAGTATATTTCCATTCAAGTAGAGCATATCTGCTCCCCATGCCATCTTCTCATTTCAGTACATGCCAGTATGTGCTTCCTTTACCTCCCCCAGTGAATCCCCTCACTCCAACTTCTCCACAGCTCACAGTAAATCTACAATTGCAACTAGACTGAGCCATGGCAGCTTCTTTCTCACAGGTCTGAAGCATTGGCCTCAGAGAACCACACCATATCCTATCTCTCCTTCACTTCTGTCAGAGGGTGCCCTCATGCTATCCAGCCCCATATTCATGTTATGGCAGTTTCATATAGTCAAAAACTAGAAGGCTCTGCATGAGCAGTGGAACAGAAATGTGCCATAAAAGACCACATAATTAACCCAACAGACCTGAGCAGTTTTTTCATCTGAATACGAAAGTATTCAGCACCAGTGCACAACCACTTATCACGGTTAGAGTATTGGCAACAACTGTTTCAACCTGCTGCTTGGAAACACTGGATTCAAAAACTACATAATCTTTACTATTCTAAAAAAATTATGAAAACAATGAGAAAACCTCAGCATTTCATCAGTAAATTAAAACTGATTTTCTGTGCTGATGTTCAGCCTTATAATAAAAACTACTGGCATTGTAGAATAAGCACTAAAACATTTAGTGATATTGCAAAATATTCAATAACACATAATTGTATTTCTCAGACTAAACATCTTAACATATTCTGAATGTATAGATACACACATTGATATGTGTGTGTAATGGTAATACATTTTAATAGATCTTAAAAGAATTCTCTGCCAAAGTATGAGACTGTGCGTTGACTTAACTGATAAAACAGGCTCTTTGTACACTAGCCAGTTTGTTCACTAGCACAACTGTCCAACAATAATTACTACACATCAGTTTATGGTTTCAACTGAATTATCATTTAATCTTAATGCATGTTTTTCTAATTATAGACCCATGCAATATTAATTATACAAGAAACCCAGGTGTATTCATATCAAAATAATATTGTCAGAATTTTCAGTGCAGAAGTATTAAAACTTATCCTGGGAGAGACCTGTATGAAAGCTACTCTGAAATATAAGGTAGTAATAAGCAATCAAAAGTCATGCATTGACTTATATTTAGAACAGCAGTCAAGGACAATGCACATGTCTGAGAGAGCCGGGCACAAATTTGTGGGAAGAGGAAGCACTATTCTCCATATGCATAGCTGGCAAGCCCCATTGCATTTAGATCTGGAAAAAATTTGCCAACATGTTTTTGTCAGAATGGAGGAAATACACAGAACAGCAGCAGAAACCACTGCCAACTGCAAGTAGATGACAATTTTCTAGTCTGGTTTTACAAAGAAATATATAATGCATGACTTTGTTAAATGATAACTAGTGATATCTGCAAGTGGTAAATGGTAAATAAGCACAGACTGTTGTGAGGAGCAGCAGAATAAAATAATGAAAAATTGAAGCTGACTATAAGTGGAAAACTTGTCTTATGCCATAGTTTGACCCATCTCAGTCTGTTGGGCAAAACAGAATATCGACACATCAGACAGTGCTAAACAGAGAATAAAGCAGCACTGTAACAAAATTAACAAAACAAAATAATTTCAGCTCCCTTGGTGCAGTTTTCTAGTAACATCTTCCTTTGTGGAGTCATGTTTGTTGGATGCTCGCAAGTTGAACAGAACTTTGAGGAACCAAAATGCACCATAATCAAAGAGACATGCATCATGAAGGCTGGGGCTGTCAAAGCACAACATGCTAAAGACTTAATTTTGTCCTTTAGAAACCAGGTTTCTTCTTTGTAGACATTAAAACACATTAAAAACCAAACCAACCCCCAGAAAACTTCAACGGTAATTTGCAATAACTGGTTTTATGGGTAATGTACTCCTTGTGAGAGTTCAGAATTACTTAGAAGATTTGTAGACAAGATTTTTATGTTCTGTTTACATTTTCTGGGAACTTAAGAGAAAACAGTCTGAAATAAGCTGCAGCTAACATGCTACAGGAAATGAAGGAAGAGAACCAGACTTCTCAAGAAAGATTTACATTTATATAATGGTGATGGCTATATTTTGGCTTAGCAAAAGGAATGCAATTGTTCTAAAATACACAGAAAAGCTGTTTACTAGTGTTTCTCCTTACTTAGTGGATCATGAACCACTCCAACAATGTACACTGCAACAAAATGCTTTTTGAGAGAGCTTTCACCATTGCATGATACTTTGTTTACAGACCAAAACATCTTGCATCAGCAATTTCTCTCTGTATGGCAACCAAAGAGACACAAAGCCAGCACAACCCTCACTTATGCCAAATGTGTTGGTGCAAAACCCACCAGGACATTTTCCATGAGAAAGCATTCACTCTGTTGGGCAGCAGTAATGCATTCTTGGAAGTGTAACATCTTTTATAAAAGATGTCCACAGCACACTGGTAGAAGAACCTCCAATCAGCTTCTCATTGCTTTGTAAAATTTCCATTTGTGGGAATCAGGTGCCTTTGAAATTATAGTTTAGGAGTTGAAATTAATTAAAGGGGTGTGATTATTACATCTTAAGGACATTATAGCATGTGAGCACTTCTGTAGAGAATGAATTTACTTTACAGATAATCTGAATAGTGCCAGAAATAGGACTTTTTCTCTGCACTAAACTATGCCTATATTTGGCTTGATTACAAGCTCTTTTATTTAAAAAGAAACAAGCAAGACCCCTTGCTACCAAAAATTCAGCTTTGTACATGTTCAGTATGACATCATCATTTCAGCTAGATTTTTTGGGTCATTGGGTCAGAAGCCCATGAGTCACACACATAGAGTGGCCTATGTGAGATCTCTGGACTATTCCTGGCTTAGCAGGATGTTTCTAGACAACGTGTTCTGACTCCCAGATAGAAGGCATTAGAACTGAAAGCAAGGAGTTTATTTTGCCTTCATTCCCAATGCTTGCCCAAGGTGACTACAGGGCAACTTGATGAGATGCTGTATGGCGAGAGGACAGAGATTAAAGAAACTCACAGGAGATGAAAAAAGTAACTTCTTGTACCTGACTTTATAAACCCATTCTCATGTAATTTTTGAGATATGTTTGAGTAGAAATGGATCAACAAACTTGTCCAAATTAGTTTTAACCTTGGTTTTGACCCAGTCTTACAGGTTCAACTTCCACAGAAATCCTTTGAGAGAGTTTGCACCATACATCTCTTTCTGGGCTTCTTACTCGAATATTTGGGAAGCATCAAGTTTTGCATACGTCAGCTATTCAGCAGAGATGAAAATAAACTGCAAAGAGATATAGTATCATAAAACTCCCTTTCAAGAAAGTACTGTAAGACAAATGTTTTCATACTGCAGTAAGCCTGAATATGAAAATGCTACATTTGATTCAAGCAGAATTACAGGAACAGTTTTGCAAAATCTGTGAAGTGTGACATAAGCCTGCAGGTTTTGATGCCTCCCTAAGACGTATTCTCTTTAATCTAAATTACTTGATTTTATCACTTTATTTTTTGCTATCTAGTTTCCAGTGAATGCTGGGCATTTTTTTCCATTTGCTTTTTTATCATGATCTGCAATGGTAAAAAGATTGTGCCATACATTTAAAGATTTTTGCTGTTTCTTCTTGAATTTTGATGAAAACTTTACCCCTCTCGCTATGCAATTCTATTTTAAAAGGGTTGTTTTCACTTTAAACTCAATTAAAGCAAGCTATAAAATATCCACACATCTGCTGTAGGATAGAAATATTAAACTGCAGGTATCCAGAAGATTCTGAAATGTTCTTCATATGTTTCTTCTCTAAAAGAGTATTTTTGATTGTTAAAGTGAAAATTTAAATAAAAACAAAACTGAAAGTATCTTTAAGAATAAGGTGGAACAAGTATTATGAGGTATCCTGCGGTAAAATATTCTGAAAAGTCAATGAAGAAGCAGATACATAGAATTTCTTAAAAGCACTGAAATTCTATTTATCAGTAATAGGTTTTAGGTTGTCATTAGGTACAACTGAATACTTTGCAAGTATTCAGTTTCTGTGGCTTAAAAAGACTATGCTCTGTAAAAAACCGAAAATCACAAGTTTGGCGGTTTGTTGGGTTTTTTGTCTTATATGAGTTGTTATGAATGACATTTTGCTTTCACATGGTTTGATTAGTTTTTAAGATCCTACTTGAATTTGTCACTAGGCTTTAAAATCAAAGGAGACTAATAAGGGGAATGGAATAGGTAATATAGGTGCTAAGGTGCTTTGATATTTTCCTTTCTACAGTGTTAGGCCACAAGAAAGACCTCTCTTTGACAAAGCTGAACAACATGCAACCACTGTTTTCAGAACATGACAGAGACTGTGATGTGAAGTTTGATTGAGGAGTACTTCATGCTCACGGATGCTGCATCTCAACTACAACTTTTGGTCACAGTTCCTTGGAGAAGATGTACCCTGAAAGGAGTACTGCAGGCCAGAGCCTAGAGATGCTGAAAGTTTCATGAACTCCTACAAGTAGCCATGGTGAAGGAAAGTGCAACTGCAGCAGTCATTCTTCGACAGAAAATTGAATTCATGGTATCACAGCTATCTGGGTGAATAATTATTTACACATTCACATTCTACTGATATCAATAGGTACAAACAACAAAAGAAACTCTGTTTAAACATCTCCAGAAACAGAAACCACGCCAAAATGAGTCTTTTCAAGGACTAAAGGAGCAAAGCTGAGCACAGGCCTCTGAACTGTTTGCTGCACAGAAACTCCCCTTCTTGCTGGCAAGCCTTTTCACTAGCACACAAGGAAGTCCGTATCTCATTACTACCCTAAATGACTTGCTCTTCCTTGCACCTTCTGTTTTATATTTTAAGGATCTTTTGTCCCCCTCACCTACCATAAAGAACTGCAATTCTTTAGATTTTGGATACAGTCAGCTAGGTAACCACACCAGCTCACTCTTCAAAACCATGCTTGTCTGATTTATTTGCATCACTATCTCCTGGCTTGTTCCAAGAAATACTGTATAGCTTCCTTTACTCAAGTAGACATTCCAGAGACTACAACACACAGTGAAGTGAGGAAACAGTCCCATGTGTATGTGAAAGTATTTTTATTTCTTTTCAAATTACCTAGTAAGCTATGAGAAAAAACATGCCCTAAATAATACTGTCAAGAGATGGTAGTATCGGTAATATGGTATGATACATGATCCGTCATGTGATTCTCAAAAACTGAAATAAGTATGATAAGTCTAATCACTAAATATACTTTCTAATCATACTTTAATCAGATATTGCCTAGACAGCATCCCATATACTCTGCAATAAAACAACATATATGTAAAGTAAAGATCAGGGCTTTGAAAACAAGGAGCTGCAATTCTGGTCACTGGTCTGGGAAACTAAAACATGAATAATCTCAGAGAATAGTAAAAGAAAAAAACAACCCAACAAACCCAAACATAAAAAAAACCAAAACAAACAACCAAAACAAAACCCAAAACTCACACCTCAGTAAAGCCTATAGGAATGAACTGGCTTCAGACAAAAAAATGCTAATGGAACATAGATTACCTAAGAAGTGAAATATTTTGCCAAGAGCCATAGAAGTTCTTTAACACAAATACTCCTTGTACAGGGAAAAGAAAGCAATTCCACTGGACCATTTTCCAAATGCCTGATCTTATACTTCTTGCACAGCCTAATTTCCTTTAAAGTTATGAGTTGGGCTACACGTTGGGGTTATATAACTATGTCTTAAAAGACAAATGCAAAGTAGTACAAAGCAAAATATATACAAACCCAGGATTAGGGAAAAAAACCCATAGCTAGACAAAACCCCTAGAAATTTGGAAAGAAAACTACAATGAAAATAGCTAGAGGTGAGGTATATTTCTAATCCCTTTCCCTAGAACTGGAAAACTATTGAGGAGGAGGAAATTCAGAGTAAAGGGGGTGAAACTGTGAAAGTTAAACAGTCTCAACAAAAAGAGAAATATTTGAGTAACATTTCCTAAACTACTTTAAAAGGGAGTAAACTAACCAAATGCCATCTGAAATTGGCTGTATGCCCACCACTTTGGTTGACTTCAGGGTCAGTAAGGCAGAGGACAGACATAAGATAGAATAGCTGAAAAATCAATACAAATATAGCTAAAACAGATGGAATTTATTATAGAGCAGCTGGAAATGCAAAGAAAGAATTCTGTGGATCCATACCGATGGTGTAACTTTGAAAAATATTCTCCAAGTATGAAAGTGCTTTACAAAACAAACAACTTTAAGAAGTGGTGTTAGATGTAGTCATACTACAGAAAGCAGATTGTTCTACTCTGAATGTCTGGCATAGTATTTCTGATCAGTTTAATAATGTTACCTTTCAAATCAGTCCAAACAGACTTGCTAATGAAGATCAATAAATCCTTCACATGATAATATAATGTGTGCATGACAAAATCCATGAATTGGACAGTAAACAACTGCACAAAATAAAATGGGAAATTCAAAGTGGTTTCTTTACCTCTGGATTTTCTTTTAATATATATTCTAATTAAATTTTTCGGGTATTTTGCAGTTTTAAAGAATTCCTGTAAATGTTTCAAGACATTCATCAATGTCCATTTTTTTATTCTGCAGGGAATCATGTCAGAATCAACACAATAAATGCTACCCCAAAGTATTGCTAATGAGTCATTGTTCAAGAAAGTTTCCCAAGGTACCACTGCAAAGGACAGTCAGTGATATCTTTACAAGATATTATATTTCAACAACCCCTGTTCTAAAATATCTGTACCAAGAGTGACATGTAAAAACTTTTTGTTAGAGACGTATGGAAGCCATCTTCCACACTAAAAATGCTGTTCCACTATTATTTTGGGCCAATACTGAAAAGATAGTGATCTGGCCAAAAAACTAACACTTTTTTTTCCCCCTTACTTTTTAACTATATCAGCTACTTAATTGATCTAGTCATGGGGCTGCATGATTGCTGGTGCCCGTGCAAGGGGAGAAGTTGCAAGGTGGGGGTTGAGGAATACAAGTTTATCCTTTTTGTGCCAAAGTATGGCCCTTGGTGCAGCATAAGCCAGACAAAAAACTACCCACTGAAAACAACATGAAGGAACTAAATTCTGCCACATATCTCCTTAAGGTGTATGTGGCATCTGAGACTTCTGATGGAGAGAATAAAAAACCATAAACCTTCACACTTAGTGATTGAACAAACAATGCATAAAGAATATATAAAATACTTCTTAGAGAAAACTATAAAACTCAAAGGATAGCAAGTTGATTGAGAAGGAGGTTACAGGTATTTCATTGAGAGGAACTCCACCTACTTAATGCCATGTAATTTCTGAACCAGAGTATGCTTTTATTACACCTTTTTGTCTCTGTTGAGACAAATTCCTTCTGATCCTACTTTGCAAAGTTAAAAAAAGCCCATCTGACAGCAATGGCACAAATGTTCCATTAGATATTGCAGTGCCCTGGATATGGTGTAGAATGGTTTACTGAATAAACATTAGAGGTTACTAAATGCATGCTGATTTCTCAGATCAAAACTGGAGAGGTAGATAATCTTTTTTGGATGCTGACATGAATGTGGATGTTGGTAAGAATTAAGAAGAACTTGTGAAAACAACAGAGCATGATTACAACAGCACACATGTGACACCTGGGAGAC
Organism: Brachypodius melanocephalos; assembly: GCA_013398615.1. Taxonomy (NCBI): domain Eukaryota; kingdom Metazoa; phylum Chordata; class Aves; order Passeriformes; family Pycnonotidae; genus Brachypodius; species Brachypodius melanocephalos. Next base: position 16,548,407 of record VZSR01003049.1, read on the forward strand.
AGATATGAACAGTATTGGAATACAGACATCAATTTAAGCAACATTGTTTTCTATAAATTGCTTCTCACATGAATTAATATGGGTGACTGTCATTCTTTAACAGCAGTAAGCAGTATATTTTGAATTCTTCTTTGTATGGATTGAAGAAAAAGGCCATGATATTAACAAATATTATTTCTCTGCTGTTTTTTCTCCAAAACATCTGTGGGATATTAGATATGTGGGCAGCAAAAAGCCCCATTCCCTCCTTAATCCTGCAACAAGCAGTTCAAGGAGCAGAAGTAGATCCCTACTCGGCAAAACAGCTTAGTTTCTGCATTTCTGTTGCTGGAGGGAGAGGTAATTTACACTACCCTACCTACTCCAGCAAACTTTCCTCACTGACAATGACATTGACCTTGGGAATGCACTGGTACCTGTACTGGCAGACAGAAACCTGCCAAGGTACACACTGCCCATTCTGTTCCCCAGCTTCAACAGCTCTGTCCCTCTGCAGTCCCACTGAAAGATCTGGCAACATCAGCTGCATAAGGCAACCACGGGTTCCATCCACAGTCACTATTGAGTGTCTAGCATCTCTAATTCATGCTTACTGAATACAGTAATGAATTTAAATATACCATTTTTTCTGAAAGTGTTCCTCTCAACTCAACTCAAAAAGGATATTACTCAGTCATATAACTAAATTCATTTGTGTGCGCTGGTCTTAAATCTAAACCACAGTTACCTCAGCTTCAAGTCACTGGACCAAGAGATCTATAGGGCAGTCTGTCTGGCTAAATCCCCATGAGACAGTTATATCTCACTGCAAGGCAAGGGAGGAAGGGAAGCTATCTTGAAAGGTTTTCAAGAACTTCTCTAAGCCTTTCCAACTGCTTAGCAAGTAACCCTTCAGAATACACTAAGACTGAACTGTAATGCTGGGCCAGTTCATGAGAGTAATTCTGACCACAAATAAATTTCAGGAATATTGCTTCATACTTGGTCCAGAACACAGACTGATGTGATGTCAGTCTTGAATATCCTGCAGGACACCATCAAACAGTTGTCTTGTTTAGATCCTTCCTTTGGGAGCTTCAACTCTTGTCTTTGATTTGTCTGTCTGGCATAAGCTAAAGCTCTCCTCTCCACCCACCTCATGGTTGAGGTACATCACTCCAAAATGTTTGTTGGTTTTGGGGTTTTTTTAAACAATGAAAAAGAACTGAAGGAGATTTAGTAATTATTATATACCGCTGAAAATGGGCCTGGATTAATAATTTTCAGTCTGAACCATTTCTTGATCCCTAGGATAGAGAACAAGTTTGGGTAAAAAGTAAAAGGGAAGTACATGAAAATAAATCCAGTGTTACACAGGTTGTATTAGTGGGACTGTTGTGGCCCAGAAAATGAACAGCCAAAGCATAGAGGAGAAAATCTTGGTAGCATGTTATGGTTACAACTGCCATTTGTAAGAAAAATCTACAGTTTTTGTGTAAACTGTTAATAAATCAAAATGTAGAGGTCATTAAAATTGTGCTATTTCCTAGTTCCCTATTTACTGAATTTCACCCATCAGTATTTTGGCATTGTTCCTTATTAAAAACTTCTACCAGCTTTTATAATCTACTAGATAGTGGGTGAAAGTGAATGACTGATTCCATTACTGCTTTTACTAAAAAGCAAGTTTTCCCCAAGATTTTAAAACTCCTGCCAATTTATTTTCATAGCCATAGAAAGCAAACAACCTTGCTTTAAATCTTTACGCAAAGATATAAGCAAACATCCCCAATTAACCAAGACAGGCACCAGCTTCCCTGTGAATGTATAAGTCAGATTAATTAGAAAGTAAAAATAACCAAGCAGAAACAGTGGAACTGTCATTCTAGATGCCTAATACATTTTTCACATAATAGAAGGAGAGATTTAAGTGAAGAGGGTATATTCCTAAATCTCCAGTATACTCTTGAAAGAGCATAGAGCAGGACACTTTCCTCGTTATGGAAAATGTGATTATATACTCATTACTTTCAGCAATATTTTTGGCTTTTGACATGAAGGAGATGTATAAGCTATGCTGAAGTTTTCTGCATTGGTATTTTGGTTTTTAATTCAGAGTTCTAGTAGTGGGAGCTACCAGCAACTTGGCCTACAAATTAGCGAATGTCCAATAGCATTGATTTGCAAGGACATAAAAAGTAGAAGAAAACCAAGAAAATCAGCCTTCTTAAATGGTGAAATAAAATTTGAGAAGAGCAAATGGTGCACCCTAAGCCTTTTCACGAGATAAAATCATAACATGGATTGATGGGGCACCTGAAGTGCTCTCAGGCTCTGCAGACCAATAATCAAAACAACCATGTAAGAACTTGCCTCCTTACTAACAACATCAGTGATGTGTGAGCAGGCTCCTAATATAGCTTTCTTTGTGTGCTCTCAGCAGTGTGAGCAACCCATAGGCCTTTGCAAGCAACCTCTTGCACAGTGACGGGTGAGCATTTGCTTTATGTCAAACGCTGGAACAGTTTTTCCTGTCACAAGTGAAGGGAATTCCAGCAGTTTGTTAGTAGCTGTAATTGCTCTGTACGCTTGCTAGATAGACTTGTACCCTCTCAAGTACCACAGTTAGTATCATACCTAAACTGATTTTGAGGCCATAAGTTTAACAAACTAGTAAGTTCTTCCATGAGACATTAGCTATTAAAATATTAAATATAGTAAGCAAGCCATTAGTTTAAGAACCTTTAATTCTGGAAGCATTTGAATTTGTTGCTAAAGTCTTAGCAATCAGATTAAATCATGCTTGATGTGTGGTCATGAGTGAAAATAAAGAATTAAAATAGCATGACAGTCAAGAAACTACAAGCAAGTAAGGGTTTCCTGAAATACCTCCCTTAGGGAGCATAAACTAGGAGACAGGGAGTTACAGTATGCTTAACTGTTAAACTGGAGCATGGAATTATCTAAAGAAAAGATGAACTAGCAACTCACACTGTGTGAAAATCAGTGGGAAGAAGCACCTTTACAGTCTCTTCCTAGTTTACAGTAAGTGGCTACAATCTTCCCTGGGATGCCTTTTTTTCCCTAATACAATAACAAAAAAAAAGTTCCATTCAGATTCTTCTCTAAAAGGCAATGCATGAATGTTTCTCATTCTGTTTCCAAGCAGAGTGATAAATATATGCAAACAAATACATGCCCACAGGGAGAAGAGTCTGGTTCAGCAAGTTAGTATAATTCCTTCCGAAATGCTCAATTGTTCTGTCTGGAGCACCCAGTGCTTTTAATCTGCCCAGGAAAATCCTTTTTCACATTGCCACTTCAGCAAAAGAAAGCCATTGTAGAAGCACATTTAGAGTTATATAAATACATATATATATATATTTTGCTTTGTGGAAATGGTTTTAGAGTCATATCTTCAAATGAGAAAAACCAGCTGCAGCATATAGCTCATATCAATGCACATGGGTCCATGCTGCAGTCACTCACAAATACCCAAACACAGATACCCTATGACCATTTTTATGGATGTTTAAACTAAGTGCTACTACAAACACGACATGCAATTGTACATTTACTTTTCTAAAAATTCGTTTTGTTTTTTTTTTTCCCCCAAAAGCAGAGCTGTGAACAGAAAAACACAGATACAGACCCATTTTCCAACACTGGGCTCAAAAGCTCAGAATATTGTATACTGGTGTCTGAATTAAAAAGCAAAATATCCTTTGGTGATGGAATTTTGACAGCCAACAAACAAACAAACAAACAAACAGAAAAGCTCCAAACATTTTTGCCCATGGACCAGGCTTTAGATAGGAAGCTGGCATGACTGCATCCTAATTTATCTGATCTGGTTTACTTTTCTCTAATTCTGAGAAAAACACTCAGCTGCAAATACAAGTTGTAGAAAAAGAACGGTAATCATAAAATACAAATTACCTACTTGTAGGGAAATAAAATTTGCACATTTTCTGACTACTTCAACTATATTACCTCAGATTGTACTGTTTTATGCAATTTTTGCTTTACACTCTGATACATATATATATATATTACAGCCTTACATAATTCTGTGAAGTGTCTCTGTGGCTCTAAAATCATCATAATGCTATATGAATTATTATAATGTTCATAGATAGGAAATAAATGTTTTCATTACATTGTAAAGAGGTTTCAATGTCTCTGACACACCCAGTTGGTCTTGGCACAATCTGATGGAGACCAACATGGAGCTGGAGACAAAGAATGGAAATGTTAAGTGGAACAGAAACCTTTTCCATCAGTAATTTCAGGAATTTGACTCTTATTCAGTCACTTCATCATTCCTCTAGGCATCATTGCTACAGTTTCCCACCTCTCTGTTGATAAAATTGTTTGTGCAATTTGACTGTCAGGTAACATAAATATTATTTCAAATAAATGATCATGATTTATTTCCATCACCTTAGAGACACAATTTATTTTTATTGTTTTCTCTCAAATCAATTACTGATGAAGCAAAATTCACAGTTTCATTGCACAAATTTGGAAAAAAAGAGCTGTTACTGAAAGTACAAGATGCAAGATTCCCAGTAGCACTATGACTGTACAACAGAAAGAAAGACAAGCTTACCCTGAAGAGGATCTGCATTTGGTAATTTTCACAGTTAGGGTGCTTGTCTGGCTTTGAGCAAATAGCAGAAAAATGGAAGGAATTTGGGGAGAGGCTACTATGAATGAAGAGACAAGAATTGAGGAGTGGAAGACGGGACAAGGGGTGGGCAGGAAAAGGAAAAAAGATGACAAAATAAGTGGAAGGAACAATACTTTACACTGGTCTGTCCCTATGGAAGTTTCTACAACTCTCCAAATGAGCAAATATTCCCTAATACTTTTCTGAAGCCTAGGGTGAAACTCACTAACAGAATATAAATCAGTTGCAGGTGTCTCCTTGGAGTCAGATTTTCTAAGATATTTCTTACCACAGCTTTATCTTTTCAGTTACCAAACCCTAAAGGACTGTAAATCCTCAATGAGAAACCAATATCAGCAACAAAAACCCAAGAGCAACAATAACTTAATTTCTTAACAATAACAATGATTTCTCCCAGTAGAGACAGTGAGCAGGAGAGCATCATTACTGGAATGGCAGGCGTTCTGAAGTCACAGCTTCACACAGAGATGTTTAAAGGTGTCATTGTTATTCAGAACCCACTGCCCCCCTACTTCCACCCTAGTGCCAAGCACAAGCATTTATGTAGGCATCTGCTGCATTTACTACTTTTCACCTGGCATGGCGTCCTGGGCTACACTTTATCTGATCCAAGCAAAAAAGATCCATGGAACCAGCCTGGCAGAGGGAAAGCCAGAACAGTGATGGTAGCCTTGACTTATGCTTGTTGAAAGTGCATACATGAGATTACAGCCCAAACTAATCCTCTCACATCTTTCTGTATTGGTATGTTGAAAGCGGGCCAAAGCAGAAGAGGCCTCCTGGAATGCGTATCACTAACATTATCTATTACTGAAAATCCATTAAAAAAAAAAAAAGAAAGAAAAAGCAATATAAACTACAGAAGACTGGAAATATTTCAGACTCCCATCCAAGAAAACTATGTTTGCTACAGCAAGTTTAAAATACCTCCTTCACTTGCTATGACTATGGCTTGCCCTGAAATGATTCTTAGCATTTAAAGTTCTTTGAAAGATAAAAGCTGTACAGTACACAGTAAAAATGTTCTTCAAAGAATATTTTTTCTAAGGTTTCCAAGGAGTATTTGTGGGTCGTTTGGTTATTACAACCACCCACTAAAAAAAGTAACCCAAAATGTATAATTGATTGGTCTAGAAACAACTGCTGTCTTCCTCCTTCCCAGAGGACATTTGCAGTGATTTGGATTTAACCTGCCTTGCTTTGGCAGGCTGTCTCTGACTGAGCTGAACAAATCAGTTCTAAGGAGCCAGCTTCACTCTACCTGAAACATCTTCTTGTATTTTGGTAAAACAAGAGCCTTTCAAACTCAGTTTGAATTTAGAGCTACAGACTTTTTGTTTCATTTAAGAACAGTCACATATGAAAATGACCTTGCAACTACATACTGCCAAGAAACTCAAATTGTAAAGGCATTATCACAGTTTTACATTTTCTGTGCTGCTTTACCAGCTTTATTTTGTCATAAAAAATGCTTATCTACATATAAAAGTTGACTTACATACAAAGTTGACTCCAGTTCCAGCAAGCTTAGATTAGATACCTAAAACCTGATTTCTAACAGATTGTGTGAACTCTACATGAAGAATGACCTCTAAATGACCATGTGAAATGAGCCTGACCCATGAAACTCATACCCTACCCCATGGGAGAGATAATGGGTTCTTCAGGTTTGCTCCTAAAAGACAATGATGTAGAGAAGGTAGCTGTAGACACAGTTCTCGGCGATCAAAGCCAAGAGAGAAAGGCCCATTTTTAATAAGTTGGAATCTGTGAAGAATTAGAAGCACACGACATCCTAATACTCTAGGAGCAGCAATATTCTGTATCTATTCCATCAATAAACATGGACCTAGCTTGAGGGATGTATCTTCAACACAACAGTCAAGCTAAGGAAAAACCAAGAGCAACAGCCAAAAAAACCCCTTAACAAAACTAAAATGAACGCAGAAGTATTTTCGAAGTAAATACCAGAAAATCAAGTGAACTCGCATTTAGCACATCTTATGCCTACTGCACTGACTATCATACACAATTTTTTAATTGGTGAGATTGAGGTTTCCTCTTGAGTACTGGAAAATATTTTAAAGTAAAGGAATTTTCAAGAAGGATTATCATAGGAAAACAAACACACACACATATACTACTACTCAATATCATAATCACAGATCTAATCAAATTACATTTTAGATAATTTTTATTTACAGAAGGAAGGATCTGATTACCCTATTATTTCCACATTCTGCAAGATGTAACACCACTGCTCTGAGGACTGGTAAGGAGTATAGCTGTATTTTACTCCAAGCAGCACAAGACTAAGGCACCTTTTGAGAGCTTAGAATTTACAGAAACTTACAATGGTTTGCAAACATTCATAAGACATGAGATTATTAGTATATGAAAAACTCATTCTCCTTACTTTCACATTAATATATACAGCTCTTTTCAAAGGGTCTTGCATAAATCTATCCTTTTCCAAAAAAAAAAACCAAACCCAAAAAAACCACCCAAGAAAATAAGTCTTATTTACTTGTATCAAACAAGAACAGAATCCGTTGGAATTTCTGGCTTAAATAAGGTACAATATTACTGGGTTTTAAAATCTCTTTCCAAGAATCTCCATACACACAGGGTATTGAGTAGATACTCCAGTAAAGCCAAAGAAAATCTGAGTCAAGTCATTGCAAATTAAAATCGGGGTCTGAAAGTTTATGGTTTTGATATTTGTAAAGCTTGACATTGTTTACTAAAACAAAATTTACAAAAATACCTTTATCTTTTATATTTGCTTGTCTTCATTTATATCAAATGTTTTATTTATTCTCTCATTTTAGAGAAAATATTTCTCTCATTCACTTTTTCTGAAGTTTAAGTCAATAACCTTCCTTCTAACCACATATTAAAGCTGTAAAATACTTGGGCTGAAAACCAACTGCTTTCTGACAGCTTCTGAGAAATCCTTTTACCATATCTAGAAAGAGATTCTAATTTATGTAGTATACTTAGGTGGTATATAGCAGTAACTAGAACTGGTTACAGTGTTTAAAAGTATATGGACTCCCAGACAAGTAAGAGTAAATGGGTACAGAAGAACCCACAGAATTTGTGCTTATTTTCAGCAAGGTCAACAGCCAACATCCAAAGCTGACAGAGTTACTGTCTGAAATCTGGACTCCTAAAAATGTTATTCTGTCCTTAAATAACGCTGTACTGCATTTTCCGTTGGCAAAAAGTTGATATGGTTTCCCAGCATTTTTTCTGAAACATTCCATGGGTGAGTAAACATGAAATATATAAGTGGAATGCAACAAATTGAGTATAAACAGCTATTTCCTATCCTTAATATTTCCTTTAGTTACATTTATGTTGTCCAAAGCCCCAGTCACTGACTTCACAATGTTTTCACTGAAATCATACTTGTACCTATCTGTTATTACATATTAACATCTATGTGAAAGCCTTACAGAATATCATTTTCCACAAGACTGTTTCTAAATGTTTCAGTCCAAATATTGCCTGATCAGGCCTGGCAATCCAGTGCTTGCTCTTTCACCGTTTGAGTATAAAAAGGGATTTAGATGTGGCTTCAGCAGAGGTTCTTACCATGTGCATGCCTTTTCAAAAGAATTAGCTTTAATCTTTCAAAACTGTTCTTTTTGTCCTTATTCTTGTTCATCATAAAAGACATAGTATACCAAGATTTATTAGAGAGGTAAATATTTTCTAAGTTTTTACTTTTATGCCATTACTGATACCAGTATTAATTGTATGACTGTAGTAAAAGAATATAAAGAAACATATTTAGGTACCTCACATTTTACCAGAAAATATGACTTTTCTTCAGCTATAAAATCTTATTAATTGCTGAATGAATATTTTCAATATTTTTACAGAAAAAACTAAAGGATGGTTTGTGAAAATACCATTTGTTCTAGTAACTTGAAAGTTTGCTATTTATTCTGAATTGTCCTTATCTCATTTTGGAAACAATGCCACCATTTATTTAATGGCTTAAATAGATGTCTCGTTAGAAGCATCATTTCAGTGAGCTACAGTCTTTCTTTCTCTCAACTTTAATAACATACTTTTCTTAAATATGGGTTAACGTTGCCTTACTGGTTCTCTGGAAGAAATCAGAGAGGGTTGTTTAGAAAAGGATTTGACATGCATGCTCTGTCCTGGTCAGAACTGGCAGAACAAACCTCATATAAAAAACCAGCTACATCAAAGCCTTGGGAAGCTCATCCACTTGTATATTTAGCTTACTTTAAAAACAAAACCAAACCAAACCCCTTTTCTTTGTCCTTTGGCTACTTTTGATGAATTATATCTCCCATAGCATTTCTTGCACATTGTTCAGCTAGTTACTAAGCAAAACACCTATGTGTATTATCTCTTAAGTTTCAATGCTCATATTCAAAAGCATGTATTAAATCCAAAGTTTCAAGCATTTTGAGTTTCAATTTGACAAACTTATGGAAAGCAACTAGATACCCTAAATCAAGATGACTGAATTCTGTCTTCCACAATTTTGTGTCAGTACTTTCTAGTGATAACTCACTTCTTATTCTGGCACTAGAACAACACATCAAGGCTATTTACAGACTCCTTCAATGTTTTCTTTTTAATACTTACAGAGAATTGGGAGGTATATTTAAAATATCTCTTTACCAATCAGCTCAGAGGATTATCCCGTTTTGGGTAACTTCTGTCCCTGACTCCGGTTAAACTGAAACACTTTCCTGAAAGTCACATATGATTTTTTTCTCATTAAATCATTCTGACCTTTGTATGCTTATAACTTGGTAGAAACTCACGTGTATCAAGGATAAAACAATTGTCTTATAATGGTCCTACATTTCTTCACAACAGTCTTCTCAACACAGATAGAAGCAGAGAGTCTTAAATGAGGTGTTAATAGCCCCGCTATAAGAGGATTTTGATAAAAAATGGAATCCACTGCCAGACACTGCCTACAACGTGATTTTCCTTATTCTTGGAATATTGTGAGAATAGTATTTAGCACTCCATGATGTAATGAAGTTAGAAAATATGTCTGGGGAACGTAAAATCCAAAACTCCTATCTGTAGCATTCTGCAATGAAATACATTACTGCAACTACAGTCAGTTATGAAGCACTATGAAAATTCTAGTGACAGAAAAACTCAAATTCTCTTGTGCCTCTTGTCTTTCTACTTCAAGGGACAAATATTCACAGAGGAAATATAAACAGGACAGAGCAAAATTACACCCATCAGCATCAGAACTCCAGAGTCTTGTCTCAGGGACCTTCACATATGTACCACGCTGTCTTTAATTAAGTTAGCAACTCTTTGTCTTTCATTTACACGAACACATAGAAAGGAAAAAACAAGGACATAATATTTACCTATACTACAGCAACAGCCAGGCTGGACATCTGTAATTCTGGACATTTATAAAGTTGGGGTTTTTTGCCCCCACTCTCCGAATATATTGTTTTGAGTCAGGTGTTGTGTATACAGAACATACAGTCCTCTGCTGTGGCATGTCATCAAATTCTCCTGTGATTTTAATGAAGCAAGGAAGGGGCTCATTACACAATCCCAATGGCTGTGGATGCTAAAAGGATGCGTCTGCACATTGAGTATTTTTACGCACATTTCTAGGGTGCTTGCTGATAACCAGCATCATGTTATGTGTTTTAGTGGAAGCTGAAGGCACACAGCTCTGCCTTCAGGGGCTGACTTGGCAACTTCACTCAGACAAGAATTAACGAGATAACAAAGTCTGGAAATATCACTAAAGACCATTTTAGACTGTGTTGAGAGTTAAGTAAACATGCTTAGCAAAAGAACCATAAGGGTAATTGTGAATTTCTATTTCTGACAGAAAACACTGCTTATCTTACATTACTTTAGGGAGGAAGAGTTAATTCCCAGTGAGCATTATAAAAGTAAACAAAAGTTGAAGTGTATCCAAAACTCAAAATTCTAAGCAATTTCCGCCACTGAACAACATCTAAGCCAATATGATAACTATTTCCCTAAGTATTTAAAATACTACAGATATTAATTTTAAAAAGACAAAAATGAAGTGCTTCAGAGGACTTCTCACTTCTATATAATCTCCAGTGACAATTTTATCTTGTAAGCAGTTATGAAAATTGATGAATTTTAAAAATGCAATTAATATGCATGTTGGAGCAGTTAGTTTTCAGAAAATGAAATCAGACTTTTAAAGTAATGTCATCCATTTTCTATGTCTTGAATATTTAATTATAAAAGAAAAAGCATTTTTCTCAAAAGTGACACAACAGAAAACGTTACTAGTGGATTCTGAAAGCTGTAAAACAAAGGTGCCTCCATCCTTTGGGTAAAATCAGAAGCAAACTGCTGCAATAAAGCTGTTGCCACTTGCTACTGCTTGAGCTTTCCCTGTGTATTAACAGGTCATTTTCTCAAAGGAAGAATGTTACCTAGCAGACATTAAACTTCCCCTAAACTACAGCAGCAGCAATCCATTCCATTATCCTTTAGCTTTTAGAATGTGCTGTTGATGCTTCAATTTATTCACCTATCAGGGAGAATACACTGCTACTGAACCACAAAATTGCATTCTTTGACCAGATCACCACTTGCATACCTACTGCTATTCTTAAAACCTGAAGAGATTCTGCAGAGATACAAGGTTTGCTTACACAATTCCTATCATAGAAGCATTCAAGTACTCTGAATGCAGGTTCTCATTAGGACTCTGAAGGCTTCAAGCTTAGTTAAGAGTACTTCCCTCATTTTGTCCTGAATTAAATAGAAAAAAAACCACTGCACTGTACTTGCCTGCACAAATAAAAAACAAACAAATCCTTAGTTTAAGAAATCAGTTACAGGAGGAAATTAAAAAGGAAACAGGTACAGATAGGACAGGTGAAAAAATGCCAAAAGACTTGCACAATGCATTTACTGGCAAGGTACTTCATGAAAGTCCAAGAGATAAACTTAGATAAATTGCCATGAGATCAGTACCTGTTAAAGTTTGGCGCATATACTGCACACACACAATGCTATACAATAGCATTTACTTCCAGGTTCTATGTCAGTCTCTAACACCAACAGAATAAGCAGAAAATGATAGAATGAGAAAGTATCCTTCTGCAATCAGCAAGAAATTTTAAATATTATCCCACATACCACTTGCAGGTTCAGATACATTTCTAATATTTTTCTACTTTATTTAGATATATTTAAAACTAGAACCAGGGTTTGGCATGTTAAAATCACATCTGTCACATTCATAAATTATCATCAGCTTATAATTTGCATGGCAGGTCCTTGGGTAAAAGAACTGGTTTATCAGTAAGAAAATATCTTGCCTAGGAATTGGTGAAATAGGAACTGCAGGTATTCTTTTGTGTGTGTACATTGAGATCATATCCATTTCTGCATGCAGTGGAGAGGAAGTTCTGCTTTTACCAAAATCTTAATCACTGTATGTCAGTTCCAAGAAGGTGGTAGAGTTTATGGGTGCTACATGATGGTTTTCCTATTAGGAAGCTGCAACAGATTATAAGCAATTCCATAGATACATGTACAGGTTTTTCTTAGATGGTCAACACACTGTTTCACAGGCATATATTAAAATGTAATACTAAGACTTAGAGAAATTATAAGCAGTTGCACAAACTGAAAACATCAGAACAACAAATCAGAACATGATTATGGAAGAACACCATAGATGAGATTAATAAAGAAACATAGTAGATTTTTCACTCAAATAGGTAAGAAGATTACTTAATTATTCAAACTCTAAGCATACTGTTAAAACAGTAATTTCTAGAAAATGAAATACCTTGTAATGTCAGTTCTATTACAGCAAACCAGTAAAAACATTTAGTATTACAAAGAATTTACCAGTCCTCTAAAATAATTTTCCATAGTGTCTTTAATGAAACCTCTTAAATCAGAATTTTCACATTAAAAATTTAAGCTATCCTGCCTTCCTTACCCACTGAGAACTTGAGCAATTTGATCTGCATTTTATACATCTGTCAGAATCATGCAAGTATTTAATTCCTTCAAGGAGGAAAATGAATGCAGCAACTCAACAAAACTCACAGAAAAGGAATGTCTACAGTAACTCTGGTATTATAGTATTTGAAACTGAAAATACGAATTTTCCCTCTGACTCTGCTAAGAACCCTTTGAGGCCTTGTGAATACATAATAATGCAATAAATGCAAAACTGTCCTTATCCTGAATGGTGAAGCTTATGCTAACAGTGGCTCATCTGAATTGTCTGAATTGTGAAGACGTTTAACTGTGAAGACTTTCCATCAGAATGAAAGAAAGAGAGAGAGAGAGAGAGAGAGAAAAAGAGAGAGGGGTGAGAGCATGTATGAGTGAGAAAGCATGAGCAATACCCAGTGAGGGAAAGTGAATGAAGGAAAAGCTACTTCAAGCTCTAGTACTTTAATTTCTGTTTTTCTATTATGATTATTTTAACAAAAGCTTTTGGAAAAGAGAAATTTTAGGAAAGTCTTTCCCTTAATTGCACTTTTCAAATCCAAGAACGAGAAACTTTCCCTCTGAATTGTTATTACTATCTCCCATTTGCATTTTCCTCTACAGAAATATATCAACAACTGCAACAGGATTTGAGTAAATTACTACCACTTGTACTAAATTGACTTTAATGAAATTAGTAACAGTGAGAAAATAGAAAATGTTTGTAAATTTTCAGTACTACTGCACTGAAAATGGTGAGAATTTGAGCCATTGTGAACATCACCATAAAATTTTAACTGAGTAACCTTCTTCACTCAGTCTAAAATGCTTCTGTTTTTTTAAATATAGCTCCTACTCTTCAATTATTTTATGGATTTGGACAACTCTGTGATACAGACACAAGGCAGATGTAACAGAAAACATGAAATACATTTTAGTGCTCTTCTAAAGACATTTTTCAACTACCACCATAATTTTCTGGATGTCAAATCAGCTTATCATGGGTTGATACTTATCAACTGTATAAAACAGACAAAAATACAGACAATGTCCCATAGAGAACTGAGGATTAAAAAGTCAACAAATCAAAGGTTATTTTAATTGTACTTCCATTTGCAAACATGTTTTTCTCATCTGACTTCTTTTATTTTCCTTGTTGCATTTCATATTATTTCCTAGGTTGTAAACTTACAGACAATCTTCAGATTTCTGAGGAATTCTGACAGCTAGTGAAAACCTCCAATAAATTTATTGAAAACTATTTTCTTACATACAATTGCATCTGCCAGGTGTTTTACAGAAAACTCACTTTGTCCAAAATGCAACATTTAATTAAAGGCACATACCACACTAGTTATCTAACTGCAATTAAAAAAAAAATTAAAAAAAAAAAAAAAAAGCTTAGGTATTATAAAATACTTCAACTGAACAATCCTGTCTGTTACTTACAGGATTTACCATAGAGAGGTAAGAAGGTGAGACAGGGGGATGGCAAGCAAAATCTTGGCTGACAAAACTCTTGCACTCGAGTAAAATGTGAAAAAAACCCACAGTGCACATATGTTACTTAAACAGTTTACAGAAACAGAAAGAAGATACAAGCAGAAATATTATAGTGGTCAAAGTTGTTAGGAAGAGGGAGAAGGAAAGAGAGAAGGAGGGAAAAAAGAGGATTGGCAACTGTGTCTTTCAAATACATGTAGGAGGACATGAAAAGTGTTTTTAAGGATAAGTCCGTAAAATACAGATGAATTCCATAATCAGGATAATGCAGATAAGAGAAAAAAATTCAAAGAATATGCAAGAAACTAATATTTTGCCTGTGTAAAGGTATGTGTAGTATGTCACAAAATGGGTAATACAGATAAATACATAGAATTCCACTTGTCCTGAGTTGATGCTTCACATTTCTGAAAACTAAAGATATTTTATGCAGTGCATATTACCAAACACCATAAAGATCTGCTGTAATAATGTGATGAGAAATAACTATTAGTCAAAAAACCCAAAAATGCAGTGCCTTTGAGAGGTTATAAGAGGCTTGCCAAGATCTCCTCCTGGGAGCAAAATTCTCAATGTTTACTAGGTGTCCAATTCCATTAGTTTCATGTATACTAATTACTTTTCTTACTAAATACACTGCAGATTTTGGCAAGGATACCTAAAGGCCTGACACAAGGTAATAGGAAGGAATTCTAGAACATTCCAGATATCAACCAAGTTAGGTTTTCATGAATATTCTCTTTTATTTTAGATAAACACTACATATATACTATATATTATCAAGTCTCCCAAAGGATAAGAGGGTGATTATATTTTTAGTAAAAAACTGTTCTACTTGATATTAACGCCAACCCTTCGTCATCCCCTTGAGACATTTTCTACACCAGTGGTGGAACTATTGTGTGTAAGTACAATTAGCCTTTAGCCTTTGGGGTCTTTTCTGCCTTCCCTACCACTACTTTCAAACCAAATACTGAACTTCTCCTCTGCAGCCAAATTCTAGACTTGTGCTTCCAACTTAGTATTCCTTCTAAGATATAAACAAGGTCTCTGAAAGTGGTCCAGCCCGTCTCTTACACGATTTTGTCGGTGTTCTATAAAATATCAATTTGTTTCCTCAAGAGATGTCTACTCAAGCAACACAGCTCCCTCCACTGGATAAGCCTTTTCTGTTCTTACCTCCACAAAACCTGTGAGAGAGCAATAAGGCTTTTTATACAAGAATAAGGCTGAGGACCTGAAGCACTTGCTCAGTTCTTAGGTCTTCTCTGATATATTTAGTTACCTCTATTGGTTCTGTTTATGACAAAAAAATAGCATATGGAAAAATCTGTAGCTAAGTTTTATAGCATGCACATTGAACCAGACAAAAACCAATGCCACTGAGTTCCAACCTCTTGTTTTCACCACCAGAAGACATTTCTTAACATGGAGCAGAAATTTAAACACAGTTAATGTAAGTTAATGCAACAGATAATGGCAGATACACCTGAGAACAAGGATGAAAACTTGAAATGACATACAAGAAAAACTTAGTAGTACAATAAGAACTTCCATGGAAGAACCATGGAAACCATCAGGTAATTGCATCACTTTAATAATAAAAAAAATCTGGCATATGTTAGGATGGAGCAGAAAAATAGTAAAATCAAGTAGCTATATAACTACGTGAGTTTATGACTAAACTTCATGAGCTAGCACTCTGTCCAGCAAGTCTTACTCAAGGATGAGTTCACACTTCTGTAGAGCTTTTTTGAAAGCATGGGCATGACCAGCTGCAGGTAGATGGGTAGGACTAATTGCAGGTGGTTTCTATGATAAGGAAAGTTCCAAGAACAAGTTTATTAGAGAGTAGGCACTGGGAATTTGAGGGTAGCCAGCACCTGAACTTCTGTTAACTAAAGTTTAGCTTGTGTTTAGCTACTTTTTTGGCTATATATTAAAAAGCATGCAGTAAATTAGCTATTCAAAAGTTATCCTTTTAAAAAACATCCTCAAATGACCTTTTAAAAAAAATCTTGAAGGAAAGAATAATGGAAAGAATAATAATTACTAATCAGTCCTCATATTGTTGAAGATTTCAAGCCAAAGTCATGTAGTTTTGAAATTCTGCAGGAACTCCCTATCCAAAAGCACACTGAGATTCTCTCAGAAAATGCTGCATTTTAGAAGAGCTGATCACCTGGATTTCCTTTGTTTGATAATCTCCAAGTATTAAATCCACCCAGTTATTTAGGCAAGAAGGAAAGAAACAACAAAAAATCAACAGAAATATTTTAAAAATCAAAATGTTTCATTTCAATGCTTTTAGTTCATGATTACCAGAAAACTATCCATAAACTGTTTGCAGATGGATAGTACAACACTTCCTGCTGTATTTTCTGGTTCAAAGGTGCATCATAAACTGTTGGCATAGTATTCTACTCAACCTTGCTACAGAAAAAAACAAATTGCATTAAATACACAATCCACCCCACAACCCCCAACCTTTGTTATCGTTTTCTTAGAAAAAAGCCCACTCTTGGTACACCCTGAGGATCTGGTGGTTCCAGCTGCAAATTGGTGGTAACAAAGGTATGAGAGAAGTAATAGAGCTATAAAGCAACATTCAGGCAGAAAAGAGAGGGAGAACATCCTTGGAGGCATTAAAGATTTTTAAAGTTTAAAGCATGATTTTAAACTTTAACTGAAAACTTAAACTGCAGAAGCTCAAGCAAGTGGCTGAACTTGTGCACTTGTAGCCCACAGAAGATCAACCATATCCTAGCAGCACCAAAAGAAGCATGACCAGCAGCTTGAGAAAGCTTAGTCTCCCTCTCATATTCCACTCTTTTGAGCCCCCACCTGCTGTGCTGCATCCAGCTCTGGGGTCCCCAACACAAGAAAGACAGGGACCTGTTTGAACAAGTCCAGAAAAGTCCACAAAGATGCTCAGAGCGCTGGAGGACCTCTCCTATGAAGACAGGCTGAGAGAGCCAGGGTTGTTCAGCCTGGAGAAGAAAAGGTTCTGGGGAGACTTTAGAGCAGCCCTTCCAGTACCTTAAAGGAGCCTATGGAAATCTGGAGCAGATAGGAAACTCAGTGACAAGACAAAGAGTTATGGCATTAAACTGAAAGAGCGGAGCTTTAGATTAGATACTAGGAAGAAATTCTTCACTGGGAGGGTGGTGAGCCACTGGAAAATGTTGCCCAGAGAACCTGTTGCATGCACCATCCTTGAAGCATTCAGTGCCAAGCTGGATGGGGCTTTGAGCAGCCTGCTGTAGTGGATGGTGTCCCTACCCATTCCAGGGGGGCTGGAACTAGATAATTCTTAAGGGTCCTTCCAACTGAAACCATTCTACAATTCTATTAATTTCCCTCATGCCCCTGCTTGTCCTATAAATTGGATTACTTTCAGTGTTAAATTACAAATCTGAAAAAATACCAAAGTCCTGTGTGTGGGAACTGACAGTGGTCAAAGAGGAACTTCTAGGCTTCAGGCAGCCTGTGAGAAGCTTACTGGTTGTGAGGAGGAGTCAAAAACAATCCTTGGAAGGTGAGAAACCGTTAGCAGGTGCTATTTTTCTAACTTGCTGTTTACTTGTAAAAAACGGTTGAGAGAGGTTGTTTCTCACTAGCCAATCCTGTCTCATTCTTCAGAACTGTCTATAAAAAACGATGGTCAAAAATAAAGATTGCTCTTTTTGCCTTGGGAGAGCAAAGAGAGCCTTGTGTCATTATCAGTGCCATTCCTAATACGTAATGACACCTGTGTACACACCATGGTGGTGGCACACACAGTACATGTATTTCATGACTGTTTCAAGGATATTTGACTTCTCTGCTTCAAATACTGATTAGCTTTTATGTAGGCAGGATGTACACTTAGGTGTCTCCACCTACTTGGGTCAGAAAATATCAGTGCCAAAAGGAGAAAAAAACTACAAAATAAATGTATCACCTTTAACCTCTCTTGTTTTTCACATCTATTGTTAGTAAGAAATTCAGACCTCTATTGCTGCAGATTTTAAAATTCTCAAAGTTCATTTGTGATTACCCTTTGACACTATGTTAACAAAGACACAAGTGAAAAGGAAATTTCTCAGCAATAACTGACACTGGTTGTGGATCATGCTAGTCCTTGATCTGAAATAGGCAATGAAATGTGACTTTCAACCTACATTTCATAACATTTCCTATTTCCTCTCTTCTGTCTTCCAGTGCTCTTAGAGATTTTCACAGTGATCCAAGATCACCATAAAAAGACAATTAATGCCTTGTTCTAAACTTACTGTTATCTACTGCATTCAATCCACAGGTGTGCCAAAAGACATTATAACACTTTTTATTCCTTTTCAGGATTTGCAACTTTTGCATAAGAAATGAGTCTGAGAAAAGAGGGGAAAATCCTATTTCTTAGTATATTCTCTCATAAAGCCTCCTCTATTTTCCTATATTATTTGTTACTAGTAAACTATAAACCCTAGTCCAAGTTCCTGTTGATCACTGAAATGGAAATGCTTCACAAAACTTTTCCTTGCTTTAGCTCCATTTCTGTTAAAAATGTATTTATATAGACTGAGAAAAGAAAGCATTGCAAGTGAAACTTCCATATATTAATTGTGAAAACAGATGCAGAAAATGCTCTGGACTTGTACTGTTATCAAGGGATTAACTTCATGTGCAGTTATCCTGCTTTACATTTTAGCAAATTTAGTTAGCATTAGTTATTTCTACTACAGTAGAAAATATGTGTAGATCAAGGTTTTATTGAGGGTAGACTTTAACGGCAAGATAAAGATCCAAAGGTCCTCATCAACCTTGAAAGAGCACAGCAGATGAAACAAAGGAAATTGATATGGATGGACCTTTGCTCATTAATGTCAAGTTACATGAATCATTGAACTGTTGCCTATTGTCACATATTGTTTTTCTATCCAGCTCTTCTCAACATATTCTAAACAGTTTCTTATTGCTTGCAAATATCAACTACAATTATTACGGAAATAATAAACCCCCTTTCAGCTTATACTCTTTGTGGTCATTGTATACGACAGACTTGGATAACACTCCAACACAAGGAGGCTAAACGTGAGACAATTGCAGAGAAGCTCTCTGGTCAGGAAGCTCTGGCACCACATTGTAGTTACACTGAGTAATTTTAAAATGATGGCTTGTTACAAAGCCAAAAGACATCACACAGGTACATTCAGTAACCAGATGAACACCATCTTTTTTTCTCTTACTGTTTTAACAGACACATGGAAAAAAATAATAATACCAAGCCACTTGAATGGAAGTTCTTAATTTGAAACCATGGACATGTTATATACAGTTCTACAGAGTAGTGTTGTGTCTTTTTTGCAGATATTCACACTGAGGGTTATAAGGGGTTTATGCAGAACTTTCATACACAGACTTCACACTGAAATTAATATAAACACCATTTACCTAATTTTGAGAGATGCAAAATATCTTAAGATAACATACATTGCTGGGGATCTTCTGAAACCTCATCTGTGCATTACACCATTATGGACCAGAAAAGCCCAAGGCACAGTAATAGCTCAACCTCCTCAAATAGGCCACTGCAGCAGAGATCAGAATCACAGAAATCAGGGGGTTTTGTCTCAGTTCAACAGTCCTTCCACTCTACAGAAACTCATGTTGCAAACAATACATCACAAAACATTGTGCCTTTTAACCATATTTAGAATTACTGTCTTCTAGATTTCACTTTAGCAAAATATCTGGTGTTGGCTACTTCCCCAGTTCATTCTATATATATTTTTCCCAGAAATTTTTTATATTGGCATACTAAACTTTTTAAAATATTCTTAGCACCAAACTGAAGCAACAACTAGTGATGCCTTAAGGATTATTAAAGTGTCTGTAACCACAACCTGAATATTTTCTAGGACTTTAAAAACACTTTTCAAGCCTGAAAACAGCTACACTAACTCTCTGTAGCATGTCTGGTCTTGCATTAGATTGAATTGTGATAAATCATTATTTATAGGTGTATATACAGCTACATTGCCAAGATGCAAATGTATTTCACACTTCAAGAAGGCACTCAGTTTCTCCTTCTTGTTAAATCAAAAATAATAAAAAACACAAAACCAAAACCAGCCTATCATTCCCAGTGTCTTTGCAATCACTTTCAGTGTTGGCTGAAGAAACTGTTTTCAGAGAGTTCACGGATAAACCTGTTAAGTAATTTATAATCTAAAATAAACTTGAAAACAAAAGATTATTTTTGAAAATTAAAACCAGTCTTCCTGAAAAATAAACCTATTAATGATTTTCAGAAGCTTAAAACTCTCTCCATAGTTAACAATTTAGAAGTTTAAATAACTTTTTGGAAATTTATTATAAAGTGTGTTTGCTCTTTTTCACTGCTAGTATATGCTGATGATATTCTATCATCTAATACTCTATGGACAGATACAATTCCATAGATAAGTTCTTTTCAAGAGAGATCATTCTCATGGTTGAGAGAGCTACTTTACTACTCAGCTGATTTTAGTACCATTATTTTGTTCACTTTTGCTAGGGAAGCAGTTTTCCAAATGCCAAAAGCTGATTTCAAGTCTCTGCAATCAGACATTTCTTTTTCTCCTCTTGTTGGCACTCTTTCCCTCCCTTATGCTATCACTGTGCTTGGGAGCAAAATACTTGGCTGAGGAGAAGGCAAGATTTCAATTTCTGACAGCAGCACAGACTCACACTGCCTTTGGCCAAGCAAAACATATATCTTGACTGCAATCAAGGTCAGTCTCTTGTGCATCAAGTGTTGTTAATCATAAAACAGAGGAATCAAGTGTAATTACACTGGGGATTCCAAGGTCATCAATTTGGACATCAGCAACTGAAGGGACTGTTGCAATAGCATCTCTTTCACATTACTGTATTTTATGTTGACTCTATGTTTAAGAACAAAACAAATTTTGCACACATAGCGGTGAACATTATACAATGAGAAGTCTTTTACACCACATTCTTTCCCTTATCTCAGCCAACCTTGCTTCTGGGAAAGAAAGCTCCAGGGTGAAATTTCTTTTTTACTGCTCTGCTGGAGCCATTATCTCCTTACTTCACAAGTTGGTCTTGTCACAGATATACTGAGCACAGGACCACCCGGCCTAGTCCCTATCACAGATCACCTGCAAGTTGCCATTCTCAGTAACCTTCCTCCCATACATGCAACCACCACCATATATACTGTTATTTCACTACTCTGTCTTTCTAGTTCTTCCACTCCTCCTCCCCTTCTACAGTTGCCAGAGACTGCTTAGAATGACAAAGAGCAACTGAAAGAAGAAGTGGTGAGAGCAGAAAGGGAATACTATTGGCTTGCTGCCTCAAATGTGTTTTTGTGATTTTAAATTCAACATGAGTGCTAAAATAACAGTATTTTTATATTTTGTAAGTTTCCTGTGAAAACATGGAATAAAGCAAATGACCTTGCTAAGCTTGAAGACCATGTTTCGTGCTTCTTCTTAAACACATTTTTATAATTTACAATTCCTTCCAACTATTAATGCAAATGAAATAAAATAGCATTTTAGTTCATTACACTCCAAATATTCTTGAGAGAGATGGAAAAGAGAAGTCTGCGCAATGTTAAAATCAAACTATAAGTTCACAGGGAGCATAACATCACTTATGCCTAAGGCATCACCATTAACAAAAGGTAAAAATGTTACTGTAACTTTTTTACCACTCATTTCACTCTCCTGTCCTAGAACTTTGCCTTCTCAGATTATTAGCTATAAGAGAGCTATTTTAATCTGGCTGAAAGGAGAACAAGATATGTGTTATACATAAACATAGGAAATAATAAAAACATTACACACCTGAATATCCACTGACTACACAAACCCAAGCACATACAGAAAAAAATATATCTAACCAGTGCTGAAACAGAAATAGCATCCAAAAGTCTCAGGCCACTATGATCTTTAGGTACACTGACTAGAGGAAAAAAAGGCACAAAGCAACAACCACTACAATATTTCTGTTTGTGACTTTACCTTAAACCTCACTAAAGGCATTGGGATATAAAATGTTCTTCCCTTTGATGCAGCACTATGTAAAGAAAACAAGTGTCTCCTGTATTCAGCTCTTTGGTACAAAAATCACAGCAGCAGGAAGACTGTTCAAGGGCCAGGCACAGTGACTGGCCATTTGTCTAATGCTAAATCACTTCAGGCAAAAATTTGCTGTCAACAAATATCAAGTTTATAGGAAACAAAAAACAAGAAACCAAATAAAAATACTCACAGCTTTGGTTTGGCAAGCACAGGTGGTGGCTCCTTCGTGGGTGAAAGCAAGACAGGTGGAGGTGGGATGGATTTATCACCATTCGGCTTGCTGTTAATCATTCCATTTACTCCATGAAGAGGATGAATGCCATTTGATTTTTCCTCAGATGAATTGAGGTCCTGTTGAAGGTCTATCACACCAGGTCTCAATTCAGTGTCGTTTGCTTGATGGACATCTGTATGTTTCTTAGGAGGAAGCTCAAGAGAGCTAATTTCAATTGGAGGAAGTGGTGAGAAATGATGGAAATCATCACTAGAGGCTAGTTCCAAGTTGGCTAGAAGAAATCAAAAAGAATGTCTCTTGAACAAGTCATAGATGAAGTACATGATAAATACAAGGTATATTTTCAGTTTTTTAAAGGTGAAATATCTTTGGTTTTATGAAGATATTTTTCTAGTCCTCCTATTGATAATTTATGCTGAATTAGATACATGGGTGGCTATTAATTTTCTGAGTTCACCCCATGCAAAAGGCACAACTAGAAACCTTACAGATCTCTCTAAATGTGTTTCAGGAATCAAGGCACTAACTGAGATTGGCAAGTGTGCACAACAATAGCTAAAACAGGACCTCCACTTCCTGGAGTTTCAAGGATCACTGAGGAACAAATAATTTAAAAATGTTGAAGAATGTATGTATACATGGCAAGTTTGCAATGGCAGCTGGGTTAGTGCATCCTGCGAGAATATATGTGGAAACATATCACAAAACTAAACACACCATGTCACAGTGTTTTATTTTACAGAAGGCCACTTTCAGTAGCATAATTTCAACACTTTAATTTTGCCTGTGCTGCCATCTAGTCTTGAACCCTAATGCTTCAGATATGCCAGGCTTGTGGCAGAAGTTTAAAAATGTATTTCACATTAATAAAAATATTAAACCAGGAAATGAACATAAGAAACATACAGTTTGCTTTATACGAATGCACTGAGGTTGACAAACCCCATGTCCTACAGCAGCTATTTTCCACAAAGAAAGCAGACCGACAATTTCATAGGTAAATTATGTAAAATTTATGACTAAAAGCTCCTCTTTGTCACATACCTGAGCAGACAGTTAGTTGTGCACTGCTTGTTACTGAACCATGTTCATTTGTTGCTGTGCAGGTGAAAATCCCAGAATCTTCAGGAAAAGTTTCTGCTATTACAAGTGTACATATTTCTTCTGGAAATTAACAGAAAAATAAAGTGCATCATAAACTATTTAAAGTACCATGTAGTGGTATTTGCACTGTGTGTTAAAAGGACACCAGAAGGTAGACTTTTACAAAGAAATACTGCAGAAGAGCTTCCAACATAAATGGCTTTAAGGAAAATCACTTTGTGTCTGAAAGAAGTAAATTCACCAAGCTAAGTTTTCAAAACTGGCTTGAACACTAATTTTGCAGTTACAATCTGCATAGTCCTTTTACACACTCAATGTTTTTAATGCAGGATAGTACTAATTAACACAAATTAATCTAATGGTTTCCAGAAACAATTATCTTTGCAAGCTATTTTTGTGTCTCTGAATAACACAATCAGTACAAATTTCACACAAATCTTTCTTTCTCTGATTTTTTCCTGTATTTAATGTAACATTCAAATAATCAAATCCCATTGCCAGTAAAACTAGAAAACATTTTATCACCACTTCCAAATAGCTCTTCTGTACATACTAACCAGAATTAAAAACTCTAGATGCATAAATATTCCCCTTATGCAGAGTTTGGGAAAATAATTTCTGTCTCTGTCTGCACAGCAGTGAGAATGGATACATTAAAAATATAATAAAAAACAATCTCCCCCAAACCTCTTCAGAATGCTGTGACAGACATATTCTGTAGCTGGTTTAAATTTGTTCATTCTACTTTGACAAACCATAGTATATGCCTTGATTATACCAGGGCTTCTGTCAGAAAACTTGTGTGATGGATTTTAGGTTGGGTTTAAGAGTAATTATTACTAAATGAATTTTATCCATTTATAATGGGCACACTTAACTGCTTAGGCATATTTTTTCCAGTTTCTTCAAAGAAGTCACTTTATCTCTACTTGTAATGGTACTCTGTTTTTTTAGAGATGTCACAGTACAGATAATTTAAATAAGCCTACTATTTACACAACATATAGATATAATTTTATACCTGGACAATTCTACATCATGTGTCTCCTTAATTAATTCAGAGTTTCTTTTGTTTATGCTGATTTTTTAGTCTCAAAACCAAAGCAGAGAAGTTTTATAATGTTCAGTTTAATTAAATGAAAAAGAAAAACGCATTTTGCAATTTGGACACTTACACACAATCCCATATATTATCACAAAATCAGCTAATAAGAGCATACTGTAAAATGAGGAAAAGTACTTTAGAATCTAATAACTTCCATATGAAAATTATTCAGTAGAAGAAGTTCAGTAAGGTCAACTTCACTTCTTATAGTTCAAATAAGGAAAACATTTTCAAATAGTGGTTGTTTGGTTTTGGTCTTTTCCCCTGTGGAATGACAGACCACTGTCTCATTTAGACAGTTAACAAAAAAGTTATGAATTTTTTTCCAATTATAAATGACAATGTAGCCAAAAAGTTCCTGTACTGGAAGTGGGCTAAAAATGAATGACTGACTAAATATTTGGCTCAGAGTTGTTTTCAGACAGCAGAACATGCCTTTCTTTTTGGCAACGCAAACCAGTCATTCTGTGTAGCTGCAAGAGTCATGTCTGGTAATACTGTAGCACGTTGGATCTTATCTAACACAGATGAAGATTAATGACTCATGAAAGGTCTTATCAGGAAAGTAATGGGTAACACAAGCTAGTTTTTGAACTACTGAGATCAGCTTTTTTTAGAGCCTTGGTGTGTCATAAGCAGTTGAAGCTGTATTGTTAACCACACGTGCGTACTCCTGGACTGAACTGACCCTAGGGATGTAATCTTATACAGGCAGCATTCTAGTTTCCTGTTCATTTAACAGCAGAATGCTGAAAGCTGGGTATTTCAGGACTGCAAAAGAAGATCACTCCACCAGGCTGAGAACTGCTCTCTGAATGAGGGCAAAGGCACTATAAAAGATAGCAACCAGCAGAAGTCCTATTATTCAAACAGCAGAGCTAATTAATGCATAACAGTCTTCCAGCTTTTTAAGTGTGTAAAATGATCACATGAGAAGAGCCCATTTTCACTCTTCAGTGACAAAAGAATTCTAGTGGATTCTACAATGATGTGCTTTGTTTACTGAGGAGGTATGTTTTAAAATAATATGTGGTAGATTGCAGCAATCTTTGTAAAAAAATTTTAAAGTAAATTAATGATGAAAATAATCAGAGATCAAAATTTAGTCTTTTCAACCAGATGAACAAACTGCAATAGGTTTGTGATCAATCACAAGAAAACTGACTAAACTAGACGAAAATCCTAAGAACAAATCAAAAGGCAGCATGAGCAAAAACCATGTGTGAACAACACATTGCCATCTTCTTTATGGATTTTCCTCCTCCAAGCCAAGAATCACTCACCTCCAGGTCCTTGCTAAAAGGCTTACTACTGCAGAACACATAGAAATTAAATACTAATTTGGCAAAAGAAAGGTTCTTTCAAGATTTCCATAATACACTCTGGATATACTCAGTGTTCTGCATGTATTTCTACCTTTACATTCTGACTCACGTAATTATTTTACTTTCTGGTACTGTGGTAAGCAGAATAAGAAGATTTGAGGGAAATACAGTCTGTTCTACTTCCTGATGATCATCAGCTGACAAGTAACTTCATCACAGAAATGTGTTCCAAAAAGCAGCTCTGAAATGCTGTTCTCAGGGTTTAAAACATATTTAACACTTGACTAAATGAATACAAAAGCATTTTGTTTACTGAAACATGTAAAATGCTTAGGCATGCAAATACTTGACTGTTTTGTCAGTTATTTAGAAAGGAAGATTACATTTTACAGAGCAATTCTTTCCCTTTACGATTCATGAGTCCATTAGGAAGAATAAACTTGGGTAAGAGAGAAAACTTGCATTTTAACAGATTTTATTACTGGCAATGTGTTTACTTCAAAATGTTTCTCTGTCTTACATTAAAGGTAGAGTAGTTCTTACATCTGCAAGTTCATCTCCAAATGTGACTATTAGCTTCCTGCACTGTAATGCACACACAGTTGGGGAAATAAGTAGAGTCCTTTGCTAGTAGCTGTTCATTCTGGTGCAATGAACAGAGCAATTTCCATAGCTGTAGGTTCAAAGCCATGAGTTTTCTGATACATAGAGACAGTGGGGAGTCACAGTTGTGGTTTCTTGGTAAAAATGCAACAAAACAGAATGCTGCCAACTTGTAGACAACTTGTGTCTAATTCTCCCTCATGTTCTACAAGTGTTTAACTCCAGTTTAACTCAAAGCCATAGGCCCAACAGCTTACTTCTCATCTAGGTATGTGGGCATCATTTATATAAAGAGAATAGAGAAGTGTGAAAATAGAGAAGAATATGCAGAGTAGCATAATAAATGGTAGTATAGCAGAGCTGTAGATGCCTTAGCTTGCAATAACATAACAACAACAAAAAAGTATTCAATTTGCCTGTTTCTGAAGATCACTATCACATATACCTTTACCCAGCCAGACTGCAGTTCTCATTTAATAGGCTTTGTGTCACTCAAGGCATGAAGAGTAAAGGTTTTAGAAGAAGCACAAAACTGACCATGTTTGAAGATACCTCAAACAGCACTTAGAAAAGACTGATATGAAAACTGAACAACAGCAAATGTGATTGTGAGCAATAAAATGCAGGTTTAGGGTGAAGAGCCTAGGTCACATGGTAGTTATCAATAACCAAGACATCTGCTGTCTAGCCAGACTGGGTACAATAAATGGGAACACTATGGCAAGAAAAAAATTGTTCAGATTTGAGGAGAAATTAATCCATTTATCACTGTCAAGGAAAAGTTTATGCTAAAGCTTACCCTAAGGTAGTTATGATGCTGTAGATGCCTAAGTTTGAAGTTAGTTTGAAGTTAAGTTAGGTATATACATCCAGGCTAGAATGAATGCATTCAGCAACATAGCGGTGAATATTCTGCACTCCAAAAAGCTTTAAATGTTTACAATCAGAGACGAGTGAGAGTATTTTTTTTAATCACATAGTACAAAACAGATCAGATGTTTACTTTGAATTTGGAAGCATCAACAAACAAGGATAGTTGTAGCAGTCAGACTTAAGATGAGGTCACTGACAGGAACAGAATTCTATAGCAATCTTGAGAGCACAGAGTACAACTGAAAATTTAATTCACAAGCGATAGTATGTAAATTGATCAGAACACCTTAAATGAAGGGGAATTTTAGCCTATTTTCTTTTTTTCTCTTAATCTGGCTTCTTGAGATACGGCTCATAGAAGATTGCTCTCTCCAAGCCCTTGTTTGCTTCTCATCAGTTAAAGATGACAGATCCTTAGTCGTAATTCTCTTGTTTTCACTAAAAAACTGCAAGGAACTGGCATGCTTGCTAACCTACTAAAGCTTCTATATTTTGAATTTCATCAGCTACCAGAAAGGTGATTTTCTTGGTGCAGGGAAGCTTTAAGATTTCTGTAACATTTGCCACATATTTTCAGTTTCAAACATTATGTAGAAATAAGGGGGGGGATTTCTAAAAGAGTTACTTACTAGAGTGGAGATTCTGGAATAGAGCAGTTAAACAGGAAACAAGAAAACACAATCCAAGAGAAGTGATGAGTATCTTTTGAGATGTGTTTGGTGAACATACACAGTATTGTGCTTAGGAAAGAAAAACCTCCATGTATATGTGGCAATTCCCTGGCAATTTAAGGAAAATTACTTCATACAGTTTTCTTCTTACATGCTGTTAGACAATCGTTCTAATGTAATTCAATACAGTTTGTGGCTGTCTCCAGACAGCTGAGTAATGGTCAAAATATCAACAGCTGGCAAGTGATTCCATGGGATTTTTCATTCTCAGGCAGCCTGTGTTTGAAGGATTCAATCAGTATGAAGTCAAAATGTCCAAGAAAGAAGTACAGAACAGGTAATTTGACAAACTGTGATGTTGGCTTTAAGTAATCTGACTAGCTATTAATTCACAAAGCAGTCTGGAGGGATTTGCAATGCAAACTGATTTCTGTCTAGACAGAAAAAGGAGTGCAAAACACATTAGAGTAGATAGAATGTAACAAAAAAAAGTAGCCAAAAAACTACTTTGCTTCTTAATTTTTTACCTGTGTGAGTTCATGGAATATTTTTCCTTTAAATTATTAGTACTGAACTATCAAAGGACAACTAATGTTACTGAGTGCTATAAAGTGTTTATTGATGGTTGGACTTTGGTTGACAACCAGCAATTAATGTCACGCTACAGCTTGTTACAATATATGTAAAATTCCATGGATGTTTTACACTTAGAAAAATTTTTAGAAAACATGTCCATCTTTCAAAATTCTGAATAATTATCTAGCATATGCACGTTTCCCGATCAATCTTGCATATGTATTAACCATCTGCATTGAATAGCAGTTATGTGTTTGCTCATGAAAAATTTCCTCTGAAGGCATTGTTTAGTCTGGCTTCTAAGAGTATGAATTACATCACAAACCAGTGCTGCATCTATAACATTTCTGATACCCATATCCAGCTTTCTGTTCTATGAATTTTAAGATTCTTCGTGACATCCTAAAACCCAGTGTGACTTATTACCAGTGGTACTACTAATATACAAAACATTGCTCATTATTTATGCCAAAAGGAAATATTTACATTTTGTCCCAAACTTTATTTGCATTCCCTTTTCATGCAGTGTCAATTTCTACACAAATAAGCCTGTAAGTGTACTGTCATTAATTTTTGTAGTGTGTAGGACACTGCACTATTGAAGATACTATATTGTTTAATAGGGCTTATTACGAAAAAGTAAGTGCACAAATCTTAAGGGATAGTGTAGTGCTTAGCACAATGAATCCAGGGAGAACAAAATACCAAACTGAAATTCTTCCACAGACTGAAGGCACAAGGGAAGTGCTCATAAATATATACTGCAACGTAATTACAAGTATGAAAAAAGAAACAATTCAACAACAAACCAGCCAGACTGCAGTCAGGCATTCACTACTGTTCTGTCTATAAAACTGCAACAACACAGATACCAAAACTAAGATGTCTTCGTATTCTTGTCTTGCCAGCTCTCTTGAGAATGGTATTAGATACCTCAGCATTAAATAACCTTTCTGTACCTGAGAAGACTCAAGAAATGCACCTTTCATGTAAGAATCCATTCCCTAGTACCCTTTAGAAGACTTCAGGTGGCTTCTCTCAGGGTCTGCAAGCTACCCAGAAATGGGAAGGACTCTGAATGTCATCTTCTACTTCTTATTTCAGGCAGCAGTTATGAAAGCGAGTTGATAGTTTTGTGAATTAATATCAACATTCTTACTTCTTCCACAGCAATAACTGTCAGAGAGGCTATACAAACCTTGCAACTAACAACATGGAAGTTAGTTGTACATGAAAATTCTTCTTGCAAGAAGCATAATATATGGTTTCCTTTGTACTCAACTATTTACACAAAGGTATTTTTTCTTTGTAGCAAAAAAGTCCTTCTCCTTTCTACTAGATGATGGTGCATTCCTGCTCTAAAATATTTAGTTCATCTAGCATTACATGCATGAGGTTTAATAAAGAGAGGGAAAGGGTAAAAAAAAAAAAGCAAAATGAAGCAAATATTCTTGACTGTGAGTTTTCACGGAAGAATCTTAAATTGGTCATTAAAAACTCAAAGATCAGCTGGTAAATTTATACTTCTTAGAAACTTCTGTGTAAAATTTCACTCCTTTCAGATGCTATCTATTAAAGGACGAATTGAACACGAGTTCAAGTGATTTTCTAGAAAAGAACCTCCAAGTAAGAATGAGCCAGATATACTAGATATGATTCTGATAATGTTGGTAGATTATATCTAGAAAAGATGTTGCTACTTTGACAGGAGAAATGTTCCTCTGAGAAGAGGGAGAAAAAAAATCAACCTATTGATCAGATTCTTTTTTTTTTTTTTTTAAGATATCAAGAAAACAGCTGAAGTATTCTGCATGTTACATAAGAATGTTCGAAGAAAGATAAAGAATTAAACATATTTCAACACAAACCTATTGTCCTATATTTATTCTCATATCCAAAGGCTTCATATGATATTGAAACTCTCTTGAAACTCTTTTGTGCCTTAACTTACAATATTTAAACCTTGAAGTTTGTGTTATGATTATAAAATACTAATAGCCCATTGCTAGCACTTGGACATGTTTTAATTCCTCATTAGAGGTTAATTTGGTTTTCCAATACTCTTCTTTTCTTCACATGGCTCACATTTCAAGCCTCCACAAATCAGCTCATTCAGTCACATGTATTCAGGGCATCAACTAATACCAGAGCTGATGATGCTGCACACCATGATTAACAGTATTAACTGTTAGGATAGAGCATGCACACGTGTGTGTGTAATCTGTATGTATAATGGACATGAAGCAAAATAGGTATATAATAATTTTGTGAAGTAGCAAGAAAATTAGGGAATAGCTGACAAAGAAAAGATTTTTCTCTCTTTCCTTCCTCTCATTTCCATGAAAATTAAAGGAAAGCTGTGTTTTTCCTAGTCTGTATCGTCATAGCCACTATGATGCTTTACAAGTGTCTCTCAGCTGCTAGGTCTGTCCTGCCTGTCAGTTCAGCTCCTCAGAGTTCAAAACATGCCCCCACTGCTAACATCCTTCAGAGACACTCTTCGGAAATACTCAGATCCTAGATACAAAACTTTTCTCTTTTTTTCAGTGTCATAATTAAAATTCTCTCCAATTCAAGAATATTCAAGCACAACTGGCCACTCTCTTAAAGCAAAGGAAGACTGTATTGCTGTCTTCTCTTCTACATGTTTGACTTAGAAAAATTAAAGAACATTCTCAGTTTTTTCAGCTTCCACTTACTATTCAAGAATCTCCCCCAGTATATAATCATGTATAATGGGGAAATGAAGCAGAGAAAATCTGCAGCTGGAAGAATACTTTTTACTTGTTGAAATCTAGGACTTTTATCTTTTGAATAGGCTAGAAAAATTCAGTCAGTGCCTTTTTTTTTTTTTCTTCTTCTTTTTTTTAAATTTTTTTGGGGATCAGGTTTTACTTGTGTTTAAGACACATCACATCTGCCAAGCTGGATTGGTAAAACTAGCACTTAGTGGTTGGGTGTTACGTAATTCTTATGAGCACCATTTGGGTAATGGAATTTTGTGGGACTTGTCCCTTTTCCCTCAGTAGCATGCAAACCATTTACTCTCCTTGCTGGTCTAAATGGAATTTACTGTTTAACTAATAAAGGCATTGATGTAAAGGACAGAGTACAGTATGGGAGGTGTGATAAAGCAGCATTGTCTTTAAGGGGGTTTCAATTTACCAACGTTCAGCAGAAACACTTTTCTATTTATGGCTTCAGTACAAACTCAAAGAGCTAGTGAATCAAGAGATTATTTTTTCATATGATTCTTACCAGGTTCAGTTGCAGATCGTGGCTCTGCATATCACATCATAAGGAGGGAAAACAAACAAGAAAAAATATATTAGAGATTACATAAATAAATGTCAGTGTACTGAATGAACATATTATACTAAAATAATGTAAGCAAGTAGAGAACCTGTGCAGACATTACAAAATCAACAAAATTTGTTTGTCAGTAGCAGCAGTTCAGCTATTACTTCTAGCCATTAGCACTGAAATGGAAGAGGAAAGGACTCTGTCCAAAACTGAATCCTGACAGACTAATTTCATGATCTTTTTCCATGTATTAAAAGCAGCCACTTCAGATTATTGCCTGAACTGATTTTGGCTGAGTGCAGCTGTGCCAGATGTGCTAGAACTTCAATATGAACTGGAGTCAAAAGCAGCCAAGTGGGATGCCACAACTGGCATCACTAATGTGTTTTTCTCTATCCCTTTGGCAGCAGAGTGCAGGCCTAGTTGACTTTCACTTGGAGTGGTGGCCAGTACATCTGGAATTGACTGAGGTGAAGGCCAGGACCTCTTGTTGCTAGCCAGGCTAGAAACAAGGAAAGGAGTTAATTGCAATGTTAAACCCAATGCTAGGGTCCAGTGGGACCACAAGTGAATATTGTAATGGCAATACCTTTAAATTGTTGTAACCTGTGATTTGAGTAGCATGTTATAGGAAACAATCGAGGAGAAGCCCTCACAAGAAACAGTGCAAGGGCAGTGATGACCTTGCCTGAGCTAGCTTTAGTGCTCAATAAGTTCATGCAACACATCACTTCTCCTGTCCTGAGTATCATTGTAACAGATGGAGCCCAAAGACATGGACTAACTGAACTCATAATAGGTTTTGTGAAATTTTACAGGGATGATGCATAGATTAAGGGAATGATATCTGTGTATTAGACCAAAGAATGAGAAGTGGTGGCTCATGAGGATCTCTTGGCTAGCATGGAACCTGAGCATGACTTAAATGGTATGGAATAATAGGGTGGAAAATGTCCTGGTTTTAAGTGGGATAGAATTATTTTTCTTCACAGTAGCTGGTATTGGGCTGTGTTTAAGATCTGTGCTTAAAACAGTGTTAGTGATACAGAGACTTTTTTTTATAAAGGCCTTTCTGCTACTTGAATCTTGCTGATAGTGAGGAGGCTGGGGATGCACAAAGAATTGAGAGGGAACACAGCCAGGACAAACAAACTGCACTGATTAGAGTGATATTCCATACTATGTGACATCATGCTCAACATTTATATCTGGGTGAAGAAGGAGGAAGGTGTAACATTCAGAGTTAGGACGTTTGTCTTCCCAAGCAACTTACAGGTAGTGGAATCTTTCTTTCCTCCAAATGGCTAAAAACCTGCCTGCCCATGGGAAGGGGTGAAAAGATTCCTTGTTTTGCTTTGCTTCTGAGACTTTTGCTTTCCCTATTAAACTGTATCTCAACCCACAAGTTTTCTCACTCTCACTTTTCCAATTCACTTCCTCAGCACACTGGGGGAGAGTGAATGAGGATCTGTGTGGTCCTCAGCTGCTGGCTGAAGTTAAACCATGACATTGCCTTACTTTTTTGGAGAATTCTGAAGTCTGGAGAATCTTGAATTTCAATGCCTTGTCGAAACCACTTAACATGAATGGGAGGGGGTCCTCTGACCCTGCATTCCAATACCACGACTTGTCCTTCAGATGCTGTGGCATTTTGTAGCTCCTGAAATATAAATATAAATTCACAGGAGCATTTTACATTCTTAAAAATAGTCTTTTCTTCCCTTTGTAATTCAACTTTATTTTATTGTGCCATCACATTCTTGCAAGAGACATTTTCTTTCATTCTGATTGAATTTAATACATCTATATAGTTAAAAATTATTGAATATATTATTTACAAATACAAAAAAGCCTTTGGTCTTCTTAAAAAGACCAAAGATGGGAAAAGTGCAGAAGTATTTAATTCCTAAAATTAACACATGCAGATTGCTGCAGTTTGAGCTTTTTGTTTTTATTCTTCTTCCACAAAGTGAAATGAAAATTCTGGAACTACACATTGGTTGACTCAATCCTGAGAGAGCAGCTGAGCTGCTTTCAGGTCCACTGCTTTTGATCTGAGCCATATATAACAAACCAAGCAAAATCAGTTGACACCAATATGCTTATAACATATTAACTGGTGTATGGATAGCTTCTGAGACAGTTCCCTGGCTGTAATAAATCCTTGTAGACATGTGAAAAAATTCAGGAAAGTCTAGATATTTAATGAAGAGCTGCAGTGAGAGGGAAACACAATATTTTAAGTAACAGAAATGACAGGTGATAGCCACTGCAGAGTAAAACAGATTCTTTGA
This sequence comes from Brachypodius melanocephalos, assembly GCA_013398615.1. NCBI lineage: Eukaryota > Metazoa > Chordata > Aves > Passeriformes > Pycnonotidae > Brachypodius > Brachypodius melanocephalos. The sequence goes on from VZSR01003049.1 coordinate 16,582,729, forward strand.
TTTATAATCTTAAAATAGATAACAAAGGTAAAAATAGTGACTATCTCATTTCCTTTGTAATTTATTGACAAAGTTTTAGACCTTAATGCAGCAAAGCACTTGAAGTTAGGGCTAAGATCAGTTATACCTAGTTTCTATTCATAGATCTCTAGTTAATCAAATGTGTAAGAATTTTGTTACGTGGAAACCTAAAAATCTTTGAGCTGTTCCCTGAACTCTGTATGGAGAGTATGGAGAGAAATTTATGTCAGAAAGCTGGATTAAGTATATATTTTGTTGTTTATATCTGGTTTGTTTCTTCTGTAATTAGTTTTTTTGGGTTGGTATGTCCCAGCTGTCTTAAGCAAGTTAATAATGAACTTTGGGGGTGAGAGAGATGAGCATTAGGAAGAAACAGCAAAGTTTTGATTGTTTTGGTAGTTTCTGGATGGGGGATGACTTCTCCTGTTTCCCACTCTTACTTGGAAATTGCCTGCCTCCCAACCTTGCAGTAACCACATTCTTTAATCTCTTGCACCTCCACTGTTCACCCTCCTGGGACACCTGCAGTATGGGTGTAGAATTTCTGTTCTGAGGGACAGAATCAAACCTTTCTTGACATGAGACAGGAACATGTTGGAGCCAAGCTAGACAGCTGTAGAGAGCAGGGCTTACTCTTGCTTACTTTACGCTCCTCTCTAGGCAAAACTATTTACTGTTCCATTAATTTTTAATCAAATGTTTTCCTGAAATAATAACCAGAAATATTTCATTTTGGCTTCAAAAAGTAGTGATTAAATAATAATTACTACTATGGAAATCATTGTTTGAGGCACAATGAAGTAGTATTTTCAATTGAAGTTGTATTTTATAGATCAGGGAAGCATGCCATGTTTTTTTGCTGCTACCTAATTCCCAGTTCTTAAGTTTGATTTGGGATGAACATGAAGATAAATATTGACTTAAGTAATTACCTAAGAAATACTGAATAGAATTTTCTGAATAGAAACTTCTCTTCTAAAAGGTATGATCAGCAGCACAAGAGAAAGGACTGGCTCTTGTACTCAGCACCAGTGAGGCTATACCTCAAACCTCATGCTCAGTTTTGGCCCCCTCAAGAAAAACATTGAGCTGCTGGAGCATGTTCAAAGAAGAGCAACAAAGGTAGTTAAGGGTTTAGAGCACAAATCCTATAAAGAGCAGCTGAGAGAACTGGGGTTGTTTAATTGTGAGAAACAGAGGCTTGGGGGAATGTTATTGCCCTCTACAACTACCTGAAAGGAAGTTTTAATGAAGTGGGGGTTGGGGTCTTCTCACAAGTAACACATAATTGGACAAGAGGAGATGGCTTCAGCGGGTGACAGGGGAGGTTTAGACTGGATATTGGGAAAATTGTTTTCAGAGAAAGGGCTGCCAAGTACTGGCTGCCCGGGAAATGGTTGAGTTACCATCCGTGGAGGTATTTAAAACCCTTGTAGATGAGGCACTTATCAACATAGTTTAGGAGTGGGCTTGGTTATGCTGGACTTGATGGTTGGGCTTGATGATCTTAAAGGTCTTTTCCAACCAAAGTGGTTCTATGATTTTTACCTTACAAATTTTTTTCTAAATCAGAGTTAAAAACCATGTGTTACTTGTTCTTATCAGTAGATAAATTATTGTGAATGAGGCTTTGTCAAGACTCTTATATGTAATTGGTGCTTACCTTGCTATATTTTACAAAGATTTATCACTGGAGAACAGTCATGAGCATAAGACAAACTCATACAGAATATTCATTTAAATCCACTAGTAGAATGCATAAGAACTTCATTGTTGCAGTGGAAAAGTATTTTCTCAGGAAGTCATTGATACTGAAAAGATTGAATGTGATCAAATCTTCCTGCATTAGGATACATAATTGCAATATTTTCTTTTGACTGTGAGAGTGTGATATAAAAATCATAATAGATAAAACATACCTTTGTAAAAATAGGTGTAGAATAGATAGGCTTGGCTCCATCCAGATGATGCAGGTATGAAGTAGGACTTTGAACCTGCAAAGCAATGCAACCATGTTATAATAGAAAGAATTCTAGCTCCAACGATATGATCCCTGCGTATATGCAAAAATGCAAACTCTCACATGTGCAGTCTTATTATGGTGTTCTCTTTCTACCATACTTTTTTGGAGACCTCATTGTTTCACATCTGTTATATTTCTGAAATCAAAATGCAAGCTTTGAAGGCTTCTATACTTCCAATGACAATTTTGTATCCAACTGTCTTTACTTAAAAGTATCTTGAGAATTTGACTGCTGTAATAGATTGAAGTAAATCTTTTGCACTGAAGCGTTTTTGCTTCTCCTGCTACTACATCTCTTCACTGATGTAGTGATAAATAAATCCAGGTACCTAAAAGCTTATCAAGGTTAGCCTAAGGAAGGGAAAAGATTTTGCCATGTACAGGCTGACAGAGATTTTGTTTGTATTTTATGATTTAAACGTAAACTCTACGCCACAGTGGCATTAAAGACTTCGTACAAATGAATGTACAGTGATTTTCTATATTTAACATCTAGATAGTAAAATGGATTTTTCTCTAAAAGGACCAAAGAAATGACAGCAATATTAAATTTAATAACAAAATTCAAAACTCCTGCTAAAAATATTGCAGGCATTCATTTGTAGTACCTACTTTTGGGACTAGAACAAGTCAGTATTAAGCGATAAACTCTGTAATTTTCATCATCACCAGATCTGTCTGCTGCTCAAATGCTGTGTTGATTTACACACTGTGTAAGAATCCATATGTATATTTTCTTTTATGTCCCATTCAGTGGATAAATACTTAACTTTTAAAAATCATAATTCTTAATATAATAATGTAAGTTTATTGCTTAACAATATAATTCCTCAAAATGACAGAGTTTTTCAGGAGTTGCAAATCTTGGAAGAAAATTTGAAATACTTTTACTAATTTAAAAATTGGTGTCTAAAAATACCTGCTGACTGGGCACAGAGATAGGTTGAATTACAGCTGTGGTCACTCCTGATTTTGGTGAAGAGGATCCTATTGTCAAGGAAACAGAAGTGGTTTTCTTTTGGGCCCTGAAAAATAAAAACACAGGAAACACTTTATAGGATCTGAAATAAGAATGTGTTAGTTTTTAATATGCAACCCACCTTGTACTTTCTACATATTTAAATATGTTCTTATCAACTGAAAAGATCAACATGAATGATGAAGATCGAGATAGACGGATGAAGCTTGAGTAGAGCACCACCTTTGGCTTATTCACGCTTCCTGACCCAATAAAAAAGTACTGATTTAAGATGAAACTAAAAGGTATTTTGTTTCTTTAATTGTAGTCCTCTACATATTTCTTTGGAGGCATTGGACTGGGTGACTACAAATGAAAATTTGGTTAACCTGAACTTACTTGTGAACATGAAAAGTTGGTTTCAACAAATATGTTGTCAGGGTAAGGCCAGCCTTCTCTGACAGCACAAGCAAATTAATACAATTTACAGTTATAATACTACACATTTATATCACATGGGAGAAATAGAAAAGGCAAGGCATACACAAAGTGTACCCCGGATGTTTATTCAGATTGTAAAACTAGCAAAGATTTTCCAGTACCCCTTATTAAGAACATTTGCACAATACTGGTACTGCTTTACATACTTACTGTGGCATAGCTCCAGATTTTAATTTGAAAATTAAACTTTCAGTCTCTGAGTCTGTAGAACTTGCACCTGGAAAAGAAAGTTTTTTCAATAATCTCACATATTTTTATTGATTTTATTTAATGTTTAAATTCCAAAGAAAAAACTATGATACTTTTGCATTTCACTTCAAGAATTGAGAACTCTCTGTAACAAACTACAGCATTATTTTTAATCTGATATAAATTTTAACTATGTACTTTAAACAGAAATCATAACCATGCCAATTTAATTGCACACTGCTTTCTCTGGGCTCCTAGCTGTCTCCCTTCCTATTGAAACAAATATGGCTGAGACAGAAAAAAAAAAAGCTGACTGCTATTGCTCTACGAGAAATGTATGATTTTATTTACTTAAATTTTAAATTTGAAGCTTAAGCAAACATATGGCTTATACACAGATAACAAATCTTCAAACTTAAGTAAGAGCAACTCAGTATACCAAGACGTTTTCAGACTAAACTTGCTGCCCATGATGTCCACATTTCAGACTATTTACATTAACCTACATATAACATTTATGTACTGCTATTTCTTGCCAGTGGAAGTCTTGATAAAATGTATGTGTTTGGCAATACCCAGAGCTTACTTAAAGAAAAAAATACAGAAGCACTTATTCCCTTTGTCCTAATTTTTTCCTAACAACAGATATTTCACACTTTCATTCTAGACATTAATGCAGTCCATATTATTCCTAAAGGAATTTGTGCATATATATGGATAGCTGTATGTTTAATACAAACCATAAGCACTTCATAATCAATATGCATAGTATAGCCTAGACGGATTCTGATGAAACAATGCTGGGACTGAAATACCCAAGAACCCTATTGATTTACAAAGTTTATGCTATAAAAAAACCCAAAGCAATAAGGAGCACAGAACAGATGAGAAGAGAGAAGCAAATGTCCAGTTGTCAAAATGGGTCTGCATGAAAGGATTTTTTAAGAACACAGAACAACCAGGTCTTGCATGGCTGGGCCTGCTGCACAAAAGAAAGTATGACGCATCAGTGTCATCGAGTCTATTAATGCACAAAGCAATGCTTGTGTGTCAATCTGCTTTCCTTAAAAATGACAGGCGAGGAGCCTCATGACTTACACAAGTCTCTCTCTTTCAAAGTAATGTTATAAAACTTCAAGATAGGACTTCCATACAGCAAGACTGGCAGATATCAAAGAATGAATTGTTTTATTCACAGCATCTCTCTGCCTAGATGTTTCATCTTTTACTGTTGCTTCTGTCCTTAAAACTTCACACAGCAATATGTATTTTGTACTACACCTGAGTATTTCCGAAATCATGATACTTCTGTAAAGAAAAGTCTTACTAGAATCTGTAAGATTCAATAAAGTCTTTGGGATTTTGTTATATCCCAATGGGGCATTAAAAAGTTCTGAGAATAAAGAGCATAATGAAAGAAATCCTATAAAGGCGCATATGTCATGATTCAGCTAATTAACAGCAAAAAGTTTTTTGTTTTGTTAATCAAAAGCTATTTAAGAATTTTGGCATGTCATTATCCAGATTTCTTAAGGTTAATTCTTTTGTTAATTTATTTTATACTTTCACGTGACCATTTAAATTAATTTTATTGAGTTACAAAATTCGTAAAAGAATATATAGTACCCAACTTTTTGGAAGACATATGAATTAAAATAAAAATCAGTATTCAGTTAAGATAATCTTGCCTGAAACAGTTCTCTGCTAAAAATAACAATAATTTTATTCATGGTCATCATGAACTTTTCTGAGAGAAAATAATACTTGAGTTATGACTAATTTTGTAGTCAGGAAATATTTTGACAATAATGTCCAGTTGTTTCCTGACAAAACCACCATGACTGACTTTAATCTGACATAAAATCAGTATACCAAAGATAATAGATTATAGTACATTTACACATGACTAAAGAAGACTCATTTGGGGCAGCCACATAGAGGCAGGGAGAGCACAGGGAGGCAATTCAAAACGGAGATGGGGATTACTGCTATCATGAAAATCCTTATTACTATCATTAGTCAAATCCTTAACTAGTAATTTACAGAAGTACTGCTTAAAAGCCAGTGATATGCCAAAGTGTTTGTTCCTTCTATTTCATTCTTCATCTCTTTTCTATCCTAAATAAATAGCAATCTACTCAGTGATTCTTAATACATTCTTTGAAATATATGAATTAATATGATGTGATGTTCAAAATGTATTGTGTTAAAGAAAACAGAGGAATATCATAAAAATACCACCATATTGAATGTACTGTTAAGATAAAGAACCAAAAGTAAACTTCAGCCTAGTTTTCTTTTCTTATATGCATCAAGTATTTTATTATTTTATCTCTTACCTTCAATGAATATTTCAGCTGATGTGCTATCTGAACCAAAGGAATTTGAAGCCAGACAAGTATAGCGTCCAGTGTCGTCTTCAAAGGCTTCTACTATAATTAGTGAATGAAGTCCTCCACTTTCAGAATGGATCTGAATGTCAGGGGAATTCTGGAGTTCTTTTCCTTCACAGAACCATCTGCAGCCCACACACATTTAGAAAGACAAATTAAAAAAAAAAAAGAATATAAAAGATTGGTTCAGGCTCATCGCACACAAGAAGACATTACACTCTGCTGCAAAAATCTAAATTGCTACTGAAATCAGGACATGGTGTTTTGAAGAGTTTAAGAAAGGAAGTAATTCACAAAGAAATAACTTACTAGAATAAACTTTGTTTAAAAGGTAGGGAGACATTTCTGAATACTAAGAAAATTGTACATAACACACCTATCTTTTAAAACTATCTCCTGTCCTGGTTTTGGCAAATGAGTTTTTCCTGCATAACTTGTGTATTGGCTCATTTTGACCACAGTCTAATCCATTTCAATATGCTTTATCACTCCCATCTCCTAAACTCCACTGATTCTGCACATGAAATATCTGAATTTGTTATCAGTGCCACAGGGTCTAGGCTCGAGGCCTGTCACGAGTGGAGTCCCTGAAGGGTCAATATTTGGCCCAGTATTATTCATCAACGGCTTGGCTGGATGAGAAGGTGTCTCCTCAGCAGGTTCACTGATGACACAAAGCTGGGAGGGGTGGCCAATACCCCAGAGGGCCGTGCAGCCCTGCAGAGGAACCTTGGCAGGTTGGAGAGACGGGCACAGAGGAACCAGCTGAAATCCAGCAAAGGCAACTGCAGGGTCCTGCACCTGGGGAGGAGCAGCCACAGGCACCAGTTCAGGCTGGGGGCTGAGCTGCTGGATAGCAGCTTGTGGAGAAGGACCAGGGAGTGCTGGTGGACACCAAGCTGTCCATGAGCCAGCAGCATCCTTGTGGCCAGTGGTGTCCTGGGGTGAATTAGGAAGAGCATTCCAACAGGGCAAGAGAGGTGATCCTGCACCTCTACTCAGCCCTGGTGAGGCCTCACCTGGAGTGCAATGTCCAGTTCTGGGCTCCCCAGGACAAGAGAGACATGGAGCTTTTGGAGCTCCTGTTGAGAGGGCAACAGAGAAAATTAAGGGACTGGATCATGTCTCATATAAGAATATGAGCTGGGCCTGTTCAGCCTTGAGAAGAGACAAGTGAGACAGGTCGTCATGAATGTGTATGAGTATCTGAAGGGTGGATCCCAGTTCTGCTCAGTGTTGTCAAGCAATAGGACAAGAGACAACAGGCAACTGATTCACAGAAAGCTCCACCAGAATATCATGAAGAACTTCTTTGCTGTGAGGGTGACTGAGCACCAGAAGAGATTGCACAGAAAGGGTGTGGAGTCTCTCACACTGGAGGTACTCGAGAACTGCCTGGACACAGTCCTGTGCCATGTGTTCTGCTTGAGCAGGGAGGCTGGGCCAGATGACTCACCGTGGTCTGTTCCAACCTGACCCATTCTGTGAGTCTGGGATTTTTGTCCATCTTGCCCAGTCAACCTAACATAATCCCATGACACAGGTTCCATATTGGTAAGCTTCAAACAGGTTTACTCTTGCTTTAGATCAAGAACATAAATTGGTTTTCTAGGCCCGGATTTTTATCTATGTAATATATCTTCCACTACCAAAAAAGGTATGCCCCAACAAAAGTGCTGGATTTAGGTACAGACAAAACAGACACTTATCTAGGGTGACTTAAAAGTAGGTAAAAGCACAGCATAATTTTGTTTACATCAAGTCAATCACTTACCAGTGTAAGCTACTCTATGTTCTCAGCCCATACTGCTGCCATGAAAGTACCTGTTCCCACCTTTTTTTTGTTTGATGCCCTAATATCAGGCAGTCCTATTACCCTAGGCTATGCCCTGATTTCCCTCTCTGGCAGCCCAGCAAGTATGAGAAGTGGGTAATTCTTGGTTTATAGCATCTGCTGTGCATTTTGCAGGGAGGGGAGGCAGACTAGAGAGTCGGTAAAGGAAAATTACTCATAAGCAACAATCCTTCTGTCCTCAGATTGTTCCTATATCCTGAAAACAAATTTTGCCAAGCCTTACCAGGGCTGTTATTCCCATTCCAGTCCCGCAAACCCACTCTGATCTTTACCACTCTTCCTTCCCTTCTTCTCACCCTGTAACCCTAATCTGTGTTTTCCCATGTCCTCTCCCTTCCCTCCTTTCCCTCTTCTTCCTCTTAACCCCAAAATTAAAAGCTTGCTCTAATGAGAATAAAGACAAAATGAGCAATTCTTGACAGCAAGCCTCAAAAGGGATCTCCCTCCCCCCAAAAATTTTAGTTTTCTACTCTAGTATTTTTTTAAATTAACAAATATAACCTCAAAAATTCATGGATAGTCAACTCAAAGTAAAAGATGACCAAATTTTTAAAAATAATTTGTAAATACTTAAAATTTCCCACAAAAAATTGGTATTTTTCTTTCAATTTGTATGTGTTGATGAGAGAATTTTTGCAGTTACAGCCCAGTAATACTTCAGAATTAAATTTTTCCCCCCCATCAGATGACTTCCAATTACCCTCAAAAACCAAAATAACCCCAAGGAATAACAGAATTCTCCCTACCTATTTAGGACAAGCATGCAACATTACAGGATGACAGATACTGTAAAATAACAACTAGTGAGGAGTCTTTAAAATTGAACTGCCTCACTTTTATTGTTCTTTTTAATTACAAACTTCATGCAATTAGCATAAATAAAAATGTTTTAAAACATCCTTCTGAAATTATTGTATTGTAAAACTTGAAATGTCATGCTTATTTCAGAATGCAGAGTTAAGAAACCTACCAGGAGTACACATAATACAATTCCCGTTAATAACATAATTGTGGGCAAGGTCTCTGTGTTTATGAACAATAGATATTTTATTCCCGAAGGCAAAACCCTCAGTTGGTAGTGGCATTAAAGCTATATGCAATTCTCTTCAGTAATTAAAATACTAACAAGTTTCTTTTCTATCTCCTGTTGCCTAAATAGTGCACACAGAAAGCATCATTTTTGGAAAGAACTAACAAACTTCCATTTGTTTACTCAGCAGACCCCTTTGGCCTACTTTTACAACTATTTGCCTTGGAGACAAATCTATTCTGTCAGCTCTACTGCCAAAATTAACATTTCTCTTCCCCTTCTTCCCCTCCTTTCCTCATGTCACAAGTTGTCCCTTCTACCAGTGTGAGGACCTCTGCTACTACTTCTGATTATTAAACCTTCAGAGTCCTAACTTCTGTGTAGCCTTTCCTAAGCTACATTTTAAACAATATGCACAAGAGAGAGGTTAATTCAATTTCTAGACAATCACAGACAAGAGCCTGTAATATGAGGCCCTACATAACCGGTTGGTCTATTTTTCTTTCCTTTCCAGAAACATCCTGCAAAGGAAACCCTCTCCTTCAAGCCTAATTATTTTCTCAGACAGATCTCATTTTAGTTTCATGCAAGCTGTATGGTTTTCTATTGTTTCCTAAATTCCACGTTCACAAAATGTTTAAGAAATCATCATAAGCATAAGAACCTAAAAAAAAATTCCATTTATATATTTTTGTCAGATAACGTTCAATAAGTGAACTGTTTTCTCAGGAGGACAAGTTCTACATTGTCCCTTGATTTGCATATACACATGGTCAGTCTCAAGTAGTGGGAGCTATTCCTCAGCACTAGCTGGGATTAAGACTTGTATCACATCAGTGTCATACTGGAAACGAGTCCTGACCTGCTACATCAGACACTGTCTGCCCCAGAGGAAAGCACATAAGTAAGCAATTCAATACCAAATTACCTCAGCTATCATTAAGGCAATGTTTGATGCATGGGAAACACACCTGGTGTGGGACTCCAGTGTTTATTGTGGAAAGAAGAATTCACTTTCACAATTGGCAAGAGCACAGGTATTTGAAATGACGAACACTGCAAGAGGCTTAGTTGTACTCTCTTTCCTTTTCCAATCTTTTTTTTTTTTTTTTGTGTACATGTTGATAAAAGAGGAAGATTACTTGTCATGAATTTCTTTTGGTGATTACATCAAAAGTAGGTGAAAAAGAAAATATGCAATTTAAATACTTATTCAGCAATAACTTGCCAGTTGCCAGAGAATTCAAAAAAGGGTCGTCAAACAAAAATAAGTGAAGTATTTTTCCCCTAAATACAGACTGAATTCGACTTTTTCATCTTTTATATATACATATTTGTGAAGTCAGCCTTACTACATTACAATCAGAATAATCATGGAAGAGAATTTTCTGCTCCTAAGGACTAAAAAAGATTTGAAGATAAATCTTTGAAGCATTCCCTCTTTCTGCAGAGGGATCACTAGAGCACGCAACAAACCACTATCAAAGGGAAACTGAGCCAAAGAAACCAGGACTCATGGCTAGACACAGAAAAATAGCCACAAAGCAAGTCTTGCAAGAAAATTCCAGTTTTATGCTAACTAGGTCAGCATTAACTCATGTCCAGTCTATTCCAGCCTACTGATCCTCTTGGGGATAAGAAGATTACTTTCTATCCATGAGAATGCAACAATACTTCTGGAGAGTTAAAACACCCCAAACCAAACCCAACTCGAAAGACAGTGAAAATAACACAGAGGAACTAATGCACGGCAGATGCTTTGAGAAGAAAGTTCTCTATATAGGGACCATTGTTTTAAAAAGACACCTCTTTCCAAACTTCTGGATACCAATTGTAAAAATATCAACTCATTTCTCTATCCTTGTGTTGCAGGTTCTCAGTATTTGAGAAGAATATGAAGTATTTGAATAGAAACAAAACAGGCAAAGACACCAACAAAAAGGTTTGCAGATATGTGTACGTAGCAGTCCACAGAATAAGATGTCCCGCTTGCACTGTGAGTGCATTCCTGCTGGCCATGCTAGCATTCATGTAAATTTGTAGAGAACTGACCCCTTGAAAAAGAACAGAAACTATGTAAGATGTCAGATAATGGCTGACCAATTAAAAAAAAATAAGAAAAGGAATATACATTTTATATAACTGAAAAAAAAATTTATTAGTCATTCTGTATCTTACCAAATTTCAAATTACACTGAATTTTTCTGCTCTCTCCTACTTTCTTCCATACTCTCTTTCTACAATTTCTCTTCTTATGTGCATTTCTACTCTTTGCCTTGCTTTTTCTTCAACCATGCTTAGTTTACACCTACATTGTATCTCCTTATATTAAAATTATAGTAATTAAATATTTAATGCAGACAGTGAAACAATCACTAGACTGGAAAGTCAACAGACAAGGAAGAGATACTTTGGTAGCAGTGGAACAATGATTAGGTACTCATTTTTCATGCTCCAAACCCTCTTTGCTTTTCCACTGATTGCACTGCAGCAAAACCAGAACAGCAAACAAAAAAGGACAGTCAGATGCCAGGTGAGCAGCAGTTCGTGCACACTGACATCAAGTAGCAAACCACACAATATGCCTTTCTATTCATTCGTCTTTTCTTTATGCCCTCACAATTCTCCATGCATGGAAATACAGAGGAGCACGTGTGTCTGGGATTTTAATGACCCTGAACAAAATATAAACAGAGTTGAACAGTACACTGACTAAGTAAGCACAAGGGTCTTAAGAAAAACAGTTCAAGGTTCTCTCTAATGCATAATCCTGCTGGAACTTATGTTTTTTGAGAGTCACTGAGGAATAGAGAGGTTTTCCTCTCTGCACACTCTTAAAGTTAATTTAAAATGGCAGCTGAAGTGAAACTTTAAGATATAGCCTTAGGGAGAAATTATAATAGGGAATTCTGACCACTACAGAAAGTGCTGAGAGATAAGTTGTAAATTAAAAAGTAATTTTATCCTTAGTGGTGTTAAGTACATCCAGAAAGAAAAGTCAAAATGAAATACTCTGACATTCCCGCACTGGCAGAGTCAGCATTTCCATCACAATACTGTGTAACTCCCATTTTTGTTTTTCTCCATTGAAACTAAGCAGTTCAACACTTCCAGACTATAAAACATTATTACCTAAAGAACCTAAAAGAAATCAGCTTTGTCATAAAAGATTTAGAGTACACTGCAGGAATCAAATGATTCAGATGCTCATAATTCTCTATTATAACACTGCCTAATTTTTGAGCAATAGATATTTCATTATTTGTATAGGCAATTCATGAGAGAATTGCCAATAACAACATACATACTTTAAATATTTATATACTGTAATACTAAGAAAAAAAACCCAACAAAAACCCCACAAACAAACAAAAAAACCACCCCTGAACATAAATGCTGGTGCTTTGCTTGAACCTTCAGTTGAGCAACTTAAAATATCTCTACATACTGAAAACCATAGAAGTCAATTTTATAATAAAAAGTGTGTTACATTATAAGCAATGTACATTATTTTAATTGATTTAACTGAGTCTTCAGATGTTGCACAGTGTTCTCCCAGCTCTCACAAATTTCAGTGAGGACTTCTCATCCAGCTGAGTAAACTGCACAGTTAGGTATTTGGAGACAAAAACTGTCCTAAAGTGCCAAAGAAATGGCAAGAGAATACTAAAATCGTTTTATTTTTGAGACAGGTATCAATATTTCAGTCTGCCATTTCCTACAGGTGAATTCTGCTTCCTCTGAAGAAAAGCTTTCTGTCATGTTTTGTGCAAGGATGCAAAGTGGACCGGCTGAGCCATGGGCTGCAAAGCTTCCATGAACAGTGAGCAATGGCCTCTGTCACTGATTGCAACCTGCAGTAACTCCAAAGATGGGGGTTTTTTTGCTTATTCCTGCCATTAGAAAAATTTCTTCCCTACATTCTTGTGTAGGCTTTCCAAGCCTCTTTCAGTTCAACTTACCCATGGAACAAGGACTCTACTGTGTTTCAGATGGGGAAATAATCTAAAAGTTAGCTTGAGATTTTGATAGCTTTGTACAAGATGCTCAGAGTTACAGCCTGTAGCTCATGTCATTCTCTCTGGGTACTGCAATGTTCTACAGCCTTACCTAGATGAGTATAGCTAATTACAAAAGAAAGTCAGCACTGTCAGACTGGATTAAAAAGGAATTGTTCTGTCTTAAAATAACAGAATCATCTTAGAAATTCTGAATTATTTTTCAAGATTGTATCTTGTCCTTGACTTTGCAACTGTTGGCCTCACTTTGTAGCTTTTAAGTACAGAAGCCTTAAAGAAAATATTTTCAATGGAAGCTGTTAGTTACCGAACAACAGATGTAGTTTAGGATGATAGATGCAGTCACACAAGAAAACACAAAATAGATGTTAGAAAGTATGAAAATTGAACACAACACTGAACAAAGCAATGATTTCTAAATGTACATCTTTCCATATACCAAACCTTTTAGAAAACATTTATTTTACTTTTTGGATTAAGTGAATTTTAAATTATTTGCTCACAGTTACCACTGTGTATTTTGCATTTCTCTGGCAGTGGTATAATGCATGCTGCTGATTTCAACTGTGCTACTGCTAAACTACTCTCAGGCACAATAAGAATTTTTGATACAAAATGTATTTTTCTGAAGATGTTGAATGTACTGAAATTCACTCCTACAAATTTACAACTGAGGCAACCACCTCTTGTTTCCTCAGGTCCTGTTTTATCTTAGCTTTCTGTTATATTTTTAAAGCAGCATCATAGTCAAAACTACAGTGAGCATCATAATATGAAATGAAATACAAACCGGTATTTTTTATTAATTACTTTTTAAAGGAATGCTTACAGCTCTATTCAGATTCATACATGATTTTGAGGGGTTTTTTGGGAGTTTAAAAGTAGTTGCTTTGGTGCGAGAGAAGTACAAACAATAATTTAAATAAATAAACTGAGGGTTTTTTACATTAATCATAATTTATGTAGTATGAAAATTAAAGAAAAGAATGCATTCATAAAGCAAACACATTCTAATTTAGTAAAATTAGAATCTATTAATCCTGCAGTGCTATAAAATTTGGAAGATATGCATGCTGTGATGCAGTAATGAAATACCTCGATATAAAGGGAAATATAATGCAGAAGTTTAATGCTACTCTTTTCTGTACATAACCAGAGGTACTACATCATGTAGAAAAGAGGTACTTGCTGTATGACTTACATGCAATCCAAACTTACTGATTTCTGATTAATATTCATTTCTGTAATAACAAGCTGTGTAGGAGGTTAAAGTAATGTTCACCACTTTTTATTCATTCCTTGCAGGAGAAACTTTTTATAAAACTGGATATGCCCACTATTTTTTAAGAACTCTAACTATAGGGAAGATACATAAATATTTAACATAAAGACTATGAAAAGTATCTAGCAACTTTGTTGTTGATCTGGCTTCAAAGTGTCATAGGTACATTTATGCCATACAGCAAAGAAAGCAGGGAAGTGACTCTTATTGTTGACGGCACTGTGGGGTTGGTGCAAATGATATTTCACAAATGTATCAATGGTATCCAAATGAGATACCACATTTCAGGTAATCCTGTTTCATCATGTGGATCAAAGACATCTGTGCAGCTGTTTTTGTTCAACAAGAACAGCAGGGAGATCATATTTCTTTAACTGGCCAAAAAGCAGTCAACATTAAAGGAAAAATCTGTATGCTTACTTCTCTCACCAGAATGAACAAATATCTCTTAAAGAATTTTCTTCTAAAACAATATTGTTTAGGTTATAGTCAACCTTCAGAAATAACAGAATGCTGAAACGCATGCCGAATAACCTATTTTCCATTTTTTAAGCCCAGAGCTTAAACCCTGCCTTCCATCCTATTTTGATCTACCTTTACCCTTTGCCACAATTTTTTTCCGTATCTTTGTCTATCAGCAAAAACACAAAGTACTTATTCTTGACCTTAAGTATATGTTTTCTGAAGACAAAAGCATTGTCCAGGTGTAGGTGTAACCTACAGCTTTCACATTTTTAAACCCTTCACAGAACTTGTGTTTCCCTCTTTGACCACAAGCCTGTGCTATAAAAGTGTCACTTTGAGAAGCTGCAATTTAACTGACAAATAGATGTAGACAGATAATTCAGTTTCTTCTATACTTTTGCAATCATCAGATCAAGAAAGAGTGAAAATTCTGTGCAATTCAAGGACCACATATGTCTTATGAACTGGAAACAACCTCTTATACAACAGGCATGTTGATTATTTGCAACATGTACGCTACTTATTCAAAAATAATTCATTTCATTGAGTAAATTCTATAATTAGTGAATTTGGACATAAATATAAATTTAAAAGTTACGTGACCATGTTCATACATTTGAATAAAAAGCATGAATTAAAAATTCAGGAATAAATTATATGCAATTTAAGATATGAAATTTTCAACACATCTATTTGTAAGATATTTTTGAGGGCTTTTGGACTCACTAGATAACTGCAGGCTAATTTAGTGAGATTCTTTACGTCAGTCGTTTTCTTCAGAATATTCATAAAATTTATTGCATTACAAGTCATT
The DNA here is from genome assembly GCA_013398615.1 of Brachypodius melanocephalos. Classification (NCBI taxonomy): domain Eukaryota; kingdom Metazoa; phylum Chordata; class Aves; order Passeriformes; family Pycnonotidae; genus Brachypodius; species Brachypodius melanocephalos. The sequence continues at coordinate 16,598,279 of VZSR01003049.1, forward strand.
AACAATATTTAATGTATCAATTTCCCTACATCATCTCTTTTTGGACTATTTATTTTCATTTCATTTTCTGGAGCACTGTTTTGTACCTGACATCTAAATGTTTACAGAAGAATATTTTGTATAATCTGTTGACTAAACCTGAGTTCCTGCTACATATGTGCATCCTACCACCACTCACAACTCAGCCATACATTTGAGATAAATCTAAAAAGGGGTTTTGAGATCCAGTGCAGTCTTGGCCAACATTGCTAGAGCCTCTTTGCAAGTGCCTAAGAAATAACTCTACTGTCTTCCAGGTTAGTGACACTGAAGAAGGATAAATCAGTATGACAGAAGAGAAAACTGCTACTCGTGAAAATTCAGAATAGGCACATTCTGACACAGCTGAAGAGTCAAAAGAACTCTTTGCTTCACTCCAATTACAACTCTATATTTCAGTAGTGAATGTAATCATTCAACAACTTGGATGGTTGCGCTTGACAATATTTAATTTTTTCAAGCTCTCATTACACATTGAATCTGAAATAAATTTCCTTCAGAAAAAAGCCAATATTGTGTCACAACAAAATACTTTCAACTTCAGGTTGCTAAATTCTCTTCGTTTTACTGAAATTTCTTCTCGTTAGCTATAAGACCCCAACATTTAATTATAGAAGTCGGCAAATACCAGGCGGAAAAAGATACTGAATTGGAAGTACCTCCAATTTGCAATAACTCAACAGTTTAATATATAGAGAGATATACAGATATATAAATATACATATATATCTATATATCTCCATAATGTATAGTACAGTATTTTTTCCATATTATTAAATACAAGATATGGCAAAATAATTGAATAGTTGCAAATTCCCACTTGTTCTTAGTCCCAAATAATACCATTTACTTTTGGAAACTGGTTGTTTGCTTCATAAATACAGTAGTAAAAGCATCTGTAACCTCTCTGGATTTCATTGGTTTCAGATAAAAAAAAATATCACAAACTAAGATCTGCAGATTCTAAGGAGCTATAGTCTGGTCTACAATTTCCAAAATTAATTAAAATACATTGAAAAGGAAAATTCTTTGGTCTTCTGACATATCTACAAATGCAGTTCTCTATTATGACTCAATAAAAACAAAAAAGCAAATGAGCAGAAGAAAGATACAGAAGAAAAATGCTCCCATAGTAGTTTTGTGATACATTTACCTGTATTTCAGAAGACTTAACACTTGAGTCGGTAGGTGATATGAGCAGGAAGTGACAGAAAGAATTAAGTGGAGTAAAAGATCAACTTACATTTATTTATAGCCATAACATTCCATTTAACTTTCTCATTTTATATTTTTAGGTTTCATACTTCATGGCAAGTTTTTATTTCTTTTGAAATATCTTCTACATTTCAATCTCCACTGCAATAGCTTGCCTCCAATGCCAATAAACCTCGAAGCTGTTTCCATGTGTCAGAGCACAAAGACAGAATGGTTTATAAATGTGATAAATGAGCAAGTACAGTCATAGAAAGTTTGATAATAGCTGACTCTGCAATTCTGTGCTTAATATAACTGTAGATGCTTTCATTAGTTTTTCAACATAACTCAAGTTCAAATGATTACCAGATAGAGCCATTTATTTATCACCCTTTGAGAGTTTTGTACTTTCAGAGGATTGTCAAAGAACTATGAAACATGTTATACAGAAGAATTCAGCACCAAACAGAAGAAAAACCCTAGCAATTTTTGAATGAAACACGCAATTTTTGCATTCAACTAGCTACTAAACAGGAGCTCCTATAGTTTTAGGGCATGAAAAACCCTAAGACACTGAGCAATAATTTCTTTCATTCTGACAGGTAATTAAATTGTCTGGTTTTGTACAACTTCCTTCTGGGGCCTGGAACATCTTACCCTGAAGTCAAAGTGCGGTAGACATTATCTGCATTTCAGATTGTTCCACTAATTCATTTGTCAGTAAGTCAAGCAGACCCCTTCTGCTTGTGTCTGTAGTTGTGCCAGCAAAAAAACTGATTTATCTCTGTTTTGTTTCATGCAAAGGTTATCATCTCTTCCCCCAAAACCCAGAATGTTAAGACTTCCAAAGTAGAGAAGCTGCTCTGTATTTTTCACCCTGTAGCTAAGGGATTTTGCTATACATGGAAATACATAGATACAAAATTTCTCTCCAAAATGGACTTGAAAGCTAATCCAGAAAATTCTGTCTGGTTTATGTCCCATGAAGCATCCCAAATATTTGTTTAAACAAAGTTATAGAAAGATATCCCAAACATTTTAAAAAGTAGTCCTCAAATGCATGCAGAGTGTACTGAGAGTACAGTAGTGGTGCATAAAGCATATGAGAACAGAGCTAAAATTTAGCTCTTTAGAGAAAACACACATATGGTATAGAGACAACATTCCTGGTTCCATTCAGATTGTTCTCAGTTTCAGAGCACACTGGAAGACCCCACTAGAGCAGCATACTAGGCCTCCCTCATTTTATTCCACCATTTTCTCCCCCAAACATTTTTCCCATTCTGTTAGGTTGGCCATACCCTTATGTGTATTTTCAGTAAGAACATTCACCATAATTTTCCACAATGTCTAGCACATGGCACATCTTACTGATTATAAGAATTGGACTACCTGTTAACAACAGTCTAGACAGAGTCTAATTGCACAATGAATGTTCTTGTGTCTGCAGGAGCTGAATGAAAATGTTTCTCTAAAGAAAAGCTCAGTGAATAGATCTTTAAGCACCGAAATACAATATGAGACAATTAGATACGTCTTACTATTGAGAAACTGAAGTTAAGCACTTTGTCCATTGTCTCCCAAGAAAGGTAAGAGCCATCTCAAAACTCAATTTCCACTATCTTAATTCAAAAGCCACCTTCTATGTGCTGACCATGTCTCTAAAATAAGAGCAGATTCTGACCTTGCATTACCAGATGTACTGCTAGCCATAAAATTATTCAATGTTTTTGGAAGCTAGTGGACTGGCATGAAGAGATGGATGTAAGTAATTATACAGCCCTGCATGCCAATAAAATACTGGAATTTCATTCTTAGGGGTCAGTTTGCCTGTTGCAGAAGGATTTTATGTGGCCACCTTCCATGAATTCTGAAGGCAGTCATGCACCTAAGCTCAGTAAATAGCTGTAACTTTGTCCACTTAAATTGAAGATACCATCACTTGGCTTATGTAGACCTATGCTTAAATGAAGTTATCACTTCTGCTGTTTGGTAGGAAATTAAGATCATGGGAGGCAAGGCAAAGAAAAAAAAATTAAAAGCAGTGAAGATGGTTAGAGGTTAAAAAAAGAAAAAAGCATTTAATAATCCCATGTGAAATGCTGAACATTTTTCAGACACAAAGAACTGTTGAGGCTTGTAGGATTAACATGATTCCTTGTCTAGCTGAAATGGAATGCATAGTGCCTATAACTGAAATGCCACTCTTAGCTACCGCTTATACTCCTTTGGCCAGAAACAGATTTTCAAAGAGCATGCTGTCATTACTTTGCTTTCATGGGGAAGGGTACCTATTGCAGAATTGCCAGGCATAATCTTCCAATGAAATAATATTTTGAACTTTGAGGAAGGCCTGTAAAGGGTTAGAAGTAAGAAAAAAGATGTAAAGTTATAAGGATGAAATTGCATTTATGCAATTTGAATTCTACATGTAAGGTAGATTGCATTTAATATGATTGTGGCAAGTTAGTCAGTGGCAACTCAAGGCTGACAATGCACATCAGATAAAGCAGTAATTCTTCTCAAAACCATAATACTTTAAAAGGGGAAGAAGACAAAAAAATGTTTGAGACCAACCACTCTAGTCCACAGAAAATAAACCAACAATATTAAATTATGAAACCTTAATAACTTGCCAATCAACAGTAAGTAAAAGGAAACCTCCATTCAGGATGTACAGTCTTGTTCATACTGAACACATGGACGTGGTAGCCATGGAACTTGTTGGTTTACCTTGAAAACTGGCAAACATCTTTGGATGTTTGGAAAGGTAGAAAGCTATTACATCGGTTGTAACATATATTGTTATCACTGTGCTTTTTATAGGCACAACTATATGATGCCTATAGAAGACTATATCTACATGATAGTAACTGAACAGATAAACTTTTAATTGGCACCTGCAACATTAGCTGAACTAGATCAAATTAAATGCAAAATGAAACCCTACATAGACAATACAAAAAGATTTCATTTTTATATGGGTACTATTCCTACTATCATCTCCCTTTTTCTTCTTGATTATTTCTAAGCTAGAGACAGTCCGTGTAAGTTTGCTGAGCAGAAGCTAAAATACTTCCTTCATTTGGGTCAGGTCAGCAACTTAGTAACCGGCAACAAAGCAAGGAAGCTGTCAGCAGTTCTGTCAGTGCCTTGCATTAAGTATGACAGCAGTCAAACTTACTCAGTGAGACTCAGCCTGCAGAGATTGGCATCACTCTGCAGAGTGCCAAAGGATGTAGAGAACAAGCACCTCAGTCCTGCTCTGACCACAGTTTTCAATACTCGCAACAGGCTGGGGTGTCAATGGAAGAAACTGTCATCATCAAAGAACTCAAGATTAGGATGCCCTATATTCACAGGCATTTGCAACAGTTGTGTTTATTTCATGTATTTACAGGTAGAAAAATCACTATTTTAACAAGTTAGTTTCTACTCCTACTTGTCTGTAGGAAAACAGGAAGCTTTCTGAATTGATTTCCAACATTAACTAGCAAAACAATACTGATAATACCTGTTCTGATTCATAATTTAATACTATCAAAGATAATTTTCACAGTTGCTCATGGAAAAAAAAGGCTTGATCTCTATGTAAATGGCCCTCATATTCAGAAGTAATGGCACCTTTCTGTAGCATGCTGTTTTCTTATATCCTACCTCAGGGGCAAATAGAATCATAGATACAGCAAAAAGTCACCCATTAAAAGAGGTAAAATAAGATTCAAGACTTTGGACTCTGGGATAACATCTTTGGTGTCCTAGGACAGATTTAGATTGTGCTGTATAAAAAGGTCTAGTTGGAACAGCAGATAATAGGAAGGAAAGGGTGGGGAAGGAATTCCCGTCTTTGGAGCCTCAATTCTCCCCAAACTTATGCCATTTTTTCCTCAGCATCCTTCACATAGCATTCCTTCACTGAAATTATATTCCACAGGCAAAATCTGACTGATTTGCTCATTTTATACAATGAGATACCTGTCACTAGGGTTAACTGCCGCAGTACTGTGCATTTCACAGCACACAAACAATCTTCCTTATGGGAGGATTACATTTGCTTCTTAAGCCAGGTCTGAGGACTAGCCATCACCTTTTCTAAATAATTATGACTAACTCATGCACTCTGTTCAGGTATCAGTTGAGTGCCTTTACACACCTCACTAGCTGCATGACACAGCCCAGCTCTCACTTCAGTCTTTAGTTTCAGCTTTATCAGGCAAGCTTACATCCATGTTTGACAGCTGTGAATATGGTATAATCCTACAGCATGCATGTACCCATGCTTTATGCTTTGGTGACTGTTTGCAGAATTATGACTAGTGCCTGCTTTCTTCAAACTTTCATTTCAAGATTATTTTCAAATTTTCTAGATTTTTTTCTAGCTACTGACATCCACCGGCCTAGCCAGCCATGCCTCAAAGAATACCATGTATATTTTTCACAACCATTATGAAACCTAAAATATGAAACAATACCAAGAGCAGGTTTTAGTGGAAAATCAAAAATTCCCTAGGAATCCAACAGGTTGAGGGGCAACACTCAAGATTGCTTTAAGGTCTACTCCTCTTTGCAATGACTCGAGTTTATACGTGCTTGCTATGACCCCTGTAAATCCAGGAATTTGTTGATTCTTGTTTCCAATGTGCCTCTGTCCATTGTTTGAAAAACTGATTAAAGAGATGGTGTCTGTCTTACATATGCACAGTGCACTGTAGACTGCACCAGCATTACAGTCAAAAAAAAAAAAAAATATAGGTAGTCACCGTTTAGGAAGAATGACAACTTTTAGTCTAATAACAGGTGAATAACTGTATACAGTTGTATGTACATACCCTACAAAAGCTGGCCTAAAGATGTCTTGAAGAACAGGATATTCTGGTGTATATGTGAAGACACAGGAATATTCCCATGTATATAACACAGCAGAATCTTATCACCTCTGCTTCACTTGATCTGTAAAGCACTGAGGGGCTCTGGAATTTGTCAAGGAGTTCAGGCACAAGATACATCTTTTATGACTGGGCATCTTACAGGCCATTTTTTTGGGTATTTGTAGAAAAACTGTACTGTTTTATCCACAGTACAATTAGGATTGCATAGTATAGAACCAAATCCAGTTGATTCCATATTAACTCAGTAAAACTGAACACTGACAGAACACATTAACATATCATGGACAGGAATGTCAAGGCATTGTAGCATACATTTTGACCTCTGATTAATTCTCACAGCAGTTATTCAGAAATAATAGCTTTCCCACATGCATTATGTCCTTCAAAGTTACAAAAATCTACAAATGACTTTTAAACATTTACATTGTCGTTTATGCGAGGCAGAAATTAACTAACATTGATTCATGAACTTTGGTTAATGTTTGGTTGGTGTATTTTTTTTAAATTTTCAGCCTTTTTTAAAGTTAAGAACAAAGTTTATGCATGGTCTGTAAATTTAAGAAAGATGTAATGTTAAGCAAGGAACTAATTGAAAGGGATGTACACAGCTACATGACTGATATTTTCTTTTTTTCCCATTTTCCCCTACCTAAATTTACCATCTCAATCCTTAAAGATAGGAAAAAGCTCATAACTTGTTTATTGGGTTTCCTGTAGTAGAATACTACTTCTGTATTATTTCTAGATAAATTATGGTAAATTAGTGTGAGAACTGCCTTTCATCATTACTACATCTTCCAAATAGAGGCAAGAATAAACAGTGTTTTTCAGCACTGTAACTTTTGATCTGCATTCTACGTTTGAAACACCTTGGACTTTTTGAGTAATTTCAAAAGTATCCATATAAAATAACATTTATAATCTAATCCGTCCCTCCCATTTGAGGTAAATCTGAATAAAAGTTTTACATCAAAGCTATGCATCAGTTTATGGGAGAAATGTTATAATTGAAAAGAAAGAAGTGAGAGCACTGAAGAAAGAACAAGGTTTTATTACTAGTATTTCAGAATAAAGAATATGCATAAAAAGAATATAGATTATTACAATTTCATTATTCATAGTAGGGATATACTCTACATAGATAGTTAAAAAATTTTAAAGAGTTTAGTTACATAAACTTTTCAATCTTCTCTAAGAGCAGCACCAAATGGTGAGAGTAAGCAATAAATTGTATGCAATAAAAAAGGACTTTCCTTTTTACTTTTGTTACTTTCCATAGTATGTTTGGAGTGGAACATATTTACCGTGATTTATGACAGGGAGATCTTCCCTTATCTCTATCATTCTCACTCTCAAATCAAGTCACCAATTACCCTGTAATGGCCAAAAGAATTCCTGAGATACATTTGCTCTCTTTTAAGAGAAGCGTGTTTTCATCCCATGCAAAATATTCAAAGAAGCTATTTTTAATTTATTCAAAGGAACACTAAAAACTATTTGTTTTAACCCTGACCTTACTATTAAATGCTATGACCCAAACTCTCAGCCTCTAGGCAATTAAAAAAAAATAAATCGTTTGAGTACATCCAGCCAACGATTTCCATGTTAAAAAAAGTCTAAGTTGGAGCCATGTGGTCTCAATCAGGCAGTAAAAACTCTCTGTATTTTCTTAAATGCACAACTGCAGTATGCCCATAACCTCTCTTTTAAATCATCTTAACCAGATCTGAATCACTCTCACCACAAATGATTCGGTGGCCCTGGAATGTGCTGCGGTAGACAGAGTTGCTCTGCAATGAACATTGAGATATTTCCCACTTTCCTAGTGTTAAGAGAATAGTCTGCAGGAAAGGAAAAAAAACGTTTTCTAAAAAGTTAAAGCCAAGACAAAAAGTGACATCATAGTTCAATCATTCAAGAAAAAGAGAAAAAAAATGCATCTACTGCCTAATAAATCAGTGTTGTGTGCCACAAAGCACAGTCAGCCAACACAGCCAAAGAACAGCTTTTCTTGCTGAGGCAGGGATACCACAAGCAGCTGGCAGATGCATATGTAATTGTATTCACAGAGAGCCACTAAATCCATTAAGCTAGCCAGAGCAGGAGAAGCTGACCAATTAAAAAAGCAGAATATACACTATTTCAGCAACAATCTGTGCAGCCTCCTACACCACATTACAGTATTTCTTACTGTAGGCCACCACAACTTTTTGCAGTTTAGTATGTACATACATGGCACTTTCTTAAAAGCTTATAGGTAGATCTCTTAGGATCAAAAACAGTTTTGAGGTATTTGCATTACCTGAATGTATGCTGCTAGCCTTCTTCACCAGTCTCCTTGAGCAAATAGAAAGGACAGGCACAAAATCACCTTAGCTTCCTCAGCACATCTCATAAGGAATTTCAAAATATTACTTACATCTTAAGTTATAACAGAGGAAAGGGAATGTAGGTCCTTTGGGGCTCCTAAAAGTCACATTTAAACAGCAAATGAGCAAGCTTTGCTTAAATAACTGTAAGATTCTTAAATGCCATTTCCTCTTTAAAACTGTGTCTGGAGCCTGAAAGATTTCTTTCAGTCTTAATCACCTCAAAAAACAATTTAAACATGTGGCCAAAGCGATGTGCATTTAAAACAGGAATAGACCAGAGCCAAGACATTTGGATCCAGTTATTAACCTTCTTATACTTCATGGATGTAGGAATCCAGGGATTTTGGTACAGGCCCATCTCTGAACTCAACACTCATTGCCAAACCTCACAGTCAATAGAAAATATGCTTTAACATATCAAAGCAGGAAAAACAGCATAAAGATGTCAGATTTTTCCACCACATCAATGAGAAAAAATGTCATTATAGCACCCATGTAAATTGTGAAACTGAAAGCAGCTGCTGAGGCAACCTGACATGGTGCCATTGGCAGAGGGGGGTCCAACTGAGGAAAACAATATTCCATTTTTAGCTCTGAAAAAGAATCTTTGCTAGTCCTAGTGTATGATTCCTGTTCAGTGAGTAACTTGCCATAAATAGAGCTAGTAACTACTGTAGAAAGAAATGCCTTAGTACCTGGCAAGCAAAGTGTACTAAACATCCGCAACATCCTAACTAATTGCACACTGTGCTTCTGAGCACTGTTTCACAGTCAATCCATAGAAACATAACTTAGCAGATCATTTTTAACAATTACCACACCTAATGAAATATTCTCCCAAATGAAGGGTGAAAGTCAGAATGACAAAGATTTGGTTTTGAGTTTCTAAATTAGAAAAACCAAACACTCAAACCTCAAACAAACAATTAATTGACTGTGAGTGCTGTACTTTGCACAATCACACATTTGCTCATTCAGCATATTTTTCATGTGACTAGATTCACCTTCACAAATACTTGATCACCAGCAGTTAATAACTGGGTAGAGGGAAGGGACTGCTCACTTTGTCAACAACAAATGCTTCAATAACTACTTAAGGTAACTGATGGAACCAGAGTTAATGTAAGAGAAAGGAATTTTTTTCTCCCTTTTCAGGTCTATTGTTCCAGCAAGGTTTCCTTGGTCTTTTTGTTTTAAAAGAACATAAGTACATTCAGTCACCTGGTCTCTTCCCCTTTGTTGAATTTATTATACAGTTGATTTTCTGGATTTCAAGGGTTTCTTATTTATCACTTTTTTAAGATAACCCACAGAGCAAGACATAATAGCATGCTGATAGTAGGGCTTATCAGTACTTTTAAAACAAATGGGTCCCTGCAGTGAACTTCCTTTGACAGCTAGATGGTATTTCTGAAAGCAATGCATTTGGATTAATCCGCCTCTGTTCTGACCACTATAAAACTTTTCCTAAAGACAATACTGAGAGATTTAAAAAAAAGAATCTTTGTAGCAAAGCGAATCATTTTTCTAGTAAACTTAAAAGGCTTTTTAAACTTAACACTTTTAAAAGCAAGAACAGCTAAAAAATTTTGCATATTGGAAGAAAGCTGTCTCTTTTGCATGACTCCTGTCCTCTCTGAGTCTTTTATTCAAGCCTACACTCTTTTTACACTGTACATTCGCTTTCACTTGCATGCCCTAGAACAGTAGACTCTCAAAACCTTTTGTTTTTAAAAAGAGATTCACTTTGCTCCTAATAGCGGGGGAAAGGAAGGGGGCGGGGATGTGCTCTGAATGAATGCCAGTCATTTAAAACAAACTTATTTTGGGTGCGTATAAACTAGTCCTGGGGTGCATATCACCCTCTACACTCCCCATCCTCCTGAACTTTAGTTCTACTCATATCCTCTGTGATGGAACACCTTTACTTCCCAGGTTCAGCTCTTGCACTTAAAACAAATGAGTTACTCTGCCAGTTAAAACTACTCCATACTACACATGGTTCAAAACAAAACAGGTTTGCAGAAAATCTAATAATAAAGCCATTTTGGAAAGCTTTCCCAAATCGTACAGACACTTAAGAATTTTGTTAAAATAGATACATTCTTATAAAGCTTTTTGGAAAGGGAGAAATGAGGAACATTTTACTGCTAGGCACTGTTCCGAGACCACTATAACAGCACACACTGTATGATTCACTCATGTACTTTATCCCCCTCTGCTATTGTAGGAAGCTAAGGCACCTTAGAGTTCCCTGCACCTTTATACACAGTTAATGCTGGCACTTACCGTTGTGGCACAGAGGGACCCCACCCCCGCAAAGAGGCTGAGAGCTGCTGGTCTCTGGGTCCTTGATTTCTTGACTAGCCCCGGCTCTTAGCTTTGCTGTCCCAAATTCAGCCTAGTCCGCCGAGGAGCACAGAAAAATTTAATAGACAGCCGAGCTGCCAAATTCCAACCACCACGACCGGCGATGAAGACGTTCTCCCTAGTTCTGAGTCCAAAGAACAAAGCCTGCTGGCAATGAGGAAGCGGAGTTTAAGTCCTCTGGCTCCAGTCCAACTGTTGCTCTTGCTGTTGCTGCAGAGTACGTGAGAGTGTTTGCATGAGCCTGTAACGCGTGTAAGAGATGGGGGCTGGGGGAAAAGAGGGTGTGTGTAAGGGGAGGAATGCTAGTCATATCCAAAAATAACACGAAGGAAGTCAAGTAGGGATCCGTCTCCCCTTATTCTCTCTCTAATCACATGTACTGAGAGTGTCTCTACCCTAAGATTCTGATCTAAAGAGCAGGTAGAGAAAAAACTCCACTGTGACTTGCAGCTCATATGATTGCACTTTTAAATTGCAACTTGGGAGCCGTACACTTACAAGAACACGTCACGAAACGCATGATTTAGTAGCAATCTACTTGATGATACTGCAGCCAGCGTGCATTTCACACTGTGTGCATCTGTTTGCAAACTGCAGAGAAAAAACAGAAACTAATAACCTAGTGTACTACACACCAGAAAAAAGTGTCACGTTTGCCTATCCAGAAGTTCCTAAATTCCAGTCCTAGGTATTTCCAGATACTGCTTAGTGTTGATTTTCAAAATAACAAATGTTGCAAGTTTACAATATAATGCAGAAATAGGGATATAAAAATCTTTGTACAGTTTTCGTTTGTCCTGATTTTTTACAATTATTTAAAACAAATTCCACATACAGAAGAGTATTGTGTCAAAAAGAAAATCAACACCTATGACACAAGACAAACAAGAAAACTCCACCTAAAAACAAAACTCATAAAAATAATTCCTTCCTGAATAATCAGAAAGCTATAGTGTAACTATTGTGACTTCTCTTATTCTGTTAAAACCCTTAGAATATTGATTTCAAAAACTGCGGGCTTTCAAAAATCTCAAAAACAGCCATTAACAAATGAAGAACAAATTTAAGGAAAAATATATCCCATTAATCACAGAATCTTCTGAGTTGGAAGGGACCCATAAAGATAATCAAATCCAATTCTGAAGTGAATGGCCCTTAGAGGGAAGGAACCCACGACCTTCGCATCATTAGCACTGTGCTCTGATCAACTGAGCTCATCTCATGATAGCCCCAGTATTATTTTTAGTACTTCTATTTAACCTGGTTTCTGTCAAATCAACTTAAGGACCTCTAAAACTTTTTATAAACTCCGGAACAGTCTCCATGATCAGTTAACATTTCTGAAAAATCTTTACTCAATCTAGTAGGACTTCAGTCTCAAGGAACTCCCTTCAAAATACTGTAAGATAACACAATGCCAGTTGTACTTTTACTGTGATATTCTCTGTGAAGCATTTAATCAAGTTGTAATTTAAACATTACAATATAAAGAAAGGTCAAAACAATTTTGAGTTTAATTTAATTTCATGCAGATTAGTTTAGACGATAATTCTGAGGTGATTGATGTGGTGCTGTGTATTTAAGAAAAGAAAAACTGGTAAACTTCAATGACAAATGGTTTTGAAATACCAATTTTCCCAACAGAAATAACACTGGGAAAGAAGGCAGAAATTAGTTAGAAAATAGACTTCAGTGTGCTGGTTTCAACAATGATGGCATAAACCAGCCACCTGTTTACACAAGATTTTGTTCCTCAATATGGGAGACATATTGATTTCCATTCAGACATAGTGATTTTCATATCCTGGGTCAGTACATGTGCACCTACTCTTGTTTTATCCTTTAGTAAAAATAATGAAGCTTTGGATAGGAGCTTAGGTTTTATAGAACAGATATAATACATTTCCCTTCATTCCCAATACATTAAAGAAACTACAGTGCTTTTCCAAAGCTACTTGCAGAAAATTTTTATGATAAATTTTAAAACTACAAATGCACTCTGTGTTGAAGGTAAATCTCAGAAGCCTATAGAAACCATCTGGAATGTAAGGAAGTTATGATGATTTAAGTTTGCCTTCCTGCATATTCACTAGAGACTGAATTTCAATATATTAGAAGGCCATAAAAGTTACAGTAAATTCAAGTTCTGTATCAGGAAGTTCAGTCCTACTGTGTGATGTACTTGTCTGTGGTTACTTGCTAGAATTACAAAGCTTGTCTTCCTTTGTTGTCTTGAAGTTTGCCAGCCAAAATTTAACCTGACAAAATTCAAACATAAGGGATGATCAAGAACAGATAAGATTACCTGAGGGCTTTTAGTCTATATCTCATCCTATCTTGAACATCAGCTGCATTGAACTTGCTGAATTGGCTAATTAGAGTTCTAACTTGAAAAACACTCTTCAAGTGGATAACAATAAGCCCACATTTAGTTAGCTATGCAATCCAATCTCCACACAAGAGAGGTCAGTCCAAAATCCAGTTTTAGTCCAGAAATTTGATTTTGTTTTACTATTATGGAAAAGCACAGGCCTGAAAGAATATGAATTCAGCAAAATTATACAACACAACAACAAAAAAAGCAAGCAAATAAAAGAACAGTGGGCAGCTGTCACCTCCTTTTCCTTTGTCTGTTGTAATTAACAAGACTCAAAGCTGTTTTCTGCAGAATTTGAATCCAGACAACCTAAAATTCCAATATATATCATAAATTAAGGTTGAGTATTTCAGTAGCTGATACTCCACAATGTTTATCTAGCAAAAAAAATCATTACTACATAGATACTACAGTCTTGTTATTCTTCGATGTCTACACAGATGAAAGACATGCAACACATAAAAAAGCCCTAAATCCTGGATTGATTTATTTATTATTGGGTAATTATTATTGGACTAGAAGACAGAATTTTTTGAGGGTCTAGTTGCATAAGCTATTACAAACACTAATATTGTTGTTATTTAACTAAAATATAAGGCAACCCTTTGACATTTAGGAAACTTAAAATAACTGTATATTTGTTGATATGCAGCTATCTGCTCCAGGTAAGGTCTTATTTTCTGCATACAAACAATTTAGCTGCAAGCTTCAAATTATGATGAAGATCTCTCAGAATTTCTATCAGAATGTTCTCATTTCTAGTTAAAGGATGAAGGAAAAAGAAAAGATATGCATTAAAAATTCATAGAATGAAATGTCATTCTCGTTACATGCAGAAATGAGACACTTTGTGTTAGAAATGCTTTGATCAGTAGGATAGAGCCATCATAAATTGATTGGTGCTCAGACTAGATGGTTATAGTAATTTTTGAAGCATTAAATAAATGCATCTAAATTGTAATCAGCAAAAATAACAGATTTTAAAAAGTCTTTAAGTGTGATCACATGTTCTAAATAAAGTATGAATTGACTGCTGGCAATAGCTTTAAAAATCAAGATTTTCTCATACTACTCTATGGGAAGGCTCATTCAGAAAGGTTATGGCAGACCCTCCTGGACTATTTGCATCAAGAAGCCATCCTATTTTATTTTTTTGGTCTCCCAAGAATAACAGTTTAATAAAATAGTAGCCATGTATTTAGAGGAAAGAACACATCTTACTCTCTTCTTTTCAGCACTTACTAGACACATACTCCGGTAAATAGGGCAGTTTAACAAATTCAGTGTCATGTATTCTGCACACACAAATAAATGTGTTTCCAATATGGCCTATGCAAATTTGGCATTCAGCAGTAAAGGTCACACACTGTTCGGATGTAGGGAGCACTTGCAAGACAAGGGCTATAATCTAACAGATTTTACCTATTAAAAAATAAGTTGCATTATTTACCCCAAAACTATATAAAATTATAACCATCCTGCCCCTCTCACCATAAAATAATAAATCAGTCTATTCTCAGCAAACAGCACGTTGAGAACCAGCAAACAAAAAGCTTTTAAATGGGAAGAACAACCCCCTTTTGAAGAAACACAGTGATTAGCATAAGCCAAGTGAAAAATGCTGCACTTTTTCAAGATGTGTTTACTAAGCAGTAGAAGCATTTAACAGATTTGATGGTTAGCCAGCATTTATAAATTGCTGTAAAGAAAGCAGAAAAAATTGCAGAAAAAAATTCCCTTTATTGAGTTCTGATGTTAAATTTTATCAGTACTAAAGGAATTCTTATAGCCAGAATACCAAGGCTTAGATTTCAAAAAACCCAATGATTCTTGGGTTTGCTTTTAACAGAAAACATAAATTGTTTGTACAAATGACTTTTGTTAGATGGGAGTAGAATCTAAGTAAGCAAAAAATCTATGTCCAACTGCTACGGCAAAAGTAGTATACATTTTTACTTATGTAAGAGAGAACTATCACTACTGGTCTTTCAAAAGCAACTTACAAAGGTAGCCACAATTTTTCCTTCTCACACTTTTGTGACACTATATTTTGAGACATAGTATATTAAAAAGGTACATTTCCCATTAAGGTTAGAATATTTTCTATATCAAAGAAACAAAACTCCAGAAATTACATTTGGATATAAAGAATAAGAACTAGAAATAACTTAGGAATTAATACTTGGCATAAAGGAAGCATTGATATCAGCAGAAAATGAAATTAAAAAGTAAATTTTAAATAATATGTCAAAAGTGTACCTTATTCATAAATTTTTTTAAAAAATAAAATCTAATTCTTTGCATATTCACTTTGGAGTTGATGCATAATTTTTTAAAACAAACTATGTAATGTCTCAAAGGATGATTTCCAGAAAAGATATTTTGGCACAAATACTGAGGATTAGGTTGGGTGGGGGGAAAACCTCCCAATAGATCACCTAGCAGAGATTGCTGACAGGATCATAAGGGGGTTCCAGTTCATGGATTGCCTGGAACAGACCTCGCTTGAACATCAATCAATACTTTTTATATAGATTCAAGCTTGCTTTGGTTGTTTGGATAGCTGTGGAGTGAAGGCTGAGTTTTACCAGGCTGCTTGCTTTACCTACTTCTGGTACAAATCCCCTTTCATGATTTGAAAAAATCTTAAAAATGCTATTCAGATGGATTAACCATGCAGCAGTAATTCTTCAAAAGTAACTTGAGGTAAACCACATATTTCTATCCCTAAGTTCAGAAGAAAATGACTTCAGGAAATGAACTCATAGGTAAATCGAAAAATAAAATTAAAAGCCTCCAGAAAAATCATACTGAATACATGATGCTGTTTCCCTTCTAATGCATTGCTTAAACATTGAAGAAGAGGATTTTTGCTAAATGAATGCTGATACCTGGATTTGATAGTGTTTCTAGCCAATAATAGCCAAAGCTGTACTCAAGATTTTATTTTTTCAGTTGTTAATGGGATTTTAAAATAAAGTTTTTTCTGTAGTCCCTCAGTATGGCATGAGCACCAGTAACCAGTATCCAGAAATAAAAGCAAAGAGACTGCCTGTGTGTTTCCTGGTAGAACCTGGCCACATTTCACATCATTCTGCTTTGCAGGTTCTGAGCTAATTGCATGGCAAATGGGAATTATGGTGAAAAATGGATACTCCATGCATACACTATCACAAATTTCTTAACCAGCAGATAGCCTGCTGCTCTTCAGTGCAGTATCTCTGTTCTTTGCATACCTTCAATAATAGCCTTACAAACTGGAGGGCAAACTGCCCAAGCAGTTCTGGAAACACATTCTTAAGAGTTTCCCTCTTGCAGCATGGCCAGCTGCTCTCTAGCAGCTGATGAACAAATGCAGAAAGCATCCACAAAGCATTTGAACACTCCCGAACACTCTTGCTCTCTCACAGCTTCACTGTGCACAAAAGGGTTAAGCTAGGCTGGAAGGACTAATGAGTAATGCAGCTGGCAGGACTGTTCTCTTTCCCCTCTCACTGAAAAACTGGCTTTTGTTTCTGCCTTCAGTGAATGAACTCATGCAGCAATACCTGTTGGCAAATCGAGGCTTGTTGTATTGTTAAGATAGAGACAATGCTGCCAAGCCCTTGATGTCTTTGCAGATCTTTGCTATACAGATTGCTGTGCCAGGGACTCATCAGATGATCAAGCCCACACAGTGCCAGAAGTAACATCCAATTGCCACATACCAGTCAGAGCTCTCAGGACACAGATAGATCATCTTTTCTGTATATTCACAGACTCCCCTCTGGATACCACTGAAAATGCCAAATTCTCATTTAAAATGAAAAAAAAAATTATTTTATGCTGGTAGTGAACTAAAGAAAAACTTCTAATTCTTTTTTCTTCTCTTTTCCCCTTACTATGATGAACATAGATATCATTACTATTGATTTCTTACTACTTGTTGCAGTGATCCATGCATGTGGGTAATTGAAATAAATTTACTCATACTTGCTTATATATTTACACAATTACAAACACTGAGGCACTTGACTTTGTGGAGGCAGAAAGATATTGTTATTCTCTAGCCTTACAAAGAAATTAAAGTCATTAGGTAATAGTGCTCCATTTTCTCTAGGCAGTTTACCCACTTTGAAAATAGCCAAAAAGCACATAAACAAAGTTAAGTCTGTCTGTGCCACAGTGGTTCCCTCAGCAGCTTTTCTGTTCCAAAGGCAGCTGTCTGTAGGAGAATTCATATAGTAAGTGCCTTTCAATAGAAGTGTCTTTGGAAAGAAACCTGAGCATTTCTAGACCTGTCAAGTGTGTACCGTGCTGAACTGCATTCACCTTTTTAGTCTGGCCAGGAAGCAATGAGCCTGGCTGGTTATAGATGGTTCAGAGACAACCACTTTGTATTCCCTCTTATTTTACTGCTTTTTGGAAGAGTAGCAAGCTGCTGAATGACAAGGAGAGTCAAGTGAATTTTGCTCCAAATACAAGTTACTGAGATACAAAGTAATATTCTAATATAAGAGGCAAGCAGGTCAATACACACAAACATGAACAATATTTTCATTAAAATTGCTAGTACATATAAAAAAGCATTTATATTCAAATGCGTGCATTTAAAAATGCAACACTGAATAAAAATATGAGAGTAGTGACTTGTACAACTGAAGTACTAGACAAGACTATAAAGACTTTGAATTACTTAGAGCTCATGATATGATTCATGTAAAGCATCTCAAACTGCACAGTCTCAATTTTGCCAGCATTATATTATCTCTGTACTAAAACATTGAAGACATTCCCTGTAAATATGCATTCAAAACCCAGGAAACTTTTATGGCTTCTTTTCCATGCTCATCAAATCTGAAAAGAGAGGAAAAAACCAAAACCAGATGCCAGCCAATAGGTAAGATAAATAGTCCATATCCATTATTAAACTCTTACCATGAAGTCAGAGGTTCAAGAACTTGCTTCTCTACAGCAAATTCTTGGTAGCAGTTCATAGTTAATGCTGCCCTGCTTTTTAAAAGGAGGGCAAGACTTATCCTATAGACATACATATACATTTTAAAATTGCACATAACATTTAAATATTTCTAAGAAATAAATGTTACTTGCTTTCTGTTCAAACTGCTTATCAGAAAAAAAGCTTAAAGATTTTTTCTGCCGACAATTTCAGCTTTTTAACTTTTGCAATCCCACCTTTTTCTACCTGAAAAAATAATTAGTTAGAATACAGAAATGTATGTTCTGAAGTGTTCACTAGAGAAAAAAAGGACATGTTTAATTAGGATTTAGTTCACTTTTAAAACAGCTATTTGTATAGTCGACAGAATTTGATTACATGCATAGGAACATAAGTGATTGACACAGACTGTGGGGACACACAAAACTATCTCCATCAGAATAGATTACTTTTCTTTAGATTTTGCACCCCTTGTGTAATATGGATTCTCATGCAAATGGATGAATGCTCTGGATTTCCCAGCTCTGGATTTCCCAGCTCAATATCACCACAAAGCATATCTAGCACCATTGGCACAATTCCTTGGTCAAAGAAATGCAAAGATAAGCAACCTAAAGTTCAGATCCTTTTAAGCACCTAAGTACAGGCAATGTTAACTCAAAGTCAAGCAGGGAAATATTGAAGTCTTCTTTTAGTTGACTCATTCTGAAAAGCTGCATTAGATCCCTGAAAGCATCAGCACACAACTGAAAGCAGGCAGTTCGAAGTTCCATTTGTTAACATAAGGTCACTAAAACGTCTTTTCAATAGATGGCAAATATCAAAGGAGGAAGAAAACCATAGAATACCACATTTTGCTTTAATGTTTCTTATTTTGTATCGAAAAACAAGAGGGGAAAAAACTTTAGGCATCCAACAGTCATGAGAATTTTGGAAGTACTGTGTGTTCGCATAGGATGTGGGAAATCTCCTGACAGTACACTAGAGAGCAGTGGAGAGGCGTCTGAGGGAGCGTCCGAACTGCTGCTGACAAGGACAGTATGGGATGAAGATGTTATGGTTCGAGTACTTTAATCTGGCAAAATGGTATCAACAAGTCTCTGAAGGTCAAGTCAAGTGAAATTTAAAAAGGGGATTAGATATAAACAACAGTATGTCTAGAGATAAATTACACAGAACACAAAACCCTGGCTGTAAGGAGCATAAGCAATCTGCGAAGGGCTGACAATCTTTCTGCCAAAGACATCCTTTTATAAGTATCCAAGAACAGACGTCCAACAGTTGCTTAAAAGAATATAATCTGACCTTTCCAATTTTTTTAGTTAAAATTTTGCCCACCACATTTAGTAATGAATACAAATTAACACACAGTGGGATAAAAGTAAGAATTGAACTACACTCAGTACACCTACTTGCAGCTTTCCTTTCTAAGAATGTGTATTTTTATAAGATTACTTTAATGGCAATGATAATCCTAGAGCCTGGACTATCACTTTTCAGCCATCATCAGAGAGAAGACAGGCTGATACCACACCATCTAGAAGGACAGTCCCATGAAATGTGACATTACATAATATTTTCCCCGAATACAAGGTGATGGAACCTATATGTATTAATAAGTATATTGCAAAAGTTTCAGTTTAACACAAACACCAACAGTTTCCTTAAGCATCCTTGAAGTGCTTCTTAAAATGGATGCTCTAATGTTCAAGAAAGAGGAGCAATCTGAGGCTTGATAGTATCAATATATAGTCAGTCAAAGACATGACCATTGGGAAAGACTTGGCTAACAAATTATTTAGCTCTAAATCAGAATGCTACATGCATCTGCTGTCCTTATACCAAAAATGCTAATTCTACAGTTGATTTGAGTTGATTTGGCCTTGATGTAAACGCTTCACAAAATGAGACTCTAAGATGTCACCCTCAAGCATTTGGAACACTGACCATTCTAAAAATTGTGTAGTATTTGCCCTCTCTGGCTGCGGTGGTGTGTAACACGGAGCTGGTGGTACAGTCAGATACTTGAGGTTTTTTTCCTATACTGCAAGACCATTTCTGCAGAAGAAAGTGCATTAACACTTTTTTTCCAACTCTCTACTTTTCGTGAGATGAAATTTCAATATGATTTTCTCAGCTGTGTATACCTAAAATTAAATGCTTCCCTCATAATTTTTAGGTAGAAGTGTAGAAAACTGGTATAACAAATCTCTATGCAAAACCTTATGGAAGATAAAACAGCATTTGCAGTGTCTCCAGGTAATTTAATTTTACTTACACAGTCATTCCTTTGTAGCTTTCATCCACTCTTGATTGAACATATACTCTCACACCCACGTATTTACAAGAAGTGGAACATGTATTTAGTGGTCTGGCCAGGATCACTCTTATGCAATGTGGAAAACAAGGGATGCTGGCTATCAAGCTCTTGTGTTTTCTTGAAGTTTCTTCTTGATCAGCAGCAATTTTTTTGCAATGGAAGGTCTTTTGCTATAAGATTTCTTCTTTTCTGCGCTAACACGAAAAGAAAAAGCACATACTACAACCTTGTTACCACCCTTCTGTTGTCAAAATGCAGAGTCTTCCACAGAAAGAGTATTAAAGACCTACTGAGGCTTTTTTTGGGTTATGATAGAAGTAACACAGCATTTCACATATGATCACTGGCAATTATGTTCTTTACTATCTTTTGAGGCCACTCTTTTAACACTTATGCTGTTTCTTCTGGTGCTTATATACACATTTTTAATCATGTTTCATTCATAGCAATCTTAAAATTTGATATAAGTATCTCAAAAAATTATTGCTGTACTGATAATGCCAAATCTCTATCACCTCTTACCCCTTGAGAAGATCATAATTCTTTATTGCATAGACCTTGGCCTAGTAGGATTGGTAAAAAACAAAAACAAGATTTGCTTTCAAAATCCTAAGAGTATATGATTATATTATATTAGATCACTCAGTTACTGCTGAGTGATAAGTTTCCCAACCAGGCTGTGCAGTGTTTTGAAAACACTTCTAGCCTTCATTGCCAGGGCAGGATCAGGAACATAACAGATACCCCAACAGCTTACTGTACATAAAAGTACTTACCAGACTAAAATACACATATATCCATACAAAGGAGCACCTAGTTTGCTATTAATACATAATGCAAAAGTAAGTAACTCCTGCCCAGTACCTGCATACCAAATCAGCACTATGTCTTACTCCCTGTACTCCTACAGAATGTGACATGGCCTTTCCTCCTTGATGGCATTCCAAAGGCAGAGCTTTAAACAGTCCTTTAGGCCAAAACTTCCAATACTCTCTGATAAAAGAGGGATGTATTTATGGAGTGCTCATTGATACTCTGAAAAAGCTAAATACAAAATAGATTATATTCTGTAGAAGTTACTGATGTTGATTGCATCTCTTCTCAATGAATGTAGGCACTTCTATGAATAAGATCATGGGAGCTCACTAGCACCTGCTACTACTCTAATTTAGAGGGGATATCTAGGAATAATAAAAGCTATCTACCAATTTTCTTTCAAGCTCAAAAACCTGGAAAGGTTTTTCAAATATGGCAGTGTGATATATGCTCAAATCATGAAAATGCCCACAGCTCCAAAAGACAAGTCGAATTCAAGTATGCTGAGCTTATTTACTGCAATTAGTTTGGCTTAATTAGCTTATAAAAATATAAACATTTAGTGTGAGATGCTATTGCACACAATACAAATAGTTGTAGTCAGAAAGCAATAATAAAAACTAATAATAAAAAAATTAAAAAGCTGAAGATGTAACAGCTCACTATGGAATTTTCATTTTGTACATTTTTACCAAGACTGAAAATGTTAGTAATTTCTCCTGAGCCTAAGGTAGATCTCAATTTATAATAGATAACTTCCTGTTTAAAAGCTGAATCAACTCTTAATGGTGCAGGCCTGCAAGCCCTATGGAGCTTAGAAAAAAGCAGGTAAGAATGTTTTGACTAAAAAAAAGAAAAAAAGGAAAGGAAGAAGCCTTTGGGTGAAATATTTAGGTATGCAATCACATTTGCCATTTTTTAGTTTCAGTAGCATTTGAGCTTTCCTCTATGAAGCTAAAATGGTTCACAACAAGTCAAAAATCTAAGTTCCTAATACATTCAAATCCACAGGTAAACACTTGATAGTTTAAAAGAAATACCATGGAAGTTTGTTATTAAGATATTTAGTCTAGGAACATTCTATAATCAAATTCCTTTCTTCTTTTGTAACATTCAGGCTTAATAAAAACAGAAGTTTGTCTGCCTTTTAATCTTATTTTATCACTCTGCTGGTATGCTAATCTGTCATCAGGATGTAGAAATCAGAGACTACAAATGTTAATTAAAATAACACAATTCAGTTTGGATCCAAAGGAAGCCATTTAACTCAGGGCTTGAATTTCTCTAAGTGTTCTATGGGAAGGTCAAGATCAAACATGTATAAATGCAACATATAATGACATCATTTTTGTGTTGCCATAGTGAAGAGGGGGAGAATTACTACTGTAAGATGACACACATTTCATATTAAAGGAACCTCTTGTAATCTTGCTACCACACAGACTAAATCTATTTTGTCTCCTAAGGTGAGATATTTCAAACAGAATTTGTCTTACAGGGACCATATTTATGCGATTCTGGTACAAGTAACCTGCAGCATGATGACCCTTATGGGGTTGAGTTCCTCCAGGAAAGAACATGAAAACAAAAAGCTTTGTGACCAGTGCTTTTACTCTATCTTCAAGGAAGCTTACTGATTCCTTTTCTACATATTCTTAATTTTCATAGTCTTCAAACACTCATTTCACTAATTTGTCACCACAAAGTCAAGATCATGGGGAAACTTATGACAGGGAATTAAATGTCTAATGATGGAACTATAAATAGCAAGCATAAATGTTAGAACTTCAACATCCCAATTTTTAGGCCAGTTTTTTTTTCTCTAAAAGCATCCAAAAACACTTCAATCTATGATCTTCTCTTGCACAGAACATGCAATATTGCTGGCAAGTCCTGCAACAAAAGGTCCTCTGGATAGGGTAAACATTAATTCACTCTAAATTCAGGAGTAGAACGAACAGAGGCAGAAACCATAGTGTAAAGACAAAACTTCAGGGAAGTATTCAAGGCAAAAGGTTCAAGTAAAACCAGTGTATTCCTAGGCTTAGAAACATTTTCCACTGAAAAATTTGTTTAATGTTTGTCAGCAGTAGAGCATGGACACTGGAGTTTTAGACTTTTAGATCCCAACCAATTTTAAATTTAACTATGCAACTCAAGTTTAAGGACTGTGAGCAGAAACCATTGTATCACTGAGCTTTCTGGTCTTCAGACGAAGTTGACTGATCCTTTAAAGTGACCTACTGAAATCATTATGAAACCTGCACAATCAGCAGGAATCAGAACAAGAACATGCTCTATATGCAATCCATGAGTTTATGGCGTAAGAAATTATTTTGTATTAGAAACTTGCATAAACAATAATCTTTGTATGGATGCTGCACATTCAAACAACTGTTTTTTCTGACTTCAAGAAAAAAAATCTGATAGAATATGCCTTCACAGGAGGCATATGGACTACAGTGATTCATATGGACCATGGTGATTGAAAGTGGCCCACAGCAGATAGCTTTTGAAAATACGATCCTACTTCTTTGGATCCATGTATGGAAACTGGCAGGTTTTATTTAATGACTTTGAAGTCAGATAGCTACACTGAGTGCTAAAAAATTTAAACTTCTCTAAAGTAACTCTTTAGATTCAAAATACCTCTGCTTAAAATTTAAGCTTAGAAGTTGTAAGAAACACTATTTTGTATTTTTGATATTTTTGGACCTTTTTTTCTACTATTGGCATATACAATCTTATTTCACATGTATCCTCAAGTCAGAAACAGTATCTTTAAAATATGAAATAACTGTATTTCTGAAAGAAAAGTTAAACTAAAAGCAAAGGTAGCATTTTCCCTATTGGCCCCAAAGGACTTAAAACCTAGATTCCCTACCCTATTTGCAAAAAGTGTAAGATACTATTCTTTATCCTAGTCACTAGTGTAATATATATCTATTAAAACTTCTACTCAAAAACCTCAAAATACTGGGTTTAAACTAAAATGAAGATGGAAGTCTCTATAATAGAAATTGGTTTTTATATAGAAAACACCATTAAATAATAGATACCTATAAGAACCACCCATGTTAAATGTTCCAAATACTTCCTGACTTACATTGTTCATCTCTTTGGATACATTAATTATTTCTTATATAAAGATGTATATTATACATTAAGGAAATGTAAAAGGAAAAGCAGACAATGTAGTATTTCACAGTTTATTCTTCTATCCAGAGTGAAGTAAGGGCATTTCAACAACAAAATGAAGAATTTCAGAACAAAATTAAAGCGGTATTATTAGGTGGCAGATGTTAAAATCTTATAAACAATAGTAGTGAAAAGATTTCTTTTTTTCACAGTCACTGCCGGTTTATGAACAATAAAAAGCAGCTGAGTGCACTTCCACTAAGAGGCCCTAAGGACAATAAGGACTTGCAAACACTAAATACTGCACACACGAACTCTTACTGAAATTAGTAATAAGTTAGCATAATTATGATTTTTGGTAAATATTTGTAATTCATTAACAACAGAAAATTGAAATTGCTTCCTACCTAAATTCTTCATGAAGCAAGCCTCAGCACTTTGTAATACTTTCCTGTCATAAAAGTGCCAAGTATTTGAGATTTTTAGATGAGATCATACTCAAAAATCTGTGAAGCGGGGAGGGGGTTGTCAGGAGGAGGAACTGCAGCACGGTGCTATGGGCATGAGTAAAGCTGCCCCAGAGTGCCCCGCCTCTCACTGGCTGCTCTGGACCACTGGAACAATATTTGCTGGTTGCTATGTAGACAGAAGTCATTGCCAATTCATCCCATTAACAAGACTGAACCTGGTTCTGGCTGATAAGAATGGGTATTGTTTCAATAAAATGTGTTGATGAAATACTCCCTACAGGTAAAACTGGTAATTTTTTTTAATGTGCTTGGAGAATGTCAAACTCATGCCTCGCAACCACACATTTAGTAGAAACTTTTATTTCTATACCATTGTTGTTAGCCTTTCCTTTTAGCAGATTTGGAGAAATGATCTCTCAAGTTTTTTCAAAAGGCACATAGAATTTTTAGTGTATTTTAATCTTTTCAAACCACAGGCTAAACAATCATTCTAAAATAACTTTACAGTTTATTATTTTTTTAAAAGTCAGCTGGAGCAGCTGTATATCTGACAAGCTGACTTTGTGCATCTCATGAGTAATGACAGAGGGTTCTGAGCTTTCAGTATTATATTTGGAAAGAAAAGGCATTGCATACAAGCCTAGTGCATTAAAAAGCATTGCTGAGAGGTTAAGCACTCAGATGCTAGGAAATGCCAAATAGCAAACACGTACTCTGGAGAGGAGTATTAGCTGAGCAGATAATGGTGTTTGTGAGAGGAAAGGATGGGGCTGTTTTTTTCCAACACATACTAATGACACAGGAAGAGAAAGAATAAAGATCTGAGAGACTGAAAGCAGCTTGTTCTATCTCTATTTGTCCTTAACATATATCCATGCCTATTCCTCTTCCATCTCCTTCAGAATCTTGGTTTCATCAAACATTTGGACTTCTTTGCTATATAATGGCTACCTACTTTTACAACTATCAGTATTTGTTGTCTTTTTATTCCCCTCTCCATGAACAATTCATAAGCAACTTCTTTTCAGAATTAACAATGAGATAAAAAGTGTTATCACTGCTTAGAAAAGGGGATTGAAAAATTCAATTTGAAATATTTAGTGTTTATCCAGAGAGTAAATAATGCTGTATGTATTTAGAGCAGAATTTCTATTAGTTTCAGTCACAGCTGAAAACACCAACCTCATTACCTGGAATAACATCTATTTTTCAGTATTCATTAAATAACTATGCATATTAATTCAATACCTAGACTTCCAGCTCCAGCAACCAAAAAAGTTAAGAATCCTGCAAAATTCCTTTCTTGATTTTACCCTTCTACTGTATCAGCTGAATAAGGTCATGGTGGAGGGGGAAAATGTGATTATATAAGTACGTAATGTAGTGTACTGTTGGAGTGAAACTTGGTTTTCTACATTTTGAGTCATTAACTTTATAACTTTAATAATTATTTAGAACTGAAGGCATTTTTATGCTTCCTAGAACAAGCCAATGAGGTAAGTTCTATCATACAACATTAGGCCTGAAATCACATCAGAATGTTTTGATCTACCATGAAAAAGTCTTACTAGACAGCAAGTGAGAGTTGAATGCTTTTGTCCCCACCTATCCTGGTCCCATTTTTCTATGTCTATATCTTTTTGTATAGGCAGCCCTAAACCATGTACTTCACATTTCCTAGCACAGCTTCCCGTCCTCTCATTCAGTTTTCTTTGTTTTCTATCCACTTCCATTTATCCTTACTGGACTGCAATTCCAGCATTCATAACCAGGCACTCTGTCCTTTCCTCCTGCCCTGGTTTTCAAGAGCTTTTATCTGGTCAGCTCTCAGCTTGTTCACATCTTGTGACAGTGGCCTCTTATGTCATTCAGTGCTGATCCTAAGTGCACCTTACACTCCTGGCCAAAGCTTCTCTTCAATCTGTCCCAATGGAGAGCATAGAAACCCACCAGCCTCTAAAGCCTTTAAGCTGCTTGGATTGGGTTCTGAGATGAACATAGCAAGTACAATACATAATCTCTTTGCTTTAGGGCAAAATTCCTCAATCGTGGAACTACATATAAATCCAAAAAGAAGTGCAGGTTGCAACTTGGCCAGCTCTGAGTGGATTTTCTTAGGAGTGGCAAAAGGCACATCTCTAGCACAAAGGTTGCCCTGTATCAAATTTCAAAATATGCCCTAAAGAACTGGCAGGATAATATATATATGTTATTGGGCACCATTTTCTTTTAATTCAGGCAAACTAAACACCTAATTTTCTGCTCATTCCTCTGTTAAAAAGAAAAAGACCTAAAAATCCCACACCCTTAGCAGTCACAAAATCCTTCTCAGAACCTTTTAATTGGTTGGGACTTTTGAAGTCAAGGCATAACAAAGCTGTAATCAGCAGGTCTTCAAAGGATAGAAACAATTAAGGGAGGTGTGGATGCCCCCAAAGAAATAATTTATGATGTGATGTCATTACAGTATCTGGCATTATGAACCAGAATGTGCCCAGCACTAACAGGACTGATGCTGATTCTCTCATGCTATGGATGAATCACGGTAGAATGCCTGCACAAGACTGATTAAGAAGAAGGAATCTCAAAATTCTCTCCAAGACACTTTCTGTTCATGCTCCCTTGATGGAACAGAATGTTTGTGTCTAAGTCTTAACTCCCTCTATTCCACCGGGTCCTACTCATGCTTTTTTAAGTTACATGAATATTGTGATTGCCCAGTTATTCACTGAGACAAGAAATAATCACTATCAAAATTCATATAGCAAATGTAATACAGGTAGTAACACTTCAAAAGCATTATAAACTGGTCTACTTCCTGAAACAGAACTTTTTTAGTACATAATAACATATTGTGGTAGCTTTGTCCCCACAAGTAGAATAGTAGTCAACAATTTGCAACTGCCTTGAGCAAAACCCTATTTCACTGTTCAAATTTTAGCAGCATGCAGTGTCCTGTACAATAAGTAACAGTTCTTTTAAAGGTTCAATCAGTAAGCAAAATCTTTTCAAAATGGATTTGACATCCCTCCAACCATCTACAGCTTTCTCCTTTGTCCCTGCTCCTTCTCCGGCCTTGGTTTTGTACATATTCATTCATGCAATGGTCTTGCCACAAAGACTTTCAAAAAAGTGAACAAACTCACTTGGTACAACAAACAGGAGAAGCAGAATATATAATTGCAGGGCCCATCACTGCACTTTTCAGGATTTATTGCTGACACTGACTGTGCCAAGAGTGAGTTCTGTTAAGTGAAATACTGCAAATATGGTATTTTAATGTTTGACTTTATGGTGACACATTTGTACTATAGTCATGAATAATATATGCTCTAGTACATTTCCCAGTATACTGCTATTCACTAAAGTAATAAAGGTTCTTACCAAAACAATGGTATTCTGTAGTTTTCCCCCTCTTCCCTATCGAATTAAAGCATATTTTAAATAAATACAGAAAAAGAGTTAGACTGCAGTCAACTTTTCAAACAAGAAGTCTGTTCTTTAGGGTGACAATCTAATTCTAGAAAGCAGTGTTAAATGAAGTTAGTGTCTTTAAAAATATATTACTTTTCAAGTTACTCGATACCTTCACTCTCCCAGAGAAAATTTCCTGCTCTGGCTGATGGCCAAAGAGATTATATAGTAAGAGACCATATCCTTTTGCCTTTCATTATTTAGGCAATATTTCATACTACTACAATGTAATCAAAACACTTCCTTTCTAGCCAATATTTGGCTCTAACACAGGTCAACATTTTTTCCATTGGTATTTTTTTAGTAGCTGTTCTGAAGAAAAAGATCATTAAACCTCAGCATTTCTTCATTTTGCCTTCATGCTGTGATAAATATCAAAAGTATTCTTGTAGATCTGTGAAGACTACTCTCAAAGGGTTTTCAGGCTATAAGGTTTCACTAAACATAAAATTAGAGAAGTGAAAGGGATTCAGTTATTAACTGAAAGGATGGTTTTATTTCTCTAAATCCAAAATCTAGAAGAGGCACATCTAGAAATAGTATAACCACATGCAAATAAGAAAAAAACATTCAGATGCATTTAAAAAACTTGCAACAACTGTCATTTGCCTCTCTCACATCAAGTTCCTTTCCTGACTCCTGCAGAAGAGCAACAAAAAAAGCAGTTTTGTTTTCAAACCAAGACAAGAGAATGTCTACAGAACTTGCTGGGTTTACTGAAATTACACAGATCATCTCTAATTTGTATTCCTGGAAGAAATGGGGTTTTTGGTCACCAAGTAGCCAATACAGAGGTTTGCATGAGAGACACAGTGTATTGTGAAAGCATGGTAGACTATAATCTTTTCATAACAGTGTGTTTGTATGTATGGAACAGACTTCAGCAGGTACAGGCAGATTTGTTAACAAAGAGCAGAATAAAGGGGTCGGAAGTTCTAAACTCTAATGGTAGCTCTGGACTGGGGCATGTTGCTCTGGTTACTACCACCACAGCCTTGTCATAGTCATTCTCTGCAAGAGTGACTTCATGAATTTTTTTATCCCAGATGAGAGGTAGCTATAGTTAGGGGGCAGTAGAGCTCCAAAAACGCAGTAAAACTCAAGTCCAGTGAAAACTGCAACATTCTCACAAGATTAGGAGAAGTAGTAGAAGTAGTAATAATAAACAAACAAACAAACAAACAAACAAATAAATAAATATTGCAAACCCCAAGCTCTATCTAACCAGCTATGCCTTAGGCTTACAGGCCTTTCTTCCATGGTGTAGTATCTTTGCAGTCCATGAGGAGAGTAAGTAACTAAGGGACCACAAGGTCTGTTGTTCTACAGATTTCTTTAGTTCTGTAAGCTTGTTACATCAGCTAGAAGCCAAAGCTCTGTTCTGTTCACTAGCTTTCCCTCCCCCATAGTTCTCTCTCACTGGTGCCCATGTTTCATAACAAGAGTTTAAAACTTGAGAAATAAGTGCAAAGTACATTAATTTGCAAGACTCTTGAAACCAGCCTCCTAGCTTTCTGTTTACGGTGCCATGTTTATGATAAAGAGTATTTTGAAATTGGAACTGATTGTGCAACATGCTTGCTTTGTTGAAGTTTTAAAGTATGGAAGATTGTTAGAATACTGAAATAACAGTAAGGAGCCTTCCTGTCTCTTGCTTGCTCTCTTTAAACAATAATGGGCTTCAAATCAATCTACCATGCAACTTTCTCTTGCTTTACTTAACCAGCAAATGAGAACGGGAAGCTTGCAAGCCACTGCAAAATATGACTGCAGACTTATCATTGGTCTCAAACAAGTCCCTTTGCAATGGAGTCCTTTTCTACATATTGTGCTTTCCTGTTTATTCAGGATCTTGGGTTTAAGAGAAGTGTTTAGTACAAGAACTTGCATAAAAGGCAGCACTAAAATAGTGATCTTTCCTCTCCTCCCTGCCAAACTGTGAATACCTAGCAATGTCAGGAATAATTTAAAACTTTCCCAGAGCTATTTTTTAGAAGGACTGCATCTGTCAGAAATTAATCTCCCTCCAGCCTAAGTGGTCAATCTCAAACATTTTGTCATTCCATTCTTCAGCAAGCCTAGAAAAGGTTCAGATTTATTCTGTAAGATTCACTAAATAAACCTAGCAGAACATCTGATATAATTGATCTTATAGCTGAAGCTACCCTGCTTCAGCTTATGCAAGAAAGATTAATTTTAGAATACCAGCTGCCTGCAGTATTGTAGAAGCCTCAGAAGTTCTCCTCCGCCTTTTCCCTTTGGCCCACAATACAAGGTTTTCTTGGAAGTCAAAATGATATGTGCCAAATTGAATATTTGATACTGTATGTTAAATAGTTGGTTTTTTTTTTAAACCCCACAGTAGTTCTTTAAACTGCCTCATAGGACTTCAAATAGATGACAATCTCATTTGCACTTATTCATACATCTTGTTTTGCAGGCATAAAGTTCAAATAATACTGGTGATATATTAAGCACAATATGAAACCTACACTCACTGCAATAAACATGGAAAATTACTAATTAAAGTCTTCAAAGAAACATCTAGTTTTAAAAAAGGAATAAATAGCATCTTCTTAAAATAGATCAGAAATATGTTCATGTATGTCAACCACTACTCCTTTATTTAATTTCTAGTGTGTTTGTTTCAGTAATCTTCAATGTGCCATGCAATTTGCTCCATTGTTGCTGGGTTTTCTTGTTGGTTTTTTGGGGTGAGGAAGTCGTAGTTAGAGGCTTTTATTGGTTTTGTTTGGTTGGGGGATTTTTTGTTGTTGTTGTTGGTTTTGTTTGTTTATTTGTTTGTTGTTTTTATTTTTATTCAAGTAAGGAAAAGCAAAGCACAGTTTTTTAAGGTAAAATAAGTGAATTTCCCTGAGATTGACAGTCATGTGTCTTCCACCTGTGAAGATTATGTTACTCCTTGATACACTGCAGAACAAAGAATCAACAAAGAAACTCCACATTTTAAATAGCCTACTGTCACTCTAAACAAAGGTGTAAATAATTCTTTTATAGCAAAGATTACATGTGTTTTAAGTCACCACTGAAATCCCTTCTACTTCAGGTAGAGGGTGTTAAGAACCATCATCACACTTTTCAAGACCTGGGTGAAAAGTTCAATGCCATGTTTATGCCTAAGAGATACATGTAAAATACATGGAATGAGTAATGGAATAGTGTTAAAAAACACCCATTAGCTCCCATACTCCTGTATCTTTGCGATTTGATTTCACATATTCAAAGTTTTTGATGCTTCCATTCTTAATGTCCACATGGACCTTTTACTGATTTTCAAGTCAGCTATGGATTTAGTCACTGTTTTTGATGACCAATGAGTGAAGAAAACATTTCTGTTCAAAGATTATTATTAGATGCCTCCTATATGACCAACTCTTTTGAGGGACATTATATAACTAACTAGATGGTTTCCATTTTGAGTACAGGGAAAGGTACTAAGAAACTGTATTTGTGCTGCTTACTAGGAGTAAATGAGCAAACAAGAAAATAGAACCAGTTTAACACGGAAGGCAAAACAAAATGGTGTGAAGCTATGCCCTGTGCACTTCTCACCAAATAGCAATCAAGAAAGAATTCAAAGGTCGAAAACTTACTAAGCAACTAAAAAAACAGAGTTCTTCTAAAGAACAACAGAGCAGCATTTTGATGAAAGTCTTAACACATTTCACATATCAAGAACTTCATATTGAGGGCGGACTTGTTCTATTTGTGGGAAGACAAGAAAAATCAGCACCACTCTATGGAAATGGAGGACAGCCTACGTTAGCTCTAACTAGATGTACTAGCTCAGCTGAGGCAGTTAAAAAGAAAAGAAAAAAGACAGCAAGTGGCTAAAGTAGAGGCAAAACTACTTAAAAGCCTTAATTGTATTCTAGTGGGAGCAGAATAAGCATCCTAGTAAAATACCTCACAGCATACAATGGAGCTTCCTTCTAACCAACACCTGTAGCTGAGCTTCCATAGCCTGCTTCGATCTCCAAATTATATTTGAAAACCAGACCTAATGTGAGGAAGAAATATCCCTAGATTTGGATTGTGGATCCTATGCAGGAGTGGAACTATTTTATACTGTAAAAGAGAAAAATTTCTGAATACCTAAAGGAAAAAGTAGGGAGAGATGAAGACTCTTGGTAGACAGACATAAAGCGTTATGAAGGCACGTTACTTCTCAGAGATAATTGCTCTTCTGAGAAAAGAAATTGCTGTTGCTTAAAATACAGGTTTTAGGAAAAGCAAAAAAAAAAAAAAAGGACAGGCACAGACAGTATTAAATGCTCTTCCACAAAAAAGGTACCCTTTTTTTTTTTTTTTTTGTAATTTACTAAAATCAATTTTTTAAAGCAGAATACTCCATTAGTAATATAGACAAAAAACATGCAATAAAACACTAGGAACTTCATCTGTTCTACGTTTATGTATCTTTTTTATAATGTTCTACTTGCAGTTTAATTAGTAGAAATAAAGGCTATTTCTATTGAAAGAATATGTGAGTGGCAGAAAATGAGTCAGATTTTTGTATTCCTTCTAAATCTGCTCCCAGCAACCTCAGCTTCATAATTTATAAGCAGAAGGTAAGATTTTCAATTATAGAAGTGGGAGTCCTAATAGAGATATCAAAACTAGATTGTACTAGCAAAGAAAAAGTTCCAGTAAAGGCTGTGCCTTAGTCCTCTCTCTAGCATTCCTAAGTAGTGGCTGTTTCTTCAGTTCTTCCATTTCATTTGCATGCAGTGTAGTTTTCTTGCACTGCCAATTCACAGAATGCCTTAGTCATATATGGGAAGAGCCACACATAGGGTCTGTGGTTCCTCATATCTCCCACTGTCAGACATTTGCATTCCAAGAATCTTTATTAGCTGTGTGGAGAGCCTTTCTAAGGAATCAGGAGTTGCTTATTTCATCTCTGACATTCCTTATCTAATGAAGTTATTGCATGGGTAAGCACAGATAGTTGCCAAAAGTGCAGCTACAGTGTTGCCAGCCACCACTATGCAAATTTCAGTAAATATTAAAAGCAGACATTTCACTTAGAATTGCAGTAAGATGGATAAATTGTTCTAATCTACATACCTTGGTATTAGCCTTACAAATCTTGAGGCAGCAAAGAGCAACCTATTTACAGAACAATGTTTTGCCTTCAGCTTGTTCCTCAAAACTCCTGTGGACTGGAAAAGCAAACTTAACAGAACACTATGTAAACTGGGTGTACACAGAACTTTAACTCAAGTGAGGACTTCTGTTTCTATATTACTATGCTATTGTTTGTCCCATGCTTCTTGCAGCTGTACAAACCCTATTGCAACACTGAGTCAGGTGAGGTTGTAATAATCCCTGCTGCAAATGTTAAGATTAGAAAGATTAATTAAAAAAAAAAAGGAAAAAAACCCCCATACTTAGGTCTACTGAGATTATTGCCACTGCTAGTTTCATTGATGGTGGAGGGTAAGGGGATCTGGCAAGGCCCTGTACGAAACAGAGTCAAGAATAGATTTATCAGGCAATATGTTTCAGTTGGAAAAGTGAATTTGCTCAAGTTCATAAGAGATTTGTAACATGTACTATAAAAATGACCTGAACATGGGTCTTTCCCAAAAAACAGAACTGAATTTAGTTTTCACAAAGATTAGGATAAATTTTCGTAGTCTCACTTGAAAATGGGGAACCAGTAGTCTAGACTGAATAACTTGAGCAATGTGCTCACATTCTCTGTTGATATTAAAACAGTTCATAGTTAGCAATAGGTGCCCTCAGTTGTACTATAAATGAGAGACGGATTCTATCTGTCTAAAATTCTTCCCTTGACCCCCTGAAAAGCACAACTTTATCAAGTAAGAGGAGATAAAAGCTATTCACATATTACACAAACGGTTTATAAAGCATTGAAATGCTCATGTGAAAGGCACTGCATAACTGCGAAGTGAGCTATTTTTACAATGCTAATGTATGCATGAATTGAAAGTACATAATATTAATAACATGAAACAATGAATCACTTTGATTTGAAAGCAGCATGTTAGCATTAGACTAAAAGAAACATAACAGATATGTCTTCTTAACAGATTTGTTGCAGAAAAATTTTAGTCTCCTAAAATCTGAATCTAATCCTAAATCTTCTAGTCTCTGTTTTGACCTGCAGGTAGCTGAAAAAAAAGAACCACAGTATTTTAGGAGTTATTCTACCTATTAATTACCCCCAATCCCCAGGCATTTTAGCTTATTTCTCTTTCCCACAGGAAGTCAGACCTATTCAAGTTCACACTACTCCCAGTCTTAAGCTGTGTACTCATCCATGCTGAGTAGTATCACACCAACTGGCAGCACACTACTTGAAGGCAATAAGGTTCTTGGAGACAGGTCAATAACAAACCCTTTGAACATGCAGTAATTCAGTACATCAGATGAGATGCTTCTATACAGGCATTTGGCCCTTCTGCAACTTTATTTTTGTAGATACAGGTGAAATTACCTAGTTGAATTATTCCTCTTGATTTATCTAATAAAATAGCACCTCTTCTCTACCGAGATTGCCTACTTATTTAACAAGTATGCTAATTTCCTGATTTATAGAAAGATACCATATGGATATTGATTCAAGTTTTGAATACTTAAAAAAGTTCCTCACTGTTTCAGTAGTCTGCAATTTTTTCCTATTCCTACTGATCAGTTCTCCTTTTGTAAGGCAAATAAGACAACTTATAGAGGCACAGAAATAGAAATCAAGTAAATTTCTTAAATTAATACATGTGAAAATTTTTCTTGAGGACAAATGCTAAGAAACATGTAAATCTCTGAGAGGACAATATCTTACTAAAGATTTATTCTGTACAAAGCTAAGCTTCCAAACTTTGTTCATTCTGCTATATCAAAAGAAATTCTATCTCCTCACTGCATAACTGCATCATTTTTAAATATCCCAAACACCCAAATAATCTTTTAATTTTCACTTTTTTTCTAAAGCATGTGGAATGTGAAAACTCATGACAACATAAAATGTCTATTTGACGCTCTTCTCCCACCACACACCTCAAAATGTGAGCAAAATTGTACAAGGTATAAAAACCTCTATAGCTAACTCTTTAACTTTCCTGCTTTCTTTATATCTTTGTGCTTAGGGAAGGAAATATGGACACTGTGAGAAGAACTTGAACTTGGATGATACCGGGCCCCTTCCAAATCAGGATATTCTACGATTCTATAACTTACTTGTTTATTTTCCTATGTTACAGGGAAT
The DNA here is from genome assembly GCA_013398615.1 of Brachypodius melanocephalos. NCBI lineage: Eukaryota > Metazoa > Chordata > Aves > Passeriformes > Pycnonotidae > Brachypodius > Brachypodius melanocephalos. Next base: position 16,633,929 of record VZSR01003049.1, read on the forward strand.
AGAAGGGCAAAGGAATTTCTTTCACTCTTTCTTTTACCATCGTATGGGCTGGAAAGGCAAGTCCATTTACTAGTAAATGAACCACAGTTCCAGCCCACTTAACAGAGCCCTATCAAACTAAAACACTTGCTAGAAAAAACACACTTTCCAGATGGGTCCCAGAACCAATAAAATAAGCTCATTATTCATTGCTGTTTAACAATGTTTCTTCTATTTTTGTTCTATTATAAGCTTTTAGTCCATAGCCTTTCCTACCTCCCTTAAAGCCCTGCTAGCTCAAATAACCCAAACTGAAACATTTTCAGCCATCGGCTATGAATGTTTGCAGAGAATCCCTATTTGTTCGATTTCATTATCCATCTCTTTAGAGGTAGCCTTCACATTGCCAAGAAAGCATTTACAGAGCATATTTCACACATGACAGTTTCTTATTAGAATTTTTAAAGCATCGAGTTTCAAAATTATACTTGTATTTACTCAATTTATATTCATAAAGCAATGTATTGTGTTTTAAAAAGATATGTTCTGTTTAAGTACACATTAATAAACTGCTATAATTGCCCTTAAGAACATTAAAACAACCCAAGATGTGATACTGCCTTTAGGCAAATGAGCAAACATGTCAAAGTGTATTAAGCATGATATTTTAAACGGGATTTGGAATAGCACTTCATACCTGTTGAACACTGGTAAGTAATGATGCCAGAATTACTTACTCCAAACACTTCTCTGTGAAAAGCCTCACTACTCTTTCTTCTCTTTCAGGTAAAATAGGACTAAATCATGTAGATTCATCCCTGCCTCTGTTCTACTTAGCCTCTACACTTAGTTTTAATTTTCACAGAACACTTTCAATTACTCCATTACAAGCAGATTGCTGATGTATTTCCTCACTGTCAGACTTCTTGGCTGTTGATGCTTTGCACAATACTGGAAAGGCTCAGAGACAGCATATAAGATTTATACAAATAAATTCTAAAACATGAAGTAAAAGCAGCATCTTGGAATTCTGCCTCTGGCACTGTTTCAGCACCACTTTGTGGGAAATCTGTATTTTAAAACTACTTCAATTAAACTTTGCTTTTAAACTAAAAACGTTTAACATAGACAAAGTTTGTGTAGTGAAAGAGCTTTCTGAAGACATGTGGTGCCACATTATTTTAAAGTTCATCCAAGTCTCATCCAATTCCTATGTAAATACAAAGCAAAAGTCCTTTATGCTTTCTCCACTACGTAGATAGGAGCATAATTTTAATTACTTTATTATTAAGCTTTTCATGTTAGCCATCAAGTATTTTGATAACATTTTCATTTAATCTTTGAGTCTTTTTATAAATACCAGTCCATACATTATTTATTTTGGCAGCATTAGCAAGGAACTTCAGATGTGCATTCTTTTACTGAGAGGCAGAAAAAGAAGAATAAAAGAATAAAGAAGTGAACTGAGATATTTTTAATGTTTCAGTAATGCTATCAGAAAAACTGAACCAGAGACATTGGCATTCACAAATGGTGTGGACTCTTACTGCCACAAAACAAATGGTGAATAGAAAAGGAAATACCTCAAGGATGTAGACTCTGTTCCTAATACCTGCAGGCCACAGACAGAGAAAAATAAAGTACCTGAGCTGGAATTCTCTTCCTAATTCCAATTTAAGAGAGCAATTCTAGTTCCAATAACTATCCCTTTGTTTTTACAACTGCCTTTTGCAGCACTCGCCTTCATGTTACCTTACAGGCTCTATTCTTCCAATTTTCAGGATGAAAAAAACACACACAAAACCCAAAACAAAAGTTTGAAACTTTCAAATCCCCAAATTTACAAGAGCTATTTCCACATTCATGAAAAATGACAGCTCCAAAGAAAGAGCCTGGTGGTGCACAGAGTCTGTGTAACAAAGATGAAGAAATGTTTACCTCATGTAGTCAAAACTATTCTAGAGAGACAACAAATAAATGAAACATAAGAATAACCACAGTGTCCAGAATCTATAGATCCTCCTTAGGGCTTTTACAAAACCCAACAAGTAAAGAGTTTGTGTCCCCATGGGCCACCTTCCCAACCACATCCACACATTCTTTCAGACCTTTGAATATTCATTTTGTAACATCAGTGGATTTCTCTGCCTGTTTTCTAGCAATTTGTTTATTTTATCAGATCTATATAAATTATCCTGTTATCACAATCTGAACTTTGTAAAGATCATTCCACATTGGAAAGAGCTGTGCTTTCCAGGTACCTATTTTAAATGCTGTACTCCATGGTGTTAGACAGGCAAGCAAGGAAAAAAAAAATCCATCTTTTCAAACAAAACATTTGGTTGTCATTATGGTGGGTTAACTCCAGGAGGAAATTAAACTCCAAATAAGCCACTCCCTTTCCCCTGCCCTTCTGGTGAAGGAGGGACAAAAGCAGAGCCTATAAGTTGACATAACTATTGAGTGAAAGGTGGTTTTCTTAACATCAAAAGAGGATCCAAAATTCTCAAATTTTTTTATAGTTGACCCGAGGGAGGAGAAGGGGATGGAAGGTTGGGGAAAATCCTCCTCCTCTGTTCCTCCTATAGGCTGGCTGTGATTCTTAATGAATACCCAGAGGCATCTGACAAGACCAGGCCAGGTGAACAACACTGCATATACATCCCTAATGACCCTTAATGCCCTTGGCATTACCATGTCACAAATCAATATCATGTGCTACATCAACAAAGCAATCCTAATCTCTCTCCCTGCTTTGAAAAACATCTTCACCAGCATATCGGTATATACAGTGGGTTAGGTACCACACCCCCATGAACAGAGCGAGCAAGGTGGTAAGCAGTCATTCCTATAGAGTAACAACCTGGCTACACCCACACTGCACCAAGCTCTGCCACCTCTCTGCAGTCATGTTCAAGAGTCTCCCAGATTGCTGTTCTTAAGGAGCACAAGGGCCAATCTTCTTTCCAAGTGGTTCTAAGGTCAAAGAGCTTGTATTACTTATAAGTTAAGAAAGCCATCACGCTGCTAGCATTGCTCAGACAGGCCACACAGTTTTTTAAAGCAGGTGGGTACATGACCTACACAGGCCTTAGCTCCACTGTATGTTTTCCCTAAATGCAGAAAATCCTGAGGGTGTGGACTCTTACTACCACAAAACAAATGGTGAATAGAAGAGGAAATACCTCAAGGATGTAGACTCTGTTCCTAATACCTGCAGGCCACAAATCCCTACAAGCAGCCACTGCAATAGCTTTACCATTTGTGCTGGACTGTAACCCCTCGATTCCCCAACAAAGCCCTCTAGTCCAGAGCATTATTCTAAGACAAGCAGAATTAAGGAGCAGTTTCACAAGTCACTGAGGTGGCTTTCAACACTACATTCCAGATCTGCTCTGAAAGAAAATTCAAACTCCAGGGATGCCTGGAGATGAGCAGGCCTTACCTGAAAATCAGCAAAAGCAAACAAAGAAAAGACACAAGAATGGTGTGGTATGGTCCAATAAACAAAGTGTATGAAAGGAAATAAATGAGAAGGGAAGAAGGGCTAAAATAATAATGAGGTCAATTGCAAATAGCTATTATTTTGACTTTTAAATGAAGAAAAAAGCCCAAGAAAAGTAAAGAAGACATTATTGATAAAGAGAAAGAAAAAATATTATTGTGACAGAAAAATATTGAGGATGATGATATATAATTTTCATATTGATACATATTTTATCTTCGAGCATAAAAAAATAGTAAATTATAACAATACAGCTGAGCAGATTTCTTAATTGAGTGTACTGCCAGATTAAAATGCTAACAACACCTTTCTGTTTAATCTCAGCAATAAGCATGCTGTTAAAACTTTCAGATGGTTGTCAGTGCTCCCTCCATATACAGAAAAATATCCAGATCTGCAAACAGAATATTTTCCTGTACCAAGGAACTCCTTAGGTACAAGAATATTCTTCAATTCTTAACAAGCACCCTCTGCTTGTAAAAGGCTAGTAACAAGACAGATTAGCAGGATTCTACTCTGAAAAGATTAATAGAGAACTATGGGAGATTTCTGTATAAAAGTATGTTTATTGGGAAAACATCTTAATAGAGAAAAGTATGGGGAGAATATTTAAAAAACATTTACATTTGTGAGCAATCTGACAATTAACTTCATGAATTATCACTTTAAGGAAATAAATGCAAGATATTCTGGAGACACTTATTATTTACAAAAGGTTGCATAATAAGAAAACCACTATTTCTTGTTGCACTGTTCTAAATATTAATAAACAATTATAACAACACTGAAATAATGGAGCAGAAACAATTGCATAAATCGTGGAAGTATTTTAGATCAATTCTTACTGCGAAATACTACATTTTGGGAATCAGGTAAGAATCACCTCAAAGTTCTATACAAGACTTGATTTTTTTATTATATAAGAATAATATATATAGCTGTTACTGATTTTCAAGTCATAAGAGCTCTCTCCCTCCCACACAGAATACATCCTAATCTTTTTTATCTTTTATGAATTATTTCTGCAATCACTGTAGTTAACATAATTGCTTGTAATCTACTAAACTCTGTTTTTAAGACACATTAAGCATTTCATTCTTCAGAAGCAAGTTTTGGTCTGGGGCAAGCAAACAAGAATGGAATTAGCAAATACTTTAAACAAGTTCATGATAAAATATCTCAACTAAAGTTTCCATCTTGAATAACACAAGTATGTATATAACCTAATGAAAGTATTTGAGAAGCAGGACCTGCACCATCTAATTCTAAAATCTAACTTAAATAGTTAAGATTCTACAAATAAAAAATAAGACAACAATTTTGAAGATGACTATTAAAGAGTTTCTACAAGAAAACAAGGAACACACTCATTAAAGGTTTTGTTTTTAACTAAGGATACCTAGAATGGTCAAGTATGGCCCATTAGCACACATACATAAATAACTATTCATATTTGATAAAATAAGTAATACTAAAGCCTTGCCATTATAGAATTAGCAGAACATCTCTATCTCCCACCAAGGCACTGATATTTCACTACAACTACAAAACTTACCTCATAAGAGACTTCAAGAAACAAAACAAAATTCTGTCTCTAAACCATAGATTTTCTTACCTCAAATCGAGTTCAGCAAAGAAGCAAAACCTACGACTGTGACACCTCTTACATGTCCAAGACTTAAAACTACCAGTGTCTGTGTAGGTAGTATAACCACTGTTGTCCTGTACACCTGGGTTTTTATATAGCTGTGCAGATTTGTGTTAAGCATGACTTAATGTGATGTTCAATTTTCTTTGCAACTGTGCCTGATGGGAGGACTGTGGTGGTGACATATTTTATTGCACGTTTTCAGTCTTCAAAGCATTTAAAGACTGTAAAACTGGGTAAGATTTTGAAGCTGTAGAAGTCAACATAATTTGTTTTTATTATAAATTTAAGTATTGTACTTCGCATTGTTTCTGTATTTCCTAAGAAGAGTTCTGGGTTACATGCAAGTAATGTTCCTAGGTGGGGATTTTGGGTATTTGTTACAGTCAAATCTAGACAAACAGCACTTATGAGAAGAGAAGGATTATAATGAGACCAAATTGTTTTCTTAAAACAAAGAAACCCTGGTTTTGTCGTGTAGTAAGTGGAAAATGCCTTATTTTTAATTTTGATTTTGATGGTTTTTTGTGTCAATTTGCTGTGGAAAAAAGAAAAGATTATACTTTGCACAAAAATTTCAATACCTCTTGTGCTACAGAAGCTGGGTGTATATGTGTAAATATTTTAATCACAGCTTACAGCTCAGGGTAGACCTCAGAAAATACTTTAATCACTGCTTTCAGCTCTAGGCAGACCTCAGAAGCAATTAAATATTCAGGTGGTGAGGCAAATGCTGAAGAGGTCTAAGTCACACCCAGCTGGGATTTACTTTAGCTAGCTCAAGGCTAATATGAGTATTTTAAACACTGCATTGCTAATGCACTTTGAAGGACAGCTACTGACTGATAAAATGGTTTTGAGAGTAACAGAAGTTTTGTTTCAACTTATATTTTACATGTTTTAGACCTTCTTTAGAAGGCAGATATAGAACTTTTGAAATCGCTCTGTACCTTCCTAGGTCTTAGGCTGGAATCTGGGGTGCTCAGAAATGTAAGAATTCTTCTGACCAGTGACAAAATATTCATTGTAAGAAATCTGATTTTCTGCTAGTAGAACTAGTAAGTTAGACATTGAACTTTGGAAATAAAATATTCTTGAAATGTAACTAATGATTTTCTTTTGGATTTCAACACTAAGATTCTAGTTGTAAGTTCTTCTGTCAAAATATACTTTTTTTTCCTATTTGTAGTAAAAAGCTACTTTGGCCAAGATTCGTCACTCAAACCATGACACTTACCGTTTTACTTTCAGCTGTGTATGGCTATGAACATCTAAGAAAGTTAAAATTTAAGAGACATTCCTAATCAAATAACCTTCAAATACACATCTTGTCCTTACACTACATTTCATGGTTTCTTTAATTATACTAAGATTCTGGACCATTGTTATCTTTATCCTCATAAGAAAAGCAGCAGGATAAAGAAGGATTCTAGCTCAGCTTTGTATAGGCTGAGGACTTTGAAAGCTTAGCTACAAAAAAGCTATGAAAAGGGAAGAAAGCCAGTTATAAAAATTACTTGTATCCAGGATAAAATGTGAGGCATAGAAAAGCAGTAACATGCTAAAAGATCAGAAAAGCCTATGTAGATTCTTTTGAGGGCCTTTTGCTCTGGTGTCAATTGCATGATTTCATAGTTGTCAGTGCTTGATGCTGCTTAAATATCAGCTGTATTCATTATTCTGCTGGACGACTATTGAATGCCTGGTGAAATAAGAACTTAGTGAGTTTCTTGCAACCAATGAACTTTTGTTACTTCCTTATGACTTTAGGAAATGTGGTTTCTGGTTTTCTTCCCAGCTGAGGCAAAAAAAATACCCTAAAAAACCAACCAAACAAAAAACCCCCACAAAAATCCTAACTACTTTCTAGTTTAATTGCACTTATCACACAGAGTTCAAAAAACAACCTTTGCAGTGGCTATTTTATTGAAACTGTGTTTTCTGGGAAAAATCAGAAGAGCTGAAGCTTGGTTTCCACAGATTTTATTGCTGTATGCAAATGTACAGACTATGGCAGCCCTGGCTCAGGCCCTTGTCTGCATCTCCTGTTCAGCAGATTTTCCATGTGCCAAATGGCTCGCTCTTACACTTCTCACACCAGGTAACTGTTCAGCTTGTTCCATAGCCCTTCTTTTGGCAATACAATACAATACTTTCCTAATACCCATTTCTACTTTCTACCTATTCAGAAATCTTCACAAAAAGCTTAATATCTTTTGCACAATTTTTTTTGGACAGTTTCTTCAGAAAACTGTAAGTATTTTGAATTATTATGATTATGGTCTGAAGATTGTTTTTCACATATATTACAGACCAGAAATCCAGTCTAATGAAACAATTGTCTAAGTAAAGTGCTTTAGAAAACTGGATTATTTTCATTACCAAAACACAAGAGAATGGTCAACTATTATTGCATCATTGATATTTTGCTTTATTTTTAAACCATATAAGACTCCCATGTACAGAAAATATTTCTGAAAGTAGCACAGACATTCTTCACTTGCTCTGCAATATGTGGGTGGTTTTAAACAGGCTTCTCTTTTTCCACTGCAGCAAATTAACTATTTACTGGATATATATAGGATACACCATGAAATTGTTTTTCATATACAAAAAGGACAGTGATGTGCCTAGATGACACTGTGAAACTTGAAACTGTTTAGAAGTTCCCAGTAATGCTATTATAGATAAAAATCCACTACAAATTTTTCTGCGTGCTTTCTCATCTGGAAAGAAGCCCCTTCTTTCCCCAAGATTCGGACTTTGGAGTGTCACCCAAACATCACTAAACTGTTTGCTGTCTCTTAACCCCTGAGCGAGCCTTGGATTTAGCTCTCTTGGCTCCGCAGCAGCGCTCACTTGAGGGCTCTGTGCTGCCCGTGCTGTGTGTGAGTGACCTCTTCAGCCAAGTTGGTGTCACTACAGAAAGGACACGCAGAAGAAATGCATAGACTTCTAAAATGAGTAGTTTTTGAGGTGTAGTTGCCGTATTTTTCCTCTCTTGAAGATCCATAATGAAATAGAGGGGAAGGGGGAAATTTGTTTTACGTGGAAACTTTGAAAAAGTAATTTCTGTTGGTAACTGATATGTCTTCTTTCAGTTGCCAGATGGAGAATTATTAATAATTATTAAATAAAACCAATTCGAGAATGGACCATGAAAGTGTATTAATTTGACGATCAGGGAGCTTTGCAAGAGCCTGAAAAGATAACATGAATCATATTTGCCACAATTCAATAATGGCTGTATCTGCAGACTGCTAACATAGCACAATTATGTGTGTCAAAACAGAAATAAGATAGCAGTTACAAATTAATTTATATTGATGTGATTACTTAAAAGTATACTTGATTTTACAATAATCTACTATTATGTCAGCAATGTTTCTCATTACTCATTTACTCAGTTATTAAGAATCTTCTTATTTTATGATTCTGCCTGAGTTAAGATGCAGAAAAACAATTTACATGGATTTTGGAGACATTCTAATTAATCAGCAGTAAAATCTATATCATCTTCTTGAGATATGCTCTTTAGGGGCAAGTTGTCTCTTCTTTTACCTGGATTAATGAAGTAACAATCACAGAGAATGTTGCTAGAGCAAATTCTATTTCCAGTTTTGCCATGTGGCTCTTAAATCAAGCACAATTTAATTTCCCAAGCAAATAGAGTGAAACATTCTAGTGAAATAAAGACATTAGAATGTGTTACTCTTTGTGCTTTGTAAAACTGCATGATTGACTGCTCTTATGTGACTGCCTCTAAGCAGGTCACTGTCATACCTGTCCTTAGGTATCTTCCACAATCAGATGTTGATATCTGGTGACTTAGCACTTACCTGACATCAGGGATTGGGTTGCCAGCAACTCTGCACTCCAGCAATACTTTGTTTCCTTCTGCAACTTCCTGGCTCCGGAGCTTCTGAGTGAAGAGAGGTGGGGAAAGTTCATGCTCTTCCATGTTGATGAAGGGACGGCACAGGACCATCTTGCTCTCCATGATGCTCCCCCTTCCAGAATAGTGTTTTCCATTCAGATGAACTCCAGATAATTTTTCCTCAGGTTCAGTCTCTTGATGTGGTTTGTCAAACTCCGGGTTCACCAAGGTACTTAAAGCTAGTTGCTTCTTATTAGGAGACAGGTATCCACTGTCCGGAGAAGAAGAGTCCCCATCAGGACTACGGCCTCTTGTCTTCGCTGCCTGTCTAAATATAGATGATAACTCCTCTATGAACGTGGCAGCTTTGTCGCATAGCTTGTTCCTGAAAGGAGCTTCTCCCTGGGGTGTCAAATCAGAGTTTGGGCTTGTCTTAGGCATAGATGGACCACTTTTCTCTGAATATTTCAGGCTTCTAACAAAGCTGGGACTAGCAGGTAGAAAAGGTGAGGTGCTTGCTTGTCTCCTAGAAACTGTGACAAAACTATCCTCTGTCTGAGGTGCAGTGGATTGCTCTTCCTGATTCCTTGGGAGAACATGACTTGCAGCAGATGAAGTCCAACTGCTTGCTTGAGGTGTCTGTAAAGTGTCTTGCTCATGCAGGTTGGTGTCCCTGAAAGAAGGGTTTTCTGAAGGGCTAGAAAGAGGGGTGTTGAGATAATGAGTAAAGTCTGGTTCTGGGTTCTCATCTTCCTCCATGGAATTGGCAATGGCTTCTCGAGCTATGTCAAGGCTCTTACTTATCTCCTCCTGGGTGAGGAAGGCAGAAAGTCCATTTGAAAATTCACCATTCTGTGTGTCTGACAGGGAATCACAGAAAAAGTCATGGTAAGATGAAGCTTCTGACATATTTTCAGGATATCCTTTACTGCTGCCTCTCTCTGGAGAATAAGTCTCCTTCAGCATTAAAGAAAGAGGCAATGCCCGGCCACAGCTTTTGTCTTGCATCCTGGAAGACACAAGAACAACTCCTTAATGAGAAAAGTTATATCTTAGTTCTCATAAGCTAGACAAAAAGCTGGAAGATAAGCAGAACCTAATGGTGCATGACATACCATAAACCTTGACTTCTATGAGAATGAGCCAGGACTGCAAATTGTCTAGGTGGAAATAAGAGCACTTAGAAGTCATTTTTCTCATGAATCTTCCCTCAGAAGTATGAAGACATCCTTTGTCTGTATATTGCCCAGCATAATCTCAAGTTCACTGGATCATGATGTGTATATGCTGTTATTTCACATCTGATTGCTTATTTTGCATCAGTTCTATTACACATTATTTTTTTTTCTGGTTTTAGCCTTATGAAGATTTTGGGAATAAATTTACTTTTCTCTTTCCCATAACATTGCCTTCCAGACACTAAAATATCAAATTCTGAGATGAGTGTTCAAGTGGATTAGGAATTCCAAGTCATCCTTTCTGTTTAATGTTGATAATGTGTTAAATATTGTTTTACTTATTATGCTAATATTTTTAACTTGTTACCAATTTAGTAGCACTCTCCTCAACACTGAAAAATGAAATATCAAACTACCATATGCTAAAAGTAAATAGAAGAAACTGAAGAAATAGATTTCACAACCTATTTATCATCCTGCCCAATGGAAGTGAATAATGTATATTTTGTACCAGTTTCACAAAGCAGAGAAGCATTTATACCTCTCTAGTTTCCCAACATGACTTTAGAATTAGGATGAGAATTCTCTTTAAAGCCAGCAAGAAACAAGACATCAGGGAAACCATACCTTCCCCAAGGGAAGGACTGGCCTGAAAATCTCCTTGTTGAAATGTATTTGTCCAACTGGCCACTAGATTATGGCTGATGTGATCTGAAACGTAATTATTGTTCCTGCAGAGCATTTAATTAAGTTGAACATCAGTGATTTTAATTACCCTGGGAAATTCTCTTCTCCTAGTGATAATTTCTATCAAAAAATTTACATAAGATTTAAAAAACCCATTTTCCTTTAATTCTCTACTGGTTGTGGAGAAATGACTTGACAATCATGTGATGCACTCGGATGTATTTTACATCAGCTTATGCAGGCTCCAATTACCTTTAGTCACTAAACCAGGGCTTACCCAGCATGTAGTCATTAAATGACTGATAGATTATTGGAATTCTTGGCTTTGTGTGTGCATCTCTTGACATGCCTGTTTATCTTGCCAACAGACTACAACTCAACGCATAAAAGAGAAGTATAAGAAACCCAAAGCATTTAGATTTGATAAATGTTTTTATAGAATTCAGTGATAAGTTTATTATTTGCTGGGATTACATCTTCCTTTCCTATTATCTGTATTTATAGGGCAACAAATTTAGCAACCATGCCAATCTCTTGTCAACAAAATCTAAATAAGTATATACAGTATAACTGACTATCACATAGCAGCTTTAAAGAAAGAATCTGAGAAGCCCAGCAAACAGTTGGTCTAGAGGCTCAGCTGTTCAGGCATAAACTGGATGAATGCCAGGGAAACAAGGGTTAAACTCGAAGAGTTTCTGCCTCCTTAATATTAGTTATTTTTAAAAACTTTGTATTCAAATGAACAAAGGTGCTATTTAAACAACATGTAAATATTCATGCTTCAAATGATATCTTTGTTTAAATCTGACACACACTGGTTCCTAGCTTGTTCACATCTCAAAGTGACACACATTACATACTCAGATAAATTTCCCTGACTTCCAACACTGAGCTGCTTTAATGTTTCAATGGGTTGTTTCATGGATAGGAGGACAATTTTACTTATTGTTAGCCACCCAACATGATGATTAAAATTAATGTATTATGAGTTAACATATTTATTCCCAATACTCAGCTTTATCATTAGAAAAATATAATGGGTATGTATATCGTAATTTTCAAAACCTGGTGTATAAATTTAGGTGAATCAGTCTATACCTGGATATTTAGATAAAGTTGATGGATTTAAACATGCTGGTTTATTGGCAATTTCTAATGCTGATAAGCCTTCTTGGTGTGAAGGTGCCTGAAAATGGATTCCTATGTCTAGCTTTAGGGAGCTGAATGGAAGCTTCCAGCAGAAAGGCTTTTTTCAGCCATACTGTAATACATAAACTCGCTATTCTTTTAGTGCAACTTGTAACCACAGTGAACTGGAGGTGAAGTATCACTAACCCTATCAAGTAGCTTATAAGATCATAATTAGAAATTTTGAATGCTATTTCTAGCTTCTCCGAGTTAGACTACAATGTATTTATAACACTTTTCATCATCATTCCTCCTTAGGTAACCTGCAAAGCCATACACTGTATCATTTAAAGACACAAACAAAATACAATGTTGCATGCAGATCAGTGTTTACCTGTACTTTCAACATTACTACATGCAGACGATTTATGGGGTCCTACTTGTATATATTTAGAAATTATGCCCAAGTAAAAACACTTTTTTTTATCATGTAGTTTAAATACTTATTCAAAACCCAAGACAGATGCTCTAAAGAATCATATGGTAAATATTAAATTTGAAATGTACTGGATTACAATAATTTCAGAAAAAAACCAGAGTTACTAATATAATTAAGGTTTTAAAGAGATATATAGTAAAATATGGAAAAAACACAGAAAATTAAAGGATTCATTTCAGAAAAATATAAACATCCTGAATTTGCAGAACCTGCCGAATAAGAAATTATTACTTAACATGACCCAAGGCCTATGTCTTCAAAAGAATCGTATGCAGGATTAAATGTATCTAGTAAGATTTTTTAAAACAAAAAAGGCATACAGTTTTTCTCTGAATTTTGAAATCCTGCAAAATTACTCCCCAAACACAACAATTACGTTTAGCAGAAAATATAAAACAGATCTTACAATAAGCAGGCCAATATGAAGAGTTCAAGTATAATTAATAGTAGGTAAAGTTGTTTTTCTCCTTCTCTGAATAGGGTTAAAGTTGCTCCAGCTCTTCACTCAAGCTTGCTTGGTCCTTAGTCGAGAAGACTGTGGCCTGTGCATTACATCCGTCCTCTGTGACTATGAAATTCGTACCCCACTCATCTATATTTGGTAACTGAACTCATGTTTCAGCAGACTGCCACTATCTGGAATTCCAGCAGAAGCAATGCTAGGCCTGGAAGTGGCACAAAGTTCTGTGTGCTTACTACTCAGAATTTCAGAGAACTTAGCCATTCCCTTTCTATACCTTTTATTGGTAATAGATTTTAAACTTTTAAAAAATAACATTATTTTCATCATAATAAATAAAATAATTGCCTTTTTCTACTAAGACTAGTTTAAAATCAACAGTTTCCTTGTGTACCTTAAAATCTTGTAGAAAAGAAAAAATGAGAATCATTTATGTTGGAAAAGACCCTTAACATTTTTGGAGTTATGAGTAGAAATATGGCAACTTTTAAAAATAATCGATAGTTATTAATCTGTAACCATATACTACACTGTATAAATAAATTAACCTACTGAATTTTTCACATCTCAAGTGAAATAATACTGTACAATCAGAAAAGGAGTGTCTTCCTCAGAAAAGATACAAAAACCCCCCGGAAAACACGTGTATTTAAAAATACCGCACAACTCTGACACGTATTAACACTGAAACAATCAAAATATGTTTTTGGTTTCTATAGAGTTGTAGAGCATAATCTGTAACAGACTCAATTCTCCCTTACTGTCTCTGCCAAGCAAGTACTTTCACCGTATTAAAACTCCTGTGAGAGTTTAGTCCCAGGGGAAAAAAAAATTCTATCCAAAAGCACTTTTTCAAGCACTTAATTTCTGTTAAAACTCAGCAAAAGAAAGAAGTAAACATGAAGACTGTTGGTTTAATCTACAGACTTTATCACACAGTTTCCAGAAATAAAAGCAGTGTGTGGGCAACGTGGTTTCTGCCAGATTGCAACCTATTGGGAATCACATGCTCCACAGGGGATAGAAGAAATTATAGCTCCAAAGAGATGTTACAGACCTCTGTCCTTTCTGCCAGCATCCGTTACATCTGCTCATGGATTTGAAATCATTTCGTACGCTGGCATTTGTTCTTGGCTCAAAGTCCTCTAGATACTGCCTTACATTTTTTACTAACATTTGTTCCTTGGCAACAATGGAAGTACAGTAGACGTACTGTTGTGAAAGAAGTGCACAGGAGTCTCAGAGCTCCCTACAGGATCCAAACCATCTTTATGTACTAACAAGTGCCAGTACCACACATTGTATTACAGCGCTTGATAGAGCATCTTGGCATCTTCATGCAGGCAATTACTGTCCTCTCATCACAGCTTGAACAGATTCACTGCTGGACTGGGAATACATTCACAATGTACACAAACCCCAATCTTGCAGCTTGAGATCCTCACCATGTTGTAGTGAAATTAGTTCAAAGGATTTTATTTCGGGTCATTTTATAGTGATTTCAGCGTGTCAAATAAGAACAGAACCATGATTCTAAAAATTTCAAGCTGAAAACTGTGCATAAAGAAGGAGCTGGTTATCCAAGAGTTAACCACTTTATGCCTAATTTTTAAGCAGTTGCCCCACAAAGTAAAATCAAGGTCCTTGTTCAGGCACCCAGCATCTCCACTAAATGCATAAGACTTTGCCACCTTGGAATGGGAGTCAAAAATAGCCTGCATATAAACAGCAACAAGCTGCCTTGGGCTATCTTCAGCATTTTCTACAGGGAGTGGGTGGATGAAATCCTGGTTCTTGCAATTATGTGTTTAAATTTTCACTTCTGGGTAAAAAATATATCTGCCTCTAGATACCTGCAGAGATATTTTAAAAGAAATTTAGCTTTTTGAATACAAATAAATATTGTTTTGTGTAAATCGGATATGCCCAATACTTTTTGTACAGCATGATAGAAACATTTGCCCAGAAATGTGAAAGATTTGTGTTCAAATTCCTCTTCAACCATTAATGAAATACTCCTCATAAATTGAAAACTTAATAGGGAAAGGTTTTATACAGCTCTATTAAGCCATGAATAAATTTTCCCAACATAGTTCTTCGGTGATTTAGGGAATGCTTATATCCTTTGATCTGTACTGAATATTTTGGAATCAAGACCTTCCATTTTTATTGCAAAAATAATGTGTATTCTCCTTTATAAAAGCAGTAAAGGCAGTAAATCACTATAAAAAATAGCAAACAGACTAAAACTTTGAAACAGTTACACATTTTGCAAGATAAACACACTTTAATATGCAATGATGTAACAATTTAGCATTTGCATATAATATTTTAAAATTAATAAAAACATCAAACAAGATTAGAGATATACAGCTAATATGCTCACTCCATTCCTATTGCAGTCTTATGGAAAATTCAGCTGATAAACAGAACTCCACGGAGATAACAATTTTCACTACCAGTAGATTTGATGAAACATAGCTGCAGTTTACCTGAAACCTTAATAATAGTTTCTAACACCAGTCAGCTCGAGTCATGCCAAATCTCATGCCAAAACCCCTAAAACTATTCTGGTTGTTCAAGTTTTCCATTCCATCTGATGAAGATGTTACATAATGCAACAGATTTTCATCGTTAATTGTATAAAACTAAAATACAGTAATAAGCTCTTTACCTTAATGATTAATGTGCTTACCTGAGAAAGCAGAACACCTCTGTTATGGTCCTTGTTATTTTGTATCTCACTCTAAATAGCAACAGGATAAAATACAAGTAGATAGGCAATCTCCTTTCCAAGACCTGAAGTCAAACACCAGTATGCAAACTTCAAATAGAAATCTCTAAGAACTGCTTCTACTTTAAGCAGCAGAGAGAGATACAACCTCCCTTACCAGTTGCCACAGAAACCTCCAGTTATTTTGAGTTACTAACAGACTTTTTTCCCACCTCTGAAAGAGCAAAAAAAAAAAAAAATCTGGTTGCCTGTGCTTAAACAGATTAGGTCAATGTCTTGCTCGATGTCATACATAGGTTTGTTCTTTAGTTTTCCCTCAGTTTGCAAAACCCCATTTAATTTTGCTTGCAAATACATAGTAAATGGATTTTTTACATAGCTAGAGCTAATCTATGTTTTCATAGAGTGGTTTGGAAGTACCTAGCTGTCATATATGTATGAAAGTGCCAAATGTAGCAAGCAGTGTCAATGGCATTCAAACACAATTTTTCCAAGTTTCTCTGAAGATTTTCTTAGGAGTGTAGTGGGAAAGCTTATACACCTTCAGCTTTTTCTAGCAGTTCTATTGGTAATTAGTCTGTAATTGGTCTGGAAGAAATACAGCAATTGTTAAAATTAAACTAATAGCAGAACAGTAATGATAACTCTCAGCCTTCTTTTACAGAATATTTCATCAACAAAGAGATTGAGGGGAAGCAAGTAACAATGCATCAATTAACTTGAAAATAGTAAAGCTTTCCAGAATTACCACAGCTGTGAACAGGAAAGCAAACCACAAAACAGAAAGGAAGGCTAAGTAACTCATAAAGAACTAATACCATTCTATACAGTGGGAAAGAGATGAAAACTTCTCAGTCCAAAATCTACAGTCTATCTGAGGTCTTGATGAGGCAAACTACCTCACACTGAGAAACTCGTCATTCTGCTTCCCTTATCTCAAGATTACTTGAACACTTGTAATATCATTCTGTCTCAAGATGCATCTCCTTAACTTTTATTGGCCAGACAGGTAATAATGAAACACATGTACAAACATCTACTTGACCGGTGAGGGCCTCCAGCATCCCTTAAAATTTCAAAGGAATTTTGGTGGGAGTTTGCACCCCTGCACATTTTGCACCTGCGGCTGTGAAGCACATTGTGCTCTCACGGCTTTATCACAAAGGTGAAGACACACAGGGCAAAGCTGTTCGATCTTTGCCAATAAACACTGTGCCCAGGGTAGAGATGTCTCCGTCCACCTTACCTGAGAGCGGGCAGTGGCCTGGGAAAGGCGGTGCTGTCTGAGCCTGCCTCTTGCCAGGCCCCGTGTTCGTCAGGCTGCCTTCGGGGCCATGGCACCACGACACGCTGGCTCCTGGGCCTGCCTCGCTCCCTGGCCACACTCCCCACTCGCTGAGGGGAAAACGCGGACGGGGTCCGGGTTGGGAGAAGCGAGTGGGCGCCGGTGAATGCCGACGGTGCTGGAAGAGATGAAGTGCCGGCCAGACCCTGCGATAGCGGCTGCCCAGGCGGGGCAGGCAGGGTGAGGGGGGCTCTGCGGGGAGGGGCAGAGAGCGTGGAGCCGGCCGGTCTGCGGGTGCCCACGGGCCGAGCACGGCCTGCGGGGTGTGTTGCTGTGCAGTGCGCCATGGAGCTGCGCAACACCGCACCAGCGGGGCCCACCGCCGTACCATGGAGCTGGGCTCACAGCCGTGCCATGGAGCTGGGCCCACAGCCGTGCCATGGAGCTGGGCCCACAGCCGTGCCATGGAGCTGAGCCCACAGCCGTGCCGTGTAGCTACGGCCATAGCCGTGCCATGGAGCTGGGCCCACAGCGGTGCCATGGAGCTGGGCCCACAGCCGTGCCATGGAGCTGCGGCCCGCACCCGCGGGGCTCACGGCTGTGAGATGGCCTAGAGAAGGCCTTTCCGCTGCTCGATTCTATTAAAATATTTCGGGCGTGTTATCTAGTGTTGTCAAAGAAAAAAAATGAGGTGTCAACAAACTCTGAATCGACAGTCTTCTGACTGTTCACAGTTCAAGTAGAAAGGCTCTTCCACATTTTAGCATTTGGCAATGTATACAAATAAGAATTTAGGCAAGCCTGTGTTACAGATGATTTTAGTACAAAAACTTAAGAAATCAATTTTATGTTGAATTAAGAAGCAAGAGGGAAATGAGTGAAAGTTAAAGAAGGCAGGACTGATGCAATCTCATAAGGATAGAGAAAGCAAGGATAGAATTTCTCAGTGCAGCACACATATTCGAGATTGTATAGTCTAGCATGTAAAGATTTCAAATTATATTATAAGTTTAAGAAATCAAAGCTATATCAGCTCAGTCTTACATAATTTGCTAAAGAAAAGAAGGGAAATAAACTAGAGTTAAAACACTCTACTGGAAAATCTGTGTCACAAAAGTAATGCTCTAACTTAAGCTGTTTGAAAGAAGAACCCATTAATCTTAGGTAATTTTTGTCCCGACTCTGCAAAGCAGAGTTAACGCTAGTCTCTTTCTTGAAATTAAGTTTTCTTTTGAGAAGTCCATGTGGAAGACCTTTGCTCTAATTTTGTCTAGTTTTGTTTAACTTAAGTGGTTTAATTGTTACTCTTCTCTCAGTTGATTTTGTCCTGTATGCTGCACGTTAGTCGTATTCATTATGGCTTTGCAAATTCTTTTATTTTAAAATTAATTACACTTGTTATAACTACCTGTGCTGTATCTGAAAAGTCACGCATCCGTCTATGCCCTGTGGAGTATGGAACTGCTTAATTCTAAGTGCTGCAGTCCTATTCACAGTAGATATTTCCTGTACCTCTGTGAAGATTATATTTCAAACAGAGCTGATTTTTTCTTTCATATGAAAACTACTTGCACTTACGCATATCATAAAATTCCCATAGTTGGGCAGTGACAAAGATGTTTTATAGCATCACATGTCATCCTTTAATGTTATATGTGCTAAGATTTAGACTTTCCTCTGTGTGAGGAAAATGATCTCTATTAGAATAATTTTAGCTGTAAGCTTATAATTCAAATTTCACATGTTTATATTCACAGCCAGTCATGTATTCGGATTCCTTCTTAGCATGTGAAATGTGTTTGATCTGAGCAGGCACAGACAGTGCTGAAGTTCAATACCAGATAAAAGCTTCTTTTTTTACAAGGGGATTAACTCTAAAAAAAAAAAAAAAGGAATGTGCTTCTTTCAGCAAACTGTGAGATGCTGATCTGTAGGAAAATAAATATTTACTTCTCTTTTTGCTTTTATCATAATACAGTTTTATATTGCTTTTCCTTTTTAACAGCTACTGCATGCTGTCTTTTGATTATGCCAAATGTATTCCTGTGGCCTGTAGGAATACTCCACCTGCCACCTAAAAACATGTCTGATGCCAGATAGGGGTAGACAGCTGTGTACTGCTGCCAGAAGTCATAGCACTAACAAAGACAAATGTGCAAGAATGTGACATCCATACTTGTGGCAAGAGGAATGAATGCTGAAGCAGGAACATGGAACAGCTGATTACTTCCGCTGTTAGCTTCAGTAGAACTAAATTTAAAAAAAAAAAAAGTTAAAACACAGCTGGCTATTTAGAATGAACTGCTGAGAGATTTGTCAGTCAGTAGCTCCTATTAGGGAGACACTTAGCTTAGGGATATTTTTGGAAAGAGTTTCCCTGGAGTTGGAGAGACTTCAGGCATTTTGCTTTTTTCTGATTGGCCAACAGACAGGTGCTGAAAAAGGTGGTGGCAGAAATATTGCAGACATGGTGAATATCACACAGACAAGCAACAGCAACTTACTTCTTGTTTTATGATAGGCTATACCATATAAAAATATAACAGAATTTTTCCTTTCTCTCTTTCTGTTGTGAAATGAAAAGAGATCAGACAAAGGACTGATTCATCTTGGTTGAAAATGCAACTGCCTGCATTTAGAGTTTGGGAGTGGCATGTTCTATCATAGCAAATGTTTCATGCCTTTAAGCTAAAACCATGTGTTTTTTTCCCAGGGTGAAATGTTCTATGTACTTCTGATTTACAAATAAATAAGTTGTGTTTAAAGAGCGTATGTCCTTCAAAGAGAAATATACTATTGCATTATATATTAATAATTTCCTTTTAGAGAGAAACCATGTAGCAAACAAATTATTTTTAAAAATAGGTGCTTTTAGGAATGACATGAAGTGGGCTGCTGAGCTTGTGAGAGAAGAAGGAGCCTTTCAGTGGCAGTGACAACTTGTGTGGCAGCACTGAGAATGCTTGTATTTCTTCATTTTGAAGTCAATTTCTAGAGCTTGGACCTTGAAATTGAATCCACTGGTTACATCAAAAGCAAGAATTAGAATTTTGACAGAGTACTGATCTTGTACTGATAAGTGCATCTTTCTCTCCAGGCATTACAGCTTCAGAGCCAATGACTAAACACTGATGGGGTACAATCCTGGTACTTTGGCATTGGTGGATTGGAAAAATTGACAGTCAGAATTTTTTAAGTTAAACAAGCTGTCAAACACGGTCTCTATTTAGACAGGATCCAGCTTTTTCTTTTTCCTAAAGAGTGATTATTTCTAGTGAAAAAAAATGCACTTTATTTAGAAGGCAGTGATGAAAAAGAGTTTAAAAATATATTTCAGACAAAACATGGTAGATTTCTACTCACCATCAAACATGAAAAGTGCATGATAAGATGTGAACACCTTTCTGTGCTGTTTGGTATCTTGGTTCGAATCAAGATAAAGAGGCAAGGTATGCAGTTATTCAAAGATATGTTTTTCCATGCTTTAAATTCTCCAGCATCAGATGTGGACCTTGTATTGGTTTTTCTGTTATCAAAGAACGAACAATTGATTATAAATTCATGTGTTTCTTAGTTGTTCAGTGAGATGTCATTTGAGTTTCAGTGGTTCTTTATACAGCAATTTAGAAGTTGGCACCTCTCCTTTGAAAACATTTAGCTGTGTTTGACCAAGAACTCTTTCCCACCTTTGTTCTACAATTGAATGGATGGTGTAATATTCCAACAAGCAGTAAAGGGGTTCCAGCCCCGAGTGTTTTCTGCATAGCCAGTTTTGATGCTCCTCATCTTTCTGTGCACTTGTACTGGTGTGAGTTGAGAGTGAGTTTGCAGTTTTGGGAATTGCGCAGAGACTATGCTTAGGGTTGTTGCTGTCCATTGACTTCAAACCCTTATGAAGTAAATCGGTAAATATAATGTAACAAAATTTTTAACAATAGTTAGCTGCCATCTTTCAAAGTACATTGACTTAATGTATAAAGTTATTTAACTAATAAAGGTAATAAGATTTATTTTTCCTCATAAATATACAGAAAATGTAATATGTGGAGATAAATCACCCCTTCTAAAAATCCTATATGAACTGAGATGTGACAGTGATTGCATCTGAAGTTTGTTTTCAAAATCAAAGGATAATGACAATCTCACAGTTAAAAGTTGTAAGAAAAATTAGTATCTTTTGAGGATCAAGACAAAAATAAAAGTGCAGAGAATTTTCTAATACATTTTCTTGGAGAGGAAATAGAGCAGTTATGGACAGTCAGTGAGTTTCACACAAAAAAATCCCCAATCAGAAATCCAGGAAGGAAACTAATTCTCTTTTGCCTACATCAGACTTCCGTATGGTTTGAGGAAGGTCCTTTGATCTAAACTCTTTTTTTTTGTAATGTTTATTATAGAGCTTTTATTCTAAATATTTCACTATTATTAGAGCAGACATAATTGTTTTCATACTTTGCCAGCATTCTACCTGGATAGGTAACCTTGGAAATGTTTTTAACCAAATATCTTATATTTTGGTCAGTTGTAAGTTGAGTAGAAGCTAATGCCTTTCTAGTAGACACTTCAGTTCTTTCACAAGTCTTTCAAGTTCCTCAGTGTAACAGATTTGAAAGCAGACTGTACATTTGTTCAGACTCATCGTTGTACAGACTGGTCATCTGCCTCACTGCTAAGGTCTCATAGAGGCTGCATAGAATTTATGTGACAAAGCCTTTCACTTCATCATTATTTGATTTCGGTATGTTTGATTTCACAGCCTTAATATTATTCCTGTACCTTTCATGAATAAAGATAGAATAAAAAGTTACTTGGACATGATTATATAATCCTTGTGATAGTTTGCTAAGACTTTCTGAAATTTAACTTTTAGAATTGCACAGATGTATGTTCCATATACTACAGTGTTTCATCATATGATCTCTGTGTGTAAGCTTAATTTGGTTTTTAGGTTCTGCCCCGTGTACTGGCATCTGACTGATTGTTATTTAATATATCCAGACACACATTTCCTCAAAAGTACAGTTAAAAATGTTAACAAGCCTTCATCATAAGTCTCTTCAATCTGGTGTTTGTTTAGTGATGCATAGTGATAACAAAGGGTCAGTATTGGCCCTTTACTGAGCTTGCAGCCCTCACATCTTTTCAGAGTGTTTCCTGTGGGAATAGAGGCCTAAAAGTGGGGTCATTCACACTATTATTGTGGGTAGAACAATTTGCTTCTTGGGTAATATTAAGAAAATGGGACAGGACAAAGGAATGGCAAATGCATATGAGGGCATCAGTGCTTTAGGTACAACTATTATTATTATTATTACTATTATTATTATTATTTTCAATTTAATTTAGAAATTAATGATTAATATTTTTAAATGGTTGTTTATTCTAAATGTCTTTTCTATAGTAGCTGATACAGAGTGAAAACAGAATATAAATTTATTTTTAAAACTTTGAATAATGCAATTAGAAAAAGTATTATAGACTGAATATGTGAGGTAATCAGTTGAACACCACTGCTTTGTGTGGGTTTTTTATTGACCCACTCAAATGGTAAAGCATGTTTGTGTCCTTTTACTCAGAACAAAAATTAAAGAGTTCTCAAAGCCCTAATACCACTTTATCCTTGGACATGTTCCCTTCACGATATATGGATGTGTTTCATTTCCACTGGGTTACTACTGGTGCTATATGCACTGGCTATGATTTGCTTTGTAAATATTTTTTATGAGAGAAAATGGAAAACATAAATCAGGTTTATAAAGAAATGAACTCAGAGTTTATGGAAGACATTTAGAATTTCTTAGCTAAAATTGCATAAATACTTCATAGGTAATTAGATTAATTGATAGAATTCAAAAGCAAAATCACTGAACAAAATCAGAAGAGGATAAAAGATGAATAGGTAAAAAAAAAGTGGAAACAGTTGCAAAAGCTTTGCATTGACAACCAAATTAAACACAATTTTAGGTCTGGAATAAATAAGGTAAAATTTTCCTGGAAACGTGCCGAAGTAGTTCTGTGAAATGTACTGCAGAAATGTCTGGTTTCAGAAAGATCAATCCCTAGATAAAGGTAAATGTACATATTTTTGTGGTTTCATTGGAGGGGATGGCAGGAATTAACTCTGTTAAGATTAGAGAAGAACATACTAATAAACTTTGCCTACTGTAATGGTCGTGTTTTCATACTAAGAGTTTTGTGTGCAGCTCAGATCACTTCAAGGAAATTAGTTTGTGAAAGAGGCATATTCTGTATCTGAGGAGTTTTCTTGGCATCAGCTGGGATTTGTAAGAAGTTATTTTTCAGAATAGGTATATTGTAGATTCTGTTGGGCCAGGTGAGTAGCAGAAGAGGAAAGAATGCTTCAACATGCTAAAGTACACGATAGACCCATATTGTGCTTTTTGAGGGTGTACTTATTATGTCAGTCTGCACATCTCAGTATATTGTGTTTCTACTAAATTCCTAGCAACAATGATGAGCATACGTTCTTAACGGGATGGACAATAAAGGTGCAAAAAGTCCCTGATTGATGTATGCATCCACTGGGTGTGATGGCCTCTCTTCTGCCTAGTAATCCCCCTCAGCAGTGTCAGCCAGGGAGTGCAGGACCTGGTGCAGGTGATGCATTACTATTTTGTGATTGCCCAGACCCTCAGGCAATTCAGTTCGAGGCAATTGAAGCTGCTGGGTTTGAGCAATTTTGATGAACCCACTGATGCACTCTCTAGGAATGAAAGGGAATTATAAATAACTTTTCAGGAGCCTTTGGTTTGACCTTTTCATATCAATAATTTCCACTTTTCTGCATACTAACTTCTTGCAACTTTTTTTTCCCCAAGGTGTATCACTTAACAGATAAAGTTTAGCATATTGTCAGATAGTGTAGAATAACTGGGACAGTTACACCTAGTCACTAGGTACAGCTAGTTACACCTGAAGCAATCACTGAATTAAGGGTGGGCTCGCATTAATAACTATTCACCCACCTATCAGTGACTATTCACTATCAGCAGGTGCCTAAAGTTTATAGGACTGGAGGCCTAAAATGATGTGGGAGGTCACAGGAAAATGCATGCTGTACTTTTGCAGGGAGAACATGCATGCATTTTCATTTTCAAGTACACTTACCACACATGCTGATTTCTGTACACATAGGGACATCTGTGAGAACCACTGATTTTTGAGAGTTTCTTCCATTAGAGGAATGTTCCTTAAAAGTGAAATTAATGAATGTGACAATCATTAGGGCTGTCAGTTTTTGTTTGTCTTTTCCCCCCACTTAGGCAGACAAACAAAAGATCCAAGAATAACTATTGAAGCATGAGAAGAATCCATTCACTACTGAATAAATAGCATGATTTACTGGAGACAACTGATAGTCAGAGGATTGCCAAATGCCTTAGGTATTTAGAACTTGAGAATTTGAAAGTGTGGATTATTCACAGATTATAATAATATAATAATCACATTTTTTCATTTTTCCTACATGTTGCTGCATAGTTGGATTGTTTTTCTCAAAATCTGAAAGCAACATTTCAAAACCCTAAGAGAGACATACTTAAATTGCAAGATCAAGAACTGTAAAGTTCAGAGATCCACTATTTATAATTGCCTGTAATTCTTGTGCATAAAGATTTTTGATTTTTATATATCTGTAGCTTTATAGATTTTAATGTATAGGTGCATAGTTTCTAACACTTTGTCACTTTAGCATAGTAGTTGCACTTTCTCATGTATTATGCTACCTTCTAATTCTGTTTAGACTTGCTTTTCAGTCTGGCAAGGACACTTTGTTTTGCACCATACATCACAGACATAATAAAATGTAGGACTAGAAGATCAGGGTTGGGGGGCTCCAATGGGGCAAACCCAGGGGGAAATTACCTAACCAACTGCTCTTCTAATTGGACAATATTTGTTAGATATACTAATTAATTAACGTTATAAAAACCTGTAGAAATACTGTATCACGTGTGCATATAGCCATATTGTGCACCGAAAGCTTTCAGTTAAGGACTCGCTTTTTATATTATCATTCTATGGCATTTTCCGCCTTTTGCAGATGTTCTTAAATGCCCAGCACTTCAGGGGTAAGTGCATATCAGATAGTGGTGCTCAAGAACCACCTTCTCTGTGAAGTGTGTAAGCTTTTTTCACTATCCTCTAGCAGTTTGTTCAGATTTAAATGACTTTCCAGCAGTCCTATTCACTTCCAAATTATGATGTCAATAACAGTCTCTCTAAATTATGCCTCTTTTTCTTCTCGGAAAAGCATATGTTGCTTAGTAGACCGTGATTTTCTTTTCTCTATTGCCTAATTAAATCTGCTTCACACATGGGATTATTATATGCCACCTAGTACTGCGTTGTACTTGAGATGGAATACTCTGGTAATCAGTTGTTTGGGGTCAGCCTTGAGATGACTGATCATCTAATCTTATCATTAGAGATTCCCATTCAAGAGGGAAGTTTGTCTTGTCCCTTTGAGCCGACATGGATGTAAATTTTAATATAAATTTGTGAATATCTTTCAGCTCCCCTAATGGCTTTTTGAGTTGCTTTGAAGGCCAAAGATTTTACTCCTTTTGAATTACTTTGTGTTTTGTATGTTGACCTCCGTAAAGAATACAGGGCATTGTATCCATATTTGGGAAAAGCAGAAAGCTTGTGTGCTGAAATCCTTAACTGAATGTCTGATAATTTCTGATATATTGGTGTTTTATGTTGCCACATCTTATTTTTTATCCATTCGGTTTGTGCAGCTGTTTTTAAAAACTTTTCTTAACTCTTCTTATACTGATATCTGAATAATTTGTATGGCATTTCTCCAAATAAGTTTTTAGTTTCCTCATGCTGGGATGTACTTTGCATGGCCAGAATGCAGAACATATTCAAACAGATCTCTACATTTTCTGCTGTTGAGGGAGTAGCTTGATTTCTTCTGAAGCACAAGGCCATTTCCCATTTTGAGAAGAGAAGCTGACAAGAGATCCCAGGGTTCAAAATTTCTACTCAGATACATGACAGGTAATACCATAGATTGTGAATTTTATTTAATGTATGTTTATGGGTGTGCACATGAAGATGCTGGCATTACAAGAAATAAATTCAAAGATAATTTTGAATCTGGGGTAAGTCTGGGAGTGAGGATTATATCAAGACGTACAGGGGAATTCCCAAACCCAGGGACACAGGAACAGCAGTCCCAAGCCCCACCCAGATCTGGAAGCCCTCGGAAGCCAATCAGTCACAAAGGGGGTATTGGCAGAAGCTACTTAGGAGATTGAAACCTCTCTAAAAACACTGGATATACACACAGACTGAGGAATAGGAGTCTGGAGAGCAGCACTGTGGGTCCTGGTCGATTGAACTTGAGTTGAACTTGAGTCATTGTGCCCTGGGAGCCAGGCAGGCCAAGCGTGTGCTGGAGGGCATCAGGAACAGCATCGCCATCTGGGCAAGGGAGGGGATTGTCCTGGACTGGACAGCCTCACCTTGAGCATTGTGTGCAGTTTTGGGTTCCACGATATCAAAAAAGACATTAAGCCATTAGAGAGAGTCAGGAGGAGGGCAACAAAGATGGTGAAGGGCCTAGAGGGGAAGCCATATGAGAAGTAGTGACAGCACTTGGTCTGCTCAGCCTGGAGAAGAGGAGGTTGAGGACACACCTCATTGTAGCATACAGCTTCCTTGTGAAGGGGCAGGCACTGATTTCTCTGTGGTGAGCAGTGACAGGATTCAAACACCATGAAGCTGAGTCAGGCTAGATTTAGGATGGATATCAGGAAAAGGTTCCACACCTGGAAGTGGTTGGGCACTGGAACAGGCTTCTCAGGGAAAGGGTCACAGCACCAAGCCTTGTGTGAGTTCAAGAAGCATCTGGACAATGCTCTCAGGCACAGGGTGTGATTCTTGGAGTGTCCTGTGCAGGGCAAGGAGTTGGATACAAACTACATAAATGAGGAAAACGTTTTGGTCCATAGCAGGCTATTTACATACTGTTAATCTTCTACTGCCCAATGGCTGTTAGACAAATGGGAATAAAAAATGTGTTTCTTAGTGGCACATCAATCACCCTTTGACCTGTGGATTCTGCACTAGTTCTTGTTGCCATTTTGAAGAGGTTTCCAAGTTTGTATAGCTATATTCAATCTAGAAAACTAATACAATGTATTGTATTTTAATTTTTTTGATCATTACTACAGTAAAGAGATAGTGGCAACATGCTGAGGAAAGAAGAAATCTCCAATTTGCTGTCAGATTCCCAAGAAAGTAAGGAGAAAGCAGAGAATACCAATAAAGTAGATAATATTTACAGTGTTAGACTGAATAGGGGAAACTAACCAGCTTTAATTCAAATATTAGTATCTCTTGAAGTTATATTAAACATACAGTTATGTTTGTAAATATTGGCATCTAAGTCTAGGCACTTAATTCTGTATTTGAAATTTCATGTCATGTTTGTCTGCATCCTCAGTCCCTACAGTTACCATTGTTATAAATGGGAAAGCAAGGATCTTTGCAAATATTTTTTTTCCTGAAGATTTCTGAAGAGTACCATTAGAAACTCTGAGCCAAGACATTCTAACAGTTTGCTGGGGCAAGAAATAGTCACCCTAGTTTTGTTTCTCTCCTCCACTCTCTTTCCTGTCCTATACCGGCTGTGTGAGCTGCCCCATCTCATGCTGGCTCCACAGTGAGTGAATTCATGAAGACACTGCAGGAGAGAACTAACCCAAGGAAGGTGTGAATATTTTTCTGTCATCTTAGTGAGTTGAATCAGCAAATGAGTGACAGAATACTAAACTCCAAAAGGGATGATGCTGTGTATTTGAGAGTGAGAAACACGTGGAAAGGGAGTGAAAGAAAAGAGCTGAAGTAGAGGTATTATAAAAATGAAATATTCCCAGCAGCTGCAATAAACTGTCATCAGCTCACGTTACAATAACTTGTACTTCACTATTAAATGCACTGTGTGCAGTGGGGAAGATAGATTGCAGCTCTTCCTCCCTCTGCTGCTCATCAGCTGCAAGTATAAATGTAGTTGTACTGATGCTTGTATTGGTACAATAGTACAGGGATGGAAAACTGGCCTGATCCAGGCTGAAAACAATCCCATCCTTTCGACTTCTTATATTTATCTCTGTACTGTTCAGTGACCCAGACCAGAGCAAAGACCAAAAAGTTGTTGTTGCATTTTTTTCTTTGGAACAGTAGATTGAAAATATGACTTCCCTTCAGACATAGTTTTATCACTACAAGAAATTCTTATTACACAATGGTAAAAGTCAGGAAAAACTGGCCAAGGGAGCACATAAGTATCCATTGCTATTACTGCTACAGCTGTTGATTTCTTTGTTCTGGAAAGACATTCCTCAGCGGAGCCTGCGCATGCCAGCCGGACACGCTGCCCACAGGGGCTGTGGAGGAGAGGCGCAGGCTGTGCGTGCTCCCCTCTGGCCAGCACTCCTGAAAGTGGGCAAGGGCCAACCACCTGCTGGTTCTGGAGGTGGTGGGAGCCCCAAGGGTCAACCAGCTGCTCCTTCTGGAGGTGTGGCTGGGGAGTGGCTGGGGAGGCAGTGCTAAACTGAGGGATTTGGAGGTCTCTTCTGACCTGGAAGGATGCACGACTCAGGGATTGCACCGACCAAAGTGCAGCACTTGGCACCTGGCCTCGTGGAACCTTGTGAGGTTCTCATCCCGCTTCTCAAGCTTGTCCAGCTGCCTCTGGATGATGCTATCATTCCATGGTGCCCCTGCTGTCCCAACCCCTGCAAATGCAGGGGTGCTTTCTGCCCCTGGGTGTCATTGATAAAGGCATTGACGAGTCCTGACGAGAGACACCCCTTGAATCAGCCTAGTGGAAGATGTCCACAGCAGGGGAGTTGAGACTACAGAATTCTGTAATGACCCAGCTTGAAAGAGACCTTAAAGATTATCTTTCTTCAACCCTCCTGCCATAAGCAGGGCCATCCCCCACTAGACCAGGTTGCTCAAAGCCTCATCCAAACTAGCCTCGAAGACTTTTTGAGAGACTGGGCATCCTCCACTTCTCTGGACATCCTGTTCCAGTGTCTCACTACTTTCATAGTAATGCATTTCTCCCTAATCAAAACATATTGCAGTTTGAAGCCATTCCCTCTTGTTTCACTACTCCATTTCTTGACAGTGTCCCTCTCCAGCTTCCCTGTAGGCCTCCTTCAGATACTGGAAGTTTGCTATGGGGTCTCCACAGGACTTTCCCTTCTCCAGCCTGAACAGACCCAACCTTCTGAGCCTGTCTTTATATGGGAGGTGATCCACTCCACTTAACAATTTCATGGCCCTTCTTTGGATTTGCTCCAACAGTTCCATGTTCTCCTATTGGGGACACCAGAGCTGGATGCTCTACTGTAGGTGGGGTCTCACAAGAGCAGAGGTGAAGGGGAGAATCAGCTCCCTCAACCTGCTGGCCACACTTCTCTTGATGCAGCCCAAGATTTCATTGGCTTTCTGCGCTGTGAGTGCACATTTCCAGGCCCAAACCTTCTATAATTCCAGTATTTCAACAAAATATTGATTGTATAAAAAAAAACCCAGGTGGTATTCTGAATTACTAGGAATTAAATTTATTAAGTTCCTTTTCAGTAATTAGTGGTTCTTTTGCAAAACATCCGGTCTTCATCATTGATAGATCACACAATTTCCTGCTCAATTTAGCCAGGAGATTTGACTGCAGTGTTCCAAGTTTAGCTTGCAACGGGTTCTTCAAACAGTTGATATCACGTTTGCAATACAATAGCAATAAATTATCTTTTCTAATGCTACTCATGAGACTTATATGCTCAATATAATTATAGAAACATGAGCCTCTGCAGCATTGTTAGTTTAAGCTTATAGCTGTTCTGCAGTGATCCCAGGGAACTAGTGCATCAGTATTTGAGGTCATGCCAAATGCTCTCTGCATCCTTATCCAACATACACAACAGGGTTTATTAACAATGAACCCATTCCAGTGTGCATCTATTTGATTTTTTTAAGTTTAATGAAGGAGATGCTTACTATGCACTCAAGGATTTTTCACTCCTTATTTTAAGTCTATTTGGTGTGCTTTTTAGAATACAATATATACTTCATTTTTAAACCAACTTAAAAGGGAACGATGCTCCTTTTTTTATTAAATCAGAACAAGTCTGAGTGAACTGTGATGATCCAAATAATAACATTCTACTGGCATTTAAACAGGTGGAAGAAAACTATGAAGAGAAACTGAAAGATGTTACATGAAGAACAAAAACTAACCAAAGCAGCAGTACTTAACACTCCTACCACACATATCAGCTGTCTTTAAGTTAGAAAGTTGCTAGATCTGAGTTATCAAATACAATTTCAGAATAAAGCTTTAGTTAATAACCAATAAAACAATAATAACAAACCAAAAATACAAAATAATGCAAAGTTTGCTTTAGGAAGTTAACCTTTACAAATTGACATTTTAACAGCTCTAACGTAAACTGAACAACTTTTTAATAAACTCTATTTTTTAATAGTTACAGAACTGAATTTTATCTTTCAGTTGCACTTTTTTCACAGGCAGTGACGTATATGTTAATATAGCTCTCAGATATACATTGAACAAACCTCACAGTTCCGACAGTTGGAGAGATTAGCCTCTCAGTAGGACAGCACTAGAAACTTTCAGCTCCTTTTTGAATTATGTTCAACAAGTACTTTAGCAGTTATAATAAAATACTAAAAAATCTTTGTTTTCCAAGGTTTCTATTAAATCATGTAGTATCTTCATAAACCACTATAAAAGCTTTCAAACTGGCCTGCAGATTTATTTTACAAAATCTGAAATACACAGAAGGCTTTATACCAGTATAGCAAAGTCTGATTAATAAAATTTTCCATTCACGGTAGAATTGCTTCATTTTTTACCTCTTGTATCTTAAGGAACCAGAAAGAGAATTGTGTAAAATAAATTACTGAGTTTAGTAAAATACATAATTTCTGTGGTGCTTGGGGCTTTTTTCTGGTGTTTTTTTTTGTTTTGTTTTTTTTTTTTTTTTTTTTGGTGTTGTTTCTTTTTTTGTTGTTGTTGTTGTTTTTTAAATTTTTTTGGGAAGGTTCTCAGCAGCATTTTCAGACAAATGCTTCATTTTAACACTGCCCTTTTGTTTACCTGTAATCTGAAAAACTAAACTCACATACCTAAGTTTAGATAACCTAGGAAAGTGAGGATTTGACACCAGTCCTCATTGGCACACAGAATTTTATGATGATGACCAAGATAGTGGTATAAGTTATTTTCTATGGATAATAAGCAAAATATGCATTAAGGACAACTCTGAATCCCATTTCTTTGAATTAGCACTGGTGTTCATCCAAGATCACTGACTGCCCTGCTTCCAGCCAGGACAGGGTTAATCTTTACAGTACTCAGGAGGAGGCATCTCTAAGACCTAGAGGTTATTCTGTACCTCAGATCATTTCAGGGAACAGGAGAATGGCTCCCTTCAGGATCAGCATAGTACAGCCAAGGGAGTGGGCGAGCATCTTGTTGTTGGGGCTTTCTGTATCAATCTCATCTGCCCTCTAAAGCCTGACTGCTGAGCTATAAGGCACTTGGACGACAATGCTTGAAAAGCAGCCCGAGGACTGCAGCAAACCCCTACACCCACACTTTCTACTTTCAAAGTAGTATAAAGTAGTCTGTTTGCTTTATCAGTCTATAATGGTGTCTTTTCACTAAGAGACAAAGTATCTGCACAGAATTTTAGCAAACTCTCATGAACTAACAGAAAACAGTTGAAAATAGGTAAGCTGCAGAAACTTTTTATAGTTTCTGATTTACCCTAACTCATTAAGACTTTTTTTTGTCACTGTAGAAGAAAACAAACATTTTCTGCAACTTTCTGGCAATTAATTTTACAGGTTCCTCATCTGACTAAAATTGTTCAATTTCTCTTGCTTTTATTAGAGTGAGACCAACCTCCACCAGTGACACTCTGCCACTATCATCTCATTCAGCCTTTTCTTCCACTGACTTGAATTAACATTTCTCTCCTACACATGCAGAACATAACAAGAATATCTAGAGTTAACAGCAGAAAAAAATCTTAGGAGAAAACTGAAATACAGTAAGGTTTAAGAGATGAACATCAAGAACTAAAAGAATAACCATAAAGAAAATTTTCACCACCTTCCTTACTATAATGCAGACAGAGAAGTAGTATTATTGTTATAAATACTAAAAACCATATTTTCAGCACATTTATTAAAGGAATGCACTGGCACAGAATAATTGATGCCAAGAACTGAACACATGAAATTAGGTCAACATTTCCTGAAACAGGAATAGTTTCTCTAAGTATTATGTCACAGCAAGTATATTAGTAAGTATTGCAGAGATTTAAATTTAATTAGTATTTTTCTTACAGAGTTAGAGGTAATTTGCAGATTATCAATTTTTCTAGTTGCCAGTGAAAACTTCTGATGGAGTATTAAATATTCTGCATTTTGATTTAATACTTGCCAGTTGACATATTTAATACAGATTTTTTTAAAGCCTAGCATCAGCTTTTGCTGAAGCATGAACAGCAAACAAAATTGAGCCTTATTCTGAAACAGTACTACTGTGTATTCCAATAACTAAAGCACAGTTATCTCTTGGATTCAACAAAATGGCCAGCAAAGTAAGAAAAATGGTCTTTTTATCCTTACTTTGTATTGATATTCGGACTAAAATTCCATGAGTTCTAAATCATTAATACATATAGTGATAAGTACTGTTTACTTTTTCTTGTCATTACATACAGATTTTAAAAGAAAATTTTTGTGTTTTAAAAGCTAAGTTCTCCAAAAAGCTTTCAGTAAAACAGCAAGTTAATCTGTCCAAGTATTCCTAAACTGTTGCCAAAAAGAGCTGAAATTTAATTGTGACATTTCTTTTTTCTGAAGGCAGCACTTCAGACGTGTAGCTGACACCCTTCTGCAGTGTACAACAAGAATACTGATACCATGCTTCCATTTCAAAAGCACAAGAGAAATTATTGAAATTACACTCAAACTTACACCTTCAACATACATCAAACACATCACAGACAAGTAAACACCCAAGGAGAGACAAGCAAAACAATTTTTAGCAACGCCTTCAATATTCTTTATTTTTGTTGTGGCCCTCCTCCCTCCCTGCCTGTGAGGTGAATGCTCTTGGCTGTTCTCCAACCCATGTAAGTGCAAACGCTGCTCTACACAGACAGCGCTTTGAGACACCTCAGCTCCCCATCCCCCAAACATACCCCAGAAGGTTTGCATTCTTCAACTTGCAGCATCTATGGCTATGCTTTGGTCTTAAGCCAGACACGACATTTTTGGTTGTTTCTTGAGTTTGTGACTATACTATAAAAATCACTTCATTGCACTGGACTGCTCATAAGCAGTTATGTTTCCAACACAGAGATACTTTGATTGGCAAAGTGGAGAGGAGAACAGCTGTAAAACCACAAGTATCCCCACCTTTTAATGTGTTAAGTAGCATTTATTTAATTCCAGCTAATTTTTCCTTTTCAGTCTCCCTTCATATCTGATTTTCTACCAGACATTTTATCTTCAGCAACAGAAAAATATTCTGATGCATGGTTGGTTATCAGTAGAAACAGATGTTTAACATAGCTGTTAAGTATCAGAAGTGCTGTCTCTTGCCATTTCTCTTGTCTCACTTGCTGTAAGCACAGAACCTCCTAAAGATGGATCATTGCATGTGCCATGAACAGAACAAGCTGTGTTCTGAAACGGTACAGGCTCAGGTTTATCCTCCCTTTTAGGACACACACAGTTGTTTTCAGCAACAGTTTCTTCATCTTTTACCTTTTTTTGTTGTTGTCTTGCTGTAGTGAGTTGAGTGGAAGATGCATTCTCATATTCAACAGGAAGGACTCCTGAACATAAAGGCTGACGAGGAGTGTTACCATCATCAAGCCTTTCTGCACTTTCAGTGTTTTCAGACGAGTTCACAGGCGAACACGAGCCTTCGCATTTTGGATGACTAAGAAGAGAAGCAGGCTCTGCACAAGATACAGGTTTCCCTAGATTTAGAACTGCTTTATTAGGAGATTTCATCTTCTCCTTATCCATTTTTTCTGTTCTGTTCCCAGAAAAAAAAATGGAAGAAGTCAGCAAATCAGAGGTACTTCTGACAATGCCTCCAAATGAAAATACTGGTGCAGGCAATGGAAAGTTACTTTTGAAAGAAAACACACAATTACTGGTGAGAAGAGGAGTCTTGGAGACACCATTAACCCCAGCACCAGTGTCAGTTTCTGAAGTACCACAAGCTACAGTTGTGCTGGATTCTGAAGTGTGAGGATTTTGCTCCCCTGTGTCAGATGGTTTCTGTATACCATATCCTGCAGGTTCCTTTGCACAAGGTGTTTTTTCTCTCATGTGAGGTAATGTTTTTTTGTCAGATGGCTTCTCAGATGGGCTAAAGAATGAGGATGATGGTAACACTTTACATGAATTGCTAACTTCCGATCCTGCAAACCCATCTCTCTCTGAATTGCCAGAAGGAAACAAAATATGTGGTTTCTCACTTTCTGCTGAGTCTAAATTAGGATCTGTTGATGCATCACAAACTGTATTTTTGGTTTCAGGACCATATTTATCCTGGTTATTGGTTTTATCCACCTTATCACATCTCCCTAAATAAAACTGAGGGAAAGCACATCTCTTGTCTTGCTTTTTAAAGGAAAATGTACCTCTATCTTTACTAAATCTTGGTAATGAGTTGTTAGATGCACTGAAAGTAAAAGGTACACCTGAAGGTTGCTCTGATGAAACATCTACAGATTCTGAATTTGAAACAGTAACAGCCTCTGTTGCTGCTGGCTTTAAGTCCGATGAAGTGCTAGAATTTGAGTTCATTTTGTTGGAAACAGTACTTGCTGATGGTTGTCTTGGCCATTTTTCTTTAATTAACAAGTCTGGAGAGGTTTCTGACAAGGCTGGAGTAGGTACTTCCTGGCCACTTCTGTCATGAAATAATTGTAAGTCACCATTTGTTTCAGAAAAAGTCGTATTTGTGGATGGGGTGCTATGAGCACTGCTTCCAGGAAAGTTTCTTTTGTCAAAGCCACCTCCTCTTTGCAAGGTTCCCATTCTTATTTTATCTGTGGTATTTGCTTTGGTAGGTGAAGACATAAGAGAAGTTCTTGACGACTTATTCTTGGAGGCCTCAGCAGTTACAAATTTATACTTTCTGTTTGCAGAGAAATTTTGAGTCTTAAACACATTGGTGATCTTCTTAAGTTCCATATAGTATTTGTAGCGTAACTCCTATAATTACAGGGAAAAAAAATAAAAACATCACATTATCCAACATGGCATTTGTGGATTCAGAGGTTATAAAACTCATGTATGACTAAGACTGAAGAAAAGATTTCCTATATTCTAGAGAATTTATAATGTATTTTTCCACTGGTACTGGAAGGCAACAGGACACATGTCATTACAGAAAAAAGTGCTTTACAGACAATTGAACAAGATACAGAACTCTGATGACAAAGTAGGTTTTAAAAGAGAAGACTACAGAGAACTCTAAAGTCACTATCAAAACCAAAAATAGATAAAAACGCTAACTTAGATATTAAGCAACAAATTCTCAATCAGATTCTCATGAAAAACAGCCATCTGAAATTAAGTCAGATGGTGGAGGACTTGCTCTTTTTTTGTTATTATATATAATTACATTCTTATTGGCAATAGAAAATAGGTATTTTCCAAAATAATGCAGAAAAAAATTCTGTATTTAAAGGACCTAATCAACTTTTTAATTCAATCATCTGCCACTGGTATTCTCAGAACATGCATAATGTGATTCACTGCCACAGCCATGCTTCACTAACTGTAACTGGAATTACTCTGTACAGAACAATACTCAGCCACCCACATGAAGTTGCTAGTAAGTAAAAAAAATTAAAAATCTAGTTGTATAACTAAGTAATTTGAAATGAAACAAGAAAGAGACTTAATTCAGTTTCATGTCAAATTATTATGTGGTCTTACAAGGTGGAACTCTATTCTTTAGAAAACAGAATATAGGCAGATGACTTCCTCTTCAAATAGACACCAGGGAAGTTTATTCAGATTAGAAAGCTACAGATACGACTCAAAAAGCTACACTAAATATAAAAGTAGGTATTTGAAGTCAGTAGTAAGATTAAGTTTCAGCTTTCTAAAGGCAAAAAATGTAAAAATTAAAATTCTGACAGCTTTAATACCTAGTCAGATTTCATTCTAGAATTGGAATGGTAACTTTCTACTGAGGAAACTGAAAAACATGTTAGACGCTTACTCATAACAAATAGTAACCTAGCCATACTTACAAATGATGTTTAATCATACCTCATGGCTCATATTTTGAAATTCTGACATTTCTGATATTGACATAAAGCGAGTAGGGGTCCTGTTACCATCTGCTTCATCCTGTCCTGCTACAGGCTGAAAAAATATTTTTATATTATATTTCATTTTGCTAAGCCAAAACAGACAAAATAGTACCATGCTGAAGACCATATAGCCAATAACTTACAAGAAATGTGTTGGGTGTATTCTTCTGGTCCTGCCACTGCTTTAAGGTATCTTTAAATAGAGTTGAGCTCTTGTTTCCTTCATAAGGTAGCTCTATTATAAAGAACACAAAGACAATGATGGACAATATATTAAGTACAGAAAACAGCAAAAGGTTCCTGTGCACCTAAAGAGATCCCATTTAAGAACAAAAATATAGTGCCCTAAGTGAGACCCTAGCCTTTGTTGAATCTTCTGTGATATAAGGCGAGAAGCCTGTGTAATACATTTTTTTAAATGCTGGAAATGCCTGGCCTTATAGAAAACGTAACACCTCCTCCTGTGAGGTAAAGGCACTTAATGTGAGCATAGCCAACATTAGCATGACACTACAACAAACACCCATCTAGTTCACAACAACACACTTCTGTCAGCAGTGCTACTGGTTGGCTATGAAAAGTATGGGACTGCAGATTCCAAAAATACAGCCTAGGAACTTCCTAGAAAAAGCACATTCATAAAACACATTTAAAAACCCCTCATGAATTTATCATTCATTTAATTTGCTCAGATGCTTTCTTGCATGTGTTTGCCACACAGATTGTTTATTAGCAATTGGTTCCACAAGTTTCAGGCTTCTAGACTTCCCAAATCTTAAGTCCTTGTTCCCCACCTTGAACAATGCCTGCCTCAACAGGTGTTAACTCCAATGCTAAGATTTCATTAACCACAGACTTGATATCTATCTTCTTTGGTATATACACTGGTGGTTTTTCCCAGTTGGATGCTATATTCATCACATCAAGCTGAGTTTTCATTCTGGAAAAGGAAAAAATAAAACCAATCACAAATGAACCAGCTTAAAAGTTTTTCTTTGTGCTTATGCACTGGCTAAATTACACCTGCCTAATATAAAAAAAAAATTTATAAAGAAATTACTAGGAAGGAGAAAGAATCAGAAAACTTATGTCTACAATAAAATTTCAAGTTCTCTACATTTTTTTTCTTGGAACTTTTTCATTTGAATTAGTTATTATAATCAATGAAAACTGCAAGAAGTAGTGCTGGTAGGTCAGCAAAAAATTAGCCCCTCCACTTTCCTTAGTGTACATCACCTAAATCTAAATTATACTCCTTCTTCAGAGGGCATTGCTAAGGTTAGTCTGAAACACAATGTATTTTAAAGAACTTCATTTCCAATATCCTTTCTTAAAAACAGGTTAAAAGATTCTAAGAAACGTAATTAAGAACCCTTAGAAGACATTACAGGGTATGTGCACTGCCAACACAAAACCAAAGATACAGCAGAATCTCCACACACTCTCTTACACAAAAAGATTTCTGTAAAAGCTTCAAGGATGCTTCAGTGTTCCTGAGTTTAAATAAGACATCTGAAAATATCCAATCACCAAGTATTAATGGATTTCTATACTTGCTTTTTATTAGGGGGATAATTCAAAAGCTTGGTTATCTCTAATCCTAGATAGTACATCACTCAAATTCTTGACACATTTCCTAAAATTTGGAACACTGGGCATCCAAAAATCTGAAAGTATTGTAATCTCTTAATTACTCAATACTATTTTCATTTTAAATTGCTTATCTTATGATATCCAATGGAGCTATTTTTTTGTTTTTAATCTTAAAAATCTAAAAGAAAACCACAGAACTAACAAAACATGAAAAAATGTACCTTGTATTCAATCCACAGGCAACCTATAAATAAAACAAGAATTTGTAAGATATGAGCATTTCTCCAACGAACAGGAAGTTATTGTTTTATCAAAATATTTGAGACACTAAAGTCTCTGTCTTCATTTCACAGAACTATAGAAATAAAGCTGTTAACATTAAAAACCAACCAATCAAAAAAAACCCCAACCTAAACAAGTATGTCTGTGACAACTATTTATCTGGTAATATTTTGTGATAAATACAAAAAGAACTCCTTAAGAGCTAAATGAAGGCATTCAAATCATGGCCCATATGGTCACCTGATCAGTTTCCGAAGCTGAGATACTTGTAAACACTCAAATGAAGGACTATTTTGTATTTCTTGGAAAGGAAAGTCTCTGCTATGTGCTCTCAATATGCTATTACACTATTTAAAAAAAGCTGTCTTTTAGTTTTAAATCTGGCAGATAATGGTGGTAAGAAGTGCAGTGCAGTGCACTGTGGTCACGTGAGACTTGCCAAAGAACATGTAATGAAAAGTAAAAACCTGACTGGATCAGAGCTGCTTCCCTATAAAAATCTGGTGATCTCACTGTACTGCACCTTTACACAACAGAACCAATTTACTGTTACAGAGGGCAGGCAGGGAGATGCTAAGTTAAAGAGAAAGAAAACAACAGAAAAAGGAAGTAGATGAACAGGAGATACAAGAGGAAAAAGATGAGAAGGTAAGGAGATGAGAGTAGAGGAAGAACAGAAGGAACAGGTAGAATACAAAGCAAACCAGGAGACATAGGAGGAAGGAGATGAAAATAGAATGAGGAATGACAAGAAAAGAGGGGGGGGAGGAACAACAGGAAGAAAAGGAGGAAGCTGAGAAAGAGAGACATGACAGTGACATACTAATCACTGGAATCACAATATTTCTTCCAAAAGTGGGAGTTGCTTTTACTCCAAGTAAAAGTTAAATTTTCCTCTGCAGGTTGTTACCAGACACTTAGTCAAACTCTGTACTTTCTCAGAGTCCCATTCATTTGGAGGCACCAAAGGACCCACTGCAGAAATCAGCAATATTCTGTTTCTTAGGAAAGCAAACAGTAAAAATCACTGAGAAGCTGCATATAAAGCTTTGTCAAACTTTTCTAAAAATGAAAAATACTGTTATAAAAAAGCATGAAGTGTTAAGTAATAGTAATCTGTGTTTTTCATTTGTTGACTGTTTCTCCTTATCGATTATATTCATGATCTACAATACAGCAGGCTCTTTTTGAGTTCTTTTTACAACTGATATCAAAAAGAAAAGGCCATCACCTCCAGGAAAGACTGAGGATCACACTCATGGACAAGCTTTTCACAATCCTTCAAAAAATTCTCAACGGTCTTCTTGTGAGTTTCTTTCATTTTCTTCCAAATTTGAAATTCTTTCTCTTTTTTATCTCTTTGATTTTCAGCATCTTCTAGTAATTGCTGTTTTTTCATTTCTAGAGTTTTGATAATTTCTCCAAATTTCAGCTCAATTACCTCCACATCACTTTTCAGCATCATCTAGAAGCACAAGAACACAAGAACAGATGCAAATGAAACAGCAATGTCCACACAGTCACCTCTCTAAGAAAGCTCAGAGCACATTTATGCCACAAGGAGCACCTGTATGCTCCAGGCTGTGAATAAACTATCACAAGAAGAGAAACAAAGACACACACACACACACACACAGCGTATCCATCATTTGTAACTCACATCTGCATCATTTGGTCCTTTTGAGATCTCATTTACCAGCTTCTCATTTATTATCCTCATTTGTTTCAGAGTGCTAAAGAAGGTTAACTGCAAGACAATTGAAACACTTATTACAACTTTATCCATAAAATTTTATTCCATAAAATAAA
Source organism: Brachypodius melanocephalos (assembly GCA_013398615.1). NCBI lineage: Eukaryota > Metazoa > Chordata > Aves > Passeriformes > Pycnonotidae > Brachypodius > Brachypodius melanocephalos. The sequence goes on from VZSR01003049.1 coordinate 16,674,026, forward strand.
TACATTTCAGTGCTTATCTAGAATCAGATCAAGACAAACAAGAAGCTACTGGAGAGGGTCCAGTGGATGACCACAAGGATGGTCAGGGGTCTGAAGCATCTCTTTTATGAGGACAGACTGTAGGAGCTGGGCCTGTTTAATCTGGAGAAGACTGAAAAGAGATCTCATTGATGTATATAAATATTTCAAAGGCAGGTGCCAGACTCTTTTCAGTGGTGCCCACTGAAAAAACAGGACAAGGAGCAATGGCCATAAACTAAACCACAAGAAGTTTCACCTCAATATGAGGAAGAACTTCTTTACATTGTGGCTGGAAGAGCATTGCAACAGGCTGCCTAAGGAAAGGAGGTTGTGGAGTCTCCCTCTCAGGAGACATTCAAACCCCACCTGGTCACAATTCTGTGCTACCTGCTCCAGGTGACCCTGCCTTGGCAGGGGTTTGGACTAGATTATCTCCAGAGGTTCCTTCCAACCCTATCAATTCTGTGATATTCTAAACAATATAGTAAAAAACTTGTGATTCAAAACATCATTTAACATTTAATACTTTCCTAGATCAGCACACAAACTTTCTTCTGCTGCTTCTCAAAGTAATATTGTCAGGCTCACCTACAATGCATACTGAGAGAATGACTACTTGATAGTTAAAACATTGCTTTCTTCAGTTTTTTTTTAACATCTCCCCTCACATAAATCTATCACAAGATAAGTTTTAATGGTGTTACTCCAGTTTGGCAAAAAACTGTGTGATATTCACTTTTTCTTTTTATGCCTCACATTGCTAATACACAAAGCTGTTCATAATCAAGATATTTCTGTTTGAGTTTAAACTAATATTATCACTGAGTCTTCCTCCTTTATTTCTCTACAGTATCACTACTTTACATTATGCAGTAGTACGTCTAGTGCAAAGGCTCTTTTCCCCTGGTTTCCCAAGAGACATACAACTGGTGATGGGAAAGGCAGGAGGAAAATCAGTGTAAAAGTAACTTTGGTCTTAAAGAATAGTCGGTGCTGTATTTAAACTTTTATACTTGTACCTTTTTTTCATCACTGTCCTGCAGTTGTTTCAATTACTGCACAACAGAACTGCCGCCCTGCACTCAATTTGCACAGGGCATGAAAAACTCCTTCTACTCGATTAGTCCCTATTTTGTTAAAAATCAAAACTTCTGCAACCAGGCAACCAACCATGATGGCAGACAGCTCCCTTCTTATGCAGACTGTAAAGCATCTTGTTCACACATTTATTACTCACCCAAACTATCTATCCCTAAATATGTAATTATCTGTGACCCAAATTACCTGTCACAGCTAGAGAACCTATAAACAAAACATCTGTAGGTCGGTTTTCGGAGTTGTTAGATCATCCTGAACTTGGAGAAACAACAAAACCAAACACCAACACCCCTCCCCACCAAATCAAACCAAAAAAAAAAAAAAAAAAAAAAAAAAAAAAAAAAAAAAAAAAAAAAAAAAAAAAAAAGCCGACACCACCCCAAAATCAACTCTCCAGGTCCCTCGGTAAACTGGGTTCAGATATGTTGCTACCGTAATACCGCCTGCTCGCCTGTGTGCGTTGGATGCAGTCTGACTGCAGCCGGGAAAGGCACACCCTGGCAGTCCACAAACACCTCCTTAGTGCCCCAAAGCAGCACAAGCCCTCTGCCTCTCTCCTGCCCACCGCGCCGCGGCTTTTCCTGTGTTTCTGAGTAAAAACAACCTGTTCCCAGTGGGATCTGCATTGGCCAGCCCGACCTCCCAGCCAAGGCCCTAGAGCGGAGCGGGAGCGCCGCGCTTACTTTTTCTTCCTGGTACACCGTGTCTATGAGGTTGACAGAGTGGAAGATGCCCTGATGCTCCTCGGAGACGCACTGTCCGCACCCCGCCTGCCGACACATGCGGCAGTAGAGCTGCACCGGCCTGCTCGGGTGTTTCTGGCAGCTTCCCCCGAACGCCTGCAGGGACAGCGGGTCGGACCCCGGCTTCGGCCCCAGCGCCGCTTCACCGGCCGTGGCAGCGCCCGCCGCGCCGGACCGGTAGAGCCTGACCACCTCCGCCAGGGTGGTGTTGACGGGCAGGGCGGCGACACCGCCGCGGGGCAGCAGGCACAGCTTCCTGCACAGAGGACAAGGCACCCGGGCGCACGACGGGCCCGGGCCCGGGGCCCCGCGGCCGAGACGGGCCTGCCCCGGACTCCGCTGCAGCTGCCGTAGACGGGCGGCCTCGGCCAAGGCCAGGCACTCCATCACGCAGCCCCGGCAGAAGTTGTGCGAGCACAGCGGCAGTGTCACCGGCTCCTCCAACAGCGACAGGCACACGGCGCACGTCAGGCTCGCCTCCATCGGCGGCGGCGAAGGGACAAGCGGCCGCCGCTCCTCCTGCTGCTGCTCCGTACCCCGCTCTTCCGCCACTTCCAGCTTGACAGCACCGGGGAATTGCGGCTGGGCTGCAACAGGACCCGGGAACGCCGCACCCCCAAACGCCGCTTCCAACCGCCAACTTCCCGAGAAGTGGCGCCCAGCCGCGGGGGGGTGCGAGGCGAGGAGCGTTGGCGATAGGCAGAGACCCGAGATTGACATCAGCCTTGTTCAATAAAAGCAGGCGAGGGCAAGGGGGCGGGGCAGAAGCTTTTGGGACCCGCCTCCTGCCTGGCGCGCGAGCGGCCGCGCGCTGCGGCGCCCGCGGGGTCCTAGCGCCGCCGCCGCCATTTTGTGACGGACGCTGGGCGGAACTCTCGCGTCATGTGCTGGGACGGGAGCTCGGGAAGCGCTGGGAGCTCAGTGCGTTTGCAGTTTAGAGAAGTGTCACCGGTCTTTTCTGCAAACCTGCAGAGTTAAAACAAAGTGACTCCGCAGTGCCGAGGTACGACTGTTGGGAGCTACCTCCAGCTACAGTTGCAAAATCCGAACGTAATTTCGGTTTAGAATTATGTTAGTGCTGAGCAATTGGGACAGTGCTCAGCTCATTCTCCTCCGCCCCCCCCCCCTTTTTTTTTTTATTAATTTTAAGTTTTTACTCCCAGAGCCATTCCTCTCGAAGTTCTGGCTTAATAATTTTATTATCCACCCGAAGTGTTTGAAAATGAGTCAAACTCAAGAGCGATTCGAAAGAAATTTTAAGTTTATTATAAATCATTTTTTTACACGATGTCAGTATTTGCAAAGAAGCTAGATACATTGTAATTAGTGTTATTTCCAGAGGCTGAGGGAAACGACAGGTGCAAACGGCACAAAAGCAACCACATATTTATGCCTTTCAGTCACACGGACTGCACCTGCAGAAAGTACCTCTCTAAAAACATCCAGAAGGTCTGTGTCCAGTTGGACACCTTGTGGCTGCAGGAGAAAAGCCACGGGCAGATATTTTAGTGAACATTACCACACCTTCACTGACTTCTGTTTCCTTACGAGGCTGACAGGAGGTACGTACGGCCAGGCTGGGAAGTCTCACGGATAGGCTGCCCTGAACAGACTCGGGGTATTTAAAGCAGCATCACGTTTTCCTGTGGCTTGAGTACTCGAGGTCGGGCTCTGCTGCCTTTCCTCGTTGCTGTGGGAACTGCGGTCACCAGCTGCTGCCTCAGATTGTTCCCGGTGTTCCAGGGAGCGCCGCATCCTTCAGCCTCACTCGGTGGTGCAATGTTACCTACTATTAGACAATTCTTGAATTGTGCCACCTCGGGCGTCCTTGGATATGCCTCCATGCTTTGAACGTCAATATTCAATTAATGGTTAAAATGAGATAGGTAAAAACGGAATTCAGAGTTTAATCCTCTGAAACTTCTCTGCTTAAAACTAGGTAGTGCTTCATCTTCCAGGTTTCCCAGCACATGGCACTGCATTGGATGGAGTGCTTGATTCTAATTTTTACTTTTGTTTTAAGCAGAATAGGGGAAAGGCCATTAAGTATGTGAACTAAGTAAAAGAATACAAAAGCACTCTGGTGAGTGACTGATAATAGATGAGGGCAGATGCTTAATCTGGTAGTAACTAAATAATGTTCAAGAGCATAAAATATGAGGTAAAAGAAGTAGGAAAGAGAAGAAAAAAATCTATAAAGGAAGAAATCCTCTTGCTAAAAGTAAATAAAGCAAAATATTCTTTTCTCTCTAGTGTGGAAGTGAATAAATTCTTCCAGAGGCTGTTGATAAATATTTGAGATGGTGTGATGTTAAATGGCAAACAAGTGCTTACACAAAGTAATTTTACCACTTGCTCCATTAATTTACATTTATTATAAAACCAGATAAATATTAATCAGAACTAGGGAAAACCCATGTTCCTGTCAACACTTTTTCCTGTCTCAAGAAAGATTTAATATTAGCAAGTGTACAGTACAGATTTTGCTATTCTATTGTGTAAAATACGGATCTCCTACAGTTAGTGCATTGCATATAGTTGTGGTATATGTATGATATAAATTCGCGTATTAAAGATATCCAGTATATACTTTTAACCAAAAGTGAGATTACAGGCCCTAGTTGCTGGACTTGTAATTTCTTTCTGTAACTTGCATCACTGCACAGTCTACAAATTCCAGATAAGGTCAACATTTACAACAGCAAGAACCTGGCTGAGGAGGATATGGCTCTTCAGCTTGGGTGGAGGACAACCATTCTCAAGTGATCAGTGCTTGATACCAGTCTGGGAGGACTTGTCGAGGAATTGATAACATCATCACCAGATGTCCTGTTCCCAGAAATCCACTCAGAGATATCAGCTATTCCAGGAAATCTCTTCAAATCCAAATCAGCAACAGAAAAAGTACATGCATATGTATCCTGGACTTGGACCCACAATAGGACTTAGCCTCCAGGCAGAAAAACCCCATAAAAACCCCATCCTCAGACACAGTAACTTGGATGGGGAAGGTAAGCTCACTTGAGGCTGTCCCCCTGCCTACCCAACATCGGTGTTGCTTGTTTTTATTGTGACTATTTCAAATTGGTTTTGGGAATTGTAAAATAAATTGCTTGATACTAACTTTGATTCTGATTCATTCATAACATAGTTTCAATTTCTATTTAAAATACATTTGCACAGCCTTCAGAGTTCATCTTCTTAATAATCTTCTGTATCACCAGCACAGATAGCAAGTAAAGCGCTCTCGTAATGCCCTGAAGCAAAATGCTGCAAGGAAAAAAAAGATGTCTGTGACTGCATGTTTTTTGAGTTTTTCTTTCCTTGGTGTGTGACAAGGACTACTGTAAGGTTTTGTAAAACATTACACTGTTTTCATAAGAATTCCAAGCTGCGATTTTTAAAATTTCACTTGCCATGGCCTTTGGTTGCTTGGGCACCTAGAAACAATCTATATTTGAAAGTCTGGATCAAATCTGTTTACGAATTCTCAAGTTCAATACCAAAATTTCATAAGCAATTTCGTAAAGTTGCTGCACATCTTGCAGTTGGATTGTAGCGACATAAAAAAGATAGTTTCTTAGCAAGAAACATTTTTTTGTGCAATTAAACAGATTCAGAGTTTTTTTT